>JAQPPZ010002550.1:7407500-8657500 GCA_028583015.1 Wollemia nobilis
AACATGATCTCCAAGTGTCTATCATTCTCAATCTTATTCCAATAATTTATCAAAATATCATCCAAGAATACAAGGACAAATCGATCAAAAAAATTCCTAAAGATACTATTCATCAAATTCATAAATGCTACTGGATCATTCAATAGACTAAAATGTAATACAAAAAATTCATAGTGTCCATAATGAGTTTTGAAGTTTGTCTTATGGGTATCTTCTTCTTAAATCCTTAATTGGTGGTATTCTAACTTTAGATAAATCTTTGAAAATATAGTGGAATCTTTAAGTTGATAAAAGAGGTCTTTGATTATGGGAAGAGGATATCTACTTTTAATGGTTTCCTTATTTAACATCATATAGTCTATATATAGTCTCAAGGAACCATCTTATTTCTTGATAAACAACACTAGTGCACCCCATAGTGACACACTTGGTCTAATCAATCTGTTATCCAACAATTCTTGTAACTACACTTTCAATTCTTGCATATCAATTGGATTCAATCTATAAGGAGATCTATGATTAGGTTTTGTTTCACACTGAAGTTCAATTGTGAAATAAAATTCACACTTAGGAGGTAATCCAGGTAAATCCTCAAGAAATACATCTCTAAACTCCTAAAGAACTGGGTGTCTCTCAAACACCTCTTCTTTATTTTTCTCTTCTATATCATTCAACTTCACTACATAAATTGTTCCTCATCTATTTATTGTCTTCTTAAGTTGCATTGTAGAGAGGATCTGGGATTTAAAATACCCCTATAGTATATACGCCCTATGTACTTTCCTATGCTCTTCTGAGTAATCCATCCATGTATCTTGGAAGTTGATTACTGCCTTATGCGTTTGCAGCCAATCCATTCCTAGAACCACATAAAAAGCATGTAGCGATGCTACATAAAGGTATTCTATTATAGTAAAGCATGTAGCGATGCTACATAAAGGTATTCTATCATAGTACATCTAGGTAAGATAATTTAAATCATAGGGTAACATTGATCTACAAAGTGGGTCTATCCTGAACCATACTCGACATCCTGTCCATGTGCCAAGATTCTTGGAATTTTGGGTATATCTTTAATTAAGCCAGTGGAATTTTGGGTATATCTGTGACACCACTATCAATCCAAATTCCAACATTCCTACAAAATATCTTACCTTTTATCAGTAGTGGTGTGGCTTGTCCTTCTAGATTCTGATTCCCTATCATTGTATAAATATTGTGTGCAAGTTCTTTATAAGATAGTTTTTTTTCCTTTTGAAATGGTTCTTGCTTTAAGTGTGTATTTGTTGGCATAATGCAGACTGCCATATTCATAACATATTTCTTTGAATATTGGATGTATTTTTTGCTTCTATCCATATTTTATTTTCACTACATGCGAAGGGTTGATCGAACCCTGTACTAATGATCATTTACCACCATTGTTGTAATTATTGGGGTTACAATTTTTCCTTTTGAATATCTTCCTAAAATTTTCTTGTTTTCTATCATCCCTTCTTTCATATCTAGGGGGATCTTGTTTGCTTGATCACTTTCCCATTTTATAAATCCTACACTATTTATTTTTCTTAGAGCCTCTTTATCTTGTTCAGATACACCTTCATAGTTGAAGTAGAGCTTGAGATAAGTTTCAAATTTTCTAGCCAAATCATAGGCCTTCTGAAGAGTACCAGGTTCCCACATATTCACTTCATACTCTATCCTAGGATTTTATCCTATAATAAACTTATGTATCTTCATTTTCTCATTATACGTAGGCATGTACTTCAAAATATTGATGAATTTTTTATAGTATAACTCCACAGTCCTAGTACCTTGTCTAAGTTTGATGAACTCTTCATATTTCTTGGTGTAGACATGTTCGGTGATGAATCTTTATTTGAAAGCTATCACAAATTTTTCCCATTTAAAATTGACTACAACCTCAATCCCTAATTCCCCACTCTACATTTCCTAAGAATCCAAACAAACCCCTTGAAAATTCAAAGTAGCATAGGATGTTAGGGTACCAGTGGAATAGTTCTTCATATCATAGTAGGTTTCTATCTATTTTAGCCAAGCCTCATATTTATCACCATATTCCTCTTCATTGAACTTGTAACATTTTAGATATTTCATATCTCTGTCCAACTCAACCTCTAGTCATACCCTTGCTTATTGTGCCTTTGTAAGGGGTTCATTCTCTCATCCTATCCTAGAATTCCTATCTTGTGAATATTGATTCACTAAATCTTCCAACAAATATTTTTAGTATTCTATTTGTTCCCTTAGTAGGACCATTGTTGCAGTGAGATACTCCCTCTCATTATTAGGGGTATTTGTACATATATCTAGGGTCTCAATCTCTACATTATTTTATCATGTTTTTGAAGTCATTGGGAAAACATTCCCTCTCCTTATCTTGGGTGGCATTGTCCTTGGCCACACATAGGAGAGATAGAAAATATCATTTCATAATTTCATCCTTGAATTGCTTCTTCTCCTAGAAACTGTGTTATTCAAACTAGATGGTCAAGAATTGTTGTTAATAGGTACTCCATTTTTATAGGTATATTCTACATAGTTTACATCCTATTGTACTCTATCTAATCTTGTGCAATGAAACTTGCATCCCTATGAAATTTCTCTGATACCAAATTTCACAACCCTAATTTTTCAATATCAATATTTTTTTTAACACCACTAAGGATTCTAGGATCTAGGCTTTGGAACAACTACTAATATCAAGCCACTAGTTACTTATCTAGATATTCCTTGAGGTAAATCCATCATTACACCTTACATATATATCTATGTAAGAGCACTCAGTGCTTTTATTAAAAGGGTCAAACTATCTATCTCTTGGATCCAAAGATCTAGAATTGACCTCCCTTTGATTCTTTCAAAAGTAACACACCAATTTTACACTCTACATAAGTCCTTCTATGTAGAGAGTAGATGCATGAGGGGATTGAATATCCATCTCATATCCATATGAGCTAGACATCCGAATAGCCTCATTCCTAAAACTTTCTTCACAAAAAATATGACTTGAAAACCATATTAACCAGTATTTCATTAAAATCATTCTTACGTAAAGAAAATAAGATACATCAAGAGCCATATTCCTTGTATTGTTCATATGCATATCTATTTGCCCAAATACAAAAATTCCTTTTATTTTGGTATCATCTAATTAGAACACAATATTTTTTATTATAAATTATGCATTACCAAGTTTATATCAACTATCCATATGCCACACACAAGCATTAATGTTTAGAACAAAGGTATATTTCATGGTAAAGAGTCCCATGTTCAAAGTATAAGATTAACCCTCTTATAATTTGTAATCTTACTTTTATTCTAATTTGGGATACAACCATTCCCCATGCACTAAGAAGGTCAAACAAGAGGACTTACAATTATTTATGTCTATTAAATGATAATAACTATACATTGGAACATAACCATAAGAATCATATTCATTCACAAGCATTTTAAATTAATAAATATTATATTAATTTCTTATCAGATTTCAACATCTTAAAAACTAGCAATATTTATACTCATAATGATAATTACATAAAGCACCATAAATTATCAAAACTATAAAATAATATCACCATAAATAAAGTTCACCACAATAGTCAAATAGCCATATTTTATCTTGGAAAATTCCCTTGTGGGGAAAACCAACTTAAATCATTTCTCTTTCATTAAATACAAAGATGAATTGGTCATTATATATGGTCAAAGACATTTCAATCTATATTCATGATATCTTAGGGATATTCCATTAATCCCTAAGTTCTGAGAACTAAATTGGACAATCAATTTAGACTTACATTTATCTCATCTCCTTGGAGTAAAGCTCTAGAATAGACATTCAATTAAATAGATTCCTTTAGGCTTCCTTTACACTACGCTCTTTCCATGATACATAAAATGATATAGCTCCTCACTTAGAATTATTCTTTATGATATCTACATCATACATTATTAAAATATAGAACTCACATTTAGTATAAGGGTATTCATAGTATCAACCAACCCAACTACATGTATAATTCTAATCATTTCATATTTCTACATTGCAAATATAACTTTAAGTAAGATCATCACCATTTCATATTCTAGGATTACTCGAATCATGTCAATAGAATGTAGCAATGTGGAAACCTGCAATCAACATCAAATATACTAACATAAAACCATTCACTTTGGTTTATAATACCATGCACCAGGTTTACCATGATCGACTACAATAATAACATCCCAAGCTCAATGTAATATCCTAAAATATTTTCTAACCTAGAGAGGTCAAATAAGCTGATAATTTACACCCATATACCATCTATATACCACTAAAAGAGAGAGTTTAAACTTCTCTCATAAAAATATCATATCCTTTATTTCATATTTCTCTAGAATCACTTGTAATGAAATGGCAATTATAAATTCACCTAGCCCTTGATTATAGAGTTCGCATCAAATCTCCACTTGGGGATAAAAATATGGTACTGCTTCCTTGGTGTCTCTATTTTGGATTTATCATAAAGATCTAGGCACTCTCTAAACCCAATGGATTACTACCTTCTCATGAAAAGAGTCATAAGTGTATCCCTCGATGCCACACTCGAGAATATGATGCCATATGAGGAAAAGCTAAAAGATTAAAATAATAATAGGTTTTTAACCACATTAAACCACCATAAGTATAGTTTCATAAACATAATTAATCCCTACACTATAGTATTTAATGGATATAGATGCTACTATAGAGGTATAACATTCTAGTTGTTTTAGTTGTGCACTACCCGATCAAGGGGTGATAGTTTCGTATCATACAATTTTATAAATACTCATCCCATCCCAAATAAGAGTTTAAATGCCATTAAATCCCTCTAGAATAGTATCCAAGATATATCTCATCATTACGTGAGATAATCAAACCATATATTTTATACCTAAGGCACGCAATTATACTTACCTATCAAATAAGAGTAAACTCCTAATATCCCACACTTCCTTCTAAAGGAGCACTAAAACAACTCAAAATATATTGTCGACAATGCCAATCACTAAACCAAAATTAAATTCCTCTTATAATCATAAAGGATATTAAGCCAACCATAATTACGTATAGTACATGCAATGCCAACACTCAAAACCAAGAGTTTAAATTCTCGATAAAATAAAATTATCAAAAACCATTTTCTCTTCTAAAATATATGCTACTATCAAAAGCATGGTGTTGTTACCATTTCAGCCTAAACAATGTTCTTTGATGTAGAGTTTCACTCCTCATTGATTCCAATGATTCTCCTCTTTGTAAACCACACAAAAGCTCCTTCCTCTCCTCTATCTACCATTCACTCTCCAATCCCAACTACTGAACTCTCCTGTCTAGATTGCTACTGTTTTATTTTTTACCTAGTTGAAGTTACTCCCCCAGTTCTACTTGCACATTCTATTCTTTCTTTTTGGTGACGAAGGAATATGCCAACCAGCTGGATTCTATCACTACTTTTATTTGAAAGTACTCTTAAATTTTTTGAAATATTGCCAAGGAGATCATCGAAACAAAAACAAGATGCTCTATCTTTATTAGCAATGTGTCTCTCACAAGGTTAGTTCAATTGTCTTCTGAGGATCCATGTGTTTCTACTGAGTAAATACATCCAACATGTAAGGTTTCCTTGATTAAGGAAATGAAACAATCATTCCTACCATAATGTACACAAAATTTTTAATGAATATATTTTTTTACATCAATTAAAGCTTTATTAAAATTTAATATAATAAAAAACAATAAGCTTCATTTCAAATTGGTATATTTCCTTATCCAATATATGGTGAGCAATTATATCAAATATCCATTATTTGAATCACTCTTAAATTGTTCTATATACAAGTGACTTGCAGAAGTGCAATCTATTACCAACATCTTATTATTTCAAATCATGAGTATATATTTCTAAAGCTTAGCATGAAATAACCAAGAATTTCATCAACTTGATAAAATATATTATTCCATTTAGAAAAAATTGTACAAAACTAAACATATCCCAGTCAAAATTCCATCCAAAGACAACATAGCCAATCCTGAATTTTTCTATTGAAAAAGTCTTTTAAGAGAAGGTCATAACAATAATATAAATATGCACATTAGTCCATGTGTACATGTGTCCATAGATTAGGAAAATATAGTGAAGAGTCATATTACAAGTGTACATCAAATAGTGCTCAATATGTGTGCAAAGGAGAGCCAAGAGTCACAAGGCATGGAAGATTCATTCATCCAAGAGTCATTTTAGAATGGCTATTTACATGTTATAGTCATGGGTTATGTGACACTCACTTGATGCTTTTAGAGCTATTGTCCATTTTCATGAGCATTTGTTAATGATAATTTTATGAGTGATTGTTGAATTTATTTCTAAGTTTTATGCTTCTAGAATATTGCCATTATCATATATTTAATATTGTGACTTTATTATTGATAGTTTCATGAATTTTATATTAAGTATATAGCTTCAAAACCTAACAATGATATCAGAGCCACAACAAGGTTTTGAATTGCATAGGTTTAAAAGTTGTAGAGGATATTTTGACTAGTGAAGGCAAAACCAATGAAGTTAAGGAGATTACCTCTGGAAAGGAAAACCATACAAGATTGAAGATTTATCTATTCCAAGAATAAATTTGGAATAGGAGATTTCAGATCTTGAAGATAATTCTTGACATTGAGGAGATTAAGAGACCCAATGAGGAGGTCCTATTGGAGAGTTTGATAGATTGAAGTGATTTTAAATTGTAATTTGGTTATTCTTTACATAGGGTTGAAGAACTCATGAAGACTAGAGCTCAACATAAAATTCTTTCCACTAGTTTTGAGAATAACTACTGAAGCTTATTTATTTTAGAATTCTAAAGATTTTAAGTATTTGGTTATTGTTGTCTAAGTTTTATGTTGCAAAAAATTAACTCCCAAATGTTGAGAAGATTCCTACAATAGATCAAGAATAATTTCACCTTTGTTGCCTTAAATTTTATGTTCTTTCCTCATGCAGGGATTAGTTTTTTTGGACATTTTGAGCAGTTGTCATTGATGTCAAGGTGCCAGGTGATAGCTCAGCTCAAGTGCAAGTGGGAGTTTAATGAAATTCATGATGGGTTAAAATATCTATATTTTACACCCAAGAGAATGGGTCAAAATATGGTTTAATTCTCCCAAGGAAGCAATTTATCCAAGACATCAAAAGGATATAATATTATAATAATTGTTATTATAATATTAAAGTGATATGGTGAAAACCCCAAATAAAATATTTATAATTTTCATTATAATATTTTATAAATCAAAGTGGGTTTTATAAAGTTTAATTATATTTCATAAACCCAAAGTTGGGTTTGGAGGCAAAGGCATTTGAAGCACCTTATAAAATTATTAAACCTTCGTCGACGTCGTGGAAGGAGAATCTTTGGAAGCACCGACGTTCTCCAAGGAGTGGAGAAAGAAAATATAAATACCTTGCCCAAAGGGCATAAACATTATCCTTGCTCGAATTATTAATTGGCATGCGAAAAGGAAGAAGAGCTCGTGAGATTTGGATTTTTGTGTACAACAGATAGTTTAAAAAGGGAAGCGTGAATTGTTCGAAGGCCAACCGGGCAGCGTGGCCTAGTGGCGAGTGGGCAAGTGCGAAAATGTTTATTTGCAAGAGAGCCTGCGTTCGAAATGCGATGGTTGCATTGGAGATCATGTTGGTTGAAAGGCGCCCAAGGTGCACGTTATTTTTGCCAAGGGCAAAGGGAGCACTACTTGAAGCACGTGGTGCTTCGTTGGTTTCAAATGAGCACGTAGCTCATGCGGCATTTGAGGCCATGGTTAAGGCGCACGCCGTGGGCATAGTTGAGGGTTCGATTCCCCCTGAATGCAAGGTAAATATTTTTTATTAAAACTTTTATTATCTGCCTAAAGTTGGAGGTATAAGGGTGTTTAAGGTTTTATGATTATTTGCCTATGTTGGAGTTATAAGGGTTGTTAAGTGAAAATTTAGAAGGATTAATTATTGGATAAGTGGTGGTATTTGAGTATTGTTATTAGGAGTAATAAGGAGGTTTTTATTTTAATTGTTTATTAAAGTCTTAATTAATATATTGATATATTGGAGAATTAAGACTATTGAGCATTGATTTTATTTTAATAAGGGTTTTTCTATTAAAGAAGATTATGGTGAATATTATTTTTAAGTTGGAGTGATAAGGTGTATTTTAGTCATCTTTTTGTATTGTGTTTTATTGAAGTCTTCTAACCCTTATTGAGATTGGCAAAGAGGAATTTGTGAGTGTGGCAGATTTGTTAGAACAACTCCTTGACAAGCAAAAGGTATGGGCAATCTCTTTCTTAATTGAGTTGAGTGGTTGGTTTTATGAAAATAAGTTTGGAGTGAAAAGGACTTGATTAGGGTTTCCTTTTTGAGAGTGTTAGAGTTAATGCTTCAAGGTTTTCTGGAATTAAGTGTTGTGATTAAAACCTTGTTTTATAAGCATTGTTGTTGAAGCCATTGGTTGTGTGAAGAACTTGAGTTAGGGTTTGAAAAGAACATGAGTATCATTGTTATGTGAGATTTGTTGTTGAGCATTGTTGGAAATATTTTGAGTTGGTTGATACATGCTTGGACTAGGGTTAGTGAGCAAAAGTTGTTCCTGAGTAATTGGTTGAATAGAGTTGGTTGAGCCTAGTCAAGTGGGTTTGTGAAGTGATTGTTCAAGTTCCATAAAACAAACTATTCTATATTCTGAATTGAGTTGTGAAAGTAATTGAGCATTGAGTATAGAACATATTGAGTCTCTAACAATTCTCTTTATGCTTCTTTGAGATTGGACAAGTTCTGTGTGGACTTGTTAAGAATATTTGAGGTAAGTCTTTGAGAAGACTTGTGGACTGATTTTGTGTGAGCTTTTGTGGAAACTTACAATACAGATTGAGCAAGTTCTATGTGAGCTTGTTGAGCAGATTTGGATAGGTTTTGAGTGGACCTATTGAGCAAATATGACCAGGTTTGAGTGGACCTATTGAGCATATTAGACAAGTTCTGTGTGAGCTTGTTGAGCAGATTTGGACAGGTTCTGAGTGGACCTATTGAGAAGATTTGACCAGGTTCTGAGTGGACCTATTGAGCAGATTCAAGCAAGTTCTGTGTGGACTTATTGAGCAGATTTGAGTAGGTTCTGAGTGAACCTGTTGAGCAGAATTAAGCAGGTTCTGAGTGGACCTATTGAGCAGATTCAAGCAAGTTTTGTGTGGACTTGTTGAGCAGATTCAAGCAAGTTCTGAGTGGACTTGTTGAGCAGATTTATGCTAGACTGACTGGACTATGTTTAGTATAGATTTGAGATAGATCTTTGGAGGTGACAGAGTAGAGAGGATAGTAGTCTCCAGTGGATAGAGATCCATCAACCAGGGTAGTGAGGATAGGTCTTCTGAGTGGGGATAAGAGTCTTCAGTGGAGAGAGATCCACAAGCCAGTGTAGTGGAGGTAGTAGTCTTCTAGAAGATCACCAGCTAGAGCATAGGAGAAGGAGTTCTCCTATGGATAGAGATCCATGAACTTGATTTAGGGGATTGGTGTCTCCTTTGGATAGAGGTCCATAAACATTGTAATTGGGAAGGATTCCCAAGAGATTGATTGAGAAAATTTTAGTGAAATATTTTCTTCGTGGAGTAGCCCACATTGGGTGAACCACGTAAATTGTGGTGTCTCTATTGTGTGATGATTTGTGCATTTATTTTATTATTGCTATTGATATTGCTATCTACACATTGCATAATATTGGTTTGGAAAGAAAAGTAAAAAGTGGTCTTATACTGTTCACCCCCCTCTCAGTATAAGCTTGTGTTCTTCAATTGGTATCAGAGTGGGTTCCTTCAGAAGAGTTTAATAGCTTGAAGGAAAAGCTAACAAGAACACAATGGATCCTAAGGAGGTGTCCTCAAATAACTCAACACCAGTATTTTATGGAAGTGACTATTTATATTGGAGTATGATGATGAGGTTCTACTTAATGGCACTTGGCAATGAAGTTTGGGAAGTAGTGGAATTTGGATATGATCCCGCAGTCAATCCTCCTACATATAAGGAAGGTAAGCTTCTACAACACTATAATTCAAAAGCAATGAATGCACTTGTGAGAGGTTTGCATAGAACAGAGTCTATGAAAGTTATGCATTGTAGAACTGCAAAAGAAATGTGGGATAAATTACAAGGTATATATGAAGGAGATAAAAGTGTCAAGAGAGCAAAGAGTCAAAATCTCAAAAGACAACTTGAAGTATTAAGAATGGACGAAGATGAAAATATTAGTACTTACCTACTTCGAGTTGATGAGGTTGTTAATGATATGCGAGGACTTGGTATGAAGGTTGATGAATATGATGTTTGTGATAAAGTCTTAAGATCTCTTCCAAAAAGATTTAGTGAATAGGTTTCTGCTATAGAAGTATCAATAGATGGTGATACTTTGACAAGAGATAAGTTGCTTGGTATGCTCACAATATTTGAGATAAGAACAAAATATCCTATGCCCCAGAAGGAAGCAACATTCAAAGCAATCAACAAGATAAAGGGTAAGAAGTCAGAATCAAGCAATGAGTCATCTAGTGATGAGGAAGCTAACTATGGTAAAAGAGATAAGGACTATAGAAGATCCAGAGATAAAATATCTATCAAATGTTTCAATTGTGGAAGGTATGGATATTTTGCAATAGATTTTCAAGAACCCAAGAACAACAATGTTGAGGAAAAATAGGATCACAGGTACAAGGAACCAGAAAGATACAAGCACCAGAAGAAAAGCAAGGATGGACAAAGTAGACAAGGAAAGAAGTTCTTTCAAAGGCAAAAGAGAAGCTACTATGCGGATAAGGCAAGTAAGTACTCAAGTGATAGTGATGCTAGTTTTTTAGACAATGATAGAGATGAAGTCCTATTTATGATTGAAGAAAAAGAATCAGTTAAGAAAAGGACTCCAATCATTCTCAAGTGTTTTAGATGTGGTAACTTTGGACATCTTGAAGATGATTGTACAAAGGATGGTTATAGTTTCAGTGATGATGAATATGAAGATACATTTGAAGGACCAGATGAAAATATTCTAATGGCATTAGAGGATGAAAAAGGTGATCTCATAGAAGACAAGACAAAAGAAAATGAAGAAGCGGACAAAGGTAAACAAATAGAGGAATATTCAGAAGAAAATGGTTATGATCTTAAGGGAGAACTTATCTATGCCCTTGACATGGTAAAGAAGGTAAGGAAGCAACACTCTAAACTTGAAATTCAGTTTCAAGAATGTGATGAAGAGAGAAGATTGCTCATAGAGGATTTAGAAAAATCAAAGGCTAAGACAAAAAGGTTCAAGGATAAGTTAGAAGCAAAGATCTTAGAATGTGAGAAGTTAGCACAAGAAGTGGCACTACTAAAAGGAGATTTAGAAGACTCCAAGATCAAGATGAAAGGGTTCAAAAATAGCTCAAATAACTTGGATAAGTTCATCAAGACACAAAAGACTACATCAAGCAAAACAGGTCTTGGTTTTGAACAAACTCAAAAGAAATAGGAAGGAGAATCAACTTCAAGTTTTGGAGGAGAAGAAACTTTAGATGAAGATACTTCAGAAGAAGACAATGTAAAAGAAATTCAGACATCAGAGGAAGAGTTGGACAATAGAAAGTTCAACAAAAATAGGAACAATGCACAAAGAAGATACAGATGGAACAACAATCAGAATAGAAGACCAATGAGGTCAAGACAAGGAAGCTTCAATGGAAGATGCTTTTCATGTCACAAGTTTGGGCACATGGCTTCACAATGCAGGACACATGAAAGACAAGAATATGGGAACAAATAGTCTTTTCATGGGTATTGCTACTCATGTAATCAGTTTGGTCACAAGGCAATGAATTGTAGGGTTCATGATAGAAGAGGATATGGCTTCACTAGGAGAAATCCTAAGACATTTGCACCTACAAAGAATAATAACATTAAGTGTTATAAGTGCAATAATGATGGTCACACAACAAAGTGGTGTAGAGCAGACATTCCAAAAATAGGTATGAGCTGGAACAGGAACAGGAACAGGTACATGGATATGAACAGGAACAGAAATAGGAGCAGGAATATGAATATGAATAGGAATAGGAATAGGAACATGGATATGAATAGGAACAAGAATAGGAATGTTGACATAAACAGGAACATGGACATGGATAGAAACAGTCAGAGGAATCAAAAAACTCAGAAAAGAAGAGAAGAGGATAAAGGTAAAGAATAGTGCTTTCTGGGAGTAGAAATACTCCCACCCCAAAATTAACCACCTCAATAGAAGGTGGGGGAGGGGCTAAGCTAAGAGGCTCATTCTTAGCCCCGAGCCCCAAAGGTGACCCTTTGCCATTGATGTCAAAGGGGGAGAGATTTGAGTAAGGGGGAGCAATTTGATAAGTTAAGAAAAAGGGGAGAGATTTGGTATTTAAGAAGAGCATTGAGCCAGGGGGAGCAATGTCCCAGGGGAGCAGAGCAAAAGTGAGTTAAGATTTCAGTAAAAATAATTTGGGTTGCCATCAATGACAAAGGGGGAGATTGTTGGACATTTTGAGCAGTTGTCATTGATGTCCAAAGTTAGTTGTCATTGATGTCAAGGTGCCAGGTGATAGCTCAGCTCAAGTGCAAGTGGGAGTTTAATGAAATTCATGATGGGTTAAAATATCTATATTTTACACCCAAGAGAATGGGTCAAAAGATGGTTTAATTCTCCCAAGGAAGCAATTTATCCAAGACATCAAAAGGATATAATATTATAATAATTGTTATTATAATATTAAAGTGATATGGTGAAAACCCCAAATAAAATATTTATAATTTTCATTATAATATTTTATAAATCAAAGTGGGTTTTATAAAGTTTAATTATATTTCATAAACCCAAAGTTGGGTTTGGAGGCAAAGGCATTTGAAGCACCTTATAAAATTATTAAACCTTCACCGACGTCGTGGAAGGAGAATCTTTGGAAGCATCGACATTCTCCAAGGAGTGGAGAAAGCAAATATAAATACCTTGCCCAAAGGGCATAAACATTATCCTTGCTCGAATTATTAATTGGCATGCGAAAAGGAAGAAGAGCTCGTGAGATTTGGATTTTTGTGTACAACGGACAGTTTAAAAAGGGAAGCATGAATTGTTCGAAGGCCAACCGGGCAGCGTGGCCTAGTGGCGAGTGGGCAAGTGTGAAAATGTTTGTTTGCAAGAGAGCCTACGTTCGAAACGCAGTGGCTGCATTGGAGATCATGTTGGTTGAAAGGCGCCCAAGGCGCACATTGTTTTTGCCAAGGGCAAAGGGAGCACTACTTGAAGCACGTGGTGCTTCATTGGTTTCAAATGAGCACGTAGCTCGTGCAACATTTGAGGCCGCGGTTAAGGCGCACGTCGTGGGCATAGTTGAGGGTTCGATTCCCCCTGAATGCAAGGTAAATATTTTTTATTAAAACTTTTATTATCTGCCTAAAGTTGGAGGTATAAGGGTGTTTAAGGTTTTATGATTATTTGCCTATGTTGGAGTTATAAGGGTTGTTAAGTGAAAATTTAGAAGGATTAATTATTGGATAAGTGGTGGTATTTGAGTATTGTTATTAGGAGTAATAAGGAGGTTTTTATTTTAATTGTTTATTAAAGTCTTAATTAATATATTGATATATTGGAGAATTAAGACTATTGAGCATTGATTTTATTTTAATAAGGGTTTTTCTATTAAAGAAGATTATGGTGAATATTATTTTTAAGTTGGAGTGATAAGGTGTATTTTAGTCATATTTTTGTATTGTGTTTTATTGAAGTCTTCTAACCCTTATTGAGATTGGAAAAGAGGAATTTGTGAGTGTGGCAGATTTGTTAGAACAACTCCTTGACAAGCAAAAGGTATGGGTAATCTCTTTCTTAATTGAGTTGAGTGGTTGGTTTTATGAAAATAAGTTTGGAGTGAAAAGGACTTGATTAGGGTTTCCTTTTTGAGAGTGTTAGAGTTAATGCTTCAAGGTTTTCTAGAATTAAGTGTTGTGATTAAAACCTTGTTTTATAAGCATTGTTGTTGAAGCCATTGGTTGTGTGAAGAACTTGAGTTAGGGTTTGAAAAGAACATGAGTATCATTGTTATGTGAAGATAGTTTTATAAGCATTGTTGTTGAAGTGAGTTGTTGTGAACTTGAAAAGAACATGAGTATCATTGTTATGTGAGATTTGTTGTTGAGCATTGTTGGAAATATTTTGAGTTGGTTGATACATGCTTGGACTAGGGTTAGTGAGCAAAAGTTGTTCCTGAGTAATTGGTTGAATAGAGTTGGTTGAGCCTAGTCAAGTGGGTTTGTGAAGTGATTGTTCAAGTTCCATAAAACAAACTATTCTATATTCTGAATTGAGTTGTGAAAGTAATTGAGCATTGAGTATAGAACATATTGAGTCTCTAACAATTCTCTTTATGCTTATTTGAGATTGGACAAGTTCTGTGTGGACTTGTTAAGCAGATTTGAGGTAAGTCTTTGAGAAGACTTGTGGACTGATTTTGTGTGAGATTTTGTGGAAGCTTACAATACAGATTGAGCAAGTTCTATGTGAGCTTGTTGAGCATATTTGGATAGGTTCTGAGTGGACCTATTGAGAAGATTTGACCAGGTTCTGAGTGGACCTATTGAGAAGATTAGACAAGTTTTGTGTGAGCTTGTTGAGCAGATTTGGACAGGTTCTGAGTGGACCTGTTGAGAAGATTTAACCAAGTTCTGAGTGGACCTATTGAGATATTCAAGCAAGTTCTATGTGGACTTGTTGAGAAGATTTGAGCAGGTTCTGAGTGAACCTGTTGAGCAAAATTAAGTAGGTTCTGAGTGGACCTATTGAGCAGATTCAAGCAAGTTCTATGTGGACTTGTTGAGCAGATTCAAGCAAGTTCTGAGTGGACTTGTTGAGCAGATTTGTGCTAGATCGACTGGACTATGTTTAGTATAGATTTGAGATAGAGATTTGGAGGTGACAGAGTAGAGAGGATAGTAGTCTCCAGTGGATAGAGATCCATCAGCCAGGGTAGTGAGGATAGGTCTTCTGAGTGGGGACAAGAGTCTTCAGTGGAGAGAGATCCACAAGCCAGTGTAGTGGAGGCAGTAGTCTTCTAGAAGATCACCAACCAGAGCATAGGAGAAGGAGTTCTCCTGTGGATAGAGATCCATGAACTTGATTTAGGGGATTGGTGTCTCCTTTGGACAGAGGTCCATAAACATTGTAATTGGGAAGGATTCCCAAGAGATTGATTGAGAAAATTTTAGTGAAATATTTTCTCCGTGGAGTAGCCCACATTGGGTGAACCACGTAAATTGTGGTGTCTCTATTGTGTGATGATTTGTGCATTGCTTTGATTACTGCTATTGATATTGCTATCTACACATTGCATAATATTGGTTTGGAAAGAAAAGTAAAAAGTGGTCTTATACTGTTCACCCCCCCTCTCTAGTATAAGCTTGTGTTCTTCATGTTTTGTGTTGCAAAAAATGAGACATTGAAGATTGGAGATTGAGGAGACTCAAGGAGGATATCTCATTGAAGACTAGAGATTGAAGGCTATAGATTGGAGAAGTTGAAGAGACCTAAAAGAGGTCAAATTGAAGATTGGAGACTACAAATATTATATTGAGGAGAGCGGCATAGGAATTTTCCATTGAAGATAAAATATTGAAGGTAGAGAAGGGCTAAGAAAAGGTTCTATTATAGAATTTAGGATTATAAATTTTTTGATATCTAGGAAAGAGATTTCATTGCAGAATTTCCATAGTTGGAATATTGAAGAGACCAAGGAAAAGTCTCATTGAAGTTTTGAGGAGAAGTTTTGAGAAATTGTATATTTAGAATACATAAGGAGAAGATGTCTCAAGAGATTTTGGAGGAAAAGAAGAAGGCTATAGAAAGCCCTATTGTAGAATTGAATGAGTGATTATTGGAGGAATTTCAGAGAAATCTAGAGGAAGAAGATTGCAAGCAAGGAGAAGTTTTTGATAAGAAGGATTTGGGAAAATTATCGCCATACGACAACAAGCTCAAGAGAAATAATTTTTTGGCAAGACATTTGTAAAATTTCAGAGATGGTTTTTGAAAACCTCAAGACAATCAAATTCTTGAGGAAGAAGATAGTAAAGGAGATCAAATTTAAAGTCAGAATTCAACAAGAATATTGAAGGATAAGAGAAGATTGAAGAGCCCATAATTTTGGGAAATTTAAGGACAACCACAATATTTTTGAATGTTTATTTGATAGGAGAAGTTTGCATATTTTTTAAGGAGAAATTGAAGAGTTGAAGTATAGTAAATTAAAGAAGGTATTGAGCTATAGATTTGGAATGTCTGGAAATTTTTTGGAGTACCCTTGAATACGATATTGAAGAAGGTTAAAATAGTGAAATAATATAGCATTTTGGAGATATTCATTGTAGGTTTTGGATAGTAAAACAAACTAGGAATTGATTTAAGAGTTGCAAAATTTATGACAACATTTGGGGAGCATTAATAACTACAAGTTTCAAATTTTGAAGACACATGTTTTGGAGGAGAATTTGGAGCTTCAAAATCAGATTTTATGGATGGAATTTGAAGAAGGGAAGAGTTCTAATTTTGGATAACTTCAGGGTATATTTGAGAGAGTTATTGGGCAATAAGAAAGATAGAATTTGAGAAGCAATTAGAGCTACAATTTGGTAATTTTTGGAACAATAAAATGAAGGAGTGTAAAGGTGAAAAACTTACAATATCAAAGTTTCTAAAGGGCGAATTAAATACCAAAGAAACTAGTTGAAAATGAGATAAAAAAGATATGCAATATTGGTGCAACATAAATTTATTGAAGTATTTAAATCAGGTTTATATTAAGCATTTGAGAGTATCATATTATTTTTATTAATTTAAAGAAGGGTGTTAAAGGCATTGACAATGTTTGCATCTTAATATATGCAATATTAAAACAAAAATATCTAAGTAAATTTTGTTTAGAAAGCATAAATAAGAAGGATATAACATTATTATTGAATGTTGTGTTTTAGACCATAAGAGTGCAGATATATTCTAAGTTATAATAGTTAATAGAAAGGTCAAATAGTGCTCAAAGTTAAGGGAATATTTAAGGTGTCTAAAGACACCATGTGGATGATAAAAGTTGTAGAATATGTTGGTGAAAAAGAGCCACCAAAAAGGGTGGTAGATCCACCAAATAAAAGCATCACCAGATAGCAAGACTAAGCATCATAAAAGCACAGGGGGGTTAGCATCTAAACAATGTAGAATTATTAGAGTAAAGAGAATAAATAAAGATAATTTGTATACATAAGTTAAATATCGAGCAAGGATAAGAAAATATAGATTATTTTAGTGTCTAAAGGCATTAAGTAGCCATGGGCCAAAGTAAGAGTGTAAGCATTAATTGGAGTAGAGGGTACCACTATTGAAGTGCAAGAATCTATTGGATTAGAGAGTGCCATAGTTGCTAAATAAAGAGTCATCGCCATCATATGAGGAAGCACTACCAGAATCCAAGAAGGTAGAGTGACTATCATTTGAGGAAGAGCCATAATAAAAAACATTGAACAAGTCATTAAGCTTCAACAAGGAGTCCAAATGAATACATTCTCTATGAAAGAGCGCAAAATATACATAAAGAAGAGAGAGGGACTAAATATTAGGTAACATTACAAGTGTTGAGTTTTGGTGAATATTTTACATGCAATAAACACGTGTTAGAGAAGATAAAGGACAAGACAACAAATATTTTAGGTATTGAATAGGCACCAATATTGAAATATGGTATTAAATGTTATTTGGAAGAAATGCACTTGGTGATAGTAATGGCCAAAGTGTTATACTATCATCCACCTAGGTAGAATATGTTATATGTGCTTAAGGAGAATAGATAAAATGAGTTTAGAGCATTGGAATAGTTTGAGTGCCATGTGGCACGTATAACTTGGCAGGTCGATAGGTTTGAAGGATCTCAAGTGCTCATATCAAGGAGAGAATGTGTTTTTAAGAGAGAAAGACTAAAGGTAAAGTGTATATATTTGTAGATATGCACTGGAAATAGAAGTAGGTGTAAGTGGAGTTATTAATTAGGGTTTGAGCGAGAATAAGTAGTGATACATCACTTGGAATTATAACAGGAATATTCAAGCCATGTAGGGAGTCAAATGATCAAGGATTGGATACGTTGTAGAGCATCTGAAAAGAATAAATTTACTTGGCCAATAAAAATGGAGATAGAATCATATTAATGTAAGCCAAAGAATAGCCAAAGTTTTTATAGAAATGAGAGTGCCCATTTGGAGACGGTCAACCACTATTGACCAAAGTGAATTACCACGTTCAAGCCTGAAGGTAATTCATTATTTTTAAAATCTATTTATAAGCAAATAATAGGAGGTATAAGGGAGAGATAAATTTATAGTTATTATTTTCTAAGGATAAAAGTAAAACTATTTATTTTGGAGGGATAAGAATCAATATTTGGAACCTTAGAAATAAAATTAATGCTATTTGAGAATTTCATGAAGGACTAAAATTTGGTTTGAAGGAGTTAAAGAAATAAGTTTAAAAGTTTTGTAATTTGATTATTTGAATTTACAAAACATTTTTGAAATATTTGCAATTTGATTAGAATGGAGTAATAAGGTTTTCAACATCAAATTAAATTTATAAAATTTGCAAATATTATTTTATGGAATTTCTAAATTTCTAATTTTGGAGTTATAAGGTATTCAACACCAACATTGGATTAAGAAATTTAGAAGAAGTTATATTTTTGAGATTAGGGAGTCAATCTCAAAATTTTTTAGAATTTTGAAAAATTGCATTCAAAATTGTTTTGAATTTACTACTCAAACATTAGGGAGCTATAAGGAAGTCTACAAAGGTTAATCATGACAAATTATAAATTCTTTCTTTTAGAATCTCAACTACTTAAGGGTCCTAATTATACCTCATGGAAAAATAAAGTGAGATCTATATTGATAGTAGAAAAACTTTGGGAGATAGTTAAATAAGCAAAAACTGAACCTACTAATATGCTAGGGAGATTCAAAAATATGAAGGATATGAAGCAAAAACACTCATGATCATAACTTTTGCAATTATAGATGAGATACAACCATATATTAGTTTAGCATCAACTTCTATAGAAGCATGGAATACTCTATCTAAAATATTTGAAGGAAAGAATAAAGCCACCATTTTAAATCTTCAGACTCAATTACACTCTCTAAAGGTTAACAATGGTGAAAGTATAGAGTTATTTTTAAGAAAAGTGGTAGATATAAAGGGAAAGTTATTAACTCTAGTAGAGAAGGTAGAAGATAAATTTCTTGTTCAAGTAATTCTAAGAGCACTTCTTGAAAGTTACAAGCACTTGGTTACATATTTATAAATCTTGAGTAAGGATACATCATTTGATGAATTGGTTAATATACTACAAGAATATGAAGTGGAGAATTCAATCAAATATGAAATGACTAACAATGCATTAGTCTCAAAATATAATCAACAAGGAAATGTCACTACATTCTCAAGGAACAAAACAAAGTGGAATGATAGATATTGTCAAATTTGCAAGAGAAGAGGTCATAGTACAAGTTACTGTAGATTCAATCCAAGGAATCAATATCAAGGGAACCAAACAAATTCAAGAAATCAATCAAATAGATTGTTTCAATCAAGACAATATCAAAATCAATATAGACCATATAAGCAATAGTTCCAACATCAGTACAATCCACTTCAACTACAATATAGAGAATGAAATCAAAAGGGACACTTAGTTCAAGAGATACAAGAAATGCAAGAGTTAGAAGAGACAATAGAAGAAAATGAAGCTAAATACCTTTAAGTTGTAGGAAAGTGAGCATTCAAAATTGTATTGAGAAGAGTCAATAAATAATACATGCTCTGATAATGAACTTATGGTTTGGTTCCCTAACCACATGAAGCAAAATATAATGTAAGAATATAATCTACTCTAACATCCCCCCCTTATTACATTATTTTGAAATATAAAGAGTGTTGCAAAACAACTCAAATTTGACACATGCAAGTATCTTAGAAATAATATTGCAACCTATTCATCGGTGGGAATGTAATGGAGTTGTATCTTGTGTTTTCGAACATCATATTGAATAAAATGACATTGAGTGTCAATGTGTTTTGTGCATTCATGAAACACTAGATTCTTTATGAGCTTCAAAACACCTTGGTTGTTGCAAAACAAGTGGATTGGAAGTTACTTGAGAAGACCCATACTTGAAAAAATGTTACGTAACCATATCACATTACTAAATGCTCCACGTACTGATAGGACTGAATAATAAGGCCTTAGATTATTTACAAGTTATCTTACAATATATAAGCATCAAGCTTAGGAGGGAGATATGACAAGTGTCATAAGCTCCACACCAAGTGTCTTTCAGAAGACACCACTCTAACTCAAACTGAAGACACGGACAAGTGGCAAAAGACAAATGTCAACCTGTGAATTATAGGCATAGTGCACATTATAACAATACTATTCTAACATTCCCCCTTAATGTGCACTATCCTAAAAAGATAAATCAACATTAGATAACATTCCCCCTTAATGTTGACTTCTTTTACATAGATATAGCAAATTGCTAAACTAAGAAAACTTGTCTGTCCCAAGTGACTTGGTGAAGATGTCTGCCACTTGATATTGAGTTGGTACATATTCCATGTGTATAATGTCTTCTTGGACAATTTATCTAATGAAGTGATGATGGATCTCAATGTGCTTTGTTCTAGCATGAAAAACTATATTCTTGGTCATCTTCATGGTACTTTTATTGTCATAGTATATATATGTTGGACCATGTATGAATATACCAATATCCTGAATTAATTGCCTCAACCATATTGCCTCCTTAGTTGCCTCAACTGCTGCTCTATATTATGCTTCTGTTGAAGATAGTGAACTGTGTTCTACTTCTTTGTGCTCCATGAAATAGAGCCTTGGCCTAATTGAAAGCAATAACCTGATGTAGATCTTCTGGTTTCAGGACAACTAGCCCAATCTGAATTTGTGTATCTAATCAAAAAAAAATTATCACTTGATTTATACATAAGGCCATGATGGGGTGTGGTTTTTAGGAATCTCACAATCCTCTTAGCTGCTATCCAATGGCTCTTCTTAGGTTCTTGCATGGATATGGAAATAAGGCCAACTGAATAGCAAATATCTAGTCTAGTTGAAGTTAAGTAGATCAAACTTCCAACTAGTTGCCTATAAAGTGTACCATCAACCCTTTCTTCTGCATCATTATTTAGCAATTTCAATCTAGTTTCCATGGGAGTTAGAGAGGGCTTACACTCCTCCATGCGAAATGTTTCCAAAATATATTGAATGTACTTAGCCCGTGAGATAAAAATCTTACCAAGATGTTGCCATACTTCTATTCCTAAGCAATAGTGGAGGAGGCCTAAATCTGTCATCTCAAAGTTTTTGCATAAGTCCTCTTTGAGCAAACTTATTCCTTCTATGTCATCACATATAATGAGAAGATCATCCACATACAATGTAATCAAAATGATGCGGTTCCTCCAATGTTTCACATAGAGAGTAGATTCTACTGCAGATCTAGTGAAACCAAGATTGAGGAAATAGGAGTCAATCTTTGCATACCAAGCTCGGGGTGCTTGCTTCAACCCATATAGAGATTTCTTTAATCTGAGGACTTTGTTGTTTTGGCCTTCAACTGTGTACCCTGGTGGTTGTTTCACATACACTTCCTCCTTCAAATGACCATTGAGAAATGCACTTTTGACATCCATTTGATATATTGGCCAATGTTTTTGAGCTTCCATAGCAATAACTGTCCTGATTGTAGTCATCTTAGCCACAGGAGCAAAGGTCTCCTCATAATCAATTCCCTCTTTTTGCTTATATCCTTGAGCTACTAGGTGAGCCTTGTAGCGATCTAGTGAGCCATATGCTTTATATTTTGCTTTGTATACCCATTTTGTGCCTATGGTATATTTTACTTTGGGTAAATCAACTAACTCCCAAGTGTGATTCCTTTCAATGGAATCCAATTCTTGATCCATGGCATGAACCCATTTAGGATCACTAAGTGCTTCTTTGACATTAGAAGGTTTAGTTTGGCTAAGGACTTTGGCCATTAGGGCATAATTCACTTGGTGTCTTAGGGCTGAAGGCCTTTTACCTGTATAGGTGGGTAAATGATTTTGGGCTTCATCTATTATGGCTTGAACCCACTTGGGTAAAGGATTGGATGATGTTACTTGATTATTAGTAGGAGGAGATGGAGGACATGGATCATTTGTAGGAATTTCTTCTTGTGGAAGAATTTCTTGATTTATGAGTGAAGGAGAAGGGCTAGATGATATTGTATGCATGAATGGAGCAACTATTTCATTAGTTATTTCTAAAATGGGGGCTTTAGGAGGATTAGATGGGGGATACTCATGAAAGGTAACATCCCTAGATAAAATGATTTTCTTAGCAATAGGCTCATATAATTTATATGCATTTTCACTATCACTATAGCCAACAAAGATGCATTTTTGGCTCTTATCATCAAACTTCTTCCTTTTCTTATGAGGAATATGAGCATAGGCATCACATCCAAATATTCTCAAATGGCCCACATAGGGCGTCCTTCCACTCCATG
Source organism: Wollemia nobilis (assembly GCA_028583015.1). Classification (NCBI taxonomy): domain Eukaryota; kingdom Viridiplantae; phylum Streptophyta; class Pinopsida; order Araucariales; family Araucariaceae; genus Wollemia; species Wollemia nobilis. Next base: position 7,430,255 of record JAQPPZ010002550.1, read on the forward strand.
CTTCTTCGGGTGTTCTTTCATGTAAGGCCTTTGTGTATGACCTATTAGTCAAGTATGCAGCAGTAAGAACAACTTCTCCCCAAAATGAGTTAGGTAATTTAGCAACATGTAACATTGATTTTGCCCTATTTGTGATTGTTTGATTCATCCTCTCAACAACTCCATTTTTTTGTGGGGTATAAGGGGTTGTGAATTGCCTCCTTATCCCATGATACTTACAAAAATTAAAGAATTCATTGGAGACATATTCTCCACCATTATCTGATCTTAAAGTGGAGATTTGATAGCCACTTTCTCTTTCAACAAGTGCGATGAATTCTTTGAACTTATCAAGGGCTTGCCACTTATATTGAATTAGGTAGATCCATACCTTTCTGTTGTAATCATCAATGAAAGTGATGTAGTATTTTGCCCCAGTATAATATTGAATAGACATTGGCCCACAAATGTCTGAATGAATCAATTGCAAAGGTCTATTGGCTCTCCATGCCTTTCCTATTTCAAATGGTTGCCTATGGTGTTTGGCTATTACACATGGATCACAAAAAAAATTTAACTCCTTAAGATGTGGGAGTCCTTTAACTAATCCTTTTGTGGCCATCATTTGAATATTATTAAAATTTAAATGTCCTAATCTTTCATGCCACATGTACTCCAAAGAGAAAGTTGTTGTTGTATACAAATATGTTTGTGTTACATATTTTGTAAGGAGGTAGTAAACACCATCCTTTTTCATTCCCATGGCCTTGACATTGCCATTGGGTTCCTTAATGTAGCATTTTTCTTTTTCAAAATAGACATTATAGCCCTTATCTGTAAGTTGTCTAATAGAAAGAAGACTCCTTTTAAGACCAGGCACATACAAAACATCTGTTGTAGGAACATTATTACCATCATGCAAAGTAAGTGGTGCCTCCCCAACACCTTCAATGGGTAGAGCACTTTCATCACCAAAATTAATGAATTGGTTTGATGTGGGCTGAACCTTGGTCAACCAATCTTGCCTTCCTGTCATGTGCTTTGCTTCTCTAGAATCAATATACCAACATTCTTTATCTTCAACATTAACTTGGTTGGCTGCATACAATGTGTTCATATTATTATGTGGTTCTCCCTGTTCTCTTTGCATTTGATAGCAATTAGCAATATTATGATTCCATTCTCCATAATATTCATATCCTTGTTGATTGTTGTTTTGACCCCCTTGAGGTCTTGTTTGCCATCTTTGCCCCTGTTGGTATTGCTACTATTGTGGCTGCTGCTGGTACTGTTGCTAATATGGCTATTGCTGGTACTATTGATTTGGCTGCTACTGGTACTGTGTGTATCTCTGATATTGTCTACCCCTTTGATTTTGATTATTCTGATTTTGACCCTTGTTTTGTTTAGGCTGTAAAGTTGCCTTGGTGGCAAAAGCTGCTGATGTGGCTTCAATTTCTTCATCTTTGATTAGGGCTGGCTCATGCTTCTTAAGTAGGATCTCAATATCCTCAAGTGTTGAATTCATTGTTTTACCACTCAAGTCTAACATGGTAGCATAGGAGTGAAACTTTGAAGGAAGACCATGCAACATTATTAGAATTAACTCATTATCCTCTAGGGTTTTACCAGCAGCTAAGAAATCATTTTTAATAGACTTCACTTCCATAAGAAATCGGTAAGTGAGCCTTTCATACATAGATTGTGCAATTTTGTTTTGAGATACAAAATATTATCTTGACTTGGCCTATCAAACAATCTATTGAGAGCATCCCATGCTTGTTTAGGTGTTTTTGCAGCCCTTACAGTTTCTTTGCATTGAATTCTTGTAGCTAGCTTGATTAAACTTAAAGCTATGTTGGAATTCTTCCCAAATTGTGCTTTTTATTTAGGGTCTGTAGGTGCAGTGAGTGGGTCTTCATTAGCCTGATTATCTCTCACAAAGTCCCACATGTCATTCATCATAAATATTGACTCCATATCATACTTCCAATTTGCAAAAGTCTGTGCTCCTTCAAGTTTCTTTGTAAGTCCACTTAATAGATTTGTAGTAGCCATGATTTATAAAATGATCAAAATAAAAGGGATCTCAACAAAGGATGAAGTAAGAACAACAAATGCCAAATTAGAGCCCTCAAAAAAATATAGGGTACACCGTTGAAGATCCAGAGGAGGGTTTGCCTAGTTTTTCCACTCTGAATATTCAAGAGATTCCAATAGTGGGAGGGTTAAGTTGAACATAAGTACCTTTTTCTTTCCAAAGAGAGTAAGAATTAGAATTTAGCTAGACCTTTATACCAAACTTCTCAATATACCCACCCTTATGTGAGGGAGACTATAAGCATTTGAGTAGTTGATACATGGAACATAGGTGATTCTAAAAGGGATTAACCTGCCAGACCTTTATACCAAACTTACTCAATATACCCGCACTTACGTGAGGGAGACTATAAGTATTTGAGCAGTTGATACCTGGAACATAGGCGGTTTTAAAAAATGTATTGCCTGCTTTTTGTAAAATTGTTACAATAGATGTGCCAATTTATTATTGCTTTATAGAATTTGCCTATATGTGTTTTCTTGCTTGTATATGGCTTAGTGTCAAGTGTGTATGAAATGGAACTACACTTGATTACAATTATAAAACCCAAAGTTATGCAAGGGTAGTAGCAAACATAAAATGTATACAAAGACCAAATAGAAGGTGCAAGCAACAAACACCTAGTGGCCAAGAGTGCCACAAAATGAATCCATCGACAAGGGACAAGGGGTCCTAAATCACCCCTTATGTTGATGATTTGTGTTGAAAAACTTTGCTAAAAACAAATGAGCTCCAAATGTGCTTCCAAAGTGATGAGACAATATCAATGTCTCATTTTACAATATTGCCCCCAAATTCATAAATGACTTGGCATAATGTCCTCCCAAAGACTTAGAGATTGACTCCTCACAATTTTTTCAAATTATCAACCAAGAGTGTCGAATGCAACCGAGAATGCACTCTGTTTACAATGTAAAACTTTAAGTCAAAATTCAATTGAGTAAAAAATCTCAAAACTGAAAAATAATTTCACCAATGGATTCCCCTCAAAAAATTATTTCCAACGACTATATATAAGGCTATAGTCGGTTACAATTTGATGCTTCAAAAAAGCAAAAAAACAATGACTTTAAAAAATATGTGCAGCTCTGGGATATTCCCAAATGGTCACCCATCCGAGTGCTATTCTCCAAAAAAATGCTTAACTTGGGAGTTTTTACAAAATTTTGCTACTAGCAAACTTTTTGACATTAAAGCAATATGCAAAGTTGAATTTATATAATTGAAATTTTAAATACTACCCCCTTTATCTTTTTAAGCATAATATTTCAACATAATATTGCAACGGAGATGCACTCATAAATTAAATAGAGTAAGCATGCAAAGTGTGGGGAAACTTCCTAGTCATCAACCAAGATGTCGCTCTGGAGCATCCACGTCCTGTTCTTTTTAAGCTGGCGTCAAACCCAAAGATGGGGTTAAATGAACGACTGAAAGTTTTCATCGAGTCGTGGAAGATAGAGGAGCCACTTGTGCAGCAACAACAAGGCCTTCGTAGAACTTGAAAAAACTAACAAAAAATAGGAGCTTAACGTTTCCTTGCAAACGAGCTCTATTATCCTACAACAGAACCCTTTACGTTAGCAAATTTCACAGTCTCAGCTCCAACGCCAATGAACAAAAGAGGGAATCCTATTTTTCCTTCATAAATGTTGAAGACGTCGTCGCTGTCGTCATCGCCCAACAGATCAAACGGATTCATCGTCGCCATGGCACCTGCAGATTCATCTCAAAAAACTAACAGTCAAATTATTTTTCTATGGAGCCACTCTTGAGGCCTCTTGTTCATTAATAGACAAAACAATGATCCGTCATTCAGCAACGCCGTTAAGATTAAGATTTTCTTTAGGACATCGGTTTCATGCCAAAAAGTGCCGAAACCACGCAAATCCTTGGCTACGATTCTCCGTGCAGTGCTATCTGAACCGCTACATCCCACTCGCGGAGCGTCTCGTCGAAGCCTGACGACAAATTCTGTCACTGCTTGAGATGACAAATTATAGCTAATCCGAGCTCCCGATTGCAGATTCTGAAACTACGATGGAAAATTTTGAGCTTCCATGCCACCCTCACTGTAATTTCAGTCTAGGTTTGACACTTAAATTGTTGAAACGTTCATCGCTTACTTATTTGTTAAGTCTCGAGATCAATTTCCTGTGTCGAGATGCAGAATTCTCTTAAATTTATGACAAGGAGTAGCTGCTCCGACGTTCAGCTCAATCTGCACATTCAAACCTCCGTCGAGTGACGTTTCAATAAATCTCGTCCCATGCCTCATACCTTGAATGCCACGACCTCTCTCCACAAGCACACAGGTAGCCACTATCTCCGTCCTCTCACAGTTCATAGTCGCTCCCTAGAATCAACACGTCTTCTTCAGGCAAGTCTTCAGGTCAGCCTCCTCATGAGACCCCAAGCTTCTCTGCCACCAGCACCGTCGGCTTCGCCTGCATGTCCGACACCACCGCCTGAATCGATCTCCTCTTCAAAAAACAAAGCATTTGCCCGCAGCTTTAATGGAGTATTTGTTAGGGTTTAGCCTGAAAATGCAGAGAAAAATGATGGTTGTAGTCGCAGAGCAGATATGGGGGTGTATAAGGCGGATTTTGGCTGGGTCAGCGCGGGGTTTCCAAAAATAAAAATATGCAGATCCCTAAAAAATATTTTTGAGGCTTGTCCTCGGATGGCGAGGATTGTCCTCTAAATTAGGAAAACTAAAAATAAATAAATAAATAAATAAAGAGTTTATGGTTTTTGATCCACTCAACAAGTGGAGAGCATACTCCCTGACTCCATATTCCACAGGCGGATCTCACCGCTCTGATACCAGATGATAGGACTGAATAATAAGGCCTTAGATTATTTACAAGTTATCTTACAATATATAAGCATCAAGCTTAGGAGGGAGATATGACAAGTGTCATAAGCTCCACTCCAAGTGTCTTTCAGAAGACACCACTCTAACTCAAATTGAAGACAGGGACAAGTGGCAGAAGACAAATGTCAACATGTGAATTATAGGTATAGTGCACATTATAACAATACTATTCTAACACGTACTGCAGAATATTATACCTCTATAGATTATAAAGCAACCAGGTGATACTTTTTATTATACCAAGATATAGAACCAGAGCCAAGATGAAAAATATATCCAAAAGTTGATTTTCTATCAATTGACCCGATATAATCATATTATGTGTAACCTTGCAAGAAGAAGTTGTCATTCTTCTTGTATTATAGGCCATATTTTGTCCTATCATGTACATAATTAAGAACTCATTTTTTTCTTGCTAATGACTAATATTAGGTTCCTACATGAACCTCAAAAGATAACTCATATAAAAAATTATGTCTGGCCTGGTGTTGGTCAGATATATGAGACGCCCAATCAATTGGTGATAGAGAGTTCCATCTACCTGAGGAGAAGTATCATATCATGATAACTATAGCCTTATTTCCATTGGATTTGCTTTAAGCTTACAATCAGTCATGCAATATTTCTTAATCAATGTCTTGGCATATTTCTTATGTGTTAATTTTATGTGATTCTTCTTCTGTTCCACTTATAAACCAATACAATAATGAATAATTTCTTACATATATCATCTAAAATTATTTTTTCAAGTCACCTTTCATTGCATCTATTAATTTCTCTAAAATGCCAATGATAATTAGATCATAAACATGGAGTAATAGGTAATTGTCAATTTTTATGTACCAAGCTCTTGGAGCTTGTTTTAATACATACAAGGATTTAACCAATTTGCAAATATTTTGCTCTTGACCTTAAACCATAAATCCTTCTAGCTGAGTCATATACACTTCTTCCTTGAGACCACCATATAAGAAGACACTTTTTACATCCATCTTATGTAGCTTCCATTTGAATTGCACTACCATAGCACAAAGTACATGAATGGTAGTCATTCTAACATGGTTGAAAAAGTCTCTTCATAGTCAATGCCTTATTTCTATGCATAGACCTTTCCAACTAGGTGTACCTTATACTTATCTATAGTTCCATATGCCTTATACTTCACTTTGTATACCCATTTGCAGCCAATGGACTTCTTTCTAGAAGGCAAATCAACTAGCTTCCAAGTGTTATTTTTGATGAGAAACATATTTTTTGCATCCATAGTTGCCTTTCACTAAGGCTCACTAAGTGCATCTTGGACTATGGTAGGTTCATGCTCATCCAATTAAGACATAAAAATCCTATCATCATCCAAATCCATATCTTCTCTTTTATCTTACTATGTATCTACAAAAATTTATGTTGGTAAAGCTTGTCAATCTCTGAAATTGATGCTTTTTCTCTCTTTTGATGAGTCATACTATGTGTACAAGGTTGATATAAAGTTAGATATAGAGTTGTAGTCACTTTTGAATCTCTCATTGTGTTGATATACCATTTGGAAATCTTCTTCTATGGATGAGGAGACTCTTTCTTAGGATTCTTATCATCCAGGTATACAACTAAAGATGTGTTATCTAGTGTGAAAGCTTCATAAAATACCACATCTCTACTGATGTGAGTTTTATTGATTTTTAGATCTATCAAACGATATCCCTTGGCCTGCTCATCATAACCAAGAAAAATACACTACACGTATTTCTCATCTAACTTCATTCTCTTTGATTTTAGAATGTGCATGAATGCATTACATCCAAAAATACTAAGATGAGAAATGGAGGGCTTTCTACCACTCCATTCTTCTTATGGAGTCATTCCCTTAAGATATTTTGTGGGTTCTCTATTCAAGAGGTACATTATTGTATTGATAGCTTTTGCCCAATACTGTTGCTCAAGATATGCCCCTGTAAGCATACAATAAACCATTTTCATGATGGAACGAATACTCCTTCAACAACTCCATTTTGCTATGGAGTATAGGCTATAGTAAGCTTCCTATTAATACCATATGCACTAAGAAATGTTGAAAATTATTTGGAGGTATATTCTCCCATCGATCTAAGTGGAGGGTCTGAATAGAACTTCCTGATTTCTTCTCAACATATTTTTTGAACTTCTAAAAAACCATGAAGATCTCAGACTTTAGATGTCAAAAGAAAACCCACATATTCTATGAGTAGTCATCAATGAAAAACTAAAAATACCTCTTTCCCCATAATGTTTTGCCATAGGACCGTACATATGGGTGTGTACCAACTCCAATAGTCTTTTGACTTGTGAGGAGCTCAACTCAAAATGTACTCAATGTTGCTTCCCTACTAAGAAATCCGAGCAAACTAAAAATGTAGATGAAAGTGTGGGAAGACCTTTCATCATCTCATGTTTACTCAACTCAAGTAAATATCCTAAACTAATATGGCCATATATTTAGTGCCAAAGAGAAGTGGCCTCTTTTGTGTTTACCATCATGGCAACATGAAGTGTAGAAATGACATCTAAAGCAAACAACCCATGCTTGTAGAAATATGTTCCTACATTTTTTCCCTTCCTTGTGATGAAGCAACGCTTCTTTCCATCCTCAAATATGAAATAAACCACCATGTTTTTATCCAATATTTGAGGTACTAACAACAAATTGTTTGCCAATCCTAGAATATAAAGGAATTTCTCAATCTAACATTTTCCATCTGGAAGAGTGATTAAAACATTTCCTTCACCCTAGACTTTATAGGTCTTATCATTAGCTATGGTAACTGGTTTGTCTTCCTTAGCCTTAAATGTCTCAAACCATGATTTATCACCAGTCATGTGTTTACTGGCTCCAAAATCAATATACCAAACAAGATCCTTTTTCTGAGAATCTGTGTGAGTGATGAGCACCTTGTGTGCCCTCTCAAAATTTGAATTTTATTCCTCATAAGAAACATGTCCCTTGGGTTGCTTATTCTTATTTTGTGGTTTTTACTCACCCTTTTTCTTTTGAGCTTGGTCATGTGGTTGTTTATTTTTGTACCAACACCCGTTGGTGTCATGGTTGTCCATATCACAAATTTGGCAATACTTATTTTATCCTTGTTGAGGTTATTTGCCTTTGGAACCTTTGGAAGATCCGCCCTTCTAAAATTTACCCTATTTTATTGACCCTTGTTTTGAGTAAAATACATTATCTATCACTTCATCTCTTTGAAGTTGATATGCCTCCTCATTTTGAAGTAAATTTACCAACTCCACAAAAGTAACTTGTCTCATGCAAACTTGAAGGGATGTAATCAAAAACTTGTAGGAATATAGTAAAGCTCTCAAAATGACTAAATTCAAGAGCTTATCCTCTACTATTTCTCCCAAAGAATCCACTCTACAAAGAAATAATTCAACTATTTCACTAGACTTTATACAATGAGTATGAAGTTGGAATTGAAGGTTAAGAATGGTAGATTGATTCTTCCCTTCATATATGGTAACTAATGCATCTCAATAATATTTACCATTTTTAGCATCATAAATGTGAGGTTGTACTTCATTAGTAGTAGAAAGTAAGATAAGCATGAGGGACCTTCTATCCTTTTTATCATATGCTTCCTGATTTGTACCTGTTGTAGTGGGATGTTTTGTAGTGTCAGTCACTACATCCCATAAATATTCAACTTGTAGAATGGATCTCATTTTGCTTTTCCATGGATACAAATTGTAATCTTTAAGCAACTATGTATCTGAAAGATATTTATGTATAGTGCCCATTATGAAGGTTCCTTATATCACCAAAATGGTCTCTCTTTCAATAAACTACAAATAAGTACTAAAAGGGAATTCACTCAAATTGATGGCACCTACCTAAAAACCCTTCCAAAAAAGGATGATTAGTTGGAGGAAATTAAGCCAAGAAATAAGAATGAATTAGGGTATATGATGGAGTGAATATTAAATTAAAATTAGCTTTTCCTTGTTTCTCCTAGATTATTTATAGATAACAATAGCTCAAACATCATTTTTGTAGCTATATTAGGTATTAGATACCATAGCCCAAAGCATACCAACTTTACTTGTAAGTGTGGGCCAGAGGTACAACATATACCAAACTTTGTTGTGTAATAAATTGCACAAACGGGTTTAAAATTTGAGGTATTGTGTGCTTTTGAATTTTAACTTATGATGTAAGTAAAAAAATAGGAAATTAAATGCAAAATAAAATCAAAAGTGCCAACAAAGTTTAAACCATAGGTGTCGGATTCCATCGATAATGTACCCATTTTTACAATGTTAATTTTAAGGTGTTGAATGCAATCGAAAATGCACCTTTTTACAATACTTTTTGCAAGAAAGTTTGTTTTGTGTTTGCAAAAATTGATATTCATAATTCTCCCATTGTGTTATAATTTTACAAAAAAGAATATAGTTTTGTCCCCCATTTTATTTGTAAAATAAACAAGTTTTAGTGGAATTTTGATATCCCCTTTCAATTTGCAAAAAACATAATGTGCAATTCTTGTTTTGTATCCCTCCTTGTGAGAAAAAATGCACTATTTTATCTTTAGATTTTGCAAAAAAATTGGTGCTCCTAGGATTTGTTTTGTTTGCAAAAAATTTCTATCAATTATGCAAAGACAAATAACAAATTGTACCTTTGAATGTTTTTTTTTAGCAAAAAAAAGATTTTTTGCCTATGTACGGGGTTTTATCCCCCGACATCCCACACAACAACCATTTTTGTGGCTGACCAACCATCGTGGATGCGGCTATGAATGAGTAAAAAGGAGAAGCCCTTTGTATTTGAAGTCTTCTATGGCAATTCCTATTTGCAAACAAAAATACCTTTGAAAAAAAATGGATTTGCTACTATGCAAGGTTTAAACCCTTGACCTATTGTAGAGCGTCCTAGCAATAGACTGATGTACTAGTTAGTATAGCACTCCCAATGAACATTGAAGGAGAGCGTGTAATATTTGAAGACACCACCTCAAGAAGTTTAGAAAAAAAAATCTAAATTTTATATCCCACATGCAACGATATTTTACTGTTGTGAGGAAATAAAAGTGCAAGCTCACATGTTGGAAGTTAGATTGTATCCAGGAAGTATATACTCGTGTGAACATTGACCAATCATTACCATGTGTAAAAATAACAAGATTTTATTGTGCCACATCAACACACCAGACTACCACATCAATGCCCAATCAATAACCAATAATACGTCACCATGCCATCGCTGCCATGTCATCCAATGAGTCACATCATCACATCAACCTTGATCCATTGTCATCTACCATGTTAGTTCTACAACATTTTGCTTGTAGGAATCCATATGATATCCTTAGAATCTGTGCTTGGGGATGTGTCCAAAAGTCCAGATGGTTGATGGTTACTATCAGATTAGTTCTTGTCTGGTTGGTCGAGTCCATCTATGTTTGTCCCACATGGGAGTTCGTATTTGTCAGGTCCAATTAGGTTAGTCCAGGTTTGTCCTACATGGGAGTCTACTCACCTCAAAGAATAAAAAATCACCTTGAATAATGCACCCACTACTCCCGCTCCCTCTTTGATACCATGTAGGAAAGTGAAAATTCAAAATTATATTGAGAAGAGTCAATAAGTAATACATGCCTTGATAACAAACTTATGGTTTGGTTCCCTAACCACCTAGGATATATATATGCACTTAACAATAAATAAATGGTGCTAAGTGAAATATAATGTAATAATAGAATCTACTCTAACATAAGTAATATCTATAAAGATACTAATCATTTTCTTGATTAGAATACTAACAAGGAGAAGAATGAATAAAAAAAAAAAAGAGCACAAGCTTCAATAAATGGATAAATATCATATTAAAAACTAAAGTATTCAATAACCAAATAATGCAATACAAGGGGGTGTTGGAATATATTACATTATTTGGTACATTTCAATGTACCACCATGGGTACATGATTAGAATAGTTTAAATATCATAGATTAGAGTTTGAGTCTTTACTTTATACAATATAATAAATGCACATGTGTGCATAGTATTCAATAATGTAAATGTGCACATTAGTCCATGTGTACATGTGCTCATAGATTAGGAAAATTTAGTGAAGAGTCATATTATAATTGTACATCAAATAGAGCTCTATATGTGTGCAAAGGAGAGCCAAGAGTCACAAGGCATGGAAGAGTCATAGTCATCCAAGAGTCATTGTAGACAGGCTATTTACATGTTATAACATTGAGTTATGTGACACTTACTTATACTTTTAGAGCTATTGTACCATTTTCGTGAGTATTTTTTAATGGTAAGTTTATGAGTGATTTTTGAAGTTATTTTTGAGTTTTAAGCTTCTATAATATTTCCATTATCATATATATCATATTGCAACTTTATTATTGATCTTTTAGTGAATTTTTTCTTAAGTATTTAGCTTCAAAAGTTAACAAGAAAAATGCTTTGATAAGTACTACTTTGAGTGTATCATCACCAATGTTGTGTTTATCATGGTAACCTAGGTATTTCACTATTCTAATGATGCCATCAATGCTTTCATATTAGTATTATTTAGAAATAAAATTTTGTATGAATGTATGCTTATATACATTTTTAGCAACAAATTATTTCCTAAGTAGATCCAAAATTTAGGTGAAGGATGTAATAGAGCCCTTAGGTAGAGTGGAAAACCATTGTAGAATTACTTTCTTAAAATGTTTTTCTAAAACATTGGTGTAGGCATCAAGATTAACATGTAGCCAATCCTTGTAAATATTGTTAGATAATTGCATAAAGTCTTTGAGATATTGATTTTTATCATATATCAAAGAAGGTGTATGAGGAGTGATTTGGAAAAATATGATAGGATAAAGGCCTCACTAAGTTATTTGGATGGTTGGATTGATAATTTGCCCCTAGACTCAACAGTGTGATAGGGGATAAATATGTGGAGGTTGTTGGATTTTTAAGCCTTACTACTACAAAATATCATAGGTCCAAATATAAAATAGCCACAATATTAAATGTCAAAATATCAATAATGAAGAGTAGAATATATATAAGGAAATTAATATGTATATCAAAGCCTATATAATAAATCAAATAAAATTCATTTATATACTATATAATGAATGTAAATGGTGTATGTCATTCATGAGCTACACATGAAGAAAACCTACAATTTTTTTTTGCTAAAAAATATGTATAGAAGTTGTATTCCTTTCCTTCCTCTTTGTCATGACCCTCCTTGGCAGACTTTTTGGCACAAAGAAACAATGTATTAATATATGTTATTTTAATACCTAACTTGAGAAATTGAATCAACTATGTGATATTTAGTTGTTTTGAAAGAGCATGGTACTACTGACATATTTCCAAGATGTGTAGGATTAGGTACACTCATAGGTGGAAGAAGTAGAATCATCCACTAGAAGCGAAGGTACTTGAGGTTGGATAAATGATGATTAAGGTAACTTGGGGTTAACATAAATAGATACCTTTATATAGGCATGCATAATCAGTTAGGGATGATCATCAATAACTATCCACATTGAGCCTCAGTTGATAGCCTAGTAGCTATCGTAATTTTTTGGACTGAGATAAGTGACTGAGTTGATGGAAAGACTCCCTTCTTGTTTGTTGCATATGAATTATTTTCTTTTACTTCATCACTATTTGTATTTATGGTTTGGAAAATAAAAACATGCATGATTTAGTTACCTTTGAAAGCTCTTTATTTTGCTTAAAAACCTTACTCTCTATTTTATAAATAATAGAGGTTTTATTTTAAAATGATAATGGAATTTCATTTTAATAGAAGCATTATTTTAAAATGATAATAGAAGTTCATTTTATAAATAATAGAAGTTTTATTTTAAAATGATAATGGAATTTCATTTTAATAGAAGTATTATTTTCAAACATTGATAGAGTTCATTTATAAGTAATGGTTGCTTATAATAAAACTTCATTCAAAGACAATAAGCATGTATTGTTTGTTAAATAAAGGTGTTCCATTTAAAAGGAATGATAAACTTCTTCTGGCTGTGATTGTATGTTTGCAGATATGGAGACCCTATCAACTTTCGATGAAGACAAGCTTCCCTCCCTCACAAAAAATCTTGTAAATAAGATTTAAAAATGAGAAAAATAGTTGGTAGTCACATTCAAGTGGGTGGTGAATTAATGGCAGTCTTTGAAGAATGAAAATAATGTGTTTTAAATCCATAATATCTCCCTTGGATAAGAAAGAAATGAATTCTGGTAGGTAAGGGGGATGGTAGGCATTGAGTGAGTCTTCAAGTGTGGCGAAAAATATCTATTCTTTAAAATGAAGAAAAGGGATTTTTTTGTGGTTAGTTAGTTGTTGGGAGAATTTGGAGAAAATAAGGTAAAGTTGTAGAAGCAAAACTAAAGGGTAAAGCACCAGTGATTGATAGCATTCGAGAAGGAAAAACACCCCTTGCAAAGAGATATATATGTTGGTAATAATTGAGCTAACCTTCTAGTTGGTTAATATAAAAGGACCACTTCAATTTTTTTTCAATAAATCCTCATACACCTATGTCACCCTTGGTGTCGACCCTTGTTATGTGGTTGCTTGTGTTGAGCAAGGTGCAGCGACAGTATTATCATTGTTGTCAACACAGTCAGATAGATCGGTTGATGTAGTGGACAGGATTTCAGAGGTTATTCAGAGTATGTACAGTGATGTTAAATGCTTATGAGGATGTTTTTGATGTTTGGGTGAAGTTGTTACAGGTTGTTTATGCAAATTTGCAAAAGTTGAAAAAATTGTCAGAAAGTTGTCAAAACAGCAAAATAGTCAAAAAGTTACAAAAGTCACCACGGGAACATTTGGACAAGATGGATTAGTTTGGAACATGCCAGCATGTCAGGAAATATTCCAGAACAAAATTTAAGATGTCAGCACAGTGTTTGGAGTGATCGGTGGTGTTTCCGATATCTTGGCGGATGATTTGGCAAGTGGTTGTACAGGTTGAAAAGTGCAGGTTTTGTTAGAATAACTACGAACAAACCGTAAGTATTTATACATAAAAATTTTAACTGGAGGTGGTTGTTATATTCAAGAACATATGTTCCAAATTTCAATGCAAACAAATAAATGAGGCAAATTTTACAAGCGTTGCAAGACTGTCACAAAAATGCTCTTTTTTGAAAAAGTGTGTTAGTAGCAGTTTTTGTGGAAGTGGTACAGGTGAACCGTAAGGATTTAGGTAGTGATTTTTGGTTTGGACATATTCAATGTTGTAAAGATCCTACATTTCAAATTTTAGAGAAAAATGAGTTACGAGGTGAGAGTTATGATTTTTGTAAAAACGTTACAGGTCTCTTTTATGTCAATTTGTGCCACTTGGGCAAAATCCTTTAGTTGGTCGTTTCGACCTTGAAGAGTTGCCAGAGTTTCAGTTTCAGTGTTGTTACACCTTAAAGGAATAAAATATATCATATTTTGTTTTTGGTTTGAGTTGTCATGTGGCTTCGAAGTATGAGAACGAGTAATATGTCAATTCTTTGCATGTGACGTGTTTGACGAAATGCCTTCTCAATATAAAAAAAGGGAGCTATATTATTTTAAGCAGTTTTCTTTAAAAAAAGATCTTTGAAGAAAGTGAAAATGGAAAAGGAATGCAAGTGTATGCATTTAAGTTAGAAGTGTTTTATTTAAGAGTGTGATTTTATTTTGTGCGGAGAGAAGAGTGTGTGGAGAAAAATAAAGAGTGAAAATCCGTGTTTTTGGGAAAAAGGTGAAAAATGTCACTTTAGTATTTTGGGCATAACATTATCATAAAATATCATTTTTAGCTGAAATTTTGATAGGAGGTCATAGACATAGTTTTGCACAATACCCAGAAAGTATTTAGCAATTGGCAGAACGAGCTAAGATAACGGTCAATTTTTATTTGAGAAGAGAGTTCAAATTCGAGAAGGCAAGGGGGGGGGGGGAAAAAAAGTTCACCAGAGGGGGGTGGGAAGCATTCATATATGTCATTTTATTATCAATATCAAAATCAAGTGGGTGCTTGGTAGATGGGTTGGTGCTCCTTTCTGTTGGTGCATATAAATCATGGGTTGGTGCTCCTTCCAGTGGGTGCTGGTAAATTGATTGTAAATTTGGTGCTTTGCAAAGGCTAGATTTGGATGGGAGTCCAAATAGTCATTTTTGGGGATGTAGCCAAATCGGTGAACCTCGATACATCTTGTGTTGTGTGATGTTATCTTGTTATACTTGCTTTATTTGGTTTCAAGTTTTCATTATTTTGGAAATAAGAGTTGAATATTTAAGTTTTAAAAGAGCTACACTGATTCACCCCCCTCTCAGTGTCATTGTGAGACTAACAATTGGTATCAGAGCAAGGTTCTTGAACAAGCTTAATCGGCTAGGGTGATCTTTGAAGTGACACAATGGCAGGTGGTGAAGGCTTCTCATCAAACAAAGCACCATTATTTTATAGAACTAATTATGCATTTTTGAGACTCAGGATGTAGACATATCTTTGTGCTTTGGGATACGAAATTTGGGATTTAGTAGATAGTGGATACACAATACCCACCACTTCTCCAACCGATGATTTCGGTAAGAAACTATTTGAGAATGAATCAAAAGCAAAGAATGCTATCATGTGTGAATTAGTGGACAATGAACTAGTAAATATTATGAGTTGTAAAATGACAAAAGAAATATGGGACAAACTAAGGAGCATTCATGAAGGAGACGTTAAGATCAAGGAGGCCAAGTTACAAACACATCGAGATCAGTTTGAAGTATTAAATATGAATGATGATGAGAACATACATGCATATTTACTAAGAGTTAATGAAGTCATTAATGCGATTAGAGGACTCAATGAGGAAATCAAAGATTCTATCATCGTGAAAAAGGTATTAAGATCTCTTCTCCAAATATTTGATTCTAAAGTTTCAGCTATAGAAGAATCTAAAGATCTAAATTATTTTAGTATGGATGAGATGCATGGTTCTTTGACTACATATGAGATGAGAATAGGAAAATCTAAACCCACAGAAAAAGAAGCTACTTTTAAAGCCCATAAAAATATGAAAACAAAACAAGAATCCAAAGAAGAAGATACATCAGATGAAATGGAAGCAAACTTTGTTCAAAAACTAAAAAAGGGAAAAGGAAAATACAAAGGAAAATTTATGTTTAAATGTTTCAATTATGGAGGTATTGGGCATTTTGCAGCTAAATGTCCACTTAATGAGAAGAACAAAAGTGATGAAGGATTGCTCCAAGAAAGAAGTTACTGGAAGAAAAAAACAAATTTCAGAAAAGGTAACTTCAAGAAGAAAAGTTTCATCTCCAAGAATGTTAGTTCATCAGAAGATAGGTTCGATGAGGATTCTGAAAAGGAAACAGGTGAAGATATTTTCATGGCACTCAAAGAAGAAAAAATAGAAAAATAACAGGAATGATATGAAGAATAAATTAATGCAGAAGTAAATTTGGAAGAGGAACTAATTGCAACTCTAGATGAATTGAAGATAGAAAGAAAAAAGAATAAGAAAATTTTAAGAAAGCTTGAGGATGCAAATGAAATCATAACCAATTTGAAAGTACAGATAGAAGAATCCAAGAAAATATTCGAAGATTTCGAAGTGCAAATAACCATGAAAATAGATTATTGCAGCAAGCTAGAAGAAGAGACTATTGGTTTAAGGATGTAGATAGAAGAGATGAATTGTAAAATTAGTTGTTATCACAAATGTGAAGAAAGTTCTATGAAGATGGATAAGATCATAAATAACCAAAAGACTACATGCATCAAATTTGGTTTGGGCTTTGATGAAGGAGAATCATCAAATGGATCAAAGGCCATAAATGAAGAATCCATAAAGAATGAAGATAAGAAACAGGTTGATCAAGAAAAATTGACTCATGCAAAAGAAAACAATAATGTAAGGCACGAAAGGAGAATTGACAATTATGGATTCACCAATGTCACACATCAAATAAGAAGAAGATTTATGGCTCCTACGACAACATGGAAAAGACCATCACCCAGGTTCAATCATCTATTTTTTGGTTACTATTTTAAATGCAATGGTTATGGACATAAGATCTCAGATTGTAAGTATAATGTAGGACCAAGGAATTTTACCAATAGAAATGTTTTTTCACCTTTGATGGATTATGCAGTAGAATGTTATAACTGTCATAATTTTGGGCACATTGCAAGAAATTGTTGAAGTACATTTGCATCAAATCAATTTTAGGGAAGGAAAATTTCAACCAAATAGAATGAGACAAAATATAAAATTTCGAAAAATCATGCACAAGCTACTAAAAAAGAAAAGTCAAAACAAGAGCCCAAAAGCGTAATCAAACCCGAGTGGAAAGAAAAAGAGCAATCTAAGGAAGAAAAGGAATCCTCGATCGTACAAACAACATTTAAAACACGGAATAAATCTGCACCATGGATACTTGATAGTGGATGCTCCATTCATATGACAGGTGATAAATAGAAATTTGAGAAGTTACAGCAATATGAAGGTGGTTCAGTAAAATTTAGAAATAATGATGGAGCTAAGATAGTTGGCAAAGGTTTAGTTAATATCAGTGACAAAAAAATCAAGTCAAAATAATTCTTGTTTGTGGTTGGTCTGAAGCATAACTTCTTGAGCGTAAGTCAAATTTGTGATAGAGGTCATGAAGTGATTTTTAAGAAGCAAGGTTGTGAAGTCAAAAAAGTAGATAGTGGAAAGTTGATAGCAACTAGATCGAGGACATCTAGCAACCTGTACACTCTCTCAGAGACTTCAGAAGGAGCTTGCTTGATTGGACAGGAAGAAGAAAATTGGTTGTGGCACAAGAGGCTTGGTCATATTAGTTTTGACAATCTAGTAAAAATCAGCTCAAAGAAGGTAGTGAGAGATATTCCCACCATTGGAAAACCATCAAATAGCATTTGTGCTTCATGCCAAAAGGGGAAGCAAACTAGAGTCTCATTTAAAACAAAAGAGTACTACACAAACAAACCTTTGGAACTAATACATATTGATTTATGTGGACCCATGATAACACAAAGCATAAATGGTGATAAATATTTTATGTTGTGTATAGATGACTATTCTAGGATGACATGGGTACTATTTTTGAAGCATAAATTAGAATCTTTTGAGATGTTCAAGGTTTTCAAAAACCAAGTTGAGAATAAAATAGGAAAAAAGATTAAATGTTTAAGATCAGATAGAGGAGGAGAGTTCATTTCAGAGGATTTTATAGAGTATTGTGAAAAATATGGTATTAGGAGACAGTTTTTAGCAGCCAGGACACCTCAACAGAATGGTGTGGTAGAAATAAATAATAGGACAATGCAGGAAATTTCAAGGACTATGTTGACTGAGAGCACAGTAGCAGAAAATTTTTGGAAAGAGGTAGTCCATATTGTGGTATACATCCAAAATAGGTGCATGTTGAGGACACATGAAAGAAAAAATCCTTATGAGTTGTGGTTCGGTAAAAATGCAACTAGCAAGATACTTTAAAGTTTTTGGCAGCAAGTGTTACATCAAAAGAACTGAAAAAAACCTTGGTAAGTTTGAATTTAAAGCAGATGAAGGTATTTTTCTTGTCTATTCGTCAAAAATCAAATCTTACAAATGCTACAACAAGAGGCTAAGGAAAATTATGGATAGTGTCGATGTTAAAGTTGATGAAGGTAGGGAACGAGTAATTAGCTATGAAGAGAACTACCCAATTTATGAAGAGGTTATTGAAGGAGATGAGGAAAATGAAACAAAAAAGAAACAAAAAATTGACTCAGATGATTCAAACAGTGATTCAAAAGTGGAAGAAAATAAGAAATTCAAAACAGGAAGCTGGCAGAAATATCATCCTAGAGAGCAAATAATTGGAGACCCCATAGTTGGTGTTTAGACAAGAAGAAGAGTAGTAAGTAACTACTCTCTATTATCCAACATTGAGCCCAAAAATGTTGCTGACGCAAGCAAATATGAAAGTTGGATGAAGGCAATAAATGAAGAATTAGATCAGATCGAGAAAAACAAAACTTGGGAGTTAGTACCAAGACCTACAAATAAAAATATAATCGGTACTAAATGGGTCTTTCAAAACAAATTGAATGAAGACAGACAGGTAGTCAGGAATAAAGCAATATTGGTATGTAAAGGCTATGCACAAGTTGAAGGTATTGAATTTGAGGAAACCTTTGCACCTATGGCTAGACTAGAGGCAATTAGAATGTTTCTAGCTTTAGCAATTTACAAGAATTTCAAAGTTTATCAAATGAATGTGAAATCAGTATTTTTGAATAGGAAACTTGAAGAAGAGGTTTATATTGAGCATCCAGATGGTTTCCAACTTGGTGATGATCCCAACTTAGTTTGCAAGTTGAAGAAAGCATTATATGTCTTAAAATAGGCACCTCGAGCATGGTATGCAAGGCTAGACAACTATCTTACTCAACAAGGATTGAAGAAAGGTATGGTGGATAGTAATTTGTATGTCAAAACAAAAAATGACCATATTACTTTTCATGTTGTATACGTAGATGATATCATATTTGGTAGCAGCAAAGATGATTCATGTAAAGATTTAGCAAATAAGATGTAGAAAGAATTTGAAATGTCAATGATTGGTGAACTTTCGTATTTCATTGGGTTGCAAGTTAATCAAAATGAGAAGGGCATATTTATTTCTTAAATTAAATATGTGAAAGAGATGCTGAAAAAGTTCACAATGGAGGATTGTAAGCTAGTTAGCACTCCCATGATGACAGGTTGCAAGTTGAGCAAGGATGACAAGTCTCCACATGTTGATCAAACCATGTACAGATCTATGATTGGGAGCTTACTGTACTTGAAAGCTACCATACCTATATTTTGTAGGCAGTATGCATGGTAGCACGATTTTAGGCTAGTCCCAAGGAGACTCATGTGATAGTAGTGAATAGGATTCTTTGATACCTCAAGGGTACTATGGAGTATGGGTTATGGTATTCGAAAGTCAAGGACTTCACCCTTATTGTGTATTTAGATTTAGATTGGGTAGGATGTGTAGATGATAGGAAGAGTACCAGTGGAGGTGCATTCTATCTTGGAGACAGGTTGGTCGCATGGCACAATAAGAAACAAGATTCAGTCTCCTTATCCATAATAGAGGTAGAATATATTGCAGCAACAACGTGTTGTACGTGGTATTATGCATGAAACAAACCTTGAAAGATCTTGGTATTAACTTTAGTGATCCAATTTCAGTTAAGTGTGATAACACCAGTTCCGTTAACATATCAAATAATACAGTTATGCATTATCGCACAAAACATATTGCTATTCGATATCACTTTTTAAAGGAGAAAATTGTGGAAGGTGAGGTTAAGTTGGATTTTGTTCCAACAACAGAGCAAGTAGTAGATATCTTCACAAAACCATTGCCCAAGGAAGTCTTTGAGTACCTTCACAATAAATTGGGAGTGGTCACACTTTGTAATAATTAACTAGCTATCGGGACCACATTCTCAGGGGGAGCATTTGTGCATTTGTTTATCTTTTTGCTCATGTTTGTGATTTTTGCTAAGTGTAATAATTTTTTCCTGAGAATGTTGTGCATTGACTCAGGGTGATTTTGTAGCAGCCCTTTGGTATTGTTGTCAAAGGGAGAGAAGAGTTATAGGAAATTGCACGTGTGTTGCAAACAATTCCAAATGGGGAGATTGTTGAGCAAGGTGCAACGACAATATTGCCATTGTTGTCAACACACTCAGATAGATCGGTTGATGCAGTGGACATGAGTTTAGAGGTTATTCAGAGTATGTATAGTTATGTTAAATGCTTATGAGGATGTTTTTGATGTTTGGGTGAAGTTGTTACAGGTTGTTTATGCAAATTTGCAAAAGTTGAAAAATTTGTCAGAAAGTTGTCAAAGCAGCAAAATAGTCAAAAAGTTGCAAAAGTTGCTACAGGCACAGTTGGATAGGATGGATAAGTTTTTAACATGCTAGCATGTTAGGAAATAGTCCAGAACAACATTGGGGATGTCAGCACAGTGTTTGGAGTGGTCGGTGGTGTTTTCGATAGCTTGGCAGATGATTTGGCAAGTGGTTGTATAGGCTGAAAAAGTGTAGGTTTTGTCAGAAGCACTGCGAACAATCCGTAAGGATTTATGCAAAAAAAATTTAACTGGAGGTGGTTGTTATCTTCAAGAACATTTTTTCAAAATTTCAATGAAAACGAAGAAACGAGGTGAATTTTACAAGCATTTCAAGACTGTCACAAAAATGCTCTTTTTGGAAAAAGTGTGTCAGTAGCAGTTTTTGTGGAAGTGGTACAGGCGAACCGTAAGGATTTAAGTAGTGAGTTTTGGTTTGGAAATATTTAGTGGTGCAAAGATCCTATGTTTCAAATTTTAGATAAAAATTAATTACGAGGTGAGAGTTATGATTTTTGTAAAAATGTTTTTTTTTTGAAAAAAAATTGAAAATCTTGTATTAAAACAAAGAGCAAGTACAAGAGGGAGCAAGAACATCCCAACCAAGAACCCAGAGACACAAGACCTCAGCAAAGAGCGAGAGGGCAGCACAAACCAACACTAAGCACTAGAGACAAACAAGGCGCGATATCGCGACATGTCGCGATATCGCGACAGACAAGCCGGCCGAGGTCACAACCGCACAACCGGTCGCGAAATCGCGACATGTCGCGAAATCGCGACAGCCAAAGCCAGCAGCCCCCGACCGCAAAAGATGTCGCGATATCGCGACGGAACCATCACAAAGCAGTCAGTCCACAGAATTGTCGCGATATCGCGACGCATCTACCAATTGCCACCAATGCGCCAGAAGTGTCGCGATTTGGCGACATGTCGCGATTTCGCGACATGTCGCAAAATCGCGACGGCCAAAGCCAGCAGCCCCCGACCACGAAAGATGTCGCGATATCGCGATGGAAACATCACAAAGCAGTCATTCCTCAGAATTGTCGTGATATCGCGACGCATTTTCCAGTTGCCACCTTTGCACCAAAAGTGTCGCGATTTCGCGACATGTCGCAAAATCGCGACGGCCAAGTCCAGCTGCTCCCGACCACAAAAGATGTCGCGATATCGCGACGGAAACATCACAAAGCAATCAGTCCTCAGAATTGTCGCGATATCGCGACGCAAATTCCAATTGCCACCAATGCGCCAGAAGTGTCGCGAGATCGCGACAAGAAGATCCTTCTGCATCCAAACCTCCCAAGTGTCGCGAAAACGCGACAGGTTGACCACTCGGCGACCAATCATCATAAAAGTCGCGAGATCGTGACTGTTGTCTTCCGTGTTGCCCCTGCAACCAAAGCGACGCGAAAACAAAGCAACATCGAGCCAATGGTCCCAGCGACATAACATGGCACGAAAAAGAGACATCTTCCACCCGTTAGTCGCGACCACACAACCGGTCGTGAAATCGCGACAACAACTAGCCAAAGAACGCGACATCGCGGAATGTCGCGATATCGCGACAGGAAGTCTCCAAAGGCCGTGGCGACGAAACCTGTCGCGATATCGCGACAGGTTGCCACCGAGGGTCGCGATAACACAGCAGGTCGCGAAAACGCGACGAAAAACTCCCATGACACAGAATTTTCTCATTTGCTCAAAAATTTTGCAAGACCTTGTCTAATCACAGCATCTTCCACAGGCATGTTACTGTGCAGCTGAACTCCAACCTCCTTTTCCGCACCCAACTTGGCAAGGAAATCGGCCGCCGAATTTGAATCCCGATTCACATGGATAGGGATCACATCCTCTAGTTCCCTCCAAAGGACCTTGATTTGAGAGACTAAGATCTGAATCTTCCACGCTTTCAAAGCAAAATTTCTCATACAATCAAGAGCGCCAACCAAAATTTGAGAATCAGTCTCAAGGATTATCTTTCTGTATCCCTGAGTGACAGCCCAGAAAGAAGCAACTTTGATGGCAAAAGCTTCGGCTTCATTATTGGTGGCTCTTCCCAGGCCTTGGAGTTCCCAATAAAGAACAGTTCCAGTATGATCACGGCACACAACACCGATTCCAGCATTGCCCGGATTGCCCTTTGCAGCTCCGTCCGTGTTAATTTTAATCCAGCCAACCGGGGGGGGTTTCCAACTAACCATGTTTTCTCTAACTTGAGCAACAACTCTCTCTTCCTGTGGACCCAGCTCAACCAGAATATCTTCTTCAGCATGTAAGGCAACCGTCTCAGTGACTTTGCTCCAGATAACCTGCCAAATTCCATCAAGGGAGGAGAAGGTCTCTCTGAAGATTCGAGCGTTTCTTTCCAGCCACACTTGCCACCAGATGAAGAAGAGACCAAGCTCCCACCCCAATCGAAGGGCTTTTGATTTAAATCTAGCTTTCTTCCATCTTTGCCAGATATTATTCCGAGTCAGAGCACCATTACCCTGGAGATTAAAAAGAGAGAACCATCGATTCCAGATCTGACCTGTGAAGGAACACTCGAACATCAAATGGTCAGCAGTCTCTTCATGCTTACGACACAAAATACACTGAGAAGGACCAATAATTCCTCTGCTTCTGAGGTTATCATAGGTGAGGATGCCATTATGCATAAACTGCCAGACAAAGAAGTTCACTTTCGGCCAGCACTTGGAATGCCAGATTTTCTTCCAGTCATGAACCGGAAATAAATGCGGGGGAGGCTCTGGGAGAAGCTGATCATAACCAGCCTTCACAGTGTAAATTCCAAGATTCCCATGGCCCCAAGCTAACTCGTCTTCTTCATCTCTGCCCGTGAGAAATCTTGCTGTCAAGATGTTGGTCAGAGTGGTTGCCAGCTCCGGAGGGATAGTGACAGGCCACTCCTCAAGTCGCTTAAATTTCTTGAATTTATACTCACCCAATTGACTAGTGATGAAATAGTTCTCAATAGTGACCCAGCCCTTGGATTCTATGGCAGTTTTAATTGGAAGCAGTTCAGGATACTCCGCAATGATGGGTGGAAACTGGTCCCATGAGTCAGTCCAGAAACGTGCTTTCTCCCCTCTTCCCACTTTCCAGAACAATTGATTTTTAATTACTTGAGAGCCCAACTTGAGAGCTTGCCAAACTAGGGAACCATTACCATCCAGAGGGAAACGACAAACTTCAAAGGGGTGGATGTTACCCAAATATTTGCTGGTCAAGATTCTACTGAATAAAGATGATGGCTGGGAGATCCATCTCCAATACAATTTACCTGCTAGGGCTTTGTTGTTGAGATTAGAGCTTCTCAAACCCAGCCCTCCTTTTTCTTTGGGCTGAGTAACTTTGTCCCAGCCAACCAAGGCCCATTTCCTCCCACCTTTTGCTCCTTCCCATAAGAATCGCCTAGCCAGTTTGTCCAACTCTTTCCAAATAGAAAGAGGAGCAGCCAAGATTGAAAATTTATAGATAGGCATGGCCTGAATTACTGACTGTAAGAAAGTTAAACGGCCACCGTAGCTTAACCATTTGTGAGACCAATGGTTCATTCTATCTTTGATGCCATCCAGAAGATCTTTCCAAATATCATTTTTCAATTTCTTGAAGTGCAAAGGAACCCCCAAATAGACTATAGGAAGAGATGATCTAGAGAAGCCCAAAATCTCTATAATTTTGTCCTGCATCCGTTGGTCAAGATTGAAAAAGACAACTTTAGATTTGTTGTCATTGATAACTTGATTGGAGGCCCTAAGGTAAACAGAAAGAGAGTCTCTGATTCCCCTAGCTTCCCTGAGACTAGCCACTCCAACCAAGCCAGTGTCATCCACAAATTGTAAATGAGTCAAGACTTCATCCCCGACCTTAATACCTGTTATCAGGCCTTGAAGTCTTCTTCTCAAGAAGAGTCGGCCTAATCCTTCAGCTAAGATAAGGAATAGATAGGGCGAGCAAGGGTCCCCTTGTCGGAGACCACGAGAGGCTCCAAAGGGAGGCGAGGGAATCCCCTTGATGAGAACCGAATAAGAAGGCGTGGAAACACAACTCATAACCCAGTCAATCCATTCCTGGGAAAAGCCAAAGGCAGCCAACATCCTTGACAGGAAACCCCACTCCACCCGATCGTAAGCCTTAGACATATCCAGTTTGATGAACATTCCTTTGTTACCAGAGTTTTGCATTGAATGAATAGCCTCCTGAGCAAGAACCACTCCATCCAAGATCTGTCTACCCTCTACAAATCCCCCCTGTTCTGATGAAATGATGTTATGAAGGAGAGGTTTAAGACGTTCAGCTATAATTTTTGTGATAATTTTATAAATCACATTACATAAAGCAATAGGTCTGAAGTCAGAGATATGAACTCCTTCCTCCCCCTTTGGAATTAACGTGATAAAGGTATGATTTAGAGCCTTGAGCATTCTCTTATTAGATCTGGACTCCTCAATTACAGCCAAAACATCTTCCTCCAAGGTATCCCAAAAGGCCTGAAAAAACTCAATAGGAAAACCATCTGGACCGGGAGATTTGCCTGTGCTCATTCCAAAGACCACATTTTTCAATTCATCTCGGTCAATAGGTCTGAGGAGAGCCTGATTTTCTGCTGGAGTGATAATAGGGGGAATAACATCAAGAACTTCATTTTGAGCCCCCACATCTTGGTCCCTATTTTCTGCAAAAAGCTTGGAGAAGTAATCCACTGAGTGGGAGTGCATGCCTGGAAGAGTATCAAAGGAGTGACCATTCTCATCTTTTAAAACTGCCATATTATTCATCTGTCTTCTAGCACATGCTGAACGATGAAAAAATTTTGTATTTCTATCTCCTTCCAATAGCCAAGAATTTCTAGCCCGCTGCTTCCAGTAAATTTCCTCGTGGTTATCAATGTCCTCAACAGCTTTGCGCAAGGCATCATCTTCAGTTTTAAGTTGTTCAGAAATTAAACCTTCCCTAAATTGTTTCTGCACCTCCTCCCAGCGGGCCAACAAGGGGGCTCTTTGCAGCTTGAAATCCGATTTATTGGCGTGCCTCCACTGTTTCAATTTAAATTTGACAAAAAGAAGTTGTTTGTGAAATTTAAACATTGCTGTCCCAAAAGGTGGACGACCTTCTTCCCACCATTGCGGAATTACCTCATGAAGGTCCTCCTTCTGAAGCCAGAAATTCTCAAATCTAAACGGTTTGTGGAACTGCCCTGTCAGAGTCCCACCCTTCAGCATGATGGGAGAGTGATCGGAAACAGGACCGTCCAAAATCTGTAATTGCACATTCCACTTAACAAAAGCCTCCTCTGAGACCAGAAAGCGATCCAACTTTACCTTACAACAGTGTGGATCCCTCCGTTTGTTAGTCCAAGTGAAAAAAGTTCCAGGACCTTGGACATCAACTAAGTGAAAAGCTTGAACCTGGGCAATCAGAAGCCGATCCCCCAGGTCCAAAACAGGGGAACCACCTTCCTGATCCCGAGCAGATAATTTGGCATTAAAATCTCCAGCAATGATCCAGTCAAAAGCTTGTCTTGAGGACCTCATGTTGTGAACTGCTTTCCATTGAAGCCTCTGGCCATCATGGCTTTGAGCCCCATAAAAATTTGTAATTAAAACTTGCTCAGCTGTGACATTATTCCTAAAAAGAGATGTGAGAACACCCCTCCAAGCTATATGTTCTAAAGCAGACCATTCCAGGGGGTTCCAAAAAGTAACAATTCCTCCTGAGGCACCTTGAGCTGCCACATCCATATATCCAGCTCCCCTCCATATTTTACTAACTGTTCTACACATAAGATCTAAAGACATTTTTGTCTCCTGGAGGAGCAAAAAGTCTGTTTTACCCTTCCTTATGAGTCTTTGAACAACAGATTGATGGGTTCTATTGTTTAAACCCCTAACATTCCAAGATTGAATAATCATTGGAAACCTTGAGAGCAGTAAGAGTCAATTGTTCTCACTGATCCATCAGTGACCAGCTTGTCTCCTTGCGATGCTATTAGGTCCTTATTAGACTTCCTGCCTGCACCTTGAGAAATGTTATTCTTGGACCGTTTTTCCACCTGGGTAATCCCCAGGGCTGGCCTTTCTCTATTCTTTTCGGCACTTCCCATGATGACATCCTTAATAACTGGCTGTGCTGAGGAGTGGATTACCAATGCCCCTGGGTTCTCTGGCTGTAAAATCTCAGAGGGTTTAAACACCTGCTCTCGGGCAGGAGTTGAAGAGGGAGAAGCATGAGAGTGGATGTTAATATCCTCAGTGTTCCCATCCACTCCTTCCATGACTTGGTCTTCCTGATCCACCAGGGATTTAAAGATTTCATACCGGTTGGTTGGCTTGAGTGGAGCTTGGTCCTTGCCATTTCTCTTTTTGTTTCTCCTTCGTTTCTGCTGTTCAAAGCCATCTTTCTGGGCTTCAGAACCTTGGGGGGTGTTTTGTGATTCTTTGACCGGGGTGAACTTACCCTCTCTGGGTCGATTTGAGATTCCTAGCGGGGCCTCCGCTTTTGTGCTCAAGGTATTCGGACAGAACCTAGCCAAATGGCCATGCTTATGGCAGACCCTGCATCTAAAAGGTAGGGCTTCGTAGTCTAACTGCTGTATCCAGGATTGTCCTGCTAACTCCAGTTCCACCTCAGCTGGTAGTGGCTGGCTGATATCCATTTCAACACAGATTCTAGCAAAGACAGCAGTGTTTCCCTCTATGGTATCTTTGGAAACTCCCATAAATCTACCTAGAGAGTTACCAATCATCTCAAGAATCTGCTCGCCCCAAAACTCCATCGGGAGAGCGTACAACCGGATCCACACTGGAACAGCCGTGGGCTCAATGCGAGGATCGAAACCCACTCTCCATGGTTGGACAAATAACCCTGCCGGGCCATGGGTCCTCTTCTCTGATTCAAATGCTCTGTTTCTATCTACTAAAGAAGAGAAACTAATAATGAAATACCCGTTGCTTATAGGCCATAAGGAGTACTCACCGATAGGTTCCCAGTTCTGTCTAACCCAGGTGTGCAGAAAGTGCAGAGTGGGTCGGATTCCCATGAATTTGCAGATCAAGTCATGGTTAGCACGGTAGGTGATCGTATCCTCAACCATCTTTGGTTCTATGACTATCTTAGGTCTGGAAGCAGATTGCGGGAGGCATCCATTAACTCTGTTTGCAGAAGAACCCTTGCCAACATTCTTGAGAAGCGCTTGGTAAGCACCCCGCTGGGCTTCATCAGAAGAAGACGCAAAATTTTCTTTTAGAATCTCGGCATAAGAGCTCTTCTTCCCGTCAAGAGAACCTGGAGGAGACCCCATAGGGCCCTCCCGGGGTAACGGACGAGCCTTCAGAGGGGAACGATGTCAAACCAACAGAGACCCAGGAAGAAGCCGCGTGCCAGAATCCTAGAGCTTCGGCCTCCGACAGTTCAGAAGATTTCCCGCCAAATCGCCAGAGCTCCCCAAAAAATATTGAAGTATTTAGAGCCCATCCCAATTTTTGTAAAAATGTTACAGGTCTCTTTTATGTCAATTTTTGCCACTTGGGAAAAATCCTTTAGTTGGCCGTTTCGACCTTGAAGAGTTGCCAGAGTTTTAGTTTCAGTGTTGTTACACATTCAAGGCATCAAATAGATCATATTTTGTTTTTGGTTTGAGTTTTCACGTGGCTTCGAAGTATGAGAATGAGTAAGGTGTCAATTCTTTGCATGTGACATGTTTGATGAAATGCCTTCTCAATATAAAAAGAGGGAGCTATATTATTTTAAGCAATTTTCATTAAAAAAATATCTTTGGAGAAAGTGAAAATGGAAAAGAAATGCAAGTGTGTGCATTTAAGTTAGAAGTGTTTTATTGAAGAGTATGATTTTATTTTGTGCGGAGAGAAGAGTGTGTGGAGAAAAATAAAGAGTGAAAATCCGTGTTTTTGGGAAAAAGGTGAAAAATGTCACTTTAGTATTTTGGGTATAACTTTCTCATACGATATCATTTTTGGCTAAAATTTTGATAGGATGTCATAGACAAAGTTCTACACAATAACCAGAAAGCATTTAGCAATTGACAGAATGAGCTAAGAGAACGGTTAATTTTTATGTAAGAAGAGAAGATTCAATTTTGAGTATTTATGGGGAAAAAAAATTTTTTTAACAAAAAAAGGGTTTATATGTCATTTTATTATCAATATCAAAATCAAGTGGGTGCTTGGTAGAGGGATTGGTGCTCCTTTCTATTGGTGTAGATAAATTAGGGGTTGGTGCTCCTTCTATTGGGTGCTGGTAAATTGATTATAAAGTTGGTGTTTTGCAAAGGCTGGATTTGGATGGGAGTCCAAATAGTCATTTTGAGGATGTAGCCAAATCGGTGAACCTCGGTACATCTTGTGTTGTGTGATGTTCTCTTGTTATACTTGCTTTATTTGGTTTCAAGTTTTCATTATTTTGGCTTTAAGAGTTGAAGATTTAAGTTTTAAAAGAGCTACACTAATTCACCCCCCCTCTCAGTGTCATTGTGAGACTAACAGATTGTACCCATTTGAGTCAAGTAATGGACTATTAACTCTAAGACCTCCCTAGCAAGGTGAAATATGATCCTTGCCATGTGTGATAGCAGTGCCTTATATGGTTAATCCATGGTAGTCCCATGGCTAGCACTCTAATCTTAGGTGTTATGTCTATATTTCTTTATTCGGTAAACATTGCTTCATAGGCATCAATATTTGACTGCATCAATAGTAGTCCTTCATTATTGTAGAACATCCTTCCTCTTAGCCATAGGGTTTATGTTGTGGCACCACTCGCTATCTAAAATGATAGAAGAATGCAGTTGACATGAGCATAACCACCATTTTATCTTATTTACTATGTTAATGCCATATTGTGTAAAGGTATTGGAATACATCCATAGGATGCGGTTGTGGTTCTTGGAGCACACGTCACCAAAAGTGTTGGTGTGTATGTGTGTAACGAGGTTAGTAGACCCCAGGAGATCATTCCTTCTATTTTATGTTTTTCATCTACTTGGGATACATCTTTTGTGGATGACTCCTTCCTTAGGGTTATTGGTAGTCACAATCTACTAATGTCCCTAGTTGTGTTGAAGGCATAGCCTACTGTTCTCTTAGAAGCATTTGTGTTCACACTTATATTAGAAGATAAATTTAGTTTTATTTTCATTAAGTAAGAAGTTACTTGATTAAAATAAAAGAAATAAAGATATGTTTTATTTTTATTAAATAAGAAGTTATTTGATTAAGATAAAAGAAAGGAAGATTTGGTTTTATTTTGATTAAATAAGAAGCTATTTGATTAAGATAAAAGAAATGAATATTTGGTTTTATTTTTATTAGATAAGAAGTTATTTGATTAATATAAAAGAAAGAAATATTTGGTTTTATTTTTATTAAATAATAAGTTATTTGATTAAGATAAAAGAAAGAAAAACTTGGTTTTATTTTGATTAAATAAGAAGTTATTTGATTAAGATAAAAGGAAATAAAGTTATGTTTTATTTTGATTAAATAAGAAGATATTTGATTAAGATAAAAGAAAGGAAGATTTGGTTATATTTTTTTTGGATAAGAAGTTATTTGATTAAGATAAAAGAAAGGAATATTTGGTTTTATTTTGATTAAATAAAAAGTTATTTGATTAAGATAAAATAAAGGAAGATTTGGTTTTATTTTTATTAAATAAGAAGTTATTTGATTAAGATAAAATAAAGAAATATTTGGTTTTATTTTGATTAAATAAGAAGTTATTTGATTAAGATAAAAGAAAGAAAGATTTGGTTTTATTTTGATTAAATAAGAAGTTATTTGATTAAGATAAAAGAAAGAAATATTTGGTTTTATTTTGATTAAATAAGAAGTTATTTGATTAAGATAAAATAAAGAAAGATATGTTTTATTTTGATTAAATAAGAAGTTATTTGATTAAGATAAAAAAAAGGAATATTTGATTTTATTTTGATTAAATAAGAAGTTATTTTATTAGGATAAAATAAAGGGAGATTTGGTTTTATTTTGATTAAATAAGAAGTTATTTGATTAAGATAAAAGAAAGAAATATTTGGTTTTATTTTAATTGAATAATAAGTTATTTGATTAAGATAAAATAAAGAGAGATATGGTTTCTTTTTAATTGAGTAAGAAGTTATTTGGTTTATGAAATGAAAGAGGATTGGGTTATTTGTAAACTGAAGTAGTAAAGTTTTAGTTTATTAAGTAAACATAATGATTGTTTTACATATTAAAGTAATGGAACTTTGATGTATGAGACAAAGGAAAAGTAGTTTACTTTATGAATTAAATTTAAGATTTGATTCATGGGAATAAAGGAACCTTGTGTATTTAATGATTAAGGGTATGGGACTTTAATTCATTGAAAAAGGAAGGGTTTGATTAAAGTGAAAACCATGTTCTAAGTTGTGTATGTTGAATGACTCTCTAAAGGGATTTGAGAGGTGAAAATAAAGTAAGGATTATTTATGATATCAACTATGATTTGGATGGTTAGAGACTTGTTTAAATTGTATAGTTGCAATTTGGTAAATTAAATTTTAGATGCATTTAGAGGTATGCCTATTCTGAACCATGAGTGCTCCGATCCCATACTATCCTCAAATGATCGATGGAAAGATACAGAGGACTAAAGAGGTGAATGGGAAAAGTGTAACAGTTTGTCTATTAGATGTAGGTTGTCCTCCGTATTTTTTCACTTTTGTTTTATTCATCTTACTCTGGCCATATTCCTTCATTCCTAGCAAATACTTACCATTAAATATCCATCAATTATCTCTTCTATGCAAATATATTGAAAGTGTAGATCAATGTGAAGGGTGAGATTGTGTAGATCAAGTGTACACTCCACTAAATAAATTGATAAACATCCAATGGATCTTGCAATAATCAGTGTTGTTTCTTTTATCATCTATTTTCCATTCCTTTGTATTTGATGGGTCATGAATGAATACTATAATTGAATGCACTCCTCTATGGTTTATATCAACTTTTATAAAATAGCATAAGTCTTATATATGATATTTATATTAAAATGTAATCCATGTATGTAAAATAAATCTCATGATGAACAGAAATTAAAGGAAAATTTCAAATTTTTTACTTCCTTTGTTTTTGTTTGGGATGCACTATATTTGAAGAGAAATTTTATCATCTCCATTTAGACCCCACTTTTGCCTTATCTTGTGGTGGATAATTTGATGACCATGTGCAAGATATCTTTAATGTGGTTGAAACTTCATAGCCAAATTACGAGCTATTTATTCTCCATGTCTTCACCTTACCTCATTTTTGTTGAATAACTATTTTTCATTCTACACTAATTTATAAAAAATGTGGTAGTTCCTATAGTAGGAGATATTTCAATGAAGAACACAAGCTTATACTGAGAGGGGGGGGTGAACAGTATAAGACCTCTTTTTACTTTTTCCATTATACTTCAAAATAGTAAAGCAATATACCCAAAGCAATATCAAAGCAATGCACAATATCATCCACAAAGTGACACCAATTTTAACGTGGTTCACCCGTAATGGTCGGGCTACGTCCACAAAACTTTTCTCTAAAAGTTATCTCAAAGTTCTTTGGGAATCCTTCCCAATTACAATGTTTATGAGCCTCGGCCCAAAGGAGATACCTTCCCCCAATCAGAATTTATGAGCCTCTCGCTCAAAGGAGATACCTTCCCCCAATCAAAATTTATGAGCCTCTCGCTCAAAGGAGATACCTTCTCCTCTCGCTCTAGAAATGATCCCTCGAAGATCAACCGCCTCTACCTCTTGCCAGCACGTGGAACTCCTTTCCACCGAAGACCTCCTGTCCTCAATGCTTAGCCTAAGAGACCTCTCGCCTTCTATGATCACGTCCATAGCAGCTCAAGGAACTCTGTACCAAACATAGTCAGCCTGGTCTAGTACAAGTCTTCCTCTGTCTGTCAGATCTGTCCAACTCTTGAACAAATCAATCCTCTGCATACAAGCCTTCTCAAAGACTTGCCAAATCTGTCCTCAGGTTCTTCTCATAGAACCAGTGCACCTCTGTCCTCAAGTTCTCTGATAGAACTATCAAACTCAGCTCACAAGTCCTCTGCTAGGACCTGTCCAAATCTGCTCACAAGTCCCCACCGGAACCTGTCCAAAACTACTCACAAGTCCCCATCGAAACTTGTCCAAAACTCGGCTCACAAGTCCCCACCGGAACCTGTCCAAAAACTCGCTCACAAGTCCCCACCGAAACCTCGTCCAAAAACTCAAGCAAGCTCACCAAGAAAACTTTCTTAGTAGGAAATCACAAAGTGAATTGTTAGAGACCCAATGTGATTTGTCAAACTCATAGAAGCATAAAGAGAATTGTTAGAGACTCAATATGTTCTATACTCAACTCCCAATCTCAAAACTCAACTCAAATCAACTCAGCTCAATCTCAATCTCAAATCTGAAAACTCAACTCAATATCTGAAATGGATAGGATAGAATGCTTTCTTTCAAGAACATGAAACCCCAACAATTGCCAACTATGCAAAGAATCACATAACAATGATACTCATGTTCTTTTCACCATCAATTAGGGCTTCAACAACAATGCTCATCAACCAAGGTTCAATCAACACCATTTAACTCAAAACACAACCTTGAAGCATTTCACAATCAACATTAGAAAAGGAAACAAGTAGAACTCCTTTTCTCTCCAACATTATTTGAACAAAAAGCATCCACCAACTCAAATCACCATAGCACAAAACAACTTTTCAAATCATCAACAAAGAAGTAAGCCCAACACTTTAACCAAGTAAAGAATAGCTTGATTATAACCAATTTAATGAAAGCTAATGTCAATCTCAAAGCTGCCCACTTAAGGTTTCACAACTTCACACAAGAAGCAATTCTAACCTTAAAACATCATGCTTTCATTTCCATAATCAACCAAAAGCACTCTCAACATTACAAGAAATATTTATCCCTTATACACCTTATTTCTCCCTTATAGTCTTATCAACAATAAACTTTATCTCTCATAAGAATGCAATAAGATAATGCAAACAACACCTTAAAAAGAATCTTTTATCAAAATAAAGCAAGCTTCAAACTCCTTATAACTCCTAAGCTATTTTTCTCTCTAATAAACTTCCTCCATCCGCAAAATACACTAGCAAAAATTAATTTCGAAAATACCTTGGCCAACACCAAAAATCGTGCTATGGAGAAATTGCGCACGAACTCTAACACCACCCGCTGCGTCCACTTCAACGAAGAAAAAACCCTTTCACGTTATTCGAACGCGGAACCTCCCATTCGGGTAGCGCGCCAATAGCCTAGCCGCTACCGGTGTGCCAAAGGCGTCCGATGAGGTTTGAACCTCACTCTGTTTCCCTTGTACCTTCTACGCCAGGGCTAAAATAAATAGTAGGCCTCCCTGTCTTCTGACGCGAACGACGACGATGAAACCTTACGACGGATACAAAAAATGAACGGCGGATATCCGAACAACGGATCACGAAATCTCAGCGAAGAAGAAATCGAACATCAGATCGCGAAATCACAGCGAGCAACACTTTTCAAAAATGCGGATGGGATAATCTTTGATCTTCATCGTGGGAGATTTATATGCATATTTCCCATAAACTCTTGACGTCGATGAGGAGTTTAACACGTCGACGGAGGTCTTGGCTAGCGCCCACAATCTTAGAACATAGCGCCATCAAAGTTAAGACATTTGCGCCATGGGTTAGGAGAACCCAATGCAAACAATAAATTAATATTTATTTAAAAATAATTAAAAGGAACCTTAACAAGGTTTTTAATTATTTAAATAAATACTTCCTCCTGGACCCAAATGCATTAAACTAATGCATCCACCTCTAATCTTTAAACCTCGCCAACTTGGGGTTTACAAAAGACCTTTGAAACTCGTCATGTCGTAACCTTCATCAAAACAAATTGTTTGACATCAAATCAAATTCCTTCAAGAGCTTCTTGACATCAATGACAACTTATACACTTGAGCAAAGGCAATGTACCCAAAGTACCCAAAATTGCCAACAATCTCCCCCTTTGTCATTGATGGCAAACCTTTACCGAAAACACTTCTCAAGAGCCAAAACTGAAACCAACTGTGCTAACAACCGACCAACCGTGCCCACAACCGAGAATCTTCCTTTGAAGTTTTGCTCCCCCTGACTTGAAGCTCTCCTCTTCACTTTGAAGCTCTCCCCCTTACTCATATCTCTCCCCCTTTGTCATCAATGGCAAAGGGTCACCTTTGGGGCTCCGGGACTAAGAATGAGCCTCTTAGCTTAGTCCCTCCCCCACCTCCTGATGAGGTGATTAATTTTGGGGTGGGAGTAAAACTCCCATTAGGCATTGATCATCATCAGCATCTATAACTTCCTTGTCGGGCCTTCTCTTGAACTCTTTGCCCATATTCCTATTCTTGTCACTGTTCTTGTTCTTGTTCTCATCCCTGTTCTTGTCCATGCCTTGATCCTTGGACCTGATCATGCCACTGTTCCTGTTCCTGTATTCTAGAATTTTAGCTCTACACTGTCTGATTATGTGACCTTCATTGTTGCACTTGAAACACTTGACGATGTTGTTTCTCTCGAGGTAAACCTCGATCTTTGAATCCACCAGCTTCTTACCAAACCTCGTTCCGACCAAACCTCGTTCGACCAAACCTATTCTCGACCAAACCTGTTCTCGCCAAACCTCGTTCCGACCAAACCTATTCTCGACCAAACCTGCTCTCGTTATTT
This sequence comes from Wollemia nobilis, assembly GCA_028583015.1. NCBI lineage: Eukaryota > Viridiplantae > Streptophyta > Pinopsida > Araucariales > Araucariaceae > Wollemia > Wollemia nobilis. The sequence goes on from JAQPPZ010002550.1 coordinate 7,465,901, forward strand.
GCCTTGCAATAAACTCGCCTTGTGCCCAAACTATTGACAAGAGTAGCAATACCCTTGAAAGTAACTAGCACTTCTAAAACTGTCATTTACCTTCTTCACTTGAGCCATGCAATGTGAAGCCATGTGACCAAACCTGTGACAAGCAAAACATCTGCCTTGAAACTTTCCTTTATTTGACCTCTTAGGTTCTGAAAACTTCTTCTTCTCATTCTGAATTCTGTTTTCTATTTCTGTGCATCTATCATTCAAGGACTCCTTTTCTGAAATACTTTCCTCATCAAAACTCTCTTCCTTTTGGAGTCTCTTACTAGACTCTCCAACTTGTTCCTTGTGTGGCTTAACAAAACCAAGGCCTGTTTTATCTTGTTGTCTTTCTTTGACCTTTGATGAGTGACTTAACCTTTTTGGAGCTATCTTGAAACCCGTAAAGCTTATCCTTGTACTCTTTAGTTTCCTCTTTCAAAGAAGCCATTTTCTGTTCTAACTCACTATACTCAAGAACCTTAGACTCTAACTCATCCTTGAGTTCCTGTGTCTTAGCTATAGAGAAGTCAAGACTTTCTATAAGATCATCTCTCTCCATACAACATTCATCTAACTTATCCTTGAGTCTAGCATTCTTCTTTCTTTCCTTTTTCAAAGCACTAAGAGCACTAATAAGTTCACCTTCAAGATCTACTTCACCTTCCTCTATATCTTCCTCTATTTGTTTGCTTTTTGAATCATCAAAGCCTTTTTCAGATTTCTTATCACTAGAGGTGCTACCCTTTTCAAAAACCATACATGCATCTTCCTTATAGTTTTCTGAAGCATCCTCATACATACTAGAAACCAAATCATTATTTGTGCAATCATCCTCAAGGTGACCAAAGTTTCCACATCTAAGACATTTCATGATAATGAATCTATGTTTCTGCTTCTTCCTCCTTTTCTCGATATGAACAACATCTCATTTTCATCATCACTTGAAGAACTTTCACTATCACTACTAGAACACTTACTTGCTTTGTCTAGGTAGAAACTCTTCTTGTGCTTGTGAGAATACCTCTTTCCTTGATTGTGGTGCTCATCTTTGTTTTTCCTGTGATGCTTGTGCTTTTCGTAATCCTTGCTCTTAGAATCCTGTTTATCTTCATCACTTTCATTCTTGGGAATAGTACAGACAGTAGCATAATGACCAAACTTTCCACAATTGAAACATCTTATATTTTTCATACTTTTGTGCTTTCTAGAGAACTTGCCTTTCTTGTCGTAATATGCCTCTTCATCACTAGAAGACTCATCACTATCTTGAAGTCGTTTACCCTTGGATTTCTTGGTAGCCTTGAAAGATGCCTCTTTCTTGACATCAACCTTCACTTGAGTTCTCAACTCAAATGCTGCAAGTATACTATGGAGCTCATCCTTTTTCAACTTATCCAAATCTTTAGCTTCCTCAATAGCAGAAATATTTTCACTAAATCTATTAGGAAGAGATCTTAAAATCTTATCACAAACATCATTTTCAGCAAGCTCAAGACCTAAGTCTTTCATGGAGTTAACAACCTCATCCATACGAAGCATGTAGTCACTAATATTTTCATCATCATTCATCTTGAGTTGTTCAAACATACCTTTGAAGTGTCTCAACTTGGCCTTTCTGACATTTGTATCACCTGTATGAACCACCTTCAACTGTTTCCACATTTCACTAGTTGTCTTGTAGTGAATCACTTTGGTGAGATCTGCTTTCTGTAAGCCTTTCAGGATTGCATTCATTGCTTTTGAATTGCTGTGATGTAGGAGCCTTTCTTCTTTAGTATTAGGACCATGTTCAGGAATAGTGTACTCATCTTCAATCACTTCCCAAACCTCATTCCCAAGTGCCATTAGATGAACCTTCATCCTTGCACTCCAAAGACCAAAATATGACCCATCAAGAATAGGTGCTGCATTGCCACTTGAATGATCCATTGTGTTCTTTACTAGCTTTTCCTTCAAGCTGTTAAACTTTTTGAAGGCACTCGGCTCTGATACCAATTGAAGAACACAAGCTTATACTGAGAGGGGGGGTGAACAAGTATAAGACCTCTTTTTACTTTTTCCATTATACTTCAAAATAGTAAAGCAATATACCCAAAGCAATATCAAAGCAATGCACAATATCATCCACAAAGTGACACCAATTTTAACGTGGTTCACCCAAAATGGTCGGGCTACGTCCACAAAACTTTTCTCTAAAAGTTATCTCAAAGTTCTTTGGGAATCCTTCCCAATTACAATGTTTATGAGCCTCGGCCCAAAGGAGATACCTTCCCCCAATCAGAATTTATGAGCCTCTGCTCAAAGGAGATACCTTCCCCAATCAAAATTTATGAGCCTCTACTCAAAGGAGATACCTTCCCCTCTACTCTGGAAATGATCCCTCGAAGATCAACTGCCTCTACCTCTTGCCAACAGGTGGAACTCCTTTCCACCGAAGACCTCCCTGTCCTCAATGCTTAGCCTAAGAGACCTCTCGCCTTCTATGATCACATCCACAGTAGCTCAACAACCTGTACCAAACATAGTCAATTGATCTAGTACAAGTCTTCCTATGTCTGTTAGATCTGTCCAACTCTTGAACAAATCAATCCTCTACATACAAGCCTTCTCAAAGACTTGCCAAATCTGTCCTCAAGTTCTTCTCATAGAACCAGTGCACCTCTGTCCTCAAGTTCTCTGATAGAACTATCAAAACTCAGCTCACAAGTCCTCTGCTAGGACCTGTCCAAATCTGCTCACAAGTCCCCACCAAAACCTGTCCAAAACTGCTCACAAGTCCCCACCGAAACCTATCCAAAACTGCTCACAAGTCCCCACCGAAACCTCGTCCAAAACTACTCACAAGTCCCCACCGAAACCTGTCCAAAAACTCAGCAAGCTCACCAAGAAAACTTTCTTAGTAGGAAATCACAAAGTGAATTGTTAGAGACCCAATGTGATTTGTCAAACTCATAGAAGCATAAAGAGAATTGTTAGAGACTCAATATGTTCTATACTCAAATCCCAATCTCAAAACTCAACTCAAATCAACTCAGCTCAATCTCAATCTCAAATCTAAAAACTCAACTCAATATCTGAAATGGATAGGATAGAATGCTTTCTTTCAAGAACATGAAACCCCAACAATTGCCAACTATGCAAAGAATCACATAACAATGATACTCATGTTCTTTTCACCATCAATTAGGGCTTCAACAACAATGCTCATCAACCAAGGTTCAATCAACACCATTTAACTCAAAACACAACCTTGAAGCATTTCACAATCAACATTAGAAAAGGAAACAAGTAGAACTCCTTTTCTCTCCAACATTATTTGAACAAAAAGCATCCACCAACTCAAATCACCAAGCACAAAACAACTTTTCAAATCATCAACAAAGAAGTAAGCCCAACACTTTAACCAAGTAAAGAATAGCTTGATTATAACCAATTTAATGAAAGCTAATGTCAATCTCAAAGCTGCCCACTTAAGGTTTCACAACTTCACACAAGAAGCAATTCTAACCTTAAAACATCATGCTTTCATTTCCATAATCAACCAAAAGCACTCTCAACATTACAAGAAATATTTATCCCTTATACACCTTATTTCTCCCTTATAGTCTTATCAACAATAAACTTTATCTCTCATAAGAATGCAATAAGATAATGCAAACAACACCTTAAAAAGAATCTTTTATCAAAATAAAGCAAGCTTCAAACTCCTTATAACTCCTAAGCTATTTTTCTCTCTAATAAACTTCCTCCATCCGCAAAATACACTAGCAAAAATTAATTTCGAAAATACCTTGGCCAACACCAAAAATCGTGCTATGGAGAAATTGTGCACGAACTCTAACACCACCCACTACGTCCACTTCAACGAAGAAAAAACCCTTTCACGTTATTCGAACGTGGAACCTCCCATTTGGGTAGCGCGCCAACAGCCTAGCCGCTACCGGTGCGCCAAAGGCGTCCGGTGAGGTATGAACCTCACTCTGTTTCCCTTGTACCTTCTGTGCCAGGGCTAAAATAAATAGTAGGCCTCCCTGTCTTCTGACGTGAATGACGACGACGAAACCTTACGACGGATACAAAAAATGAATGGCGGATATCCGAACAACGGATCACGAAATCTCAGCGAAGAAGAAATCGAACATCAGATCGCGAAATCACAACGAGCAACACTTTTTGAAAATGCGGATGGGATAATCTTTGATCTTCATCATGGGAGATTTATATGCATATTTCCCATAAAATCTTGATGTCGGCGAGGAGTTTAACACGTCGGCGGAGGTCTTGGCTAGCGCCCACAATCTTAGAACATAGCGCCATCAAAGTTAAGACATTTGCGCCATGGGTTAGGAGAACCCAATGCAAACAATAAATTAATATTTATTTAAAAATAATTAAAAGGAACCTTAACAAGGTTTTTAATTATTTAAATAAATACTTCCTCCTGGACCCAAATGCATTAAACTAATGCATCCACCTGTAATCTTTAAACCTCGCCAACCTGGGGTTTACAAAAGACCTTTGAAACTGTCATGTCGTAACCTTCATCAAAACAAATTGTTTGACATCAAATCAAATTCCTTCAAGAGCTTCTTGACATCAATGACAACTTATACACTTGAGCAAAGGCAATGTACCCAAAGTACCCAAAATTGCCAACATTCAAAGAAGCACATTTAGAAAGAGTTGCAATTGAATTTTGCAAAGAGGAAATTATGAATGAGTGGTTATGGAGATCCTGCACTTTCACTAATTTTTTTATAAATATAATAAAGTCCAATTTGGTAGTGGCATCTCTAGTTTGGCATTGGAAAATAGGTTTAGATTAATTTCCAATGATATATAACAAGATATAATTATTTGAAAGGAAGTAGAAGACTTGAATTAATGAAATGTAACAATATTTTTAGGATAACAACCTTTGGTAGTGATTTTCAACCTGAATATAGCTAAAAAATTCAAATATTTATAGCCTTCTTATTAGGTTGATAATTATTTTATTAAACCATTTACTGTATAGGTTTATCCCATATCATAGACGCATATGGAGTTAGCATTGCTATTGTAAACCTAAATTTTATTTTTGGTAAGAAGTCATCCAAAATGGAGACAAAATGCAATATTTCTATCACTACATTAATGGATAATATGGCTAGGTTAGATAATATAATTGACATGAATAAAAATTTAATGACATCCTAGTTCTCACCCCAAATTGTTCATAAAACAAAATGTGAAATCAAGGTATACATTGGTTTTCATAACCCTAAGAAACTTTCTAATTAGATTTTGGGCATGGATATATGGTTCAAGTATAATAATTTCATAGGAGAGGACAACATTCTATTTGCTAAATTAAAGCTCAATGTCATTGCAAAATCCCTAAGCCTAGATTATCAATAATCTCAAAATTTCGTCAACATTTGGAATGAGCTCATGACAAATCTTAAGCATTAATTCCTTTTGATAAATTATTTGGATGATTTGGGTGTAAAATGACTACATTTTTATCAAGAAACCAATACATGTATACAAGACCATCTACTAGTTCAATCATTTATGAATCATGCTAAATGTACCAAATGATGCAAAAACTATCATTCTAATATTGAAGAGTGGATTATAAGAACACCTATATTAGGATTTAAATTATGTAACCATTGAAATGCTTGATACAATATTCAACCAAGAAAAAATAGTAAAATAAAATGTATTTGCTATGTTTATAAATCCACACACTTATTTTTCCTCTAATGCCTTTAGACCAACATTTATTTTCTCTAGGAAGGCAATATTTTATATAGGTAATAAATATTTATCTTCTTATTCTACTACTTATCATTATTATTAATTTTATGCTAGAAAAATTGATAAGTATTATAACTATTATAAAAATCCTAAACATGAAAAGATTGAGTGTTTCAAATTCAAGAAGAAGAATCTGATTGTATCATCTCATGATGAGTAAAAGAGTAACATTCCCATAGAGAATCATAATATTGATAGTAAATATAAGTAATTAAAAGTTTGAATATACCTTAATGTACCATTAATCCACTCAACATGATCATGATTAGAAAAATCACTCATGCCCAACTCACATATGAGTTATTAGTGGATTGTATCACTGTTAATGATTCATAAGAGAACTTAATCAGGAGATGCATAGCGAACAATTTATACTTGTGGATGGACTCACATCCTCATACATATTTTTTTGGATAGAAGGACCATGGTTCATCCACATAGATCTCACACACATGCATTGTTTAATTTTATTTTTGTCCTAAGTATTTTGATAAGGTCTCTTGTGATATGAATGACCTAGATTATTGTGGCTTGTTGCTTGGAAAACCCTATAAGTATGATAGGAAATTCTATTATGATGAATACAACACTTATATAATTTTAAAATATAATAATTATGCCTCATAAGGATCATTAAAAAACAACAAATTGTGTACTTACCTATAAACAAGCATATAGAGTAGTTAATCAAGACACAACACTAACATTGATTTCATTTATCCATAAGATGATTCAAATCAAGTAAACATAATTTTTTCCATGTAGAATATATCTTAATCAGAATTTAAAATCATATTATAATGTGTTTTAGGATCCCATGACACTATCATCAAATTGAGCAATCAATCATTCAATTGACTTACTTCATAGTCTTTCTCTTTCTAATGCCCCATTATACCAAACATCAATTGTACAAAGTGAAGAAATAAAATGACATATTCATCACTTATTAAACTAAGGATTCATCAAGCCAAGTATGTTCCCCTACTTTTATCTAATTTCTCTTGTATTGATAAAATGTGGGACTAGGTTCCTTTGTATAGGTTTTGAGGGATTAAACAAAATCACCATAAAAATTAATATCTACTTCCTCGTATTAATAATTTGTTAGAACAAGTTCAAGGTGCAAAGTTATTTTTCAAAATTTATTTTAAAATAGGATATAATTAGGTTATATTTCAATTAGAATACACATTAAATATAAATTTTAAAACTAAAATGGGTCTCATTGAATGGTTTGTAATGCCACTTGGGAGAATAAAGCACTTGTTATATTCATGATATTGATGAACAATAATTTTTAGGAAATTCCTTAACAACTTTATTATTATCCATTTGGATTATATTATTTTATTCTCCAAAACCTTGAAGGTACATCTTCAACACTTGGAAAATGTTCTTCATATACTTTGCAAAATAATTTGTATGCCAATCTACCCAAGTGTTTATTTGCATAAAAATCAATCTCCTATATTTTATTTACCATTGATACACATAGGATTTACTAAGTTGGAACATTTGTATAAATGGAAAACTCTTTCCACTATCACTAAGTTAAGGATTTTTCTTAGTATTGCATACTTCTACCAAAAATTCATTATTGGCTATTCAAATATGGATTCACTTTTGTACTAGTTGACAAAAATAAACATTGTTTTTTGATGGATAGAGGCTCACTCTTGTGCATTAGAAATAAAAATTGTGTTTACAACTAGTACTTATATTACTTAATATCTCATAACATTTTGAGATTGAGATAGATGCCTCTTAGTTTGCATTAGAAATAGTTGTGAAGTAGAACGACCATTGCTGACCTATTGTTCAACGATATTCTCTATAGAAAAATAGAACTAATCCACATATAAAGAATTGTATGCCTTAGCTTAAGTCATTAATAACTAGATAAATTACCTTTTATATAAGGAAACAACTGTGTATTCTAATCATATGCTTTACAAGTTTTCAATATCAAACCAAATTGAAGAATCATGACATATGAAGTGGGAATCATAATTGCAGCAATTTAATTTGATCATCAAGTATAAGAAGGGGTATACAAATACTATTGAAAATAATTTGAGCTAGCCTCCTTTAACTAATTCCTTGATAATGGTAATTGATTTCCAAATTATATTTCAAAGTTGGACTTCTCTATATGTATATGATTTGAATTTTGGGAAGATTTATAGAGCTCTTCAAAATCCAAGATCTTTGAGCCTAACACCTTTAGAATATTTTTATATAATGGAAGGTACACTATATAAAAGTGATAAGTTGTGTGTGTCTTACAAATATCACACTTATATTCTAAGGGAGGCACACTCTACTTTTTATGGTGGTCATTTTTGAAAGAAAATAAAATCCACTATTTGTAGCACTTTTTCTACCGGTCTCACATGCAATGTGATGTTCTATACTTCTTTCCATAATGTATTATATGTTTTCATTCAAAACCTGCCAATTAAAATTTAGGTTTAAGTTGTACTTTTATAATTTTCCAATCATCCATGGAAAAACATGTTTATTAAATTTATGAGTGGATTTGCAATAACAATTTGATATCATGATTATATTTTTATTATTATCGATCATTTTAACAAGTTGTGTAAGTTCATTCCTTTTCACAAGACTATTTCTCCAAGTGGCAATCTAGTTCTTTGATTTAGTTTTTTGACTATTTTTTCTCCCTTATATAATTGTATCGAACTATAAATAATGCTTTATGGGACACATTTGGTGCTCTTATGGAAAATTTTGGGAGTTTCTCTCAAATTTTACATTATTCATCCATAGTCAAATTTGTGAGACTGCCCAAACTATCAAACTTTTTTCGGCCATATTTCACTCATACAGACTTGGATTGAGCTAAAATTTTGAGTGTAGATGCATGAAAAACTCTATAATGTCTCCAAAATTTTTTATATTATTTGGAGCAATATAAATCCTATAACATCAATATGTATGAACAAAATGTTTAGCAAGAAATTGTGTGAGGGTTTCATCTGGGTTGAGCAATAGTAGAGGGATCAGGACAAGAGTATGACATCTATGAATTCAATTGTGACTATGATGGGTGGTGGGAAAGTGAATAAGGTGAATCAAGATAGAATTATCACAATGGTCATGTGAGGTACAGTGTCTACTGACACTTAAGGTGCTGAGTTAGTTCTTAACAGTTTTAGAAACATGGAGATCATAGGGGGTAAGGATCATCTTGATAAGGGATAAATGTAAAATTGGTACCTCTTTAAAGACCATGATTCATCTCCTAGGTCTTATGCTAATAAATTAAAAGGTTTTGTGAAACCTCCTTAGGTTAATGGAACCCTCTTACTCCTAGTAGGCAAAGACCTGGTAATTCTTGAAACCCTAATGGCAATTTACATCTCTGTTGAATCCCACAATATCATGGGGAAATTAATCATAGGATGGCCAAATATGAAATCTAATTAGTGGTGGGCCTATACCAAATGAAAAACCATAGGCAATAAGGATTTTGTTGCCCTTTCAAAGGGTTTTTTCCTCATTCGACTCAACAATGAAGAAGATGCCTATCGGATCCTTACCAGGCGTCCTTGGTTCTTCATTCAAAAGAGTCTCTTTATTCAAAGGTAGGGTGAAGACTTCAACTCTAAGACATAGAGTATAAATTTCACACCAATATAGGTTTATTTTCTAGATCTACCTGCCCATTTTTGGCATGAAGATATTTTAAAGGGTATTGGCAAATATATAGGCAAGTTGGTTGCAATTGACCTGGTGACCAGAGCATGCACTCACATGTACATGCTAGAATTCGTATTAACGCCAATCTGGATTCCCAATTTTCCACTTGAATAAATCTGGTTTATGGATCCTATCACATATGTTAGGCCATAGAATATGAAAATAAGTTTACATTCTAAATTGAATGCAAGGATGAGGGCCATCTCAAAACTCAATGTCCATTTCTAAGAAACTCAAATTATATGAAACTCCCTAATACCTCTTGAATTGGGGTGCAAACCAGGCAATAACAAGGTAGAACCTTGCATTACAAGCAACAAAGCATCTACTAGAAGAAGGAATAAATTATAGAAGGAAAGTATATTGAAATCCAAGATTCAAAGAATGATCATCCAAAGGTGAGTTCCATTTTTGCCTTTCAAAATAATTTTTATGTTCTAAAAGGAACTATTTTTCATGGGCCTAAACTCTATGAGCATGACACTACCTCAAATCCAACTGAAACCCTAGTTTTTGACCAAGAGGAGTCTCAATCCCTATCCATATCTAGGCCCTCCAATACTATCTCAAAACCTCCATCCACCCCTAAAACGCATATAGAAATTGGTAGTCCCATCTTAGAAAAAGTGGAGAAAGAAGATAAATATGATTTTAGCCCCATTAACACTAGAATTATTAAGAAAGATTTTGTGGATATCGGTAGTAAAAATAAAAATAAGGTAAGACCCTCTATAAATGATCAGAAGAAAAAGGAAATAGAAAATGATATTGCAAATGGTACCCAAAAAACCTTATTCGAAGATCTTCTAAGATAGGAGAAGGATGAATAAAAAATACCTAAACCTCTCTTGCAACAATCTAAGGGAGGCCAAAAAAATTCTAAAACTTCTAAATGAGGATCCTCTCATGGAATGTGAGAGGCCTCAATAGTTTTGTCAACCAAAGGCTTGTTTGCACTCTAAGGAAATAACATAGACCCACTATCATAAACCTGTAAGAAATGAATATTGACCAAAATAAAATCCATAAAATCACTAACTCTATCTGGAAAAATGGTGAGTTTGCTTTTTGCCCTACTCAAGGTATATCTAGAGGACTTCTCTGTATTTGGGACTCAAACAAGTTAGAAGACAGAATCATGTCCTCTTCTGATAGGGTCCTCAATATTATGTTTTTCTATAAAATTAGAAATTTCTCTTGGGTTATGTCCAATGTCTATACCCCTAACAATCGTCTCATTTGAAGGGGCCTATGGGATACTTTGAGTCATATGAGAAGTGCTTTCTTAAAACTTCCATGGATTATTGCTAGATATTTTAACTCTTCCCTTTTTCCTTCTGACAAGTAGGGATGGAACTTGATTCCCTCCAATAACATTGAATATTTTCATAACTTTGTCACTGATTGTGAGCTGATGGATGTTCAGACTAAAGGGATAAAATACACCTAGAGAAATAGGAGAATTGGGGTTCAAAACATTCAAGTAAAACTTGATAGGGTTTTTTTATCTCAAGAAGCTACCGATGATGGGTGGTGGCACTCTTATCTATCTTCCTAGAGTTGGATCTACTCATTTTATTTTACTGTTTAAAGCTGATAAAGGTCCTTGTTTCAAAATCCCCTTCATATTTGAAGCTATGTGGACTCAACAACCAGATTTGTGGATGTAAATTATTGACTGGTGGTAATTCGACTATCATGGGTCCTTTACTTTCAGTGTTTCTCAAAAACTTAAGTGTGTAAAATAAAATATTAAGATATGGAACAAATAATTTTTTAGTGACATCTTTTAAAATTATGAAAACATTTTGCAAATTCTTAAAAGTATATAACTCACAATTCAGAATGGGTAGCTCAATGAACAACTCAAAAATGAAGAGAGACAGGTTTTTGTAGACTATCATAATATATAGGCTAAAGAAGAGACTTTCTAGAGGAAAAAATCAAGGGCCCTTTGACTCAAAGAGGGGGACTCTAACATAAAATTATTTCATGCCACTACTCTCAAGCACCAAATTTTGAACAAAATTAAATAATTAACCAGAAGTGATGGCACCATCACCAAGGACATTTTTGAGATCTGAAATGAAGCTTCATATTTCTTTGAGGGATTTTTGGGAGAAAACCCCCAAAATACTACCCAGGATGGTAGATAATTGTTCCACCATATTTCCATCCTGGTCACTTCATATATGAATTTATCTCTTATCAAACCCCTCACCCCTGTTGAAATTAAAGAGGCCCTTTTTTCTATGCACCTTGATAAAACCCCTAGACTGATGGGTTTCCCTCCTGGTTCTACCAAAAATTTTGGGACATCATTGGGCATGACATATGTAATGCCATCATTGAACTTCAGCAAAATAAATCTATACCTAGAAATATCAACTCCACTTTAATTACCTTGGTTCCCAAAGGGCTTGTTTGTAAATCTATGTCATATTTCAGACCCATTAGTCTTTGCAAATTTCTTTACAAAACTCTCACTAAAGCCATGGCTACAATACTAAAGTATATATTTCCTCAGAACATAGACCCTTGTCAAGGTAGCTCTATTAAAGGAATAAATATTACTAATGGTGTTATCACATTATACGAAGTCTTTCATTTTGCTAGCCTTAACAAAAAAGTTGCCATGTTTTTCAAAATTGCTATGGATAAGGTATTTGATAGAGTTAACAAATATTTTATGATTGATATCCTTATCAAATTGATTTTCATAGGGAATGGGTTGATCTTGTTCACAATTGCATCTCTAATCCTTGGTTTTTAGTCCTGGTAAATGGTTCTCCAGTAGGGTTTTTCCCTAGTAACAGGGGCCTTAGATATGGATATCCTCTTTCCCCGATAATTTTTATTATTCTTACTGAATCCTTGGGTAGAGCACTCAAAAATTCATACTCCAATGATATAATTTTAGGTATTAAGGTTACATCTAATTTAATATCCCTAGGTAATTTACTAGCAATTCGTTGATGGTACATCATTACTACTCATGCTTCTGTGTGGGAAGCAAGAACTATTAAGAGTATTCTTGATACTTATGAGGAGGTTGTAGGTCAGAAAATAAATTATATTAAAAGAAAAATCTATTTTATTAACACTCCCCAAGAGAGACAAGCAAATATTGTACACATTTTTCAATGTGTTATATCTCAGTTACCTACTAAATATTTGGGTCTCCCTCTTTTCACCAGTGCTTCGAAGGAATCCATGTGGAGTAATATTATTGAGAGGATTAACAAAAAAATTGTAGGTTGGAAAGGTACCCTCCTCTCTCAAGCATCCAAAGCCACCCTAATAATGGCTTGTATCCAAAGTGTTCCTATTTATTTCATGTCTGTCTTCAAATTTTGTGTTGTTGTTTGTATAAAAATTGAGCAAATCCATAAAAGATTTTTGTGGGCAAGTGTTGAGGATAGAAAAATATTTCATCTAATTAGTTGGGACAAAGTGTGCTCCCTAAAAATTTAGGGGGGATTGGGGCTCCAAATATTTTATCATATGAATGCAACCTTGTTAGAGAAGCAAGCATGGAAGGTTTTCACCAACAACAATATTGAATGGGTCTCAATTGTCAATAGAAAATATCTTCAAAATCATTGTTTCCTAAATAATGATATTCTAGCCACCCTTTTATCTCTGCTCAGTTTTGATGAAGAAAAATTGCTCTACGAGGTTGGTATCGGAGGAGGTTTGAAAAATTGGAGGAATGTCGTGATGGCATCGGTTCTGGCATAGAGAGTGCATGCTTGTGATATTTTTTCATCTGAAAATGACTGGAAGGAATAGGATTTTCTAGTGCATGTCGGGAACCGCTTGTTAAAGAACAATGGATGTTTGGAATAATGTGAAGCCAGGCTAGTTCTAGTGGTTCAACTAGACTTGGTGGTGAAATATGTGGAGTATCTAACCAAACATGCAATTATTGGTAAATTTTTGGGCATCCAAATTTCTCTCCCCTTTGTGGAGGCTTGGGTTAGGAAGACTTGGAATCCTGAAGGTGATGTGGAGGTGATGCTGAGTGCGAACAACTATTTTATGGTGGTTTTATCTTATATTGTAGATCTTAACAAAGCATTTGAAGGGGGTCCTTATTTCTATAACCAAGTGGGACTCTTTCTTAAACCCTAACATGTGGGTTTCAACCCATTAGAGGAGTGGCCATCACAGGTTCTAGTATGGGTGCCGCTTCCATGGCTCCCGTTGGAATTCTAGAGAACTGATATCTTGCATAAGATTACCCTTATTCTTGGGAAGTCGGTTGGACCGTCACAACAGACAATGGATAAAAAGGTAATCTCTGTTGCTCGTATTTGTGTTGAAATTGACTTAAATAATCCTATTCTAGATTTTATTGAATACAATTTGGATCAACTACATGGGTTCAAAAATTTGACTATGAAGCTCTTCCATTTTGTTGTTGGATTTGTCGTGAATATGGCCACCTGCAAAGAAAATGCCCTAATTTTGTCTCACTTGTGGCTTCAAATCTTGGGCCCTCTCATTCTGGATAAATTTTGGATAAAGGAAAAGCCGTGATAAAGGAAGAGGAATAGGATAAGGAAGGTTTTGTTTCGATAAAAGTTTGAAACAAAGGACGAAGGGCAAATAAAGACCTTAAGGATAGCCAACCAGATGCTCTATGCAATCATTTTGAAATATTAAATGATCTTTATCAGTGCATGGAGATACCTGAAATGTTGCTACCTGATGCAAATACAACAAGGCTGGATCAGATGTTTCTTCTTGAGGGGGAACTTAAGGAATCAGATCTAGGGGTTTTAAATGAAGAACAAAGGGCTTTGGATTTGAGTATAGGGGACATGGTTAGGTCTATCCCTATAAGGGAAAATATTTTGGAAATTGGTACAAATTTAGTTATGCCCTCTCCTACTCATGCACTAATGTAGTCATCCTTGGACTGTAAAACTCCTACGATGTTGGGATTGTAGCAGAAAATAATAATAATAAAAAAATTGGATAAGAATATGAAGGTGGGTCGAAGGAAGGACCAGGATAAAATTAAGTTAATGGGGGAGAATTTGGTGGAGTCAGGCTTGGTGAGAACATTGGACTCCAATTTTTATAACCCCCAAAAATTATTATCCTCTCATGGAATGTAAGGGGGTTGAATAGCATCCCAAAACAAAAAGCTCTTCGTGATTTGGTTCATGTACATTCTTCGGATGTGGTGTTTATTTAGGAGACTAAATTGGATATTGATAGTATGTTCAATTTTACTCCCAAGTTGTGGAGAAGGGGGCAATGACAGTGTATTGGTGCATGTGGATATGCTGGTGGTGTTGCTTTTTTATGGGATCCGGTTAAGATATCCCCTCTTACTTGGATTTCCAGTAGATGGTCTATTTCAATGGTTGGGCATGATAATGAATCTAGTGAAATCATCCTACTTACAAATGTGTATGCTCTTGTTGATTACAATGGTAAAGTGAATTTGTGGAAGCACATTTGCTTTGTGAGAAGTTTGGTTCCCCTATACCCATGTATTTTGGTTGGAGATTTCAAATTTATCACTTGTGTAGAGGAGAAACGTGGTGGGATGGACCGTCTCAAGCCTTTTTCTTTTGTATTCAATGCTCATATCTAGGCCCTAAACTTGGTTGACATCAAGCTAGATAATGGGATATTTACATGGCACAATAGGTGTGGGAAAGCTTCCATATCATAGAGATTGGATAGGTTTTTGATAGCCAGTTATTTGATGGGTAATAACAAAGGTGTTAGCTCTATGATTCTGGAGGGTAGGGGATCTAATAATTGGCCTATAAAACTCTCTGCTTTGGAGTTAGGGCTAAAAAATAATCCCTCCTTTAAGTTTAAACTTATGTGGCTTCGTGATCCTAAGCTTCATGATTTCATGTGAGGCTGGTGGACCACTAGAAAACCTCCTCATGGCATCGCTATGTATTCCTTTATGAAGCGACTACAATTTGTAAAACATAAATTGAAGATATGGAATAGACTAAATTTTGGGAACCTTTCCTTGGCTAAGCTGGCAGCTCTTAGGAGGATGGAAGAAGCTTCAAGGAATATTAGAGATCAGGAATTCACGAAGGAGCTTATTGTTGAGGAATCTGAGGCTACGAAAGACCTTGCTAAATGGGAACTGAGGGAAGAAATTTTTTGGAAAAAAAAAGCTCGAGTAGATTGGATTTGGGAAGGGGATAGGAACACAACCTTATTTTATAACTCAGTTAAGGCTCACCGTAATGGTAACCTGATTACCTCTCTTGTGAATTCTTAGGGTGCCATGCTCTCTTCTTTCAGGTAAATTTTAGAAGAAACTAAGAGGTATTTTTCCTCTCTCTTCAAAGAGGACTGCCTATCAGATGATGAGAATGAAAAGCTTATTATAAATTGTATTCCAGTGATTGTTTCTAGAGATATGAAGGAGCACTTGATGGGTCCAATTTCCCTTGAGGAGTTGGAAAATATTGTATTCAAGATGAAAAAAGGAAAAGCCCTAGGCCTAGATGGATTTCTGATTGAGTTTTATTAGGATTTTTGGGATTTAATAAAATTTGATCTTTTGGAGGTGGTCCATGAGTCCCAAAATAACAAACAGATGCTAAGGGCCCTAAATGCTACCTTCGTGGTGCTTATAACCAAAAAATAGGGAGTAAATTCCTTGGATATGTTCAGTCCTATTGCTCTCTACAATGTTGTGTATAAGATCATCACAAAAATTATTACTGAGAGGCTGAAGATATGGTTGAGCAAAATCATCTCTAAGGAGCAAGGAGGGTTGTTTTTTGGCTGAAAAATATTGGATGGGGTTGTTATTGCTATATAAGCTATTAACTCGATGTAAACTTCTAAGGAGAAAACTATGTTCATTAAGTTGGACATGGCCAAAGCCTATGATCGGGTCAGATAGTCCTTTCTTTATAAAGTTCTTTCTACTTTTGGATTTGAGGAGGAATGGATTAGATGGGTGATGAGTTGTGTTTCTTCTTCCTCATTCTCTATTATTTTTAATAATGAGCCATTAGAGATATTTGAGGCCTTAAGGGGATTGAGGAAAGGAGCTGCTTTATCTCTTTATTCATTTATTATTATGGCAGAAAGGTTGGGAAGATTTCTCAAGTCTCAAGTCATGCAGGGTCTCATTTAGGGGTGGAAGTGGGATAGTAGTTTACCACCTCTTTCCCACCTTCAATTTGTTGATGATACTATTTTTTTGGGAGTTTCCACTATCAAGGAAGCTAGAAATATTAGACAGTCTCTTGACATATATCTTGGTGCTTCTGGATAGTTGATTAATGAGGACAAGTATTCTATTTTCTTCTTCAATACCCCTCCTCTTATTCAATCCAGGATTGCTCGTATTCTAAGATTTTAGGTTGGGACTCCCCATTTCATTTATCTTGGTATTCTAATTTCGTCTCACCCTCTACCTAGATCTTCTTGGCAGTCTATGCTTGATAAGTTTAGAAGGAAGGTGAATCACTGGACTTTAAGATGGCCATCCACTGCAAGTAGAGTGTTGCTTTTAAAATATGTTGTTAAAGCTTTACCCATTTATAGATGTTTTGTACAAATAACTCCCTCTCACTTCATCAAGGACATGGATTATTTGTCAAGACAATTTTTACGATCTGGTTAGGTGGGATTCTATATGTAGGTCGGTGCAAGAGGGAGGCCTTGGGTTGCGACAGACAACTCTTTTTGGGCAGGCTTTGGCTGCAAAACTTTATTAGAGATGGTGTACCTCTCAATATCATATTTGGGCTAAAATATTATCTTTTAAATACTTGAGAGGTATTTCTGAGGCTGAAATCCCTAGAGTCAGCTTGGCTGGGAAAGGTTTAGTTATCTGGGACACTAAAAAAAGAGGAGCTAATTTAATCAAGTAGGGTTTGTTCTAGATTTGCAATCAAGGATCAAATTATCTTTTTTGGGAGGATTCTTGGGATGGCCACACTCCTATCTTGAATCAATATCCTCGGTTACATTCCCTAAGCATTTTTTTCTTGGAATCAGGCTAGTCTCATGTGGAGGACTTTAAAAAAATCTAGTATTTTGGAAATATTAAGATGTATAGGTGGAAATATCCACAAGAATTGACCCAGGGAGGACTTGCCAAGGACAGAAAGGTGCTTGCTCTTATTCTTATAGGGAGGCTTTGTTCTTCATTGAGGGGTAAAGATATTTTGGCTTGGAACCCTAATCCTAAGTGAACCTACTCAATAGCCTTGGTTATCAGGTTCTTGATAAGCAAAAGTATGGGAGTCTTCCTATCACTTGGTGGAAAAAGGTGTGGAAAAAATTTTCCTGGCCAAAATGTAACTTCTTTCTCTGGTTGGTAGCTCGTAATAAATTCCTCACTTGGTATAATATGAGGAAGAGGGGATGTCAGGGTCCCTCTTTTTGTGTCCTTTGCAGTAAGAATGAGGATGACTCTTCTCATTTATTTTTCCAATTCTCCTTTTCCAGAGACATTTGACACCATTGATGGAGTTCCTGGAACCATCAATGTTTTCATGTGCTCTCTCTAGTGGAGTTTTGGAGTATTCTGGGTAGACCTCCAGCCAAGGCCCCCTTCCTTTGGGTGGCTTGGAATTTTGGCCCTTATTGCATCATCTAGCAAATTTGGCTTGAATAGAACTATCGTATATTTTAGGGAAATTATTTGGCTTTTCAACATATCTGGAAAAGGATACTGTATATGGTTCAAGAAACCATCCATAGAAAATGTGATGTGGACCCTCTTTTGGATTCTAGGGAGGAGAAGTTACATCTAGCCCTTGGTCTCTTTGGGGGTGGTGTGAACTCTTCTAGCCCTAGTAGGGTTCCTCAGCTTAGAAAGAAGGTTAGGAGAGATGGTAGGTGGAGGCCACCCCCTAAAGGAGTTTTAAAAATTAATATCGATGGATCGTCCAGGGGTAATCCTGGACATGCTGGCATTGGAAATGTTGGGAGAGATTCTACTGGTGGTGTCAGTTTTTTATTTTCCATTTATAAATGTGTTCACTCCAATAATTTTATGGAAGCTCTTACAATTCTTGAGGCCTTGTGGAGGGGGTTTTCTCTTGGTTGGCATAGGATTATCTACGAGTCTAACTCTCAAATTGTGGTTAATATTTTAAACAGTAAAATGGTGGAGGAAGTTAATTGGTAGTTGGCCTTTGTAGTTATTTATATTCTCAAAATGAGTGAAGAGTTCAAATTTATATCCTTTGTGCACATTCCAAGGGAATGGAATGTGGTTGCTGATTACCTTGCCAAAAGGGCTTCTGAGCTACTAGATCCTTGAAGTATCAATAATTGGGAGAATATCCCTATGGGGACTCTCAATGCCTGTGGGAGTTGATCCATAAGGATGTACAAACTTAATGTGGTTTATTCTTGTTGTATTTTTCGGGTGTCATTCTAGTATAGTGGTTTTATCCTGTTTAGTTGTTTATTTGAGTCCTGGTTGGAATCTCAGTTGTAATCTGTAATCCAAAATTTTTATTAATAAATTTTTACCCCTTTATTTAAAAAATAATAATGATATTCTGAGAGATGGGTCCACTTTTTGGAAATCAATTACCCAAACCAAATCTCTAATTAAGAAGAGGATAAGGTGGCAACTAGGCACAAGGAGCAAAATTAATTTTTGGACTGAAATGTGGATTTCTAATCAACCACTTTTAGAGAACAATGAAATTGTTGTCTTACAGCATTTCCTAGACACATTAATTGGCAACAAGGTTGAATATTTTATTGATATTTCATCATATTTCAAGTGTTTGAAAAATTTCCACATTCCATGAGCTAAGGATTAAATATTTTCTACCTCAAAAGTTCTCAAAACTATCCTAAATGCAATAGTCATTCCCACTGGTAATTCCCCTGACTCTCCTTTTTGGAAATAAATTGATTCGTGTTTGTTCACTGTTAAATTTGCTTATGATTAGACTATTGATTATCAAGTGGTCCATATCCCTTATGATAAAGTGTGGATTAAATACCTTATACCAAAATTTGCTCATTTTATTTGGCTATCCATTCAAAATAAGATTCTAATGATTGATAACATTATAAAAAGGAACATGTCTATCCTCAAAAAATGCTTTTTGTGCATGAATTCCTAGGAATCTACCAATCACCTCCTTTTGGAGTGTTCTTTCTCTAAGATATATTTGTATCACCTTATGTCCACTTTTAATATCTCTTGGATCATTCCTGATTCATTGAGTCATCTTTTCAGCCAGTGGCCTGCTTCATTCAAAAATCTCATATTATCTTCTTTATGGAAAGTTAAATTCATCATATCTTATGGAAATTATGGCTTGAAATAAAAAATAGGGTTTTTTATTCCTCCTCTAAGTATCCCATATTTATTTCCAACAAAACTATTGCCTTTGTTGAGAATTCCTAACTCTTCCATTATCCAAAACCACCTGATTCTATATTGGATTATTTATGTTCTCTTCTTTAAATATTCCCTAAAAATCCAATTTGATTTTACTAGCCTCCCATCCCAAAGTCAGTGCCCATTAGATTCCTCCCCCAAGTGAGTGGTTGAAACTTAACTTTGATGGTACCTCCAAAGGAAACCCAAGGAATGCTGGTGTAGGTGGCCTAGTCAGAGATAACATTGGACAAGTTATTATGGCTTATGCTGAGTATTTGGGGTGCCAAACTAATACTTATACTTAAGATCATGCACTATGGAGAGGTCTAGTAAACTCTTTATTTAGGAATATTCTTTGAACATTATAAATGCTCTTAAAAATAAAAGGGTGTCCTCTTGGAATGTCAAAACTATTGTTCAGGAAGCTAAGAAGCTATCCCAAAATTTCAATGATATCTCTATCAACCATGTGTACCGTGAAGCTAACAAACCTACATATATTCTTGCCAATTGGAGAGTTATCCATAAATATTTTTCCATTTGGAAAGAAAGTTTTCTCCAAGAATTTTTAAATGCTACTAATAATGATTCGGTTAGAAAAATGTTGTCACAGGTTTTGGCAAGTCAACTTATCCAATGTTGACTCTACCCTTTTTAGCATGATGTGTTTCTCTAGTTCCAATTCTTATGGTGGAATTTTTTTAATTAGAATGACTCTCTATCTTGCTATCAGTGTTGGCCCATGGATAAGATCAACAAGACTCTTAAGGTGCTACTGTCAAACCATCCTAGAGATGCTCCTACAAATGAAGATGTTACAGAGGTATAGGTCTAGGTTTATTGACTACTTTTTTGTTCTCATGTTGGGTCTCTCTATTCTTGGTCTTTTGATCCCATGCATGGGATTTTAATTATAATTTTTGAGCATTGTGTTCATTTCTGTACATGTGTCTATTATATATTTTTTGGATCTTTTGCGATATTTCCCTATGTGGGTTTTTATCATAGCTAATTTACAAATTTTTTAGGTAGTTACTTCTCTTAAGCAACCCCTGCATGGGTATTTATCGAACTATATTTTTGTTTATCTGATGTCAACACTCCATCCAAACTTCTCTATTGCTATTTGGACCTTTTTATTTAGGTTGTTGATGTCCAATATGTAGGCCCGTGTTATCTTATGCTATTAGGTTATCTACTAGTTTATGTACTTGGGTTTGGGGCCCATTTAAACCTTGCACTTAATAAATTTTACCTACCAAAAAAATGGTTAGACAAAAGTAGTGAATTGCACTTTTATGCATAAACTCTAGCTATATCATCATACTTCTCCTACAAATTGGGATTTGATCCTAACATATGTTAAAATAGGTCATGCTCATAATATTTCCCAAGTCCTCCTTTACTATGGTTATTCTGATTAATGCATAGTCTTTGTCAAATTGTGGTATGCTGACACAAAAATCTCATTCACAATATTATGTTAAAACATGAAAAATAGTAAATGATAACAATACAATATATGGCACAATGAAAACAAAATGAACTTTACTATAAAAATAAAATATTTAATTACGTGAATTCTCACTAGATTTCATTGTGAGTGAATTTTACCTTCTTGAGACTCCACCTCTTTTGGAATTTCTAAATGATAATGTTCTATACCCTTACTGTAACAATTCTGATCAAATCTTAGAAAAGATAAACACTTTTTTTCTATCTAGCTTGGATTGTTATCTTTCACTCTCACACTAGACTCTCTATTACATTCTTAAGCTCTAACTTACCTCCCACAAGGGTATCCCCCTTATTTATAATCTCATGGGAGCTAGCTATTACATGCATGGAGAATTCTATAAGGACACATGGCAACATTTTATAGAAATAATCTTTTTGACTTCTTTTGTAACATAAATATATTATATATATTTCTTGGACTTTTCTAAGGATATTTATAATTACATGAAATAGTTAAAATATCACTTGGTTCTACAATTTTTTCTTTTGAACTATTCCTACGATATATGTAATTATACAAGATAATTAAAATATAATATGCTTCTAGAGAATTTCCTTTTGGATTTTTTTTCTATAATTATGTAAGACTTTAAAAAGTACTTTTGACTATCTTTGATTTCAAAATATTTTATTATTTACAACATATATCCTACTTGACAACAATAATTTACCATGAAAATGACAATTACACTATTTTTACTTTTTATTTTGACCTATGCATATCACAATATTATTTTTACATTCCTTTTGTAAAAATATTCTATGATAATACCATTATTTAGTGGTTTCCACAACCTTGTTGGTGTAGCTACTCCATCACAAGCATCTTGACCAAGCTATTGAAATAAATAGGAACACTTTGGAGACAAGCCATTGTCAGGGTGGCTTTGGCTGCTTTAGAGGAGAGGGTCCCTTTCCAACCTACAAGTTTTTTGTTAATCCTCTCAAAAACATTAATCCACATGGATTCCTTCAGAGCACTGGTGAAAAGAGGGAGACCCAAATATTTAGTAGGTAACTGAGATATAACACATTTAAAAATGTGTGCAGTATTTTATTGTCTCTCTTGGGGAGTGTTAATGAAATAGATTTTTCTTTTAATATAATTTATTTTCTGACCTACATCCTCCTCATAAGTATCAAGAATAATTTTAATGGTTCTTTCTTTCCACACAGAAGCATGAGTAGTAATGATGGTATCATCAATGAATTGTTGGTAAAACCATCCTAAATGCAACAATCATCCCAACTGGTAATTCCTCTAACTCTCCTCTTTGGAAAGAAATTGATTCTATTTTGTTTGTTGTTAAATTTGCTTATGATTTGACTATTGATTATCAAGTGGCCCATATCCCTTATGATCAAGTGTGTATTAAATACCTCATAAAAAAATTTACTCATTTTAGCTGGTTTTCCATTCAAAATAAGATTCTAACAATTGATAATATTATGAAAAGGGGTATGTCTATCCCCAACATATGCTTTTGTACATGAATACCTGGGAATCTACCAATCACCTCCTTTTGGAGTGCCCTTTCTCCAAGATATCTTTGTATCACCTTATTTCCACTTTGCATATCTTTTGGATCCCTCCTAATTCATTGAGTCACCTTTTCACTCAATGGTCTACTCCATTCAAAAATATCATATTATCTTCTTTATGGAAAGTTATACTTCATCATATCTTATGGTAATTGTGGCTTGAAATAAATAGCAAGTATATTCTTCCTCCTCTAAGGATCCCATATCTATTTCCAACAAAGCTATTTCCTTTGCTGTCGAGAATTCCCAGATCTTACCTTGTCCCAAACCACCTGATTCTAAATTGAAGTCTTTATATTCTCTTCTTTAAATATTCCTTGCAAATCTAGTTTGAGTTTACTAGCCCCCCATCCCAGAGTGGGTGCCCATTTGATCCCTCCCCCAAGTGAGTGGTTGAAACTTAAATTTTATGGTGCCTCAAAAGGAATCCCAGGGGATGTTGGTGTAGGTGGCCTAGTCAGAGATAGTAGTGGACAAGTTATTATGACTTATGTTGAGTATCTGTAATGCCAAACTAATAATTTTGTTGAAGTTCATGCACTATGGAGAGGTCTAGTAAACTCTTTATTTAGAAATATTCTTTGAACATTATAAATGATCTTAAAAATAAAAGGGTGTCCTCTTGGAATGTCATAACTATTATTCAGGAAGCTAAGAAGCTATCCCAAAATTTCAATGATATCTCTATCAACCATTGGTACCATGAAGCTAAAAAACTTGTAAATATTATTGCCAATTGGGGAGTTATCCATAAATATTTGTTCATTTGGAAATAAATATTTCTCCAAGAAGTTTTAAATGCTACTAATAATAATTTGGTTTGAAAAATGTGGTCACAGGTTTTGGCAAGTCAACTTCTCCAATGTTGACTCTACCCTTTTCAACATGATGTGTTTCTCTAGTTCCAATTCTTATGGTGGAAATTTTTTTATTAGCATGACTCTCTATCTTGCTATCAGTGCTAGCCCATGGATAATATCAATGAGACTCTTAAGGTGCTACTCCCAAACCATCCTAGATATGCTCTTGCAAATGAAGATGTAACAGAGGTCTAGGTGTGGGTCTATTGAGTAATTTGTTTGTTCTCCTGCTAAGTCTCTCTATTTTTGGTCTTTGATATCCTACATGGGATTTTAATTATAATCTATAGTGCCCTTATGTGTGCCTTTTTGAGCACTGTGTTTATTTTTGTACAAGTTTATATTATAGTTTTTTGGATATTTTACGAGTTTCCCCTATGCGAGTTTTTATCATAGCTCCTTTACAATTTTTTCAGGTAGTTACTTATCTTAAGCAACCCCTGCATGGGTATTGCTCAAATTGTACATTTTTTTATCTGATGTCAGTACTCCATCCAACCTTCTCTATTGCTATTTGGATATTTTTGTTCAGGTTGTTGTTGGCCAATATGTAGGCCAGTGTTATCTTATTCTATTGGGTTAGCTACCAGTTTATGTACTTGGGTTTGGGGCCCATTTAAACCTTGCACTTAATCAATTTTACATATAAAAAAAATGGTTAGACAAAAGTAGTGAATTGCACTTTTATGCACAAACTCTAGTTATTTCATCATACTTCTCCTACAAATTGGGATTTGATCCTAACACATGTTGAAATAGGTCATGCTCATAACATTTCCCAACTCCTCATTTTACTATGGTTATTTTGATTAATGAATAGTCTCTGTCAAGTTGTGGTATTCTAACACAAAAATCTCATTCACAATATTATGTTAAAACAACATGAAAAATAGTAAATGATAACAATACAATATATGGCAATGAAAACAAAAGGAACTTTATTATAAAAATAAACTATATAATTACATGAATTCTCACTATATTTTCTTGTGAGGGAATGTAACCTTCTTGATACTCCACCTCTTGTGGAATTTTTAAATGACAATGTTCTATACCCTCACTGTAACAATTCTGATAAAATCTTAGAAAAGAAAAATACTTTATTCTATCTAGCTTGGATTGTTATCTTTCACTCACACTAGACTCTCTATTACATCCTTAAGCTCTAACTTACCTCCCACAAGATTATCTCCCTTATTTATAAGCTCATGGGAGCTAGCTATTACATGCATGGAGAATTCTATATGCACACATGGCAAAATTTTCTAGAAATCGTCTTTTTGACTTCTTTCCTAGCATCAAGATATTATATATATTTCTTGGAATTTTCAGAGGATATTTATAATTACATGAGATAGTTAAAATATCACATGGTTCTACAAATTTTTCTTTTGAACTATTCCTAAGATATATGTAATTATACAAGATAGTCAAAATATTATATGCTTCTAGAGAATTTCCTTTTGGATTTTTTTCTATAATTACATAAGACTTTGAAAAGTACTTTTTACTATATTTGATTTCTAAAGATTTTATTATTTACAACATATATCCTACTTGAAAATAATAATTTACCATTACAATGACACTTACACTATTTTTACTTTTTATTTTGACCTATGCATATCACAATATTATTTTTACATTCCTTTTGTAAAAACATTCTATTATAATACCATTATTTAGTGGTTTCCACAACCTTGTTGGTGTAGCTACTCCATCACAAGCATCTTGACCAAGCTATTGAACCATAGTATTCTCTAAAACGCCATCCCACTATATATTCTACATGCCATTTATACTTCTACACATGTAAATAATGTGAAAAATAAATTATGTTGACATATCTCCCCCTCCTAATTTCTACTCTTTACTCAAAGTAAGTCAGATCTATTTTGGAGGATTAAATATCCTATTTGTATCATGGTTTATCCATTTATTTATATGGCTTCTATATAATTCTTCAATCTTATAAGTACCATTACTATGCACAACTACTATCTTATATGGGCCCATATAAATTGGTAGAAACTTTTTATGCTTCTTATTTTTATGTTGAGGATTGTACACGATCACCAAATCGTTCAATTCCAAGGAGGACCACTTAATATTTTTATACCAATACTCTTTTTATTTCATATTCATATTTGCAATATGGTCATGTGTCACTTATCATGTTCCATTTAGTTTGTGTAGTTGCACCTTCTTGTCCTTCATAGATTCTCTTTAATTATTCCTTTCACATATCATCAAACATATGGTTGAAATATCATATTAAATGGAAAGGATAGAATCAATTCCATATGTAAAATACAATGGGTAATACCCTATGGCTAAGTTGATTGTCATCCTATAAGCCCACAATATTGCATGGATACTTTTTTCCCATGTGTTGACTTACAAAGCCATATTCTTTATAAGGATTTAGAATAGTACATGGTTAGTTTGTTCCACATGCCCATTGGTATTTAGTTTATGTGTAATAACATTCCTATGCTTGATTAAAAATTTGAGTCATCAATTCTTCCACCACTTTGTTTTGAAAATAGGTACCTTTATTACAGATAACCTCCATTAGGTATCAAAAATTCTAACAATTTTTTCATATATGAATAGTGTAACTTCATTCTTTATCTTGTGTTTCACTAGCAATATCAATTTCCAAACTTTAAAAGGGCCCAAGAGGAAATACGGTGAAGGGATACTCCACCCAACACTCACACAATACTCAATAACACAACAAATTTCAAAATAAATCCAACTTCTAATATTCTTCAATGAAATGAAATTATAGAATCAGAAATTACAATGTTACGACCATAGGGTCGATTTGATTACAAAGAAAATCGACTAGAAATTTGCAAGCTGGAGCCACGATCTGTCATCCCGGACTGCCTTTTGGTGATCCTTGTTCCCCCTTTAATAACTTTCATAGAACATTTTGGAAAGTGTAACTTCCCTTTTCCTTCATAGGAAGATATTGATTTGAAATTTTTATTTTAATTTTCCCACCTAGAAAGATATTCAAATTTGAATTTCGGTGGAACAACTTCTCGGAACCATAACTTTTTTTTTTGCTAATTTTAGTTTATATACAAATTGGTTTTTTTAAAAGGATCCCAAAACCTTATAACAAAAAGGTCCATAGCATCGAGATTTTAGGTAATGCCTTCGTACATGGAAATAAACATAAGTCAAAAGGGAAGGAACCAGAAAAACCCTTGATCCAGTAGAAATACCAGATTCTAGTACCAACTAGTGAGACCCACTTCACTAAAACACCATCCTCCTATTGCTGTCAGTCTGGGATCCTCCCAAGGGAGGATACAACACACCTACCCAGACCTAATTAGGGATAGCAGAAGCGTCAAGAATAGTATGAAATTAGATATCCTACACGAAAACCAGAAGCAAAAAAAATTAGAAATTTAGAGAGGATCCTCACCCAGGGACGACTTAGGATGCACCCTAGGGTTTAGTAGAGTAGTAAGTAGTCATGCGAGTGAAGTAGCAAGCTGCAATGAGATACATTCCAGGGTACAACAATGGGACAACCTAGGAAATGGCATCAAGATACTTAGAGAAAAACAATGGGAAACCTTTGCTTGAGCCTTAAAAGTGGAAGAACACTATTAGGGATATCTACAGGCCAAGGTATCCTCATGCATGGCAAGGAGAATTATGAGGAAGTTGGAAGTATCTAGGGACAACAATAACAGGTGCAAAGAAAGGATACTCAAAAGTTAAAACTGAAGGATGAAGGAGGGACCACAACTACAAACACATTGATATCCAGCTCCAGAACAAAAAATACAAAAGAAAGCCTCCACTAATCTAGCAAAAAGGACCAGGAACCCACTATCCTCACTCACTAAAAGGTCTAGGGAACCATAAATGGTACTGGGAACAACTTAGAAATAGGAGGAGACCCACCTTCAAGGCCAAGAACATGCTCTAAGAGTCCATCGATAAGTAGGACCAAAAGGTAGAAGCCCCTAAAAAGGAACCAAATGAAAAATCTATGGATCCCAGGTGAAATTAGTAGCAGGCACAAATATGGTATCCTCAAAAACCTAACCTGGGGGAGCCAAGTTCTACATGCATTTATAATGTGTCCCCTCCTCAATATCAAGATATGCAATAGAAACCCTAAGAACCCTAGCAAAAAGGACCAGGAACCCCCCATCCTTGCTCATGAACAACTTTAGGGAACTGGTACTAGGACTAGGAACAACCCAAGCATAGGAAGAGGCCCACCCCCAAGGCCAACAAATGCCCTGGGCATCCACCAAGTAGTAGATCCAGCAAGAAGAAGCCTCCAAATAGGAAATTGAAAAGGGCCCTACCCAAAGGGACGGGACCAACAACAACCAAAGGCATCCTAGAGAGGAGTCATAGGAAAAATAGGAAATTGGCTCCCCTAGACCAAATTCAAAGTTGTGAGGACCTCGCAGGATGCACCAGGAAGCAGTCGAAAACCCAAATTGCAAACACCACCAACCGATAAGGTCTTGGGAATAAGATCCAAGAAAAAAATCTATAAAAAAAACCCAAGGGAAATACTGAGGGAGATCGAGGAAGGGATCCCAAAAACATGCAGGAAACCCTAGAAGAACCCTGGGATGCACCAAGCCAAGGATTCAAATAGGGAAACCCTAAAACTATTGGGAAAGGAGCAGAAAGTGGGAAATGATCTTCCCCCAAGGAGATCATCTACTACAAAGTATTCCTAGAGTGGGATGACCCGAGATGAGCCAAGGACTGGGCAAGAAATAGGGTAGGGGGATCATGGAGAGGTAGAAGGACCCTCCCCCTCTCCCCTTGGGATCCTCGGATCCAATGGAGAGCCCCCACAATGTTAGTGATTTTTCCTCGAAACCATAACTTTTGACTTGGGTGTCCGATTGAATATTATAATATATCATTGGAAAGCTTGCGAGGAGATCTATAATATTTTTTATCAAATTTCCATACATTTTTAGGGCCTCTAAGGTCTTCAAATTCTATTTTTAAACCTTATTGGCAAGATTTATTAGGACAAAAACTTTAATATCTCTCAAACCATTCAGGGTATTGGGGTAATTCTTTTGTCACCAGATACATTTTTCAATTCTGCTCCTTGGGATAAATTTTCAAGTCCATACATGCTTATTTAGGCTAACTTACTAAAAATAGTCGGTGATCATTTTTCACCTTTTTGGACTTCTAACTAACTTACACCTCTCAAGTGTCATCATGGACTCCAAAACAACTAAAGAAACCTACAACCAAAAGAAAAAATGCAATTTTTTTTTTTGGTGATGCAATATTGTCCTTACACCACTAGATGCTCCTGCATCAAAAGACGACATAAAGGTGTAATTGTTGTCTTGTGATTCCTAATGACACACATTGCATGGGATATAATATTCCATACAATCATTGAATAATGTTGTCCAATGATATCTTTCATCTAAAATACTTCTTGTTATAAGCTTCCCAAAGAAGTGTCCACACACATGATCATGGGAATCTACAATAAATTTATTTCCTTGATCTCATCCAATTGATTATTGATGCTTCCCATATAACCATACTCAATATAAAACTCCTTATACTATTTAATAGGGTTCACTGACTTGAGCAATCTTCATATTCATTTTTAGAATTGCACCATCTAGAAACCTACGTATTTCCATATGTCTTCTACTAATAGTAATATTACATCAAGAAACTCATCATATTCACATTCATATTCAACTCCCTCATATGCTCTCAAAAGATTCTCTACATTGATATGTTTGTTTTCAATCAATCAATAATACTAAAATACTATTATTGTAAAAGGATAATTCATTTAGATATATGTCCTAATAAATTGGGATTACTTACAATATATTTGAAGGAGACAAGGTCCATAATGATAGTGAAATTTTATCCCAACATAGTTCTTAAAATTCTTGAGATAAAATATGATCATTTTCCTTGCATTGCTCATTTTCCTACTTCCACAATAGATAGGATGACCATGCTCATTATTATATTTTTAAATCAATGTGATCCCAATTAATGCATCTATATAAACTATTAATGACCTAGTCTAATATAGATTCTTCAACATTGGAGTAGTGATTATGGACTTCTTTAGTTTATCAAATGCATATTTAGCTTATTTACCTATGTTGAGCAAGGTGCAGCAAAAGTATTGTCATTGTTGTCAACACAGACAGATAGATCAGTTGATGCAGTTGATTGATGCAGTTGAAGTAGTGGACAGGAGTTCAGAGATCAGTCAGATCATGTACAATGAAATTCCAAGAAAACAGAAGTGACCCAGATCCAGAAAATCAAAGAAAAAGACAAGTAAGAAAACTGTCGCGATATCGTGACATGTTTTCTGTCGCGATATCGCGACAGGTTGAGAAGTTAGAAGGCAGAAAGAAAAACGTCATGATTTCATGACATGGACGAGGAGAGAGAAGGCGCAAGTAAAATTGTCATGATTTCATGACATGGACGAGGAGAGAGAAGGCGCAAGCAAAACTGTCACGATTTCGTGACATGTTGCAGGCAAAGAAGCCAAGTGGAAAAATTGTCATGATTTCGTGACATGTTGGCAGAAAAGAAAGCAAGTAGGAAAACTATCATGATTTCACGACATGTTGCAGGAAAAGAAGCCAAGTGGAAAAACTGTCATGATTTCGTGACATGTTGGAAGCAAAGAAGGCAAGAGAGAAAGTTGTCACGATTTCGTGACATGTTGCGAAAAGAAAGCAAGTAGAAAAACTGTCACGATTTCACGACATGTTTGGAGAAGAGCACTTGAAGAGAAAAAGTGTCACGATTTCGTGACAAGTTCAAGAAGAAGCGCTAAGGAGAAAAAGTGTCACGATTTCACGACAAGTTGCAAGAAGAAGCGCTAAGGAGAAAAAGTGTCACGATTTCATGACAAGTTGCAAGAAGAAGCGCTAAGGAGAAAAAGTGTCACGATTTCATGACATAGTTTCAACGAGAAGAAAAGCGCTAAGGAGAAAAAGTGTCACGATTTCATGACAAGTTGCAAGGAGAAGCGCTAAGGAGAAAAAGTGTCACGATTTCATGACAAGTTCCAAGAGGAAGCGTCAAGGAGAGTAAGTGTCACGATTTCATGACAAGATCGAAGAGAAAGTGCCAAGGAGAGAAGATGTCACGATTTCATGACAGATCAAGAGAAATGCCAAGGAGAGAAGATGTCACGATTTCGCGACATGATCGAAGAGAAAGTGCTAAGGAGAAAAGTGTCACGATTTCTGACAGGTCAAAGAGAAGTGCAAGGAAGAGAAAGATGTCACGATTTCATGACATGTTCCATTTTCATTGGCCAAAGATAGAAAAGGCACAAGGCAGCGAAAGTGTCATGATTTCATGACATGTTCCATTTTAGGCAAAAGGAAGAAAAGGCACAAGGCAGAGAAGATGTCACGATTTCGTGACATGTTCCATTTTTGCAAGTAGAAGGCAGAAAAGGCACAAGGCAACGAAGATGTCATGATTTTGTGACATGTTCCATTTTCACGGGCAGAAGGCAGAAAAGGCACAAGGCAGCGAAGATGTCATGATTTCATGACATGTTCCGTTTTCGCGGTGGCAAGACAGAAGGAGAACAAGGAGGCCGAGAATGTCATGATTTTGTGACATGCTGGTTTTCACGGTGGCAAGACAGAAGGAGAACTAGGAGGCCGAGAATGTCACGATTTTGCGACATGCTATTTTTTCACGTGTTAAAGTCGAGAAGGGCAGAAAGAGACAGAAGTGTCATGATTTCATGACAGGTCGTAACAACACGTTAAATAGACAGTTAACTAGAACAAAATGACAGTTAAAGGGGCAGTAGTAGAGAAAAGGCATGCAACTTTTTAATAACAGTTAACTGGAGTAAATGCGATAGTTATAGGTGGATTTACTGATAGAATTCATGCAACTTTTTAATAACAGTCATAGAAGGAGAAATCGAACAGTCATATTTTTAGAATCGTAAATTGCATGCATGCACAGAAATAAATACGAATAGTCATGGGAGAGGTATTTGAAGCATGCAACGTGTTCGACAAAAAGTCCCTCATTTATATACAAAAATAAATTACGCAAAGAAGCAGTTACAGTTGTCAAGTGGCAGAAGTGATTTTTAGAAGAATAGTTATGGGCTGCATGCATAAAAATTAAAGCTTAAAAATAGAGATTAATCTATTATAAAAGTAGGTCTGCGTGAAGAATATTGTTGCTGCTGTAATTGTGAAAGTGCTGCCGAAAGAGGGTGAGAAGAGTGTTGTAAGAGAGCAACAAGCTGAGCAGTGAGTAATTACTGTGTTTTAAATTGGAGACCAGTCAGGGTCTTGTAATAGTGAAGGCATTTGTATGTCATTGATATAACTTTCAAATCTGTGATTCAAGTTGGTGCTTGGATAGGGGTTGGTGCTCCTTTTTGTAGGTGCAGATAAATCAGGGGTTGGTGCTCCTTCCAGTGGGTGCTGGTAAACAGATTGTAAAATTGGTGTTTTGCAAAGGCTGGATTTGGACCGTAGTCCAAGCAGTCATTCTTGAGGAGTAGCCAAATTGGTGAACCTCGTTACATTGTGTGTTGTGGTGTGCTCTCTTGTGTTTACTGCTTTATCTATTTTTAGTTCTCTTTGCTTCAGTTTTAAGAATTGTAGATCAAAATTTTTAGCTACACTGATTCACCCCCCTCTCAGTGTCATTGTGAGAATATCAATTGGTATCAGAGCAAGGTTCCTGAACAAGCTTAATCAGCTAAGGTGATCTTGGAAGGAACACAATGGCAGGTAGTGAAGGTTTCTCATCAAACAAAGCTCCTCTGTTCAATGGAACTAATTACTCATTCTGGAGACTCAGGATGCAGACATATCTGAGTGCTTTAGGATACGACATTTGGGAGTCAGTAGAAAGTGGATACACAACACCCACTACTCCTCCAACAGATGCTGTCGATAAGAAACTGTCTGAGAATAACTCCAAAGCAAAGAATGCAATAATGTGTGGGCTAGTAGACAGTGAACTGATAAGGGTCATGAGCTGTAAATCGACAAAAGACATATGGGACAAACTGAAAAGCATTCATGAAGGAGACAACAAGATCAAGGAAGCCAAACTGCAAACTCATCGAGCTCAGTTCGAGGCATTACAAATGAATGACGAAGAGAACATTGAGACCTATATGCTGAGAGTCAATGGAGTCATTAATGCAATCAGAGGACTCGGCGAAGAGATCGAAGATGCAGTTGTCATGAAAAAGGTACTTAGAACTCTTCACAAAAGATTTAATTCTAAAGTTTCTACAATAGAAGAGGCTAAAGATCTAAACAATTTTAGCATGGATGAGATGCATGGTTCCTTGACTGCATACAAAATGAGAATAGGACAAACTAAGCCCATAGACAAAGAAGCTGCTTTTAAAGCACACAAGAATACAAAAGCTGAACAAGAATCTGAGGCTGAAGAGACATCGGATGAAACTGAAGCCAACTTTGTTCGAAAACTTACAAAAGGAAAAGGAAAATATAGAGGAAAGTTGCCATTTAAGTGTTTCAATTATGGAGGGGTCGGTCACTTTGCAGCTAAGTGTCCCATGAATGAGAAAACCAAAAGTAATGAAGGGTCACACCAAGAAAGAAGTGACTGGAAAAAGAAACCAAACTTCAAGAAAAGCAATTTCAAAAAGAAAAGTTTCATATCCAAGAATGTCAGCTCTTCTGAAGATAGCTCAGGTGAAGATTCTGAAGAAGAAACAGGTGAAGCTCTGTTCATGGCATTTGAAGAAGCAAAAACAGAAGAAAAATAGGAAGATGATACAAAAAATAAGGATGAGGCTGAAGTTTATCTGGAAGGTGAGTTGGTTGCGGCACTTAAAGAGTTGAAGTCAGAAAGGAAAAAGAATAATAAAGTCTCAAGAAAGCTTGAAGATGCGAATGACATAATAAAAAGTTTAAAAGTATAGACAGAAGAATTTAAGAAAATGTCTGAAGAACTTGAAGTACAGTTAACCATGAGAATAGATGAGTGCAGCAAACTAGAAGAAGAGATTGTTATTTTAAGAATGCGGCTAGAAGAAAAGAATAAAAAACTGAGCTGCTATCACAAACTTGAAGGAAGTTCTGCAAAGCTTGAAAAGATTATAAATAGTCAGAGGACTACAGACATCAAGTTTGGCTTGGGGTTTGTCGAAGGAGAATCATCAAGTGGATCAAAGGCCATAACTATAGAACCAGTAAAGAAAGAGGATAAAATCAAGGTTGACCAAAGAAAAATGAATCTTGCAAAAGAAAGCAACAATGGCAGGCACGAGAAGACTGTTGACAATGAGGGATTCACAAAAGTCACTCATCAAAGGAGAAGAAAATTTGTGGCTCCTACTACAAATTGGCAAAGACCAACTCCCAGGTTCAATCATTCTTTTTCTGGTTATTGTTTTAAATGCAATACTTACGGTCATAAGATTTCAGATTGCATTTATAATATAGGACAAAGAAATTTTTCCAATAGAAATGTATTTTCACCCTTGATAGATTATGCAGTAGAATGCTATAACTGTCACAACTTTGGACATATTGCAAGAAACTGTAGAAGCACATATGCAAAAAATAAATATCAGGGAAGAAGAACTCAACCAAACAGTTTAAAGCAAAACAGAAAATTCCCAGATAAACATGCACAGGCCACTGACAAAGAAAAGTCTAAACAAATGACCAAAACTACAGCCAAATCAGAATGGAAAGAAAAAGAGCAACTCAAAGAAGAAAAGGAATCCTTGATTGTCCAGACAACATTCAAAGCACAGAACAAATCAGCACCATGGATATTGGACAGTGGATGCTCCAATCACATGACAGGAGATAAACAAAAATTTGAAAAATTACAGAAATATGAAGGGGGCTCGGTAAAGTTTGGAAATAATGATGGAGCCAAAATAGTTGGAAAAGGATCAATCAAGATAAGTGATGGAAAGATCAATTCCAAAGAAGTTCTGTTTGTAGTTGGTTTGAAGCACAACTTACTGAGCGTAAGTCAAATCTATGACAGAGGTCATGAAGTCATCTTTAAAAAATAGGGCTGTGAAGTAAGAAAAGCACATAGTGGGAAGCTGGTAGCTACTGGATCGAGGACTTCTAGAAATCTATACACTCTCTCAGAAACTTTAGAAGGATCATGCTTGATTGGACAGGAAGATGAAAACTGGTTGTGGCACAAGAGGCTCGGGCATATTAGCTTTGACAATCTGGTAAAAATAAGTTCAAAAAGAGCAGTAAGAGATATACCCACCATTGGCAAACCGGTAAATAGCATCTGTGCTTCATGCCAAAAAGGGAAGCAAACCAGATCCACATTTAAAGCAAAGGAATATTTCACCAGCAAACCGTTAGAGCTGATACATACTGATTTATGTGGACCCATGAGAACACAAAGCATAAATGGTGACAAATACTTTATGCTGTTCATAGATGACTACTCCAGAATGACATGGGTACTATTTTTAAAGCTTAAATCAGATGCCTTTGAGATGTTCAAGATTTTTAAAAAGCAGGTTGAGAATCAGATTGGAAAAAGAATTAAATGCCTAAGATCAGACAGAGGAGGAGAGTTTATCTCGGGAGGAGTTTGTAGAATACTGTCAAAAATATGGGATTAGAAGACAGTTTTCAGCAACAAGGACACCTCAGCAGAATGGTGTTGTTGAAAGGAAGAACAGGATCATGCAAGAAATGGCACGGACAATGTTGGCTGAGAACAAAATAGCCGATAGATTCTGGAAAGAGGCAGTACATACTGCAGTTTACATTCAAAACAGGTGCATGCTAAGAACACATGAAAGCAAAACACCGTATGAACTGTGGTTCGATAGGAAAGCAACAGCAAGATACTTCAAAGTGTTCGACAACAAGTGTTATATCAAACGAACTGAAGATAATCTCGATAAGTTCGAAGATAGAGTTGACGAAGGTATTTTTCTCGGTTACTCAACTAAAAGCAAAGCCTACACATGTTACAACAAGCGGCTAAAGAAAATTATTGAGAGTGCTGATGTTAAAGTTGATGAAGGTAGAGAACGAGAAGTTACGTATCAAGAAAACTACCCTATTTATGAAGACGTCATTGAAGGAGATGAAGAAATAGAAAAAGAAGAAAATCAAAAAATTGACCCAGCTGATTTAAGAATCGACTCAGAAGAAGAAGAGAACAATAAATTCAAAATAGGCAGCTGGCAGAAAAATCATCCCAGAGAACAGATTATTGGGGACCCAACAGTTGGTATTCAGACAAGAAGAGCAGTAATACGGAACTACTCTTTATTATCCAACATTGAACCCAAAAATATTGTTGAAGCAAGCACAGATGAAAGTTGGATGAAGGCAATTAATGAAGAACTAGATCAGATTGAGAAAAACAAAACCTGGGAATTAGTACCACGGCCAACAAATAAAAACATAATTGGCACTAAATGGATTTTTTGAAATAAATTAAATGAAGACGGACAAAGTTGTCGGAAATAAGGCAAGATTGGTCTGTAAAGGCTATGCTCAGGTTGAAGGCATTGATTTTGAGGAAACATTTGCACCAGTTGCCAGACTAGAAGCAATCAGAATGTTTCTGGCTTTAGCAGTCCATAAAAACTTCAAAGTATATCAAATGGATGTAAAATCAGCATTTCTGAATGGAAAACTGGAAGAAGAGGTTTACATTGAACAGCCAGATGGCTTCCAACTCGGTGACAATCCTGATTTTGTTTGCAGGTTAAAGAAAGCGTTGTATGGTCTGAAACAGGCACCTAGAGCATGGTATGCAAGGCTGGATAACTATCTTATTAAACAGGGGTTCAAGAAAGGTATGGTGGACAACAATTTATATATCAAAACTGAGAATGGCCATCTTATTGTACTTGTTGTTTATGTAGATGATATAATATTTGGCAGCAACATGGATAAATATTGTAGAGACATAGCTAATAAAATGAAGACAGAATTTGAGATGTCAATGATTGGTGAACTTTCTTATTTCCTCGGATTGCAAGTCAATCAAAGTGAAAAGGGGATTTTTATCTCTCAAGTAAAATATGTGAAAGAAATGCTGAAAAAGTTCACAATGGAGGATAGTAAACCTGTCAACACTCCCATGACAACAGGTTGCAAGTTGAGCAAGGATGACAAATCTCCAGATGTAGATCAAACCATGTACAGGTCTATGATTGGAAGCCTGCTGTATTTGAAAGCCACTAGACCAGATATATTACAGGCAAGTATGCATGGTAGCAAGATTTTAGGCTAGTCCCAAAGAGACTCATGTGACAACTGTAAAGAGGATTTTTAGGTACCTCAAGGGTACTATGGAGTATGGGTTGTGGTACCCAAAAGGTAAGGACTTCACTCTTATTGCATATTCTGATGCAGATTGGGCAGGATGTATTGATGACAGAAAGAGTACCAATGGAGGAGCATTTTATCTTGGAGACAGGCTGGTAGCATGGCACAACAAGAAACAAGAATCAGTCTCTCTATCCACAGCAGAGGCAGAATACATTGCAGCAACAACATGCTGTACTCAGATATTATGGATGAGACAAACACTGAAAGATCTTGGTATTCACTTCAAAGAGCCAATTTCAGTTAAATGTGATAACACCAGTGCTATAAACATATCAAAGAATCCGGTTATGCATTCTCGAACCAAACATATTGCAATCCGGTATCACTTCTTGAAGGATAAAGTTGCAGAAGGTGAGGTCAAATTGGATTTTGTTCCAACTACAGAGCAAGTAGCAGATATATTCACAAAACCATTGCCCAAGGAAGTTTTTGAGTACCTTCGGAGTAAGTTGGGAGTAGTCACATTTCCAAAGAACTGACTATCAATTGGGATCACATTCTTAGGGGGAGTACTTATGCCTATGTTTATAGTTTTGCTCATATTCATTATTTTTGCTAACTATAACAATGTGTATCTGAGAATGTTGTGCATAGACTCAGGGGGAGTCTGCAGCAGCCCTTTGGTATTATTGTCAAAGGGGGAGAAGAATTACAGGAGAGTGCATGAGTGTTGCCAACAATTCCAAAGGGGGAGATTGTTGAGCAAGGTGCAGCAAAAGTATTGTCATTGTTGTCAACACAGACAGATAGATCAGTTGATGCAAGATCAGTTGATGCAATTGAAGCAGTGGACAGGAGTTCAGAGATCAGTCAGATCATGTACAAGTGAAATTCCAAGAAAACAGAAGTGACCCAGATCCAAAAAATCAAAGAAAAAGACAAGTAAGAAAACTGTCGCGATATCGCGACATGTTTTCTATCACGATATCGTGACAGGTTGAGAAGTTAGAAGGCAGAAAGAAAAACGTCATGATTTCATGACATATCGGAGGAGAGAGAAGGTGCAAGTAAAATTGTCATGATTTCATGACATGGACGAGGAGAGAGAAGGCACAAGCAAAACTGTCATGATTTCGTGACATGTTGGAAGAAGCCAAGAAAACTATCATGATTTCCGACATGTTGCAGAAAGAAGCCAAGTGGAAAAACTGTCACGATTTCATGACATGTTGCAGGCAAAGAAGCCAAGTGGAAAACTATCGTGATTTCATGACATGTTCGGAGAAGAAGCCAAGAAAATATCACGATTTCATGACATATTCGAAAAGAAAGCAAGTAGAAAATGTCACGATTTCATGACATGTTCGGAGAAGAAGCGCTTAGGAGAAAAAGTGTCACGATTTCATGACAAGTTGCAAGAAGAAGCGCTAAGGAGAAAAAGTGTCACGATTTCGTGACAAGTTGCAAGAAGAAGCGCTAAGGAGAAAAGTGTCATGATTTCACGACAAGTTCCAAGAAGAAGCGCTAAGGAGAAAAAGTGTCACGATTTCACGACATGTCAGGTTTTTGTGACTCGATGGGAAGAAAAGCGCTAAGGAGAAAAAGTGTCACGATTTCATGACAAGTTGCAAGGAGAAGCGCTAAGGAGAAAAAGTGTCACGATTTCGTGACAAGTTCCAAGAGAAAGTGCCAAGGAGAGAAGATGTCACGATTTCGTGACAGGATCGAAGAGAAAGTGCCAAGGAGAGAAGATGTCACGATTTCGACGATAAGAGAAAGTGCCAAGGAGAGAAGATGTCACGATTTCAAAAGAAGAAGGAGACAAGTGTGATTTAGAGGTGAAGAGAAGTGCAAGGAAGAGAAAGATGTCACGATTTCGTGACATGTTCCATTTTAGCCAAAGAAGAAAAGGCACAAGGCAGCGAAAGTGTCATGATTTCGTGACATGTTCCATTTTCATGGGCAAAAGGTAGAAAAGGCACAAGGAAGAGAAAGATGTCACGATTTCGTGACATGTTCCATTTTTGTGAGCGAAAGGGAGAAAAGGCACAAGGCAGCGAAGATGTCACGATTTCATGACATGTTCCGTTTTCATGGCGGGTGAAAAGGCACAAGGCAGCGAAGATGTCACGATTTCGTGACATGTTCTATTTTCCACGGCAAGAGAAGGAGAACAAGGAGGCCGAGAATGTCGCGATTTCGCGACATGTTTAGTTTTCGCGGTGGCAAGACAGAAGGAGAACAAGGAGGCCGAGAATGTCACGATTTCGTGACATGCTATTTTTTTGCGTGTTAAAGCCGAGAAGGGCAGAAAGAGACAGAAGTGTCACGATTTCACGACAGGTCGCAACAACACGTTAAACAGACAGTTAACTGGAATAGAACGACAGTTAAAGGGGCAGTAGTAGAGAAAAGGCATGCAGCTTTTTAATAACAGTTAACTGGAGTAAATGCGACAGTTACAGGTGGATTTACTGATAGAATTCATGCAGCTTTTTAATAACAGTCGTAGAAGGAGAAATCGAACAGTCATATTTTTAGAATCGTAAATTGCATGCATGCACAGAAATAAATACGAACAGTCATGGGAGAGGTATTTGAAGCATGCAACGTGTTCGACAAAAAGCCCCTCATTTATATACGAAATTAAATTACGCAAAGAAGCAGTTACAGTTGTCAAGTGGCAGAAGTGATTTTTAGAAGAACAGTTACGGGCTGCATGCATAAAAATTAAAGCTTAAAAATAGAGATTAATCTGTTATAAAAGCAGGTCTGCGTGAAGAATATTGTTGCTACTGTAATTGTGAAAGTGCTACCGAAAGAGGGTGAGAAGAGTGTTGTAAGAGAGAAACAAGCTGAGCAGTGAGTAATTACTGTGTTTTAAATTGGAGACCAGTCAGGGTCTTGTAATAGTGAAGGCATTTGTATGTCATTGATATAACTTTCAAATCAGTGATTCAAGTTGGTGCTTGGATAGGGGTTGGTGCTCCTTTCTGTAGGTGCAGATAAATCAGGGGTTGGTGCTCCTTCCAGTGGGTGCTGGTAAACAGATTGTAAAATTGGTGTTTTGCAAAGGCTGGATTTGGACCGTAGTCCAAGCAATCATTCTTGAGGAGTAGCCAAATTGGTGAACCTCGTTACATTGTGTGTTGTGGTGTGCTCTCTTGTGTTTACTGCTTTATCTATTTTCAGTTCTCTTTGCTTCAGTTTTAAGAATTGCAGATCAAAATTTTTAGCTACACTGATTCACCCCCCCCTCTCAGTGTCATTGTGAGAATATCAACCTAGATCATAGGGAATATAGTTTTTGATAAATTTTATTGATGGAAATAAAATCCTTGGGAAATTATTTATGGACCTCCTAAAATATCCTACATGGCCCAAAAATAATCACAACATACTCTTTTTCTTAGAAATGACAACTTCTTAATCTTGGCAAACTTTCCAATATCAATTGTAATCCCTTATTAAGAGACCACATGCCCCAACAAGAACCTTTAGCACATATAAATATATAATTTTTAATATTAAGTGATATCTCAACCTCATCTAACTACTAAAATACCTTCTCAATGTAAGCTAAATGATCTATCTTCCAAAAATATAAAAATTATCTACAAAAACATTGATAAAATTTCCAATATAAGGTTAAATTACCTTATTCATCAATCACTAGAAATTTATAGGTGTATTGCACTATCTGAATGACATCACTCCATAGGAAAAGGTGTCCCACAAAGTGGTGAAGGTTATATTCAAGTAGTATTTTATATGCAAACCTAATTATATCAAGTATAGCCATCCATAAAGCTATAACACTCTTTTCCTACAACTTCATTCAAAATCTAATTTTAGAAGGGAGCAAATAGTGGTATTTATTTGAATCCTTATTAAAAATTTAATAATTAAAACACAACCTCAATTTCCCATCATTTTTCCTTATAATAATTATTAGAGATACCACTCTAAGTTTTCTACTAGCAAAATAAATTTTGCATCCAATAACTTGTCTTTCCTTAATAGACAAATTTAGATTCATATGATATGGATTTTGCTTCACAAGTTCAACAACATCAGTTAATTATATTTGAAGCCTCACCAAATCTACTTGTCATAACTCATTATAATCAAAAGTAAACAAATGAATATACCTATGGAAGAGCTTGAAATAATTCTCTTTTTGTGCTCTTCTACTACATCTTTGAAGTATAACATTTGTAGCTAGTTCTCCATATCTTCCTTAGAAAACTAATGTGAGTGATTGATTGGAACAATAAAAATAATGTTAGCCATTGAGACTAAAATTTCTACATCAAAGACTATACCTACTAGATTTATTTTTTCTTTAGTCAAGGATCTCAACTTTAAGCCATATTGACAATCTACTTCTGGTTATAATTCCTTTAATGTAGATTCTATCATTATATTAATAGTAGCTCCAACATATACCATGACATTAGGAATAAAATACCTTTGGATAAGACTTTAATATATGGACCATATGAGTCAACCTCTACATAATACATAGTGACTTTGATCTTTTTCCATCTAGAAATGTGTTCTCTATGTAGATCCCTTTCCCTTTTGATAAATATTCTAGTAGTTGTGCATATATTATGTCAATGGTTTTCTTTGATAAGTCATCCATTATTGATTATTGTGCTTGGCCTACCAAGATTGTAAAATATTGAACTTCTAATTTTATTATTCTCTTTTTGGTCTATTTTTTTCTTTTCAGCATTCTTTTCTTCATTGAGTCCTATCAAAATCTCACTTCATTGCCATGACATCAAATTCTTATTTATTATCTTGAACAAGATCAACAATGTTAACTAGAGCTTTGCCCTTCTCATTACTCTTTGTTTATGAAGTAAATAACTTATTAGGGTAATTTGTCTTGTAATACTTATTCTATTTGCACTTATTGCATACTACCTTAGAAAAATTATTTCTAACACTTTTATCTCTAAATTAGGATTTTTGAGTTCCCATATATTTTCCTTGCAACAATTTGATTGCACGTTGTCCCAGTTTCTCATTAAATCTTCCACTTCATGTATAGAAGTAAAGTAATATGGACTTACTACTACTACTAGTGTTGGTGGTTGTGGAACTTGATTAGAAACTATTAGAGTTACTAGTGCTAGTGGAACTAGATCCTCTTCTAGACTTTCTTCTTGTTGATTTGTAACCTCATATGCATGTTGGTAGTGGCATATTGTTCATACTTGATCCCTGGACTAATTATTTCCTTTATACCTACAATAAAATACCTACAAAGTTTGTTATGTACACTCTCCATGAGACGATTAGACAATTTTTCACTTAATAACTAGACCCATGATTTTTTTGAAGTTCT
The DNA here is from genome assembly GCA_028583015.1 of Wollemia nobilis. NCBI lineage: Eukaryota > Viridiplantae > Streptophyta > Pinopsida > Araucariales > Araucariaceae > Wollemia > Wollemia nobilis. The sequence continues at coordinate 7,508,432 of JAQPPZ010002550.1, forward strand.
TTCCCTTGTGCATAGTAGTAATAAACTTTCTCTTTAGTTCCTTGAACTAGCTTTGTTATCTCAACCATCATGTCAAAGTTTTTTTCATATGGGATATACTCCTCAATCAACTTTTCAGTAATCTCATCCCATAAATTATTGATATGATCCTCTTGCACAATAAATCATATTAAAGTAGGTCCTTTTATAAATATCAAAAGGAACTCTACCCATTTTTCCTTCCATGTCAATCCATTACAAATGGATTCTCTCTCATAGCTATAAATGAATATCATGGTATCTTCAAAATATTGAGATTAAAAATAATATAATTTTCAATATTTTCTATAGTCTTGGAATCCCAAGTACAACTACTCCTAGTGAAAGAGCCAAGAGATTATGAACTAGAATCTACATCTTCCTATAGAGTACAAGGAATACTAAATTTACAAAATTTTATTACTAGTTCCTTGGTCTTATGCTTCTATTGTGAACATACAAATAAGAACAAGGTAAAATAGAAGGTAGACTATGATGGAGTAATCATAGGCTATCCACAAGGTCACAAAAAAATATATATATTGACCATACTTCACTAGACAAGTACACACATGAGTACAACAAACAAATTATATAAGAAGGAGATTAAATATTGGTAATAATAGCAACAACCCTAGTTAATGGACTTTATCACACAATAAATTCTAGGATTATCATGGTAAAAATAAGTTATTGGGTAAAACCACCACCAAAGAGGAGTGATATCAAAAATAAAAATAGAAATATTGAAATATGATATGTCATATCTCCCTAAGACCTACTCTTACTATGGTTATTATGATTGATACATAGTTTCCATCCGGTGGTGGTATCCTAACATAGAATTCTCATTCACAATAAGGTTTTAGAACAACACGAAAAAATTAAAGGATTGCAAAAAATATATTGCAATATCAATACCAAATTTTCTTAGGTTATATGCATGTGTAGTATCATGTATAATATATATAGGGATGGATTTCTAGAGAAGATTATGATTTTATAGCTTGTTTGAGACACTTGTGATGGAGTAGCTTCATCGATAAGGTTATAATGACTATTAAATAGTAGAATGTTTGTGTAGGAGTATAAAAAGAATAATGTGATAGGGATATATCATAGTGAATAGTAATAATGAATCATAAAAAGTGAACAATAATAGTGAATAGTGAAAATTAAAGTGTTATGATCATGTTCAGTTGTCTTTATCAAGTGTCTTTGTCTCAATAAAACATGTTGTAAATAATAAAATCTCTATAAATCCATTATAGTCAAAGATATTTTTGTAAGTATTATGTAATTATAGTCGAATTCCAAAAGAAAAATCTCTAGAAGTATATGATATTTGAACTATCCCATATAGTCATAAGTTTTCTTAGAAAAATTCCAAGAAAGATATCTAAAATATCTTAATATTATTGAAAAAATATAAAAAGATATATATATATAAAGTGTTTCCATGTGTCCATTGAGAGTTCTCCATGCATGTAATTATAATCCTATAAATAGAGAAGAGACATCTCATGGGAAGCAATTCAATTCAATTTGAGTTGAGCAATTATGAGCTAAAGGAAGTAATAGAGTGTCTAGAGTGTGAGTGAGAGCTAGCAAGCTAAGCTAGATAAGAAATAGTGACTTCTTGTCCAAAGTGTGTCTAATATTATCAAAGTAAGGGTGTGGAGCATGGTAATTGATCATTTCCATAGGATATGGAGGCTTAAAAAAATGGCCATGTTCACTCATAAGACAATTTGTTGAGCATCCATTTATTATTACAATTTGTATGTATAATACAATTACTTCTATTTATATTATTTTTCATGATGCAATAATATTTTCTTGTGCATGAGATTTGTATCATACCATAGCATCACTAGATTAAAACTTTGCATATCATGAACTTCCCTTGGAAAACTTATTTATTTGATGAACTTATGAACTGATATGTTTTCTTATCGATGAGATGTATGACTAGTTCATGTTTAGTTTTTGCAAATATATATTTTATGAAAGAATAAGATGTTGCTAATGGATTTGCACTTTTATAGGAATAGGCTTTCTCATGGGTGGAAGAAAGAATTAACCATCAAGAATAGGATGCCATAAGAAAGAAAAATGATGTGATGATTTATTCATCGAATACTCAGGTAACATGGATGAATGCTCCTTTCATGTAGTTGCATATCATGATTTGCATGAGGGAAATATACCAAGTTTAAGATGAAACTTGTTTGTTGCATGATAGTTTTCTTTTAGATGGAATTTTTACTTGGCAAAAAGTGTTTCATTGCAAAAAAAATAAATGTTTAATTTTATTGTTTCTTATTTAAAAATAATAATATGAATTATGTTAGAATTATGAAATAACTTGGTTTTATTGAATGAAATGAGCTTTACTTAAATAAAAAAATATGAACAATATGATCCATTAGATCATAAATAATTGAGCTAATATGAGCCACACAAATTATCCTAGTAACAACTTAGGATATAATTTTATTCTAACACTCCCCCTTAAGTGGTACTAGGATATACTAACACCCCCCATTTAAGTGATACTAGGAGGTAGTAAAAAATTAAAAACAAAAAAAGATGGCATATCCAAAATTATGAGTCTCAACAACAAGGCCTGATAAGGTACTCATGTACAATATATGATAAAAAAATTCTACTAAAAGAAGATGAAAAACCACTTGCCAAAATAGAAGAAGAAGTATAAGGAAGGTGTGCATGGAGGATGGAGAAGAAGGAAGATGTCTTCAACCCCTCTTAGGACAACTTCCATCAAGAAGCCTGCAAAGGATCCATGTGATGTCTCAAAAAAGTAGAGAAGCCTCGTCGCCGAACTGAATGAAACCATACTCCCAAACTGGTGCTTGTGACACAGATCAAGGCTATGAACCATGAAAGGTCATTAAAAAAAAACTGCTTGATTCCAAAGTTTCTCACAAAAATAAGAGTATGAAGATAGTGTGGAAAGAACCACAAGGATCGCAAGGGATGTTGAAAATAACTCCAGAAGCATAAGTAGTGGTTTCCACCTATATGAACACAATGGGCTAACAACAAGGTCCAAAAAAAGTGGACAAATAGTACTTCAAGGGAATATAAAAAAGAAATGTCACCAATGTAGCTATCAAATGTGTCCTTATGGTGACCTCCTCATCCTATCAGAATGCATGGGTAACAAGCCACTGCAACCACGTGATATAGAGGAGATGACTACATACTATGATCACTTACAAACCTAGGGAGTGTTGGGTTCAACCTAGAATGCACTCCATGATACAACAATATTCGAGCCACAAAAAAAATGTGGAAAATAGTTTCAAAACTAAAAATGGAATACATCATCTTATTCGGTCTCGAAAAACCTTTTCGATGACTATAAATAACAATCTCCTTTCCCTTACAAAAAAAAATTGAAAATGACTCTCAGTATAATGTAGGTTACTTTTTTGTCTTGCAGGAGAAAATACTTGAGCCACCATTTTTAATATAAAAAAATTTTCAAATAAGCTAAAAAAAAATAACTTATGGGCCCATTGTCCACCACATAATAAATTTTAACCTTAAAAAACTTTATTAATGCCCATAAAAATAAAATGGCCCCCCACTTTTGTTTAATTTTTTTTTAAATAAAATGGAAAAGTAATACTTCCTTTTTTAAAAAAGGTTTCATAAAGAAAAAAGGTTCCATAAAGATTTTTGATGGATGGAAAAGACCCCACCATGACTTCAAACTTCTTACCATTCATATTTTTACGTGGTGGATTTATAATAAAAAATACAGTTGCACTGTAATCTTCTTCATGTTTGGCTTCCTCGTGTTCATACACCAAGACAAACCAGCATGAGGGGATTCACATTATGGTTTTAACATTGCACCCAATGATATCACCGATTGTAACAAACACGAAGTCACCATAGCACAGGCCATGATTGCGGTAAATCAAAGCAATGATTCTGGAATATGTTGAATTCTTCGGGGTGGAGGGATCGCCAATGCATTACTATCAACATAGCTCTATGGTATCTCTAGGAGTCACCAGATTACACACAGGAAAAATATAATGAGTGCCATATTCAAATGGGGTCACCCCCGCCGATGGACCACAGCATGTTCATATCTTCACGTCAAAGCACATATCATAATCAAGGCCATGACACCCACCAACACCATGTTTGCATCTGCATCATTAAAAAAATGATCCACCTCTCCATGCATTGATCACCACTTTCTATCGCAAAATTCTAACAGATCTTCATGTTCTTGCTCGGTGATGAACTAGCGATATTGAAACAAAAACTATGTCCATGACCATGGATTCGGTCACTCCTCATTTGACACTACACCCTGCTTGATTGCACTTGAATTTCTATGAATGCAATCTAGGGTGAGACCTTCAAACATTAATCACAGCAATGGAACCTGCAATGCTTGTCGTATGAGTACAACAACCAAGCTTCAATTACACCTTCACTTCACTATGGAGAAGGAGCCTCCCATGCTTTTACTCATGGATGTCTAACGTTACATACCATAAGAAAATTGTGCCATGCCCTTATTTTCACTGCCACCAAAGTTTTAATACGGCCAATATCAAATGCCAATATTTTCTCATAGAAACTCGCCAAGTTCCGTTGCGATCACCCCAAATATCCGCAATAAAAGACTCTAGTCACCAGCAATAAAAGAACTTTGGCATTCATATTATCATGAGCTACACATTGAGAGTAATGTAGATGGCTCTCATGATACAAAATATGTATTCAATTATATTTTAATATCCACCCAAATTTTAGAAAATGTCCATCCTGGTAGTGCTCATCGGATTTGAGAAATCAAATACTACCACATTGGTGTGCCTTCATTTGGGTACCATTTTGTGTTTGACAGATGCTAATATCCCACTCTCAACACCATTTTTGTCTGCACAACTATCCAAAAATTGTGCATAGTTATTGAAAAATAAGGGAAGAAAATTTTTTAAGTAGCAAACAACTCCAATTTAATCTAAGTTGCAAACAACTCCAACATAATCTGTGCAGCAAATAGCTCCAACGTAATCCAAGATCCCAATGTTGTTTGAATTTGAAGCACGACAAACAACTCCAATGCAAAAATACTTTTGAAAGGCTGGCTATGAAGATCTGCAAGGGACTGAGCATATTTTATTGTAGTATACTAGATAAAAATATGTATGAGTACATGAAGGATGTATGAGAATGACAGGCCCTGGTGCAAATAAGTAGATGGTTTTTGGGTACCAATCACCACCACGTATTTTCCATGAGTGTTATGTGATGCCAATGAGGTTAATGTCAACTGGTATAAGTGTCACTCTCCTCTCTACTCTTGGTATTACTGTAGAGTTGTAACTGATACAAAAAACCTAATTTCATGCCAATCACAAAGTAATGGGAGATAATGATGCCCTTATTGATGCATCCAATGGGTCATAGAAGGAGTGGGAAATTTGCTTGGAAATTAGTCTACGAACGGCAACAGAGTGCGTGTCCACTATGGATGAATGGTGTGCCTTTTATGAGACTTCAACAATAGAAAAGAGCCTTAAAAGTACGTCAAAAACTACTGTGGTGATCTTCATGTTTTTATGCCAATTTTACAAGGTTTACATCCGAATATGCATGAAAATACTAAGTTTTGCCTTGAATCACGCGTATCACACTCTATTACTGCACCACCTTTGAAGCTACATATAAAAAATATAGGACTATCGCTCCATCCATTTATTTAGCTACTGGTAAATTTGGTGATGGCCTCCATTGAAAATACCACCACCATCGAAGCCTTGCCTCCACATCTGCGCTTGGTTCCTCTTCCCCTTGCAGCATAGTGGCTAGAAAACAACAGCTTGAAAAGATAATGAACGCTATGGTTTGGCGCTATGGGGTGTTGGCAACTTTTGAAAATACCATCGCTACTGAAGCGTCATTTGTCTTTGCGTTCGTACCTGGTTCCTTCATTGGAAAACAATCACTTGAACTTTGTTTAAATGAACCTGAGGTGCAGGCCACCGATGTTTGAAAATGAGCACTATGGTCCAATGTTATTTTGAACTTTGTTATTTTTTTGTCGATGCTACCTAAGAAGGTAGCATGTGATCATGGCAAAATAGTTGTGAACAATCTCCAGTGCAAAAAAAAACAATCGAGCTCCACCCTAGGACAAATTTCATCAGAAATGATGTTCCCAATCCGAAAAAAACTCCTTCATTGCTCTGCTTGGACTTTTGAAGAAAAAAAATGTTGGGATCATCGGTATTATTTCATAGAAAAGAAGACGACCCCCCTTGCTAAGAGATGAGGTCTCAATGCCAAAAAAAAGATTCCACAATGGTCGTATAAAACAAAATTGTAGTCCATCTAAATTGTTGTAAATCACAACAGAAACCCCCAAATCTAGAGCTAAAAGCTCCAATTACAGGGTAAAATAAAAAACAAAGCAAACACAACTCATGGAGGGAATACGAGCAAATCATAGCAGTGATATCTTGCGGGAAGAGAGCTACAAAAAATATCTACCAGCATCACTACACAAAACTTGCACAAGCTTCTGCACAAATGGAAGACAAATTGGAGCTTCAAATAATGCTATCTTTAACTGCATCAAACTGTTTGTCTAAAAAAGTTTGGAAAAACTACGGCGGGTGGATCATCAACATTTTTGGCATGTTGTGCAGTCTCATAGTCAAACGGTTCTTGGATGGCAACAATTAGGGTTTTTTCAAAAAATATGAAATCACCCTCAACACCTTCCAATCTACCAAAATCCCAACAGAAATGGGATGGAACACGCACTGCACCAACAATCTGAAAGACCTCAACCCGCAACCAGGAAAATAAATAAATCACTAAAAAATATTTTGTTGCCATTAACTTTTTGAAGCTTCTAGTTTCTGATCCATCAATGATGGAGAGCATACTCCCTCGAAGTAATAAAAAAAATGGGGAAAAAATTGAGGGGTGATTTCCATGAGGGAAATCACCCTTAGATTCACAGAAAGCCCATACCATGTTAGAATTATGAAATAACTTGATTTTATTGAATGAAATGAGCTTTGCTTAAATAGCAAAGATGAACTATCTGATCCATTGGATCATAACTAACTGAGCTAATCTAAGCCACACAAATTATTCTAGTAAAAACTTAGGATATAATTTTATTCTAACAAATGATTTATCTTTGGTTGACATTATTGTTTTTGAATTAATAATAATAGAATATTATGCTTGCTTGAATCCAATAATAAATAAGGAATTTCATTGTTAATGATTCTTGTTTTTATTTGTCTACCCTAGAGAAACAAATACTTCTTTTATTAAAAAAATAATCATTAGGTAAGAAATGAATGACTCTATGATTGGTTTTTGAAAATATTTTTTTGGCTTCTAAGTGAGATCGTTGCCAAACTAGCTATCAAAGAAAATAATAATAATTAAGTCTTTCATTATGACTTGGATAAGAATTTTGGAATAACTATATAAATGTATCTATTATCTCTTGTTGGTTGGAATTGTGCCATCATACTTTAGATGTGGAGAAGGATATGCTTAATAGAGTTATGTATAATGCACCACCCACAAAAATACCCGAATGGATATGGACAATGGGAAGAGAGGGGATATTTCACTTGAAGTTTGGGCTAGAAAAGAAAGGAGGATGAGAGAGGATGATAAACATCTGTGAAGAAAGAAGAAAAATGGAGATTTTTATGAGGAATTAAGATAATAAATTAGAATTTGATCTCATCACTAGAAAAATCTTGCTGAAGTTTTACTGTGTTGTCCAGGTAGACTTTGGAAACTTGTTTTTAAGATTTGGAGATTTAAAATGTTATATTTTATTTTAGCTTTTCTGGATGCATATTAATAAATTTGTGTCTTGGTAGGACTCAAATATTTCCTTCTAATTTAAATAAAATAAAAAAATATTTTGAATTCTTATCCTTCAACTTGCCAAGTGATCAATGCACTATCATGGATAGGGAAATACGTTATCATGGTTGAAATACATGGTTCATGGATATCATCTTTGATGTATCATAGATCCTGAGAAAAGTTTGTATATGCTTGTATGGGGGTAACAATAGCTTAAATATCTGCTACAACCATTAGTAGGGCTATAGAATCACCTAATATTATCTTAATGAAAATCCCTTCTGATAAATAAGAGTGGTGAATGTTTTCTCATCATCCAACTATGTTTTATTTAGATAAAATTGTGCAAGGTATGTTATTGTGTGTTCCTTTAGTCTTGAGGAAGGAAATAGTAACTTAAAGTCCTTTTATTTATTTGAATAATATTTCTCAATGGCGTATTTAATTAAATAATATTTATTTATTATCATTGAGGTCTATTGTATCTTCATAACTGCTCAACTATTTCTACGTCTTAAATTGTATATTTCTTTTATTTGTAGAGAAAAAAAGGGTCCCTTTGGAATTCTTAAAATCACTTTTGAAAAATAGTTTCTTAAGGAATTAACTATGTTAAAACTTGTTTTCTAAAAGCATGTTAATTTGTTTTAATTAAATTAAATTAAAAGGTGATGATGTTTTCCAAAATTTATAGCAAAGAGATAATGAGATCCTTAAAAGATTAAGGAAATAATGCTTGCTATTTTACTTTGAATATGAAACATGGGGCCTTGATTGCAAAGGAAATTATAGGATTACTTTTGGAATGAAAGACTCTTTATTAAGTAAAGGACATAATTATATTGGCAGTCTATTGAAAAGAATATAATGGATTATGTCGACTTACTGGTTTACTACATGCAATAAAAATAAAATATATGCATTTAGGAAATGAACTCTCATGCTAAGGAGTTGTTCTGATCCCTTAAATAAGTCTCCTTCTCTGTGGTTAAAAGAAAGACTCAGGGAAGGCAAGTTTAAATATGTACATGAGCATAGGGTAGTGAAAGAGATTTTAGTTTCCATTATTTTAAATCTTGCTAAAAAGGACTTTGTAAAGCATTGCATATTCATTTTGTTATAAGATACTTGGACGTATTTATGTAATAAATATTGTTGCTAGATTTATTTTCAGTGGAGAGAAATCCTTTGAAGACTATGTAATTGGTAAATTCCATGCTAATTATGGAAAATTTAGTTTAATAGATTTAATCCAACAAGCCATGTATTGCAATATTTTCATATTGTAGTAAAAATATTATTAATTTTTATTTCAGGCAATATAGAGGAAAATTTTGATATTTTTTTTGGTATTGATAAAAAATGGGGTTGAAGGGCCCTGATCCTTTACACAGAGCTTGAAAGATGTACAAGAAAATACAAGAGAATATCATACAAATGCAAGATATACCTATCTTAGTAAAACAAACAAACCTAGGCTAAACCTATTGATGGAGAAGTTGTAATAATATACTTCTCACTATCCTTCTATTTAACACGGTTGATGCAGTGCTCAATGATTTACATAACTAATAAAGAAATTACTAACAATAATGTAATTTAGTGTGGTCAAATTATTCATCACATGATCACAATACGTATTGTGCTTTGCTCTGCCCTCTTTATCTATTGGCTTCATTATCAATTTTTAAAATCTCTTCCAACTCCATGGGGGCATATGACTATACCTTGAAATTATCAAATTTAACTGCCATATTCACCATTTTATCAATAACTTTGTTTCTCAGATTTAACTACCATATTAACCATATATTTATTTTGGTTAAACCTATATAGGTATTTCATTTGTTTAAACAAAAGATATTATACTTTGATGAGGTAATTGGATCTTTGTAGTGAATATGAAATATTATTGAAAACTTCTTTGCCAAGCATGATGTTAGAAAAACTATTTTAAAGCATCATAAACAAACTTGATGGTTTGTTTAACATGTGCCTTGAAATTAATCAAATAAAGATGTCATTTATATAATGGAAAGGTGATAATTCATTTTAATGTTTCCTTTTAAGGGCAAGTATTGAGATAGGGTTAAACCTAGTTTTTTATTTAATAAGTAGTCTTTAATATACAAAACCCTATAGTGGTTTTGGATATGGTAAACTTTAGGAGTTTTACAATGAGTACTTTTTTATGAAATATATTTGAAAAGTCTTAAAGGATGTTTGATCCTTAAGTTAGGAGTTGGTAATATATCCAAGAAACTCCTTCCATCTATGGAGGATTGGATCACAATGTTATTTAAGGGTTTCATGGAGGAACCATGGTAGATATCCTAAAGTGTATTTTGTGTGTTAGTTACACATAGTATAGTCCATCTTAGATAGCAAATTGGAAATATGGAAATAGCCAATCTCAATATGGTTTGAGAAATCATCGTAGAGGTGCAACCATCTAGAATCAAAGGGGATTAGCACTAAAATAAGCTATTTCATAGACAGTAATCAAGAAAGTTTTAGGTAATAATTATGCCATGTTTAAAGAAGTCATTTCATGATGGAATTTAATTGTATAAAGAGAGAAAGAAGAGATTTAATTATTTTGCATCCACGGGTTAAATTTTAGAAAGAGACCTATTGGTAGAAAGACTAGCTCATCACAAATATGAGAAGGATAGTTTGAATTCATCACACTTAATGCACCTGTTAGAATATATTTCAATATTTCATTTGTTAATTAATTCAATTGTAACAATATTATATTGTTAGATTGATTAATATTAGGCTAGTTGTTATTTGTTACAACTCCACCTATATTTGTCTCGGGTGGTTCCACAATGTCTGGGCTAATCCCGACCCTATTGTTTGTATTTATACTTCATCAAATTAATCAAATGAGATCCGCTTCTCACATGGTATCAGAGAAAATGCCACTCTTTACCACTCTCATATTTTTAAATGATCTCATAGTAGTGTTGAGAATCACCACTCTGGAGGAACAGCTTGGGAGTTTGAGAAAAAAATTTCTCAGAATTTGATAGGCTAGGGAGGTTGAGAATTTTTTTTTAATTTCTTATTTTTTTCATTGAAATTTTTTTCGACCATTCGATCGAAGAGGTGAAGCGTTCGACCAAAGTAGAAAGAGGATCGAAGGTCGAAAGAGGAGATCGAAAGGGCAAAGATCGACTGCACAGTCGACAATCGAAAGGGCCTACATGTCGTGGAAGCCAACACCATGGCTACCCCACGACCCTCTCGAGTGAGAGCCTCTCCCCGAGAAGAGATACTCCATTGTGGAGTAATGGGTCTAATAAACCCTTATAAGATTGCCCTTCCCATTTGTGTGGGATAAAAGACATCATAGCCTTTAGAAAAATGAAATCAAACCAACACAGCACGTCATTTTCTTCTCTATCACTTGCGAACGACGTCAAACCGGTATTGCACATCCTATTTTTTGTTAACTATGGTCACAGTGCCTTAGAAGGAGTGTTTTTTTGGAAGGTAGAGGCCAATCGAAGAACATTGTCTGGATCAAAATTTGATCCAAGTCCTCCAAAACCCTCCAATACCGATTTTCTTCACACACTAAGCATCAAAGGTAGACATCGAGTTGGTTTGTTCTCCCTTGTTCTACTTTTTTAAAGAATTTGATTGGTCTAAATGTTATTGCACAGGAGAAAGGAGCTCAGAGAGCTTTGAGTTGAGTGATTTAGCTGGGTTTTTTGGCTCACTGTGAGCCCGCCACCTCTCAGCCACACATGTGCCACCATAGTGCCTCCTCTACACCACCCCCGAGCTACCGGTGGATCTGCTCGAGCAGCACCACCTGCGCTCTGCCCGAGCGGTTGTGGAGGAGGGAGTGCCACCGCAGAAGGCTTTACACCTTTGAACATAATTTAAGGCAGAGGGCATTAAGGATTACTCCTGGATTAGCCCATTGGCTCACCGGTTGTGAGCCGAGTGGTAAGGGTTTCGGGAGCCCTCAGGTCATGGGTTCGAGTCCCATCGACCCCCCCTGCACAAAGGTATAAAAAAAAATTATTTTTTTAAAGTTTTTTTTCTTAATTATTTAATTTTTAATTAAATTAAGTGCAACTTTAATTTTTTTAAAGGTTATTTTTTTGAGTAATATTTTTTTTACTATGAAAATTAAAAGTTATTTTTTTCAACTATTCACTATAAAAGAATATTTGAAAAAAAAATTATACAAGAAAATTTTCAAGGGGGGAGTGTTTTTTTTTGACAAATCAAGGGGGGATTGGGAGTGATTTTTTCTCAAAATATTGAAGGGAAAATAGTGAGCAATTTTTTTTCAAGCATTTCTACAAGAAACTTGGAAAAAATTGTAATAGGTGCATTCTCGGTGGTAACCGACACCTAGAGTAATTTTTTATGCTTTAATGTTGTATGGATGCTTTCATTTTTCAGCATTTACTTCTAAAGTATAAAGCATTAAAAAAATAAAATAAAATAAAAAATAATCTCATTTTTTTCTGCAAATTCACATTCAGTAGAGAGATACAAAAAGTGCCAGTTTCTTTTGCTATTGTTTCACTCCATCCACTACCCCAATCACTCTCGTGTTTAGGCTTAAATCCAGATGAAAATTTAGATATCCAAAGTGTTTAGGGGAAGTTACACCCCACGCATGCAGATTGAAGGCTTTCTAAGGTCGGTGCCATCAACGAGGTGATTCCCTTTTAGTACCGCCTAAGTACCATGTATCGTATAATAATTAAAATTACCTAGTCTCCCTCACATAAGGGCGGGTAATTTTTTTGGTTTTTCAAAATACCTATAGTCTCCCTCACGTAAGGGCAGGTATTTTGTATGGTATAACAACCTGGAATTAAAGTATATCGAAGGGGTGACCATTTGGTGTTATAAGGAAACTTCACAATGTCTGCAAAACTAATGACTGATGCTCATCAGTTATTAAAAGGTTCAAATTATACACCATGGAAAAAAAAATTAATGTCATCCTATAGATGGATGATCTTTGGGAAATTGTTTTTGGAACAATAGTAAGATATTCATCTACAGCTGGAGCAACAACTCTAATTGTTGATTAGAAAGACTTTGAGAAGAAAGATAGCAAATCAAAGGTGCTCATTTTGCTTGTTGTTTCTGATGAAGTTCAACCTCATATTGCTGACTGTCCAAATAATAAAGTGGCATGGGATACCCTTAAAACTATATATTAAGGGAATAATGACTCCACCATTCTATTCCTTCAGTCTCAATTACATAGTCTAAGCATGAAACAAGGAGATACGGTTGAAAACTTTCTTTGCAGAGTGTCTAAGTTGAAAGGAAAATTGAATTCCTTAGTAGCACCAGTTGATGATAAGCTCCTTACCTCAGTGGTAATGAGAGCTCTTCCAAATTATTTTAGAGTGTTGATTACCTCCATTCATGTATCACAAAGACAAGTTACCTATGTTGAGTTGGTAAATATGCTTCAAGAAGAGGAGGCACGCCAACTACAACAAGATGATTCTTCTAACACTGCCCTATACAACAATAGGAAGGAGTAAAACAAGAAGAAGGGTAATTTTCAGAAGGGAGGTAGTTCTCAAAAGGATTCAAAAGGGAAACAAACTCAACCTCAATAGAAAAAAAGATATTGCAAGATCTATGACAAAGAAGGTCATGATACAAACAAATGTTGGCATAAGAATAAACAATAAAAATAGAAATGCCAAAAAAAACCACAAAAGAACAAACAACAACAAGTGAATGTTGTTGTTGAAGAATCTGACATGAATTCTGAGAGAGCACACAAAGTTCTCATGACTACCATAGTATCCAAGCAGACAAATCCTATTTGGTATGTCGATTCTGGATCCAGTAAGCACATGACTGGTGAGAAATCATGGTTTGAGTCTTTTGAGGCCAAAGAGGGCAAACCTATCACTATTATTGATGATAAAACCTACAAGGTTCAGGGAGAAGTAACACTCTCTATTACTCTTCCTGATGGCAAGTGCCAGATTGAGAAGGCTCTCTATGTTACAAGATTGGTGAACAATTTGTTGTCAATCACACAAATTTTGGACAAAAATATGATTGTAAAATTTAGTGTTGATGGGGGCAAGAAGTGTTGTTATATCAACAAGAGGGGTAATAACATTGCAACCGCTTCATATAAGCATGGATTATTTGCCCTAGATACTATCTCTTCTCCAGATGTAGCTATGATTGTCTCTACAAAGGAGGCAAATTCCCTATGGTACAAGAGATATGGACATATGAGTTCTGGTTACTTACTTGAGTTAAGTAATTATGAAATGGTAAAGGTTAGTCATTCCCTTTCTACCATATTTCCAGTTTGCTCTGACTGCTTGGCAGGAAAGCAACATAGAGTGCCTTTTGAAAGGAGCTCTACACGAGCAAATAAACCTCTAGAGTTGGTTCACACCAACCTGTGTAGTATTTTAAGTCCCAATAGTTGTGGTAGTAAGAGGTATTTTTAGTTATTCATGGATGATTACTCACGAAATATGTGGTTATTCTTTCTTCAATTGGAATCTGAAGCATTTGGAATTTTTTAGCAATTCAAGAAATCTGTTGAAAAGGAGTAAGGGACTTCTATCAAGACCCTTCACTCAGATTGAGGTGGGGATTTCACCTCTAAATAATTTTTGGATTTCTTCACTGAAAATGGGATCACACAACAGTTGACTACTGCTTATACTCCTTAGAAAAATGGTGTTGCTGAAAGGAAGAACCGTTCCATCATGGAAATGGTTCATTGCATGCTCACAGGAGCTAGAAATGGGCAACAATACTGGGTAGAAGTAGTCACCACAGTAGTATATCTATTGAATATGGAACCCACTAAGGCCCTACAAGGAATGACTCCATAGGAAACATGGAATGGCAGAAAATCCTCCATCTCTCATCTACGCATTTTTGGTTGTAAAGCATTCATGCACATACTGAAAGGAAAGAGGAAGAAGCTATATGAGAAGACACTGAAGTGCATTCTTCTTGGGTATGATGAGCACTCCAAGGGTTATCGATTGATTGATCCCTTAACCAATAATATACACATTAGTAGAGATGTAATTTTTTATGAGGCTTTCACATCAGAAAACACATCAGATGTATACCTAGACCTTGTGGAAATTAAGGTTGAGAAGTCTCCTTCATCCAAGGTTGGAGGTCCGTCTTCATATTCTTCATCTCCATATAATAAGAATATAAATTGGTATACAAGTACGATTAGAGACTCTAAGCTATCCACTCCACCAGATTTGACATTGGATAGGCCTCATACTCGCAGCATGGCTCGACAGGAGAAAGCAACAATAGAGATTGTTGGGGTTGATGATCTGTGTCAATATTTTGAGGAACTTTTTGTAGATCTAGAGATAGATACAGAAGATATGGATATTGATGATGACAGGGTGTTTATTTCCTCAATATACAAACTTGAACCTGCATCAATACGAGATGCTCTTGGTTAGCCTCAGTGGAAGGCCACTATGGATGCTGAGTATAAGTCTCTGATGAAAAACAAAACTTGGAAGCTTGTTGATATGCCATATAAAAATAAGCCCATAGGATGCAAATGGGTGTATAAATTCAAATATAAGGTATATGGGACAATATATAAGCATAATACCCGACTTGTTGCAAAGGGCTATGCTCAAAGAGAAGGCATTGACTATGAGGAAACTTTTGCACCTACTTCTAGGATGACAACCATTCGAGTTCTTTGTGCTATGGCAACACAATATGGGTTTAAAGTGCACCAAATGAATCTCAAGAGTGCCTTTATAAATGGTGATCTCAAAGATGAAGTCTACATGACTCAACCAAAAAGATTTGAAGTGGAAGGCCAACAGCAAAAAGTTTGCAAATTGGTCAAATCCTTATATGGTTTTAAATAGGCCCCTCGAGCTTGGTACATAAAATTGGATAATAACCTACTGCAGCATGTATTTAAGAGATTTCCATTGGATGCAAACCTCTATTTAAAGAAGCAAGGCTCTAAAATAGTGTTGCTTGTACTCTATGTTAATGATCTGCTCATAATAGGGGTTCAAAAACAATGATCTCTTCTGTCAAACAAGATTTGAGTGAATATTTTGATGATAGATCTCAGACTTCTCCATTACTGTCTTGGCCTAGAAGTGAACCAGAGGGAGCACTACATCAAAGTGTCCCAAAAAAAATATGCCAAGACACTACTAGAAAAATATCGCATGACTGACTGCAAGTCGATGGCAACACCAATGGAAATAGGTCTTCAGTTATCATGATATGACAAATCACCTCAGGTAGATGCTACTCTCTATCGTCAGCCGATTGGGAGTCTCATATATCTGACCAACACTAGGCCAGATATCGTATTTGCTATCAATTATCTTTCGAGGTTCATGCAAGAACCTAAGACTACACACTAGAAAGTAGCAAAGCGAGTTCTTCACTATGTCCGTGGCACAATGGAATATGGCCTAGAATATAAGAAGAACAACAAATTCTTCTTACAAGGATACACGGACTCTGACTATGCCGGATCATTTGATGATCATAAATCAAATTTAGGATATTTATTTCATCTTGGATCTGGTCCTATCTCTTGGCACAACAAGAAGCAATAGGTGGTTGCTATCTCATCAGTAAAGGCAGAATAATGCACCACACGTGAAGCTGTGTGCGAAGTCATATGATTGCGTCACATCTTGAAAAGTATGGGTCTTCCATCAAAATTTCCAATACACTTTTTCTATGACAACATGGGTGTTTTGAACCTTGTTAAGAATCTAGTGCATCATGAATGAACCAAGCACATTAATACACAATGTCACTTTATTTGAGACAAAGTACCAAGGCACCACATTCAGCTTCAGCACATCTCCACCAATGCTCAAGTTGCAGACATATTCACTAAGGCACTTGCACATGTCAAATTTGAATTGTTTCACAATTTTCTATGTATTTCAAAATAATGGGGGGATGCTAGTATAGCTAGTAGTTACATGTTTCCTAAAATATTGTAATAAGGGAGGATGTTAGAATATATTTCAATATTTCATTTGTTAATTAATTCAATCATAATAATCTTATATTGTTATATTGATTAATATTAGGCTAGTTGTTATTTGTTACAATATTAGGCTAACATTGAAGTCCACAATTCCCTCCTAAAGATGTCTTTGAATGGTTGTAAATTGATATAACAGAGAGAATGGATCCGCTTGTTCATTGAAACCTTTTATTAATAGCTCGACCAACTGATCCCAGGTGGTAATAGTGTCTGGATGTAATTATTGGTACCAAATCAACATACCTATGAGAGAGAGAATGAGTAATATTACCATGACATCATCATCTATGATACCATGAATGGTTGCTAGAGAAGCCACATCTTGTACATGCTTGTAAGTCATCTTACCCGTACCATCGTAAGTAGGTAAAGCCTTCAATGTTGCTTGTGGAACCAATTTCTAAACTTGCAAATTCAAAGCTTCAAAGTGATTCTTGACCTAGAACTATCTTTTTGGTTGGGGTGGCAAATTTTGAGCCATTTGGACTAGAGTATTTACTTGAGGAGGAGGAAAGATAGTGGTTATGCTAGCTGGACTTGAAGGAACAAAAAACACACCAGCTACCTATGAAGAAGTTATGATTGATGGAATAGTCAGAGTGACTAACCTAGGATGTTCTCCTAGCACTTGGGTGTCAAGTTCATAAAAATCAATAGGGTCTTAAGAATTGTTGGCCTTCGATATTGTGATCACGAAGAAAAGCTTTCACTCACTTCACATTTGGAGGCTTCTAGGTAAAACTGAGTCGTTAGATGTTTAGTTAGATAGTAAAAAGATGAACATAAAACCTTAATACTACTCAAAGTAGAAATTTTTTAGAGTCCCATTGGATGTGCCAAAAAATTTTGGTCATGAATCTACCTAATCATAAAATATATATGCCCTAGACCTAGCCAACATTTAAATGTTGAAGGAAAGAGATGTCCTTTGGGCCAATATCCAAAGAGGGTTGGTTCCCTTACTAATATAATTCAGTTTAAGGCTTAGGCTAATATGAAATATATGGGAAATGATAGAAAGGAATGGGAAATATGGCTATGAGCCAAAAACATAATATGGGGATAATCAAGTTTTAATTAGCATGCAATAGAAAGTAAAGCATTAGAACCATTCACAAACTATAAATATAACTTCCAATAAACATTTTAGTATTCACCTCTTTATCAGGACTTAAATTTAGATGCAAAATTTAAACTTATCTAATAATGGAAATGAATATAATAGAAATGCTAGGCAAAAAGTGATAGCACACAACACTGCTCCAGGAAATAGAAGCCAACAATATTTCAATTGATGTAGAGAACTCAAAGATTTTTTTGGTAGAATGTCTATCCTTTTTCATTACATAAAAATACTTAGTATTTATAGAGGATTTCACCTTTAAAATTAAATGTGAATAAAAACAAAATGCTAACTAGTCAAGGACCAGCGTGAGCAATTTTATCCTCGATAATGAAAATGCTCGAATCAGAACATTATTTAGGAAGAAACGATCCCATTTTCATGGAGTGTGCATGGTAAATCATAAACTATGGTTGATAGGAAAAATATTCTAGACGTCGGTGCATCAAAACTTAGCAATATTGTGCAACAATCAGGAGCTTAGATATTAAATTCTTGATACCATGCCATCACCTTGTACCTTGAAATATTATCCTTGCCAGTGGGTATCCAATGAAAATAATTGTGTCAAAAAGGAGTGAAATCAGTGGAAGGTACCTTGAAAATGAATATGATCACACTAGAATCTGGGACATAGCATTTAATCTTGGTATCTCTTTAGCAGGAATTCTGGAAATATCAATTTCATTACTCCAAGAATTAAATTCCATCGGTCTTCGACCTTTCCCAAAACATATCAGCAACAGTGGCACCTTTGAAAGAATTTTCTAAATGGAAAGGGTAAGAATTTATTTTGTCCAGGAAATTTTGTGTTTTTTCCCATCAATATGCTTTCATTCTTCACCTGAGTAATTTTGCCCATAAGATAGAATGGAAAATGACTTCTACGAGAAACAGGGCAAAAATGATTGATTTTACCCTCATGAGGGGTGAAAATGATTTTTCCCCCTACCTAGGGTGACTTTGACTTTGAATGGCATATAAAGATGTTTTTTTTAGGAATTTCACTTTGAACTGGGTGAAATCAATGTTTCTCCTAAAAATAGAGCAAATTACATTCATAGGTGCCTTCTTTAAATTTTCTTTGACTTTGACTAGAGCAACCTTCACCCAAATGATGTCACTTCATCATTTGTGCTCTGAAAAACATCCTCAACTTGGAATTCACCCAAAAGAAGGGCAAAAGTGATTTTTACCCCTCCTCTGGGGTGAATTTGATTTTGACTTCATAAGACACATGGTGTTGCTTGATTTTCACTCTGAAACATCTTCATTTAGAAATTTGCCTTGAAGAAGGATAAAAATTATTTTTGCCCCCCCAGGGGTGACTTTGACTTTGACCAGTTCCCCATCCATCATTTTCACCCTGAAATTAATTAAAATAGTAATTCACTCGCAAAAGGGTGAAATCACCTTAAATGCGTAATCTTCGAGTGAAAGTATTTTTTTCCACTTTGTAAAATATTTCCTGTGTCTTAAACTTAGCGCTTTCCATTTTTTTTACTCCCACTTGGGCAAAATCTTCTTAACATGGTTTTTGACCCCTCCCCTGGGGCGAAAATGTCTTCCCATTTATCTTCACTAGTGCTTTTCCTACTCCTTTTATCCTAAAATGTTATTTTCCATACATTTTCCCTTTTATATTTTTCCCATGATTTGCATTAATTTCTAGGGATAAAATCAACCTTCTTTATTTAGCGAAATCACTCAAAGGAGAGAAACAAAAAATGTTACATTAAAACAATAAAATCAAAACAACTGCATCATTCATCTTATATTATTTGAATTTTACAATCAAAATTTTAGTGTGGAAAAACCGCCAACACCCTCCAAAATGGAATACCAAGACTAAAATTTTATCTATGACACCCACTTAATTATCTCCCTAATATTTTTAATTATATTTCAGAATCCAAGGTTCCTATCACTAAATCCCATCTCAGAGGCTTACCCTCAAGCCATCCAAATCAAAGGATCTCAATTTCATTTTAAATAATCTGAATTTCAACATTTTATTTTTATTAAAGAGTATTATAAACAATGGAAGGGTAGGCAAATAAAATGAAAGAGTAGGGCAATGCCTGTTTCAAAAAGAAATGCTACAATGCAACAATTGATGCTTATACTGAGGTACACTTCTTATTTTTTGGTTATTTTATTATAGGTTTACATTAAATTTCTAAGGATTTTTCTTGAATTAGCATGAAATGATGAAATAGATCAAATAATTGTCATGTAAGGGCTTCCTTAATTTAGCATTATTTATGTGGAATCGGTGAGGGCTTGTATGGCCTCTAGTGAGGGTTATTATACTTTGTTTTAGTGCTTGGGATTAGATGTGATAAATTTTATTTTACCATAATTTATTGAGATGCTTGCAACCTAGAGAAAAAACCAAAATCAGAGAATGCTAAGGGTGTGGAAGATGTTGGGGCTTCAAAGTATTCAAGGTTTGATTTATGGTATGGGGATCTACAAGAGTGTCATGATTATATTATGACCACATAGTCATATTATAGTAGCATTCATGTATGCTAGTATGTTTTGATCCTAAGTTTCCTTCTTGAAGATCTAGGTATTTCACGAGTTAAACTCATACCATTTGATAACATAAGGCTGCTATTATGCTTAAAATGGTTATGGATTTCATTCTATGGAGTTGAGCTAGCACAAAAACTAGAGTGGTTTGATGTAAGAGGAAAGAGAGAAGGTATTAAGAGTTTGTGTTAAAAAGTAGATAAAACTAGCATTATTTCAAAGGTGGCTTCTATGGTGGGCATTTCATTGATTTGACGGTGGCTTGAAAAGCATCCAAAACAATTTACTATTGTATTTTGGCTATACTTCCTTCCAATGAAGTTGGATTTCAACAAAACTTCAATGGAGGTTCTTGACATCAAGAAGAATTCTCATAATTAATTTGATCTTAAATTATCATCAATTGACCTTTGAAACAAAGCCAAAAACCAATCAAGACTAGTAAGTAGCATTTTGGACATAAGTCAACCAGATTAAAGTTCAAATTGAGTCATTATTTTTCCAAGTGGAACAGGATGCATAGGGTATTTTTACTATAAATTTTAGTTGAAAATACATTTGTTTGACTAGTCAAAATGAGAAAACTTAGTTTGTTGTAAACTCCTTATTTATATTTCTTAACAGCTCCAAATGAGACAAAATTTATGTTGAAGGTTTTTGACATCATTGCACATGTATCTATCAAATTTTAGCTCAAAATTCATTTATTTGGACCTCCAACCAAGAATTTGGTTGGAAATATACTAAGTTGGCATATACAAGGTAACCTAAAATAGATTTGGGTATGTATCAAGAGGAATATGTGCAAGGAAAACATGATATAACCTCTCCATTGCACTTTAAAAGCTTAAAAAAATGATAAATTATTAGTTTTAGTTTTATATTTGGAAGAGCAGGCTAGATGACACTTATTTAGGTCAAGAGTAGCAAGGAGAAAGGGGATTTGGAGAGCCAAGAACAAAGGTAAGTCATTTTCAAAAATTAGAGAGCAAGAATATCATTGAGAGGCACTATGTGAAGCTACAAAAAAGGACATGTTGGTTGTACATCTTAGTGAGAGCCAAATTGACAATGACAACTCTTATAATCTCTCTATTTTGCATGGATTATGAAGTTCGAATGATTAATTCGTGGATTTTTTTTTTTGGAGAAGGTTTCCCTTGTTAAATCATTGTGTCATTTGTTGTTGTATGTATTATTTTTTTAATATTTTACTTGCATTATCTATATTTTATGGGATCTTGCCATGTTTATATGCTTTCCATGCTTGGAAATTAGCAAGTTTGAGCAATGATGAACAAAATTTTGGTATAATAGTAAATTGGTCTTTAATAGATTTTTGGTGTTATGAATATTTTTTTAGTCTCTTTATGGGTTGTCCATGCTCGATTGTTTTCTTACATAAGTTATTTTGGACATGAAAGAGTAGTTTTCATGCAATATTAAGGGTTTCACTAATGACTAGTGCTTAGTTTTGTAAGAGCCCAAGAAAAACTAAGCCAAAGAGTACTTTAATATTTCAAAAAGGATTTGTTTAAGGTTTTGTTAATGGGAATTACATGCCATTATGTTGTAGAATTCTCTACCATAGAGTGTTTCTTGATGTTAACTATCTATGTTGTAGATATATGTAATGATTACATTTTCTTCCCAATGTGATGTTGAATTCCTAAACATAACATAGTTTTGTTGTTTTAAGCATCTTTCAAAGTGAGTTTATTTTTCATGTTTGTAACACTAAAAATTTGAGTCAAATAATCACAAATAAGTGTATTTTAGATTAGAGTAGTTAGCTTTAAATTATTGTAAATTGAATTGGTTTGCATTTGGTTTCATGCAGGCTATAACATTGTGCCCTGCCAAGGCAATTTATTGGACTAATAGAGCACTTTGTCACAAGAAACACAAGTGAGATGACATCTCTTTAAATTATGTATATATACTTTTAATTTGATTGTTTGTTTATACAATTAAAAGAAAACATTAATTTTTTACTAGATGTAGTGATTGGAAGCAAGTTGAGGTTGATTGTAGGAAAGCTTTGGAGCTTGACAAAGGGTGTGTTAAGGTAAAGCTTGAGCATAGTATGCATGTATGCTTGATTTGATTTTTGCATTTGTGTTTTTTCAATAGACTTTTGGATTATAAGCTAAGTAACAACACATGATTATAAGCTATGTACTATTTAGTTCTAGGGCTTGTCAATCATCAAATTTACTACAAGATTTTGTTAGTCCAAAATGCTGAAAGTTAAACTTAGAATCCTTGAAATAAATGACTATGAAAGTTATATAGATAATCGAGACATGATAAAATGTTTTTGAATCCTTATTTTTTAAAAGGAGATAAATGTGTTTTAAATAATGCTACTTGACTATAAGATTGGAGTTTTATTTTTTTAAGTATATGCACTAATTTATATGCTCAATATTATTTGTGAACATTTGGATTGCTATTTTTTCAATATAAAAACATTGGTAATTGTTGGATTATCTAAAAATCAATGAAAATTTGTATTTTTTATTATTTTTTGGGCCAAGTCTTTGTCAAGTCCCAAGTTTGAGTCAAATTTTATTTTTTTGAGTTTAAATTTTTCAACCATGGTTTAGATCATATGACCAGTAATAAGGAGTAGTTTGTGGAGTTGCATGACACATACTAGAGCAAGGTCAAATTTGGATATAAAAAAGCATTAGAGGTTGAAGGAAAATGAACCTTACAAATTGGCATGAAAAATGAAAATAAAATCCAAAATATTTACTTCACATGAGGCATGAAGCATGATTTTATTGGTGTGGGGTAGTACAATTTATATTGAAAAGCTAAAAAATGGTGTTTGAGAATAAGTGCATATTATATTACAAATCAAATTGGAAACAAACAATGGCTATTGTACGTATGAAAAATTTAATGTCTCCTTTAAATTTTGGAGGAGAAAATAATTTTTTAATGGCACAAAGGTATGGTGTAATGAACCTCTTTTATTATTCCATGAATCATTCAACAATTTATTAAAATATTCAACATGCATCCACAAATAAATTAATTGCACAATAAATTGCTTAACAAAATATATATTTATTATATCCTTGAGGTAGAGCAACACCATACAATGCTCCTTTTGGAAGGAAGCCACTCCATAAGATATTTAGCTCCATGAGCCAAGACTTCTCCAAGAATACATCATAGATTCTTCCTTTCACAATGGTGGTACATCTCTCTTTATACAAGAGTGTTATGGTTCACCTTCCGTGAGTTACAAGATCACACATTTTGGGGTTTCACCTTCCATGAGTTACAAAGTGCATAATAATATGATAATATTCCTTGCAATTACATATGACAATTTTCCCCCAATGGTTAAAAATATGATTCTATGACATAGCTATTTTTGTTTTAACATGTGGCCTTACTTGCTCAATAATTAATTTATGGCTCATAGCATTATACAATACAATATTAAATTATTCAATATTATGTACCTATCTTGGTACCTAACATATGACCACTTGAATTTTTGAAGCTTGTATTTATTGAATCTAAAGAAATGGTCAATGGGTTACCTTGTGCAAAAGCAAGAAGTAAGTGTGTGAAGGTTGCACAATGGGAAAATATCATAGATATACTTCTAAAAGGAAGAGCATGGAGAGCATAATATCTATTGTAAATAATTCATTTTAGATATTCACATAAATAATTCATTTTAGATATTCACGTAAATAATTCATTGATGATCATACTAAGAAAACTTGAGCATATGTTTTAAAGAATAAGAATGATATTTTTGAAGTTTTCAGGAGCTTGAAATCTCTAGTAGATAATGAAAGCATATATATAATCAAAACAAACACACACACACACACACACACACACACACACACACACACACACACACACACACACACACACACACACACACACACACACACACACACACACATATATACATTTGCTTGAGAAAAAAGGGTTGTCCTTGGGTACCCCACCCTTGAAAAATCACAACTTCCTCCTTTAAAGCATGAGAGTTTACAAATATATTCAATTCTCATATCAATTGAGTTGCTATAACTAGATACCTACATATTTTATTATAAAAAGTCTAAATTCTTTATTATCATTTTTTTGGAGCTTTTTCAATTTTCTTTATAATACAAATATTCTAAAATTTAGCATCCTTATTTTTTATATTTTCTTGTAGTAGCCTTCACAGTACCAGAACTCCACATCTAGTGAACTCCACATCTAGTGTTTATGAATTACATATTGGTAGAGTAACATGTTTTAAACTTAGTGTTATCATAGTCTGTTTTACTAGCTTTGGACTATAAGTTTCCTTCTTGAAGCATAAGTGCAACCACAAGAATTGTAATAAATAGTTTAGTCTCAAAAAGTTGAAAGTTCATGATTAAATATTATTAAGGAATATATGAATAATAACTAAACCATAGTTGAATAAATTACCAAAATATATTGATTTACAAATTTCACTTTTGATTTACCCTTGATAAAATTTGCATTAGAAATTGCAATTTTGAAATTCAATTTTTTTAAAAAATTGGCAAAAAATCATGAATTGTGATTTTTTGCTAAAAACATGTCCGTGGTAGCATGGGTTGGGGAAAGGGCATAAACACCTTTTTCTTTTCATTTTGCTTATTCCAAACCAGTGAGAAAGGTGTGTCTACCTGCTACCACACCAAAAAAAACACTAAAGCACATCCTAACAACATAGTTTTTGTAGTTTAAAGGAATCTGGCAGCCACCAAAAATCACCTAAAGGATTCATTTGAGGTACGGAAAACTCTTGCAAATTATTTTGTTTTTTAATATTAAAACCAAATGCAACAACCACCCAACTTTGGACATGGCTCCCTAGTTCTTGTGTTGGACTGTATTTTTTCTATGATTGTAATTTTTGGATTTCTTTTTATTATCTTTTCTTGATGAGTACCTATAACAAGGGTTTGTATTTTTTTTAATAGTTCCTTGTTTCAAGGGTTGGTGATGCAACTTCATGTATTATTTTTATCTCTTTGGAATTTATTTAATATTAGTCGTTATGGTAATTTCCTTCATTGTACCTAAGGATTTGATATTTTTTATAGAAGTAATAAAGTCTTGCCATTATGTTTTTGGTGATTTTACTTTGTTCTTGATTCCAATTGTTTAAGTTTTACCTATTTTGTAAAGGTGTTTGATTGTTTTCAAAGCTTATCCTTTTGACCATTAAGGTTTTAATATTGGACCAAATGTGTACAATTTCTTTATCCATATGTATTTTTGAATACTGTTGTACCATTCTAGTGTTGTTTCTTTGAGATGTAAAACAATATTAAGAGCCTTATCTTCTGCTATAATATCAAGATAAAAAGTAGAGTGAGAGTATAAGAGTGTCTTTATATTCTCTTATATTCCCTTACCTTTCTTTCCATTTATCTCAATCATTAATCCATAGAATTGGATTGACTTACTTCCTAGCCATTTGATAGTCTTTGTATATTTTCCACTTATATTTTTACTGCTTGAAATAAGTTTGCAAGAGTTTTTTGCTATGAAATTGACTATTATTGGTCTTTCTACATATGGATGGAAAAAACATGGATTCTCTATATGTCATCATGATGGACCATCCCACTTATAGATGCACCCAATTACAAGATACAAAATTAATGATTGTAGTCTCTTTACTTTATTGTAGTAAACATGGGGATCAAAGAATTAGTTTATAACTCCTCTTATTTTATGTTCATGTGACATCCAACTCATGGATGATGAGAAAAAATTTGGTCAAACAAGCATAGATTTCGTTTGAATTTATTGATGCTTATATATCCAAGTGTTTCCTTCACACCATCTATATATGCATCTTCCTTTCAGTAACTATTTGAATTAGACTATATTTGTGGATGTCTTATATTTCTATTACCTCTATATCATTTATGTGTTCAAAATCCATATTATAAAGTGCTAGTGACCTGATTTTATCACTCGTGAAATCAATATACATTTTTTAGTTTTATTTCAATTTAAAAATAAATTAGAAGGTTCCATTCCATGAAAACTATTTGCATATTACCATTGGGTTTAAAGGATGTCAAAATACATCATTCATAATTCATTCATATAATATATGGAGACATAATATTACCACCATTCATGAATACATGGAACTAGATGTTGGAAAACTCATTATCATATCAATGTTATTAAATTCAGAATATGTTTGTATGTATTTGAAGTCTTTTCTTTATACTTCTTAATGAAATAAAATAAATTGATAAATTTCAAGCATTAGAGTAGAACAATTTTATAAAAATATTCGAATTTATATCTATGTAATTTTCTTTTTCATAATTATTATAATCACAACTTGCTCTTGTATATTACTGGTTAATTGAAATGTGTGAAATCTATGTGTTGTGGTGTAGTGGTAAATGCCTTGGGTGCTGGTAGAGGCTGACCCAGGTTCCATTCCCATTGTCTCCATCCTGCAGATATATGGTATAGTTAGGAATGTCCTATGTGCTGGTAGAGGCCGACAAGGCTCCATTTCTCCTATGCCCAATCTGTTGAAAGTGGCACCTCGAAAGGGGTATTTTCCACTATAAATTAGTTTTACCCAGGTGTTGTAGGTGAGTTGGAGAGGAGAGGGAAATCCTCTAAGGGAGGTCCCAGGTTTGAATCTCCACCCTACCAAAAATCTGAATTGGGTACCCAAAATCCAATTGATAATGTTGGTACGGGCAGGGCTGGGTGCGACCCCTGGGTGACTTTGACGATGTAGAACCCCTTGTTCATTGTCTCTTAGACCAAGGTGGCCACGCAAGGAGTTTTTCACTTTAAAAAAAAATTGAAATGTGTGAAGACCAAGAATATACATATTTTCATTTCAAGTTAGAGTTCAAACCACTAATTTTTGTTATGCACATAAAAACTTGATAGTTCTATGGAGTCAAACATTCTCAATGGATATACATTGATAAACTGGTAAAACTACTAAGGGGTATTAAAATTTGATTCAAATTATTTTTGGTAAAATGGTAAGTTTTGAAAAGGGGTTATTATTTATTATATAAGGGTTTACCACCAAGGGTTTAATAAATTAAAAAGAGAGGTGGTAAATTTAAAAAATAGGGATTTTTTTAAGAAGCTTGTGAATGCATGTGTTTTTAAGGCTTTCAACTAAGTGACCCCCCAATAAAAAAATTTGGAAGGCCTTATTCAAAGACAAATTATTTAAACTAGATGAAAAATGATATTAACTTAGGTATGCAAATGATCTTAGACTCAAGTAGACAAAATTCCACAAAAAAAATAGGATATGATGATCTTGTATTAGAATTTTAGGGGAATGAATACCCCTACAAAACACAGAGTGGTGAGATTCCTGATTACGGATAACCAACCTAATATAAATTTGTTACAAGAAATAAAATTGAATGCTACAAGATGTGATAATATTGATAAAGTGATATGGAAGAAAGACAGTGGTCAGGTGAATGGTGAACTCAAGGAACTCAAATGCTCAGGTGAAATCGGGTGGGAATTTGAATTATCAAACTTCCATGGGTAAGACAACTCCTTTGGGCTCTCCAAAACTAGGTGAAATCACTCCCCTCGATGAAGTGACAAGTGGTGATGGGATTGTGGGACCAGAACCAGACCTCGATGGTCCTGATAAAACTTCTATACATGTGGAAAGGTTTTGGAAAAAGGACCCCCCAAAAAAATCTAATGAAATCCCCACCCAGGGTGGGTCCCCTTCAACACATGGAACTAAATTCCCTTCCTCTAGAACTTATGCTAAAAAATTCAGAGGAAATAACCATTCTAGAAGCAATACTAAAGGTCGTAACACTCTGCTCCCGAATGGTGAAGATCTGGTAATTTTGGAAGCCCTCATGGATGATTACCTATATTTGGAAACCCACTCTCTGGTTGGGAAATTTATTGGAGGTAGACCTGATATGGAGTCCATCCGTCGGTGGGCTACCTCCAAATGGAGAACCTTAGGGAGTATGGAGCTCATTGCTCTCTCATGAGGGTTTTTCCTTATCCACCTCAATAACTAGGATGATGCTTCCTGAATACTCACTAGAGGCCCTTGGTTCTACGATAGGAAAAGCCTATTCATCCAAAAATGGGGTGAGGACTTCAACCCGGATACTCAAAGCATTAACTATGCTCCTGTCTGGGTTCACCTTCCAAACCTACCCATCCATTTTTTTCATGAGGATATTTTGCATGGGATTGCCAGATCTATAGGTGAACTGGTAGCCATTGACCCTGCTACCCGAGCTCAAACATGCATGATTCATGCTAGAATTTGTGTTAACACCAACCTAGATTCCCAGCTTCCCACTTATATCAACCTTGTCTATGGATCTTACCGTAGATGCTAGGCTATAGAGTATGAAAACAAACATGCATTCTGCATCGAATGCCAATATCAGGGACACCTCAAGACCCAATGCCCCTCTCTCAAGCAGCAAAAAGAGATGAATAGTTCCAAATCTGCAAACTCTCACAGAAATGATCCACATTTTGGGCATCAAGTGGTCAAATTTCATTCTCAAAATGGCAAGCAAACCAATAATGGTATATTTTATCAAATAGCAAAGTTTCAAAGCTCTTCAACAATCAAAGGAAAGCAAATCGTAAATTCAGAATCTTTAGGAGACCAAGGCAAGGTAAGCTCCATGTTCGCTCTCCCTAGTCGCTTTGATATTCTATATGAATACACCAATCCTGAGTTTGAAATAAGAGAAAAAGTCCTTTTCCTTGAAGCTGCTCCTCCACCCCATTCCCCATCCAGATCTAGGCCATCTCACCCACCTCCTAAAGCCCAACCAACCTCTAAAAACCAGATCGAAAATCTCAGCCCTAACATCACCAAATCTGATTTCAGTCCCAAAAACACCAGAAGTTACAAAAAATCTTTTGTGGATTTTGGTAGTGATAAAAAGAGGGGAAGGCCATCCACACAAGAACAAAAGAAAAAAGAAATAGAGGATGAAATTGCAAATGGCGTTCAAAATACTCTCTTCTCAGATATGTTTAGTCAGGTGAAAGATGATTCAAAAATATCCAAACCTCCCTTGCAGCAATCAAAGGGAGGCAAGAAAACCTCCAAAGGTTCAAAATGAGGATCCTCTCATGGAATGTGAGAGGCCTCAACAGTGCTACCAAACAAAGACTTGCAGGCACTATGAGGAAAGAATTTAGACCTACCATTCTTATCATGCAAGAAACAAAGATTGATCAAACTAGAGTTCATAGTATTGCCAAAACCATTTGGAAAAATAGTGACTTCTCTTTCAGCCCTACCTAGGGCACTTCTGGTGGCTTACTATGTCTTTGGGATCCTGAGAAAGTTGAGGGTAGAGTTATCTCTTATTCAGACAGAGTGATTAATATAATATTCTTCTACAAAGATAACAAATTTTCTTGGGTCCTATCAAACATCTATGCTCCTAACAATCCCCACAAAAGAAGATCTCTATGGAACACTCTGGGTCAAATGAGAAATGCTTTCAACGATCACCCTTGGATCCTGGTTGGGGATTTCAACTCCACTCTTTTCCCCTCTGACAAAGTAGGAGGTAGTGATATTCCAGCCAAAAGCATTCAAGATTTTCATAATTTTGTCACCGATAATGAACTAATGGATGTTCATATTAAAGGAGCTCAATTCACTTGGAGCAACAGAAGGATAGGGGCCCAACATATTCAAGTTAAACTTGATAGGTTCTTTCTTTCTAGAGTGTTCATTCCCATCTTTGGTGATGCTTCTCTCATTTCTCTCCCTATAATTGGATCAAATCATTGCCCTCTTCTCTTTGAAGCAAAAAAATCTCCCACTTTCAAAATTCCTTTTAGATTTGAAGCAATGTGGATCCAACACCCCGATTTGCGAAATCAAATTTCTGAATGGTGGCAGCAATAGTTCCCTGGATCACCCATTTCTCAAGTTTCTCAAAAACTTTGGACTATCAAAGAAAATCTCAAAATATGGAACAGGGAAGTTTTTGGCAACATATTTGAAAGCAAAGAATAAATTTTGAACAACCTTAAAACTATTGAACAGCAAATTCAAGATGGGCAGATGAGTATCCAGATCAAAAATGAAGAAAAAAAGCTTCTTGCTGAATATCATAATATTTTGGCTAAGGAAGAGATATTTTGGAGATAGAAATCCAGAGCCCTTTGGCTCAAGGAAGGAGACTCAAACACGAAATTCTTCCATGCTTCCACTCTACGCCATAGAAGTTCCAACAAAATCAAGGAGCTAACCAAGAATGATGGCACAATAATCAAGGATATTCACAAAATTTGGGATGAAGCAACCTCCTTTTTTGAAAATATGTTGGGAACTAGCCCCTTCGATTCCAGCCAAGCCCAAGATCAGCTTTTACAACACATCCCTAGTTTGGTCACTCCCGACATGAACTCTATGCTCATCAAGCCTCTTACTTCTGATGAAATTAAACAAGCCCTATTTTCCATGGCACCCGACAAAGCCCCAGGACCTAACGACTTTCCTCCTCATTTTTTCCAAGCCTTTTGGGATATCATTGGCCAAGATATATGCAATGCCATCAAAGAACTTCAGAAATCCAAATCCATTCCCAGAGGCACTAATTCCACTTTTATTGCTCTTATTCCCAAAGGCCCTAGTTGCAAATCGATGATCGATTATAGACCCATTAGCTTATGCAATGTTCTCTACAAAATCTTAACCAAAGCAATGGCAACTATATTAAAAGAGATCCTTCCTCATATTATAGATCCTTGCCAAGGTAGTTCAGTCAAAGGTAGATCAATCACTGATGGCATCATTTCCCTACATGAGATTCTTCATTCTATTTCTCAGAACAAAAAAGTTGCTCTTTTCCTTAAGCTTGACATAAACAAATATTTTGATAGAGTCAACAAGGAATTTCTCCTTACTGTTCTTCTCAAATTTGGCTTCCATAGAGAATGGGTAGATCTAATAAAATATTGCATCTCCAATCCTTGGTTTTCTATTTTGGTTAATGGATCCACTACAAGATATTTCCCAAGTTCTAGAGGTATCAGGCAAGGTGACCCTCTTTCTCCCATCCTCTTTATCATTCTTGTTGAATCTCTAGGAAGGACCCTTAAAGCTGCATGTTCAAATGGCATCATCTTGGGTATTAAAGCTGCTTCGAATCTAAAACCCCTTTTCCACCAACAATTTATGGATGACACAATTCTTGCCACTCATGCTTCAGTTCTGGAAGCCAGGATAATCAAACACATTTTAGATCTTTATGAAAATATTGTGGGATAAAAAATCAACTACATCAAAAGCAAAATTTTTTCATTAATACTCCCCCTCATAGATAGGCCAAGATAGCTCACATTCTCTAGTGTAGTATTGATGAATTTCCCACTCGCTACCTTGGCCTTCCCTTGTTCACCAATAATCCCAAGGAATCCATGTGGAGCAATGTGATTGAAAGGATTAACAAGAAACTTGTAGGGTGGAAAGGGACTCTTCTATCCCAAGCAACTAAAGCTACTCTCACCATGGCCTGTCTTCAAAGCATACAAGTCTACTTCCTATATGTGTTCAAAGCTCCCACCTCAGTCTACTCTAAAATCGAACAAATTCAAAAAATATTCCTTTGGGCTAGTTCTGAAGATAGGAAAAAGTTTCACTTAGTTGGATGGGAGAAAGTCCGTGCTCCAAAAATTCAAGGGGGCTTGGGACTTTGAAGGATCAACAATATGAATATTGCCTTGTTGGCCAAGCAAGCATGGAAAGTTTTCACAAATTCCAACTTTGAATGGGTTTCAATCATAAAAAGGAAATATCTCCAAAACA
This sequence comes from Wollemia nobilis, assembly GCA_028583015.1. Taxonomy (NCBI): domain Eukaryota; kingdom Viridiplantae; phylum Streptophyta; class Pinopsida; order Araucariales; family Araucariaceae; genus Wollemia; species Wollemia nobilis. The sequence continues at coordinate 7,540,925 of JAQPPZ010002550.1, forward strand.
AGGCTTTCATGGATGAAGATATTCCTAGGGAAGGATCTACTTTTTGGAAATCAATAATCCAAACTAGGTTCCTCATTCAAAAGGGAACGAGATGGCAGTTAGGAACAGGAAACAACATCAATTTTTGGACAGATAGGTGGATTAAGGATCAACCACTCATTGAAGATTCTGGAGTATCAATGTTGAAACCTTTTTTGGATGCCTCAATAGGAAGCAAGGTTGCAGACTTCATTAACTCATCCAATGAGGCTAAAATATGGAAAGATATCAATATTACCAACTCTGATACCCAAATCACTAATGTTGTGATAAATTTGTCTAACATACTAAATGCAACAGTGATTCCAACTGATAGATCATACGACTATCCTATTTGGAAAGAAAATGATAGTGGGCTCTTCTCAGTCAAGACCGCTCACCAATTGCTTCTCAATTCCCAAACTGTCTCCATTCCCTTCAATCTGGTCTGGATCAAACATCTCATTCCTAAAATTGGTTTTTTTCATGGCTCGCCATCCAAAACAAAATCCTTACTACTGACAATCTCATGAAAAGAGGAATGCCACTACCTAACAAATGTCACCTATGTATGGCAGCCTGGGAATATGTCAACCATATTTTTATTGAGTGTGAATTTTCCAAGTCTGTAATGGGTTACCTTTTGTCTGCCTTTCACGTAACATAGTTTCATCCCAATACCCTATCACATTTTTTTGTTCAATGGCCTAACCCCTTCAAAAATCCTCAAATTTTTGCCCTGTGGAAGGTCTGCCTACACCATTTTCTATGGCAGGTTTGGCTTGAAAGGAACAACAGAGTGTTTTCTAACATCACCAATGATCCCACCACTATAGCCACCAAGGCTATTAGTTTTGCCATTGAGAATTCCCAGCTTTTCCCTTGTCCCAAGCCTCTTGATCCTGGTTTAGAGCTCAACCTTTTCCTAACTCTTAACATTCCCTTCAATTCCAGCTATACTCCTATCATTCCCCATCCTAGAATCTCTACCTCTTGGAAACCTCCACCAGAAGGATGGCTCAAGCTCAACTATGATGGTGCATCCAAAGGCAACCCAGGAGTGGTAGGAGCTGGAGGTCTAGTCAGGGACCATAAGGGTAAAATAATTGTTGCCTATGCTGAGCACCTTGGCATCCAAACAAATCATGTTGTAGAAGCTTGAGCTTTGTGGAGAGGCCTAAGTACAATCAAATATTACAAAGGAAACTTGCAAATTGAAGGGGATTCCCTCAACATCACAAATTACATCAACAACAATAGAATTCCCTCATGGAACGTTAGAACCACCATCCAAGAAGTAAGAAACTTCATTCAAAGTCAAAACAATATCATTTTTGGACACATGTACCGTGAAGCAAATAAAGTTGCTGATTTGCTTGCCAATATAGGAGTCTTTCAAAAATCCCTATCCATTTGGTGCCAAAACTTCCCCCAAGATGTCATCAATGCTGTTGCTGCTGATTGTGCACCATGTGACTTCTCCTAAGGGGCGCATCTCCTCTGCTCAATGGGCCTCCTTCCTTTTTAATTTGGTTGGTCCTCATCACCCCATTTTCCATTGCCCTTTTACTTTCTTTGTCACCAGCCATAGTTTTTACCACCCTTGCCACCTTCATCCCTGCCACGTCTATCCCTTATGCCCTTACCCTCTCCACCTCGATCCTCTCACCTTCACCCCTTCCCTTGTGTCAGATCACCAATCCACCTCCCAAATCATTGCCCACTCGCCCCTTTTTTCCAACCATGTCAAGTTTCAAGGTGGCTCGTTTATCCACATAGATTGTATACATGTCCAAGGCTCTTCCTTCGTTGATCCCATGAATCAAACCATCTGTGCTGAGTTTTGAGAGACGTATTTTATGTTTCACATGGATGGCCTGAACTATTTTCAAGTAACTCGTGCTGTTTTCGATCCCATTCAGTCTGTAAATTATGGTGCCCCTTTCCAAAGTTGTCTCGTCCATTGTATCCGTGCCAACCATCTTAAAATCGTGCTTTTCGGCATGCCCAAATTTAAACCTCAAAATTTATTTAATTTGGGCCCTAAGCATAACATTTTCATATCCCTGGAGTCTCAAATCTCTGTTTAGTTCAGGTTCTGGTGTACCGTCCTGTTTCATTTTGAGCCCAATTCTTGGATTTTTCCAAATTTTTCCCCCTTCCCCATGGCTTTGCTTGAACCGTATAGCTTTCAGCTCGACCCCCTATCCATGTCCTTTTTGGAAGCTCAAGGTTTTATCCCCTTTTTCAAAAAATTCAAAGGGGCCAAACAAGACATCACAGATGAATTTTTCAAATCATGGAACAATGGTCATGTCAAAGTTCGCAATTTATGTTTTTGCGTAACTGTTGAGATGTTGGTCGAAGTCACAGAGTTAGCAGCTGCTGGCCGTGCAGTTCAAAGGGATCACCACAATTGGGACCCTGAGCTCGAAGGATTCCCCAACCACTCTAAAATTCAAGTGGAAAGGCATTGCGGTTGAGCGTGAGTCACTCCCTACCCCTTGGCCCACCGTTATTATTCCCATCCTTCAGTATATAACAGTTGATGACCCCTCCAAGCCGTTGTTTAGCTTCCACTTAGCGTTGGTTAACCATCTTAGAGGTTTTAACCCTACCAACATCCCTGATTTTCTCTATCGATCAGTCAGATTGTCTATTCACAATGCCAGGAAAAGAAAATCCCAAACTTCGCCCACCCACCAGGGTCTGTTCGCCATTCTGTTCCACCATGCTGTTGCCACCCAACCGCATGTCATCTTAGCTACCCTCCTTCATTCCAACCTGCCTTCTTCACCCCTACCCTTAGCCCGTCTCGTTCCCTCCTTGATGTCCCTGCCAGTGCTGAAGCTTCTTCGAAAATTCAAATCCTTTTAAAAAAAAAAACTCTCCTGTTGCTGTTCCAAAGCCTCAGTCCCAAAAAAGGAAGATCAAGGTGGAAGAGAGCACCACCCAAGCTTGAAGGTCTGCTCGTTTCAAGAAAGTAAAGAAAGAAACCAATCAAAATTCCCCCAAACATATCTCTGATGATAACAATGGTAGTTTGGGACCTAGTGTGGATCTTCACAGCAAGGTTACCACCATCATCATTACCAACATCATCAATTCCCTGGACAACATTAGTGGAACCCTAAAACAGCTACTCAAGAACAATGTTGAAGGTAACTCTGCAAAGGAGGACATCACAAATGCTTAGACTTGCTTTTGGGTTGTTAACTATTGTTTTTTCCATTTTTGTTGTCTTTGTTATTTCCCCTGCGTGGGATTTGGGTTGGGATTTTGTTATAGCCCTGTCGAGGTTCCTCTCTGGTCTGGATGCCAATTCCCCTACGAGGGATTATTTTGGCTTCCTTTTGGTAAATATTTTGGAACCATAGCCACCCCTGCATGGGTTTGTTCTGGTTTGTGTTTGGATTCTCTTTTGGATTCCCTACGTGGTTTCCTTGCTTCGTTTCTTGGTGTCTGATGATAAAACTTTTGTACCTGGTTTTGGGATCCAGTTAAAACCCATTTAATATCAATATTTTACCTACCAAAAAAATACAATGGTCATGTGGAGGTGAAGGAGGATTTTGGAGGAGTATTAGTTTTATGGAATTTTACTACTTTTGAAATGGAATTCATCTCCAAAAATGAGCACCTTTAAATTGTTTGTATAACTTCATAATTATAAAATTTGACCTTCCTCATTACAAATATTTATCCCAAATGTGAATAGAGAAAGAAAGCTAATGTGGAAGGAATTGAAGTAGATGGGGTAGAGGATAAGAGGAAAAATATGTATAATACAAAGGCATTTCAACAACCATTTGATACCTAAATATAATAAAGGTAGATCCTAGGGCTTCTTGAAGAGCATGGAGGATTTTAGAAACTTTTTGTCAAAATTTGGTCTATATGATGCTGAATTAATAAGTAATTATTTTTAAATAAATGAATATGATATTAGAGTAAACCCAATCCAAATGAGACTAGATAGAGTAATTATATATATGGAATGGCTTGAGGGTAATTGTGAGCACTCATTAGTATCATTGCCTATGCTATGATAAAAACATAATTCATTATTATTTAGCTAGTTTATGCAATATGGAATGGTAGAAGCTCTTTCAAATTTGAATACATGTGGATTCAACATCCCAATATTTATGTAGAAATAGAATCATGATCATGGCTTCCAATCCAAGGCTCTAAGATGTTTATTTTGGTAGGGAAACTCAAACATGTGAAGAAAGAAGTGAAGATTTGGAATAAACAAGTCTTTGGAAGCATCTTTAGGCAAAAGGAAATCCTTAGGTAGAAAATAATTTTATTGGAGGAGGAATTGAGGATGAATGGGATGGACCAATATCTATATAATAGAGAGAAGGTGATGCAGGAGCATCTAGTAGCACCTGATGTAGAAGCATCCAGTGGCAGGAGGGCCACTTCTGAAAATTTGGCTGAGGAAAGACGTCGCAATTTCGTGACATGTTGCGAAATCGCGACAGAAGAAGCTGAAGAAGGCAAAGAGAAAAATATGTCACGATATCGCGATAGAAAAAGTGTCGTGATATCATGACACAAAGTGGAGAGAGGAGCCAGCAGAGAAAACTGTCGCGATATCACGACAGAAGATGTGTCGCGATATCGCGATGCAAACGGAGAACGAAGCCAGTGGGGAGAAGCTGTCACGATATCGCGACAGCAAATGTGTCACGATATCACGACACAAGTGGAGCAGAGAAGTAGCAAACGAAAGATGTCATTGATATCATGACATGTTGCATTATCTTGACCCGTAGATGAAAGAGATGGTGAGAATGAAAACTGTCGTGATATCGTGACAGAAAAAGTGTCACGATATCGTTACACCGAAAGGAGAGAGAAGGTGCAGATGAGAAGATGTCACAATTTCGTGACATGTCACAGTTTCACGACCTGCAGAGGAGAGAGAAGGCGCATATGAGAAGATGTCACGATTTTGCGATAGGTCATAGTTTTGTGACCCATAGAGGAGAGAGAAGGCGTAGATGAGAAGATGTCATGATTTCATGACATGTCATAGTTTCGCGACCCATAGAGGAGAGAGAAGGCACAGATGAGAAGATGTCGCAATTTTGCGACATGTCACAGTTTCGCAATCCGTAGAGGAGAGAGAAGGTGTAGAAAAGAAGATGTTGCGATTTCACAACATGTAGTTTCACAACTCATAGAGGAGAGAGAAGGCACGGAGGAAGAATGTCACGATTTCGTGACATGTCGTAGTTTTGCAACCCACCAAGAAGAGAGAAAGCCAAGGGATGAAGATGTCACGATTTCGTGACATGTCGCATTTTCATGACTAGAAGGCGAAGGAGAAGCCTAGGGAGGAAGATGTCATGATTTCACGACATGTCACATTTTCGCGACCAGAAGGCGAAGGAGAAGCCAAGGGAAGAAGATGTCACAATTTCGTGACATGTCACATTTTCACGACCAGAGGGCGAGCGAAGGAGCTAGAGGAGGAAGATGTCACGATTTCATGACATGTCGCATTTTCATGACCAGAGGGCGAGCGAAGGAGCCAGAGGAGGAAGATGTTGCGATTTCGTGACATGTCGCATTTTCATGACCAAGAGACGAGCGAAGGAGCTGAAGGAGAAAGATGTCGTGATTTCACAACATGTCACATTTTTGCGACCAGAAGGCGAAGAAGGAGCCCGAGGGGGGAAGATGTCATGATTTCGTGACATGTCACATTTTCATGACCAGGAGGCGAAGAAGGAGCCCGAAGAGAAGAATGTCATGATTTCGCGACATGTCGCATTTTCGTGACTCGAAGAGAAGAGAAAGCAGATGAAGGGAAAAGTGTCGTGATATCGCGACACGTCGCGTTTTCATGACCCAAAGAGGAGAAATATGGACAGTGAGCAAAAATGTCACGATATCATGACATGTCGCATTTTCGCGACCCAAAGGGGAGAGAGAAGGCGATGAAACAAAAATTTCACGATATCACAATTTTGTGACATGCTGCATTTTCAGGGGACTGTTAGAGAATGAGGTCGTTGAGCGACACGTGGCATCCAGGAGAAGTGAAAGCAAGTGAAGATCGAGAGTCATGCGAGAAGACGTTTCATAAGCCATAGCAATGAAGAGGTGCGGGAAAATGAAAGGATAGATTGCGAAAATGAATCGAATGCCAGATGGAAGATGAAGAGTCACATGAAAGTTATAAAAGGGCAAGCCGAGGCATGCATAGGGGGTTGGAGAACAACGAGAGGCAGGGTTGCAGATGCGATAACCAGAGGGCCGTTCTGGCCCTGCTGCATTGTTCTTCCTTCTAGAAAAGCTTGAGTTCCTGGGTAGTGCAGACAGATTCATTGAATGTGAGGCAGTTTGCACCAGGAACAGAGTAAGCTTGGATTTGTAGGCGTGTAACAGATTCGTCGAACATGAGGCAATTGCACCAGGGTCTGTGGAGTGAGAAAGTTGTGAAATCCGAAGAGTTGTAGATTGAAGGCCGAGAGCCATTGCATGACTGCCAGTTTGAAATCTGTGCAGATTGAGAGGGATGGAGAGCTGTAAATCCGTATAGTGAATATAAACTATGCCTATGGGCTGTAAACTATAAACTCTAAATTAAAAGTGAAAATTTTGATGAAAATTTGAAATTTAGTGTGTAATTTTTGTCCCTCCATTAGAAGGAGACCCATTAGAACTTGACACTATGTTGTCTCAATTAAAATATTATTGTAGGTAAAATTTAAAAAATATATGGGCTTATGGAAGGAGATAGAAACACTAAATTATTTCATGTCCCAACAATAAAACATAAAATTATTGGAAGGATTTTAAAATCCTATGTGAGGATGGTGAAATAGTAAAAGGTGAAGAAAGGACTAGGTAAGAGATAGTTGAATTCTTTAGTTCGTTGCTATCGAAATAAAGTGGGGAAGACCAGGAGGCTGTGAAATAAATTCTTCAATATATACCAATGAGAATATCCAAAGGAATGAATAAGAACTTGATGAGATATGTTTAGTTAAGAGGAAGTGAAGAAATTAGTATTCTCCTTGGGCAAGTACAAAGCTTCAATCTGAGATGGTTTCTAGATAGGTTGCTTCCAAGTATTTTTAAATATAGTAAAGGAGGATTTAATAGAAGTAGTTTGAGAGTCACCATTCAGGAAAAATCCTAAGATAATTTAACAACACCTTTTTAGTGCTTATCTTGAAGAAACAGAGGTAAAAGGGATTTAAGAACCTGTTGGACATTTTGAGCTCATTTAGTTGTCATTGATGTCAAGGTGAGAAGTTGTCATTGATGCCAAGGTGAACACATGAAGATGTCATTAATTCTATGGAGTACACCATCATTGACACCAGAAGCAATGTGAAGAGTTGAAGAAAAGTTGTCAAAATATTATTTTATAAAGTTTTTTGTTAAAACCATGGTGGAAAATTAAAAGGTTTTTATTAAAACCATTATGAGGATCTAAAGTCTTCCTTAAACATTGCAATGGAATAATTAAGGTTTTTATTAAAACCATTATGAGGATCTAAAGTCTTCCTTAAACATTGCAATGGAATAATTAAGGTTTTTATTAAAACCACGGTGACATAATAATTTTCATCAAATCAGTGAAGTACAAATGAAGGTTTAAATTTTATCTCAAGGAGGCTTTAATTTTTATTAAAGTCAAAGGTATATAAATATAATTTATAAAATTTAAATTCTTTTAGAATTTAAATAATTTATAAATTATAAAGGTTATAAAAGTGCCGATGTCATCAAATTTAATGGAGCACCGATGTGTAAGCCATATGGTGAATTTCATTTATAAATAATATGTCAAAGGGGCATTCAAAAGTTACCCTTCTTCAATTAATTTTTTATGTGACCGAGCATAGAGTATTTTCATGCAATCATTGAGGAAGAAGACAAAGAATTCATTTTGTCTTTTAACACCAGGAAGAAGATGAAAGGAGAGGGCTTAATGCCTCACTCACTTTGTACAGTGTGGTCCATTGGCAGCACACATTTTGTGAGAGCATTGGGAGTGGAAGTGACCATGATCGATTCACCTGAAGGTTGTTTGCGTGTGTCTTGAGCTCTGAGGAGAAATTTTTTTGGCATGTGCTCGTTTAGAGAACCAAACTTGGAAGAAAGAGAACGAGGTGCTCTTAGCCTTCCAAGAATACATTTAGCACATGCTATGGGCAAGCCCGCGGCTGGGGTGCACGATGAGGCAGTGATTAGGGGTTCGAATCCCACTAGTGGCAAAGGCAATTTTTATTAAATATTTAATTTACCTAATGTTTTCATAAGGTTTTATTTGGATTTATAAGGGTATATGAAAATTTGCTTGTTTGGTAATTTATTTATGTTTTTGGAGTTATAAGGAAAGTGGATTTGATTATTTCTAAAGCTCTTCTTGCCATTAAAATTTAATTAAAGAGGTTTTTTAGTTCAATTTTGGTGGATGTTAAATTTATTTTAGTTGGGAGATTATAAGGTGTTATTGGAAAAATATTTTATGTATGTTGATGGTTGTTTTTATAGATGGAGTGATAAGGTGTAATTGAGTTTTTGCATTACATTGTGAGAAATATTTATCTTCTAACCTCTTTGAGTTTGGCATAGAAGTGGTTGTGATTATGACAAATATTTGAGGTTCCTTCATTATAAAGAAATGGTATGAGCACATTCTTCCATATTTGAGTTGATTGATTTGTTTTCTGAAAATAAGTTTGAAGTGAAAAGGATTTTGTTAGGGCTTCCTTATTGAGTGTGTTTGAGTTAATGCTTCAAGGTTTTCTGGAATAAAGAGTGGATTTATGTTATTGGAGTTATGAGGAAAGTGGATTTGATTATTTCTAAAGTTCTTTTTGCCATTAAAATTTAATTAAAGAGGTTTTTGAGTTAAATTTTGGTGGATTTTAAATTTATTTTAGTTGGGATATTATAAGGTGTTATTGGAAAAATATTTTATGTATGTTGATGGTTATTTTTATAGATGGAGTGATAAGGTGTAATTGAGTTTTTGCATTGCATTGTGAGAAATATTTATCTTCTAACCTCTTTGAGTTTGGCATAGAAGTGGTTGTGATTGTGACACATATTTGAGGTTCCTTCATCATAGAGAAAAGGTATGAGCACATTCTTCCATAGTTTATTTGATTGATTTGTTTTCTGAAAATAAGTTTGAAGTGAAAAGGATTTTGTTAGGGCTTCCTTATTGAGTGTGTTTGAGTTAATGCTTCAAGGTTTTCTGGAATAAAGAGTTGTTATTAAAACCTTGTTTTATTAGCATTGTTTTTTTTTTGTAAGTAAATTTTTCATTAATTATCGGGTTTTATAGGTTGACCCAAAACCTTTTACAAAATACAGCCTTCAGCTGAAGCTACGGATCCTAGTTATCCTGAGGAACATCTATCCTCTACAACTACTAAACTTCCTAGCAGTCCTAGCCGAGTAGGCGATGTATACAAATATCAAAAACAAAACAGGACCAACCAAGACAGGTAAGCCACATTGATCAACATTACCAAATGAAAATGAAACCTCAACCCTAAGAGGATTACTTCCTCTAAAAAAATTTCAACAAAAAATGATACCCCCCAGGATTGGGGTATCCTCATGCCTCATCTTCGACATCTTCCTCGATTTCCTCTTCCTTTTTGTCCTCTTCTTCCTTGTCATCGACCTTGGCCTCAACTTTAAACATGTATCCTTAATTGAAGATCACTTGGGTCATCGTGTCATAGTGCTCCTACATTTGGTGGATTATGGCCACATAATATTTTAGAATGAACCTTTTGAGAACCATGATTGTAGGTCCCTTCTCGTCCAGGTCGCTAGCACTAGTTTTGGAGCTACCTTGGATTTGTTTGTTCTTGAGTCTCAATGAGTATCTCATTGGGGGATCCTCAATCCTTAGTTTTTTCTTAGCTATGCCCCCTCTAGTTATAGTCTCCCCCACTCTCTTCTTTGCTGGAGACACAGACAAAGGTTTGTTGGTGTCTGGGCTAGCTCTTCCCCTGAGCTATCTAGTTGATGACCGAGTGGTATCTCCTTGATGACTTGAGGTTTGGAATTAGGTGTCATGGCCAACACCCACTTATATATTACTTTTAAAAAGCCTTGGTGCATCGGCATGGCATACCCTCTCTTGCTACAATAGGTATTGATGGTGTAGTTCATTGAGTTCATAAAAACTGAGAAATACTTATCGGGTTGACATCTCGAAAGAAGTTTATGAAAGCATAGTGAAAGCTCAACAAAGTCTTACTAGGATTCTTAGTCATGATAAACTCCATCATGTTTTTCATGACCCCATTCCACAGAGCGGGCAGATCCATTCTGGTCATCCCATTCTTGGCTTCCTTGAAAATTTTTGAATTGTCGCAAAATTCCTTCAATTCCACCTCCCAATGATGTTTCTAGCGATGGATGGAGTGACCTTTCTCCATCTGACCAGTTACCATAGCTAGCATGTTCACATCAACAATGAAATCTCTTCCTCATATCTCCACTTTGTCATCCTCCCAAGTGTCCATCATCGTCTGGGTGATATCTTCCTCTACCCTCGAGACAAAGTCAAAAAATTGGGTAAAACACCGCTCAATGAAGATGGCCTGAGCCACAGGTTCCATTATGACCATGCTCGGCTCAATTTAAGTTATATTTATGCTCGTAGTCTTCTTCCTTATGATTTGTTCAGACTTTCTCAGGTTAAACCACAGCCAATTTCTTATTTTGCTACTCCTGGGGAAGGAATAGGGTTTAAAGCCATGGTGGTAATATATGGGGTTTTCCTTAATTGGTGTGCCATATTCAGGGATCCATCCCCCCTTTGCCACCTTGGATTTGTTTCAACTATCCTTGGGTGCCAACGTGTGATTCTAGCTACTTTTGATTATCCGTAAATCAAAACTATCCTTGGGGATATTACCATGCATTGGAAAGGACTAGTTGTAATCCTCCACTTGCGTCTTCTTCTTCCATGCATGATCTGTCAGCCTTATATACCTCCCAACTGCCACTGTGTCATTATGATTTGGATCCTCACTAAATGTTGTTATCACCATTTTTACTATGCTTTCATCAACCTTTGTACTTTGCATGGATCCAGTCCAACCAACGTCCTCCTTTTGGGCTTCGTGCTAGGTGGCCCTATCAGTCAACAACATCCATTACCTCATAGTCTGCATCTCATTGCAATGATTTTCAATCTTCTTGAAATGCTTACAAAAATTTGAAATTTCCACCATCAGAGTCCTGCCCTTGCAAATTCCTACATCAATCTTGTTCGAGGTATTTGAGAACGTTGGCTTGGGAATCAACTCCATTTTTGTTGAAGATATTGGTTGAGAAAAGAACTAGGGTTTAAAAATAATATGAGTATCATTGTTATGTGAGAGTTTTATTATAAGCATTGTTGTTTAAGTGAGTTGTTGAGAAAAAAAATTGAACTAGGGTTTGAAAATAACATGAGTATCATTGTTATGTGAGATTTGTTGTTGAGCATTGTTGGAAATATTTAGAGTGAAGAATCATATGCTTGGACTAGGGTTTGTGAGTAAGGATTATTTTATTAAGTGATTGGTTGAGTAGAGTTGGTTGAGCCTTGTCAAGTGGGTGTGTGAAGTGATTTTTAAAGTTCCATAAAAAAAACTATTATATATTCTGAAATTAATTGAGAAAGTAATAGAGTATTGAGTTGAAGCATATTGAGTCTCTAACAATTCTCTGTAAGTTTCTAAAATAGTGATTGAAAGTGATTGAGCATTGTGATGAGTATAGAGCATATTGAGTCTCTAACAATTATCTTTATTTTTCTATGAGATTGTAAAAGTTCTTGTGTGGACTTGTTGAGCAGATTTAAGGTAAGTCTTTGAGAAGACTTGTGGATAGATTTGAGTAAACTTTTGTGGAAGCTTACAATATATTTTTTGAGCTGATTTGGTTAAGTTTTTGTGAGGACTTATTGAGCATATTTGGTTAAGTTCTTGATAGGACTTATTGAGCATATTGGAAAAATTCTAGAGAGGACTTGTGGATATATTGGTGTGATATTTTGTGGAAGCTTACAAGACATATTTGAGATAGGTCTTGAGAAGGCTTGTGAGTAGAATTGATTGATTTTTTCAAACCTTGAATTAAGGTTTGGGGTAGATCCAATAGAGTTGATTTGAGATTGATTCAAGATTTGAGTTACAACTTGAGGATACATATTGAGGACTGATTTGTGCTATATCGAAGGACTGTGTTTAGTAAATATTCAAGGACAAGAGTTGGTGCATATTTGAGGATAAATTTGTGCTAGATCAGAGATAGAGATTGAGAAAATTTGTGCTAGACTGAAGGACTGTGTTTAGTGTATATTTGAGGATAGATATTTAGAAGATTTGTGCTAGATCGAAGGACTATTTTTAGTGTAAATTTGAGGATAGAGATTGAGAATATTTGTGCTAGACCGAAGAACTGTGTTTAGTGTAAATTTTAGACAAATATTTGGAGGTGACAGAGTATAGAGGACAATAGTCTCTAGTGGATAGAGGTCCATTATCAAGGTTAGTGAGGACAGGTCTTCTGAGTGAGGAAAATAATATTTAGTGGATAGAGATCCATTAGCCAGTGCATTGGAGGCAATAGTTCTTCTAGAAGATCACTAGCCATAACAAGAGGGAAAAAGAGTTCTTCGATGGATAGAGTTCCACAAACTTGATTAGGGTATTGGTATCTCTATTGGACAGAGTTCCATAAATATTGTAATAGGGAAAGGATTCCCAAGATATTGATAGAGAAAATTTTAGTAAAATATTTTTTTCTTGGAATATCCCACATTGGGTGAACCACGTAAATTGTGGTGTCTCTATTGTGTGTGGTGATTTGTGCATTTCTTTGATTACTGCTATTGATATTGCTATCTTTACATTGCATACTATTGATTGGGAAATAAAAGTAAAAAATGGTCTTATACCGTTCACCCCCCTCTCAGTATAATCTTATGTTCTTCAATTGGTATCATATCGGGTTCCTTCAAAAGAATTTAACAGCTTGAAGGAAAATATAACAAAAATACAATGGATTCTAATAATGTGTCCTCAGATAATTTAGCACATGTATTTGATGGAAGTGACTATATATATTGGAGTATGAGAATGAAGATCTACCTGATGACACTTGGAAATGAAATTTAGGAAGCAGTTGAAATTGGATATGATCCCTTAATTAATCCTCCTATAGATAAGGAAGGTAAGCTCCTACAACATTACAATTCAAAAGCAATGAATGTACTTTTGAGAGGTTTGCATAGAATAGAGTCTATGAAAGTTATGCATTGTCAAACTGCAAAATAAATGTGGGATAAACTGCAAAATATATACGAAGGAGATAAAAGTGTCAAGAAAGCAAAGATACAAAATCTCAAAGAATAATTTGAAGCATTAAGAATGAAAGATGAGAAAAATATTAGTATTTTTCTACTTCAAATTGATGAGGTTTTTAATGATATGCAAGGACTTGGAATGAATATTGATGAATCATATGTTTGTGACAAATTCTTAAGAACTCTTCCAAAAATATTTAGTGAAAAGGTTTCTTCTATAGAAGTGTCAATAGATGATGATTCTTTTACCAGAGATATGTTGCTTGGTATTCTTACAACATTTGAGATAAGAAAAAAAGAGGAACCAAATCCTCAAAAAAAAGTAGTATTCAAAGCAATCAAGAAGACAAAGGATAAGAAGTAAGAATCAAGCAATGATTCATCCAGTGATGAAGAAGCAAATTACGGTAGAAGGAATAAGGATTTAAGAATATCTAGAGATACAATATCTATTAAATGTTTCAATTGTGGAAGGTATGGTCATTATGTGACTGGATGTCAAGAAGCTAAGAATAACAATGATGAAGAAAAACAGGATCACAATAACATGGAATCATAAAGATACAGGAACCAAAAGAAAAACAAGGATGGATAAAGTAAAAAAGGAAATAAGTTATTTCAAAGACAAAAAAGAAGCTACTATGTGGATAAGGCAAGTAAGTACTCAAGTGATAGTGATGCTAGTTTTTTATACAATGATAGAGATGAAGTCATATTTATGATTGAAGAAAAAGAACAAATTAAGAAAAGGACTCCAGTAATTCTCAAGTATTTTAGATGTGGTGACTTTAGATATCTTGAAGATATTTGTACAAGAGATGGTTATAGTTTTAGTTATGATGAATATGAGGATGCACTTGAAGGAATAGATGAAAATATTCTAATAGCATTAGAAGAAGGAGTAGGTGATCCTATAGAAGACAAGCCAATAGAAAATAAATATGTGGACAAAGGTAAAAAAATAGAGGAATATTAAGAGAAATATGGATATGATCTCAAGGGAGAACTCATTTATGCTCTTGACACAATAAATAAAGTAAGAAAGCAACACTCTAAACTTGAAATTCAGTTTTAATAATGTGATGAAGAGAGAAGATTGCTTATAGAGGATTTAGAAAAATCAAAGGCTAAGGCAAAAAGTTTCAAAGATAAGTTAGAATCAAATATCTTAGAATGTGAACGTTAGCACAAGAAGTGGCACTACTAAGAGAAGATTTAGAAGACTCCAAATTCAAGCTAAAAGGGTTCAAAAATATCTCAAAGAACTTGGATAAGTTCATCAAGATACAAAAGCCTACATCAAGCAAAATAGGTCTTGGATTTGAACAAGGACAAAAGAAATGGGAAGGAAATTCAACCTCAAGTTTTGGAGGAGAAGAAAATTTAGATGAAGATACTTCAAAAGAAGACAGTGTAAAAGGAAGTGAGACATCTGAGGATGAGTTAGACAATAGAAATTTCAACAAGAATGGGAACAATGCACAAATAAGATACATATGGAACAACAATCATAATAGGTCAAAAGAGACTAGGAGACCAATGAGGTCAAGACAACAAAACTTCAATGGAATATATTTTTCATGTCACAGGTTTGGGCACATGGCTTCACAGTGCAAAAAACATGAAAGATAGGAATATGGGAATAAATAACTTTTCCATGGGTATTGCTACTCATGTAATCAGTTTGGTCACAAGGCAATAAATTGCAAGGTTCATGATAGAAGAGGATATGACTTCACTAGGAGAAATCCTAAGATATTTGCACCTCCAAGGAATAATAACATTAAGTGTTATAAGTGCAATAATGATGGTCACACAACGAAGTGGTGTAGAGCAAAAATTCCAAAATCAAGCAGGAACAGGAATAGGAACAGGAACATGAATATGAACAAGAACATGGACATGGAAAGAAATAGTCAGAGGAATCCAAAGGATAATATAAGAAGAAAATAGGATAAAGGTAAATAATAATGCTTTCTAGGAGTATAAATACTCCCACCCCATAATTAACCACCTCAAAATAAGGTGAGGAAGAGGCTAAGCTAATAGGCTCATTCTTAGACCCAAGCCCCAAAGGTGACCCTTTGCCATTGATGTCAAAGGGGGAGGGATTTGAGTAAGAGGGAGAGATTTGGTATTTGAGAAATGAGGAGAGAGCATTGAGCCAGGGGGAGCAATGTCCCAAGGGGAGTAGAACAAAGGAAAGTTTAAGTTTTCAATAAAAATAATTTGGGTTGCCATAAATGACACAGGGGGAGATTGTTGGACATTTTGATCCCATTTAGTTGTCATTGATGTCAAGGTGAGAAGTTGTCATTGATGCCAAGATGAACACATGAATATGTCATTAATACCATGGAGTAAACCATAATTGACACCAGAAGCAATGTGAAGAGTTGAAGAAAATTTGTCAAAATATTGTTTTATAAAGGTTTTTGTTAAAACCATGGTAGAAAATTAAAATGTTTTTATTAAAACCATTATGAGGATATAAAGGGTTCCTTAAAAATTGTAATGGCAGAATTAAAGTTTTTATTAAAACCATGGTGGCAGAATAATTTTCATCAAATCAGTGAAGTACAAATGAAGGTTTAAATTTTATCTCAAGGAGGCTTTAATTTTTATTAAATTCAAAGGTTTATAAATATAATTTATAAAATTTAAATTCTTTTAGAATTTAAATAATTTATAAATTATAAAGGTTATAAAAGTGCCGACATCATAAAATTTAATGGAGCACCAACATCTAAGCCATATGGTGAATTTCATTTATAAATAATATGCCAAAGGGGCATTCAAAACTTACCCTTCTTTGATTAATTTTTCATGTGATAGAGCAAAGAGTATTTTTGTGCAATCATTGAGGAAGATTACAAAGAATTCATTTTGTCTTTTAGAACCAGGAAGAAGACGAAAGGAGAGGGCTTAAAGACTCACTCACATTGCATAGTGTGGTCCATTGGAAACATGCATTTTGTGAGAGTGTTGGGAGTGGAAGTGACCATGATCGATTCACGTGGAGGTTGTTGGCGTGTTTGTCTTGAGCACTAAGGAGAAAAATTTTTAGCACAAACTTGTTTAGAGTGCTAGAAATGGAAGAAAGAGCATGAGGTGCTCTTAGCCTTCCAATAATGCATCTAGCACACATGGTGGGAAATCCCACGGCCAGGGAACATGAGGAGGCAGTGATTGGGGGTTCGAATCCCACTAGTGGTAAATGTAATTTTTATTAAATAATTTATTTGCCTAATAGTTTCATAAGGTGTTAGTTGAAGTTATAAGGGTATATGAAAGGTTGCTTTTTTGGTAATTGATTTATGTTATTTGGAGTTATAAAGATATATGAAATGTTGCTTGTTTGGTAATTGATTTTTGTTATTGGAGTTATAAGGAAAATGGATTTGATTATTGCCAAAGTTCTTCTTGCCATTAAAATTTAATTAAAGAGGTTTTTAAGTTAAATGTTGGTGGATGTTAAATTTATTTTAGTTGGGAGATTATAAGGTGTGATTGGAAAAATACTTTATGTATGTTTATGGTTGTTTTTATAGATGGAGTGATAAGGTGTAATTGAGTTTTTGCATTACATTGTGAGAAATATTTATCTTCTAACCTCTTTGAGTTTGGCATAGAAGTGGTTGTGATTGTGACAGATATTTGAGGTTCCTTCATCATCAAAAAAAGGTATGAGCACATTATTCCATAGTTGAGTTGATTGATTAGTTTTCTAAAAATAAGTTTGGAGTGAAAGGATTTTGTTAGGGCTTCCTTATTGAGTGTGCTTGAGTTAATGCTTTAATGGAATAAAGAGTTGTTATTAAAACATTGTTTTATTAGCATTGTTTTTTTTTTGGTAAGTAAATTTCTTCATTAATTACCGGGTTTTGTAGGTTGACCCAAAACCTTTTACAAAATACAACCTTCAGCTGAAGTTACGGATCCTAGTTAACCTGAGGAACATTTTTCCCACATGTAACAAGAAATCAAAGGTCAAGTCTTCTAAACCTATATCCCATGGAGGAGCAAATCTAGTAGACACCTTTCTACATTTGAACTTCCAAATATGTTTGATAAGGTTGAGTCTACAAACATCCCAAAGTTTATAGCAATAATTCTGTTTGAAAAACCAAGCAAAGAAATATGCCAAGATCTAGTAAAAGAGAGGAATAAAAATGTATATAATACATCCTAAACCTATTTAGCCATATCACAAAACCAAAATAAGTGAATAAGAGTTTATTAAGCAATACAAAACCTCCACTGAGGAAAAATATGTAAAATTGAAGCCAAACTTTCAAAAGTTAGAAATTTTTGATGCAAAACATGCCATCCAAGAAGCTGAGTTTTGGATTCAACAAGAAATTTTCAAATTTGAGCAACAAGAAACTACCATTGGGCATTGGTAAAATTGACTTGCCACTTGACATTGAGCTTAAATTCCAAAGATAAAGGACATAAATTTATCCAACTAGAATTAATGAAAGAGATTCTATGGCATCTTTAATCAATCCATACATTATAGGTAATTATTCCTAAATTTAGAAGGGCCTTATAAGGTATGAAAGCCACAACTAAGCCATAGTATTCTTTGAACTAAAAGTAAAGGGAGCAATAATTAAGGATTTGGATCCAAATATCTCTTATTCTATTAATATATTTCTTCAAAAATGCTAGTCCTAAAATACCACTGCACAAAGCTAAATGTTTATCATTATGGAGGATAGTTTTGTTCCACCAAAGACTATTTAGATCAATGCTAAGATCATGTATTAAGGAGTTATAATTCCAAGACAATAAATGAGAAACTGATTCTTAATATTTCTAGTTACGGGTAAGAGGAACAAATCCTTTAAACATAAAGTATGACACATTAAGGATCTAGATGAACAATAACTTTAACTATGATATTGGATGAATCATTGAAGAGGGTAATAGGTCTCCAATTGGAGATTTGGTTACAATTCATACCTTTATAAATCAACTTGATTAACCCTACATTGATATAATCTCTAAGGGAATTGTTCTGGAGAGCTTCTAGGTACACATGATGAATATTAGAGGAAAGGATATGCTAGAATTTTATTATAAAACTCCACTAAAAGATCATTCAAACCAAGAGCTTTATCATTTTCATAAAAAAAAGCATTATGTAGATTGTTCATAGAAATAGGATATTAAATTTTATCCTAAATAATACGGTCTACTAGGGAGGGAATATGTTCTTTCACATATTCCATTAAGATAAGTTAGATGTCATCCCTTGGCTTTGCTATAAAAACTGAAAGAAATGGGTTATAAAAAATTTAAGATCTCATTAGATTCAATAAGAGAATGACCTAAAGGGTCGTTTAACTCAATAATCCTTTTTAAAATATTATTATGTCTGAGGTAGTTAAATAAAAACTTAGTTTTCTTGTCACCCTAGGAGATCCAATTGAGGTGAGATCTAACATGCATCCTTCTAGCACGATAAGACTTATAAACTCTTGCCCAATTTTCAATATTAGCTAGATCATATTGAACAACATTGTTAGTGGGGTCTTTCATAAGCATGGAATGAATATGAGAGATCTCTTTATGAAGGTAAATCTTGAATATTCTTCCTCACAAAAATAGAAGCCATACCATATCAAGGAAGAAATTGTATTGGAAATAATTGTTTCAAACCATTTGATCCAACTAGTATTACCAATTTATTTGGAAAATCTGCTCCAAATATCCTCTACAAGGTGGCAACATGCAGGGTTTTCAAGGTGGACAACATTTAATTTGAAATGAAATAACATGGTATTAAGGGAGATAGAGGAAGTTCAGATATAAGATAATATAGGAATGTTATCAGATAGACTTGTGGAAGAAAGGATACGAACTTTCTCATGGATGGAGAATTTATCCAAAAAATAATTATTGAAATAAAATTTTTCCAGATGAACAAGATTCTAGGCAAAATCTTGATGACAATTGGACCATTTAAACCAATTATATTTGGTAGAGTATGTTTTACAAAGGAGAGGGTGGGTCATGCACACCTAAAATATTGAACAAAACAACCAACTATGAAATTTAACAATAGAAAGGTGTTTGTTACCAACCCAAATTTTGTCACTAAGATTTTCAATCATATTAAAATCATCTCCAAGGATCCATTTTGTAGGAGGAGAGAAAAACTAATAACTCTCATAGGGCTATACAATTAGGAGGATCATTAGGAGCATAGATAGAACACAATCCAAGAACTTGAGAGTTGAGAACCAATCTAATCCATACACATTGGTGAGCAAGATTTTCACCATGGTCTAGAATAGCATAACAAAGAAACTTGGATATAGAGAGGGACGCACCTCCTTTACAATTAGTATGGTATGGAGTAAAAGTGTATGCATATCACCAACTAATAACTTCCATACACTGGATGATAGTCTAATTAGTGACTTTCAATTCTTGAAGAAAAGAACATAAATATGATTCTCCACTACAACTTTTCAAATTGAAACTTATGGTAAGGGAGGAAGATCCCCCTAAATTATAATATAGAATATTTAAATTCATGAGTTGTGATTTGGAGTTTGCTCAACCTCGTGAATTAGAGATTGTAATTTATTTTTTCTAAAGGGCAACAACTGCATGTTGTCCAAATAGATATATGAAGGTAAAATAAGAAACAGTGTTGAAGTAGATTTACCTTAAAATTTTGTAAAGAATCCCAAAATTATTTATTATATTTATACATACATAATATTTTATCAAATGCTACCAATCGAGACATCCTATCATGTGAATATAGGTAAAACATTGATGGATTATTTTAGTAGCTTTATCAAGTGGTTTGAAGGTCTTTTCCATGTATGAAAATCTACCCATGATTTCATTGACATCTAGTTTTTTTTTGTGCATATATTTATTTTTGTATTTATTTTATTGCATTATTAGTACACCTATGATTAGCTTGCTTAGGTTAGTCTACTATTGTTGATTTAGTTAGTTTCTATATTTATGTTGCACTCTAACATATTGGACTTTGTTGTACTCTAAGTTGTCATACTTATGTTGCACTCCAACCTTCCATATTGAACTTTGTTGCACTCCAAGTTGACATATTTATGTTGCACTCCAAGTTGCCTTATTTATGTTGTACTCCAAGCCACCATATTGGAATTTGGTGCACTCCAATTTTACATATTTATGTTTTACTTCAAGCTATAATATTGGTCTTTGCTACATTTCAAGTTTCCATTTTTTTTGCACTCCAAGTTGTCATATTTATGTTGCACTCCAAGCTACTATATTGGACTTTTCTACACTCCAAGATGCCATATTTATGTTGCACTCCAAGCTACCATATTAGTATTTGTTGCACTCCAAGTTTTCATATTTGTGTTGCACTCCAAGTTTCCATATTGGTGTTGCACTCCAAGTGTCCATTGCATGATGACACTCAAGTCTATATATGTAGGCATCCCTCTCCTGTTTTAAAGGTAGGGTATCAAATATATGAGGATAGTTATATTATTCCATTTTCATTTGAATTCTTATGCAATTATTTTGATATATTTGGATCCTGTTTTGATTGCTTGTATTCTAACTTTCACGGTTAGTTGAGCAATCCTACATGGTAGTCTAATCCTAGTTGGTTATATCTTAATCTAATCCTTATGTTTCTATTGATATTTGTGAATAATTGTGATTCTAGATTGTTGCAGTTTTAAGCATAAATCCTTTCAATGATCATTTCTATGTGTTATTTGTTGGTTTTTGCTAAGGAAGTAAAGAGCTTCAAGCATATTAGGAATTCTGGAAACCTTATTTTAAGAGCATTCAAGGTCATTTTTGACCCAGCCTTCAGACCTAGTGCTACTCCAAACCCCAATAACACCTCCCAAAATATCTATTTGGATGTATTTAACACCAAGAAATGAAAAATATTCACAAGGGTTTTTTTTCATCAATTTGAGCTTGCCTTCACCATTGAAGAGCATGAATTTATTGTTTTTTTTCAAACAATTGTTTCTCCCTTTTTCTAGCTTCAATTGTAGTCAAATGTTTTTTACTGTGACTATTTTTCATGATATTTGCATTGATGAATTTAGTTTTCTATTTATAAACCTATCTATCATTAAGACTATATATTAATTATTGTATATGCACTACTTGTAATGTACCATTTTCAACATTTGGGGGGGTACAAAATTCAGTTAACCAAAGGGAGGGTTTTTAATTATGGTTTGTCTTGATTTATTCTACATTATGGAATCCACATTTTCCATTTTAACTCCTTATAAATATTTTCAGTGGAAAATGGATGTTTTGGGTAAACTAAGGGAAAAAGGATTTTAAAGGATAATTTAAGGACTCAATCTCAAATAAGAAGAAGAATCATTAAAGACTAAATGGTTGAAAAAAATGGTTGAAAAAAAAATGCATGGCATTAGGATTTATTTGTAGTTGTGTGTCTCTAGAACTTATATTTCATGTGATAACACTTGATACTCCAAAATAAGCATGGGATACCTTGGAAGGCTTGTTTGGGAAACAATAACATTTTTTAAGTCACTTGTTGAAAAATGAGTTTATAAGTATAAATCCTATTGATTATGACAAAATTCATGAGTTTATTACAAAATTCAACCATATCAAAACTTAGTTTAGGGATTGTGACATAGAGAAAATGATCTCTCAATTGGTTCTTAGTGTGATTTTAAAGCTTGGACCTGATTTTTCAATTTTTGTGTCTACTTTTCATGCTAAAAATGCAGGCATGGGAACAACTTACACAATGCTTTCTTTTAGTTATTTTTCACTAGAGCTATATAAGGAGCAAGATAACCCAGATGTTGTAGGTGAGTTGGAGAGGAGAGGGCAATCCTCCAAGGGAGGTCCCAAGTTCAAATCTCCACCCTACCAAAAAGCTGAATTGGGTACCCAAAATCCAATTGATAATGTTGGTGCGGGCAGGGCTGGGTGTGACTCCCTGGTGACTTTGACGGTATAGAACCCCCTGTTCATGGTCTCTCAGACCAAGGAGGCCCCACATAGGCTTTTTCGCTTAAATATATATATATATATATATATAATGATAAAGATAAACTTATCCAAATGGGTGTTGTGAAATATTTAGAGTCTCACGGCTTGGTTTCTAACCAAAGCACTAAATATAAGAATAATGGTATAAGATATAGAAACAAAAACAAATCTAAAGGCACCAAAATATTTGGCACACAGAAACAACAACAGTCCTATGGTGCTCCTAGGAAAATTTTTGATACCTATACCTCTAAAGTTGAAATACCAAGGAGAGCAAAGGTGATTTGTGGTTATTGCAAGAATAACCATGATGAGTCTAAGTATATGAAGAAAGAGATTGATCATTTGAAGAATATTTTTCAAAATAATGACATTAACACATCTTCACACAACATGAAATAATCATCATTGTCAAATAAATATAAATCTAAGGGTAAAGCACTTGTAGTGGTACAAACTCCAACATTGAGAACTTGGATTTTAGATTCAAGCACTTCTCATCATATGGCATCATATTTTGAAGAGTTTCTTATTGAGAGCCATGTGTAGTACCTTATATTATGATGGGTAACAACACCTTCATTGATGTTATAGGGAGAGGGTCTATCGACATGGGTGAGGGAATATTTTAGGATGTCCTTTATGTGCCTTCATTATTAACTAATCTCCTATATATCTATCAGATCACACATACAAGGATAGGGAAGAGAATTGGGTTTTATCTTCATTCAATTATTGTTCAAGAATTACACAATGATGCCACATTTACACATGGGATAGCATATTAGTGGACAAGATTGTGCACATTTACACACTTTACACTAGATGCTCCATCATTGGTAATTTTGACTCACATTGACAATGTGATTAAGTTATGGCATGAGTGGTTTAGCCACTTGAACTACCGCCACCTTCAACAACTCAGCATGAAGGGTATGGTTTTTGGATTTCCTCTTGTTCATTTTGCAGATGAAATTTTCTATGGTTGCATCCTTGGCAAACATTGTAAAGAAAATTTTGATAAAGGTATAGCATGGGGAGCTTCACACATTTTGTATTTGATACATAGTGATCTTATGGGTCCACTTCCAGTCTTGTCCTTTAGCAACGTTACATATTCCTTAACCTTTTTTGATGATTTCTCTCACTTTACTTGGGTTTCTTTCTTCAAAATAAGAGTGAAGTATTTAAACATTTCAAAAATTTCAAAGCCCTTAGAGAGAAACAACCAGGAAAGGTTGTGTAGATTATTTGCATTGAAAATGATGGTGATTATATCAACCACCAACTTCAATAGTATTACACTTCAAATGGGATTCATTTATAGTACATAGTAGCCTACACTCCTCTATACAACGATGTGGTAGAGCACAATAATTGATCACTTAAGAAAATGGAAAATTGTATGATACAAGCTCAATCACTTGTAGCACAGTTTTGGGTGAAATCCATTAACTATGCAAATTATATCCATAATTATGTGACTCATATGGCATTGAGGGAAGTTACACCTTTTGAATCTTGGATTGGTAGAAAATTGTGGGTGAAATTTTACACCCTTCACCCACTCTTTCCTTTTTTGCTTTCAAGATGATGATCTTCAAATTTGGTCAAATTTTGGAGCATTGATGATCGGGCGAAAGATGAAGGTAGTGGTACTCATGGGCAGCAACAAGTAATGGAAGGGTGAAAGAATCATGATGGCAAAATAACTCTTGTTTCGAATGTCCACCATAAAACTAAAGTATAGGGTGGAGAATTAGTTTGGCGAAATATTAGGCTCTACTTCAAGGTGAAGGTTTCACAAAACCTCACCCACTAGCTGGACAAGAATTTTTTCTAGTCAAGAGGGTGGAACTATTGCAAATCCTCACCCACAAAGAGGAAGGAAGCTTTTACCCAATTAGAGGATAGAACACTAGGGCAGTAGGATGGGCAGAACTATGGAGGGCAAAAATTTTAGAAGCTAGTATAACGAGCCTTTCTCAAAACCATACCTTGTCATAAATGATACACCAAATAAAGTACTATTCATTCCCTCCATATTAGGATCATCACCCACCAAAAAGGAACATTAGGATCTCCCACAAAGAGCACTAATGACCACAACTACTATGGTATAAAATATCAATGGGCACGAAGGTGATGATTCAAAATATATAGTCCCAAAAACAATCAACTCGGGCCCACCATCTAAATGAACGGGTAAAGTAGATAGAAATTTATGGCTTGATTAAAATTTTAGAGTAATCAAGGGCTCAGATTGATGCATAAGCACCTAACACCTTCTCCAAAATATCCATTATCCTAAGGAGCAGAGTACCGACTAAGCAACAGTCCAAGATCCTATAGAAGAAACTACTAGACAATCACCCATCATCCAAATATTTTGAAAAACATACTTACATTTCTCTCTACTTAATTTTGTTTCTTGTATTAAAATAAACTTAGGACTGTAACAACATATTAGCCTTAATAACTCTTTTCTAGGGTTCTTGTCCATACCCCTAATAATCCATGATATCATTTTTATCAGTACTCTTTATTTTTATTAGTGGACGTAACCTCACTTCTTGTTAACAATTGTTGCATTTTATTTGGATTCCCAAATTGATATCCCTTTGGTTTTCTTTTCTCTTTGTTCATGCTTTGATGATATTCCTCTCATTTTTTCATTCTGATCAACACTTTCATCTTCATCAATATATTCTATTGATCTATATTGTTCATAATGAAACTTATCTTCTAAATATTTATGTTGCTCTCAAGAATCCAAAATGTAAGGGATAACCTCATAACAATTTCTTATTTATGTTGCCTTAAAAACCCTAAAGTACAAGGATGATCCTTCACAGTAATTACTTTTTTATGTTGTCATCTAGATACTAGATTTCCACAGACATATTCCATATGCATTTATTTATTATGTTACTCATGAAACCTTAAAGTGCAACTGATACATTTTATACTACTTATAGTTTGATTGCAAGGAGAAGATTTTGTGCTACTTGAGAAAAATGAAGATTATTTACCTAGATTGACCTTGACCTCCACCACATTCGTTTTAAATTTTGCCCCTCCATATTCCTTTGCACTTTTAACTCCTATAATTGAACTTGCACATTGTACTTCGTCATCCTTTATATAATTTTTTTCTAATGGTTGATTCAAGTGACCTATAATGGCATTTGTCATTTGATAATGAAAAAGGGTTTTTCTTGGCATTTTGATAGGAGTGAAAAATCCTTGATATGACACAACTTTTACTATGATATGATCTTCTTGTTTCATATTAAGGTTTGTCTCATGCCCAAAATTTTCTCTCTTTCTCCATCACTTTGTAATATATTGCCATGTGTTTGGTCTCATAGTATTTGCAACATCAGAATACAATGTTTTCATAATCTAGTCGTTCATCTTATTCTCTTGATTCATATTTAACCCTAATGGAGTGCAGTAAAGGTTCTAAAATATCCATGGCAAAAAATATTTGAGTTTATACAACTGCCTTCTCTCCTTAGTAATTGATCCCTTTTGTGATGAACTCCCTTAAGAGTATTGTCAATATGCTATAAAACTTCCTTATCAATGAGGTGATATGTAAATCCAAAAAATCTAATCCATACCATAATCCTTTTAATAGTCTCTATCTCCATAGAAAAGTTCTCATTCTATGGTATTAATTATAAGGCATCTTTTACCCTAAACTAAGGGCCACCATTTTTTTTTTTTTAATTCCTTTTTTCAAACCTTGGGAAGATACTTGGAAGAAAAGACATGAAGTAATTTTAATTCACTCCTTGTTTCTACTTGATCCAATTTTGAATCTTGGAAAAACTAGGCGAGCATCCATGGAACTTATATATTAACCTTCTAGTTTTAAGAACTATTATATGATGTTTTATCATCTTATCTTTGATAATCACTTCTAATATAATATTTGTTGATTAGTTAAGACTTGTCATATATTTTATCTTCTTTATTACTAATTACGTATCCATACTTTCAATTGAAATATATTTACTTTCAAATTGTTTGATGAAATCAACTATGTTATGAAATATGATCTAAGATTCACTGCCACGACAAAATTACAAGTGGTGAGCTGAAAGGTTTTAGATCTTAGGTTTATGTGAGAGTACCATCACAAAATAAACATATTCATGTTCAAATTAGAATTTGATGGCAGCAGGTAGGTAAAACACACTGATCTAGTAGGCCTCGATATTTTAAAATTTTATAATTATTTATTTAAAGAATATAAAATTGTTGTGTATTCGCTATGCAAGAGATGATGTGCTGTCTCGGGGTGGAGTGAACAACATGAAGAGTAAATGAACAGTGCTGGGAAGGGAAGTGTTATTCTCAACGTATGGGCCGTTGTTTTGATTAGTGTTATTCTCAACGTATGAGCCGTTGTTTTGTTTAATCATAATTGTTTATGATTATATAGACATAGATCGTGCTGTAACTTTTATTTTCCTCGAACTATGGCCTTTGCTTATATTATTATTGAGAATGCAGGTTTCATTAAATAGTAAGTATGGACTCTTTTAAAGTGTGCTGTTGATTACAACACGTGACTGTTAAGGTACTGCCGACGTCCATTGAATTGCAGGTCATTTTCAAGAACGTGGAAACTTAGAAAACTATATTTGGAAGGTGGAAGCGGTCCCCATGTCCTGGCAAAGAGTGCATTTTGTTTTATTGTGGGAACATTATAGATGTCCCGCAATTATTAAATGTATGTTTTAAATCTAGTAAGGGGCGATGAATTTGTGTGTATTAGATAATAATGAACTAAATTCATCTTATATTCTCCTCACCTAAAAATCATAGCATTATATTATTTTGGTGTTCTTGTTTTTTACCAACCAAAAAAACAAAATGGGTTAAACAAAAGTATGTATAACTAAATATACATAAGAATAGAAGTTAATAGTAACAAAAAGATTATAGTTGTATAAATCAAATATCATCACTTATTTGTAGGAAAGTCTATCATATGGTGAAGTTTCGAGCATGTTTTCTATTATATCTTGTAAAGTCTTCAAAGAAGAAATAGAAGTAATCAAATCTTGAGCTTGCTCATTAATGTTTATTATTTTTTTTTGAGTTTTTTGCTAGACCTTCTAAAGATCCTATAACATATAAGAAAGTTAATAAAGTTTGTTGATAATATCTTTTAGTATGCTTGAAGCTTCATAGACATGGGAATGAATGTGTCCCATATATAACAAGAGATCAAATGTCAAGTATGCTAAAACTATATCCCATGGAGGAGCAAATCCAGTAAACACCTTTCTACATTTGAACTTCCAAATATGCTTGAGAAGGGTGAGTCTACAAAAATCGTAAAGTTTGGGGCAATGATCCTGTTTGATAAAACCAAGCAAAGGAACCTACCAAGATCTAGTGAAAGAGGGGAATAAAAAGTGTGGAAGACATCCTAAAACTGTTTAGCAATGTCACAAAACCAAAACAAGTGAATAAAAGTTTATGAAGCATTACAAAACTTGCATTGAGAAGAAATATGTAAAAGCAAAACCAAACTTTTCAAAGTTAAAAAATTTTGATGCAAAACATGCCATCCAAGAAGTTGAGTTTTGGATTCAACAAGACTTTTTAATTTGATCAGCAAGATACTGTCATTGGGCATTGGTAAAATTGACTTGTCACTTGACATTGAGCTTAAAGATCAAAGATAAAGGAAACAAAAATTTTGTATATCCAACTAGAATTAATGGAAGAGATTCTATGGCATCTTCAGTCAATCCAAATATTAAGGGTAATTGTTCCAAACTTTATAAGGGTCTCATAAGGGATGAAAGCCACAACTAAACCATAAGACTCTTTGAACCAGGAGGAAAGGGAGCAATAATTAAGGATCTAGATCTAAGTAAGAATTGAGCAGCTACTTGGATCCCAAATATCTCTTATTCTATTAGTACCTTTCTTCAAAAATACTTCTCCTCAAATACCACTACACAAAGCTAAAGGTTTATCATTATGAAGGATAATTGTGTTCCACCAACAACTTTAGATCAATGCTAAGACCTTTTCTTAAGGAGTTAGAATTCCAAGCAAAAAAATGAGAAATCGATTCTCAATATTTCCAGTTACGGGTAAGAGGAATAAATCCTTTAACCATAAAGTATGGGACATTAAGGATCTTATCCTACTATGGGGTTTCTTTCTATTTGCCTTTGTGAGTAGCTTGAGAGATTCTGTAAAAAAAACTTGATTTTCCTATTTTTGTCTCAAGTGCTTTAGCAACCCATTTTATAACCAAACGTTTGCTTTGGGTAAGAGGATCAATAATACCTAGATCTCCTAAAATATTTGGTTAAGTACAAAGTTTCCACAAGATGGTTGTCATTCCCACCTCCCCATCCCATTTGGTCCATAAACATTTATGAATGGCTTGAGTTAATTTTTTATAGGCTTCTTGGAAGCCATCCAATAAGAGGAGTAATAAACATGAGAGGCTTCCATAACTTTATTCGCAACTTGAATTCTTCCTACTAAGGAAATAAACTAAGCTAGCCAAGCACTGAATTTCTTTTGAAGTCTTTCCATAACCCAATTCCACATATCTTTAGGAGAAATATTAATCCCAAAGGGGATTTCCAAGTATCAAACAATCATTCCATGAGGGATGATCTTCCACTCAGCTGAGGAGTTGCATCCACTAGGTGTGGAATAAGTATAGAAGACTTCTATTTTAGAGTGGTTGATATGAGAGTTAGAGACATCACAAAAAAATATACAATCTCTTTAATTGTTCCTAACTCTTGTCGGGTATTTTGATAAAAATTAATGGAATCATCAGAAAAATATGAGTTAAGAGCATGCTTATCCCCAGGAAGTTTAATTCCTTGAATGAGATCATCAAATTGAGTCTTATGAAGAAGATAACCAAGAGCATCGATAGCTAAAAGATAAAAAAAAAAAATATATATCAAGAGGGCAACCCTATATTATAGACCATGACAAAGGGAAGGAGGGGAATAGAGCTCCATTAACATAAACATAAGATGAAACATCATAGAGAATACCAATTTTATTACATAATTTTGGATTGAAATCAATCCAAGAAAGCATACGAAGAATAAAATCCCATTTGATTCTATCATGTGCTTTGTCAAAATCTAACTTAACCAAGAGGGCATCTTGATCAAAGCCAATAGCCCATTGTATTTTTTCCTAGGCCATCATAAGGTTATATAATATATAATATCCTTTAAAAAATTATATTATTATAGATGAACAATAGCTTTAGCTATGATCTTTTATGAGTCATTGAGGAGGGTAATAGGTCTCCAATTGGATATTTTGTTACAAGTCTTACCTTTCGAAATCAACTTGATTAACTTTGCATTCATATAATATCTAAGGGAATTGTTCTAGAGATTTTCTAGGTATACATGATGAATATTAGAGGAAATTATATGCTAATTGTTATTTATAAAACTCCACTAAAATATCATCCAAACCAAGAACTTTGTCATTTTCATAGAAAAATAACATTATGTAGATCATTCATGGAAAGGGGATATTCAATTTTATCCTAAATAATATGGTCTACTAGGGAGGTAATATGTTCTTGTACATATTCCATTAAAATAAGTTGGATGTTATCCCTTGGATCTACTATAAAACGTTGATAGAAATGGGTTACAAAAAGATTCATGATCTCATTGGAATCAATAAGAGAATGAACTAAAGGGTCATCTGACTGAATAATAATTTTTAAAATATTCTTATGCATGAGGTAGTTAAATAAAAACTTAGTTTCCTTGTCACCCTAGGAGATCCAATTGAGGTAAGATCTAACATGCACCCCTCTAGCACGATAAGACTCGTAAAATCTTACCTGATTTTTAATATTAGCTAAATCATATTGAACAACAATGTTAGTGGGATCTTTCATAAGCATGGAATGAAGATGAGAGATCTCTTTATAAATGTGAATATTGAATGTTCTTACTCCTAAAAATAGAGCACCCATACCATATAATGGAATAAATTGTATTGAAAATAATTGTTCTAGACCATTTGACCCAACTAGCATTAACAATTGGTCTAGGAAATCTACTCCAAATATGCTCTACAAGGTGACAATATGTAGGGTTGTCAAGGTGGACAATATTTAATTTGAAAGGAAATGATATGGTATAAAGGGAGATAGAGGAAGTTTAGATATAAGATAATATAGGAAGGTTATCAGATAGACTTGTGTAAGAAAGGAAACAAACTTGCTCATGGATGGAGAATTTATCTAGAAAATAATTACTAAAATAAAAAATTTCTAGATGAACAAGCTTCTAGGCAGAACCCTGATGACATTTGGACCATTTAAACCAATTATATCTGGGAGATGATGTTTTACCAAAGATAATTTCATGCATACCTAACATATTGAACAAAACAACCAACTACCAAATTTAATAGTAGAAAGGTGTTTGATACCAGACCAACTTTTATCACTAGGATTTTCAATCATATTAAAATCGCCTCCAAGGATCCATTCTATAGGAGGAGAGAAAAACTAATCACTCCCATAGTTCTATACAATTAGGAGGATCATTAGAATTATATATAGAAAAAATCCATGAAATTGAGAGTTGAGAACCAATCTATGCCACAAAAATGGTGAGAAATATCTTCACCATGGTCTAGAATATCAGAACAAAGAAACTTGTATATAGAAAGGGAAGCACCTCCTTTACCATTAGTATGAGATGTAGTAAAAGTGGATGCATATAACCGACTAATAACTTCCATATATTGGGTGAGAATATAACCAGTGACTTTCAATTCTTGAAGAAAAAAACTTAAATATGATTCTCCACTACAACTTTTCAAATTGACACTTATGATAAGAAAGGGAGAGCCTCCTAACATTCCAAGATAGAAGATTTAAATTCATGAGTGGTTATTTAGAGTTTCCTTGACCTTGTGAATTAGATATTGGAATTTATTTTTACTGAAGGGAAATAATTGCTTGTCCAAATAGGTATGTGGATGTAAGATGATAAAAATGTTGAACTAGGATTGCCCTAAAATTTTGTAAATAATCCAAAAAATATTTATTATATTTTTACATACATAACATTTTTATCAAATGCTACCAATCAAGCATATTATCATGTGAATATAGGTAAAACGTTGATGGATTATTTTAGTAGCTTTATCAAATGGTTTTAAGGTTTTTTCCATGTATGGAAGTCTACCCATGATTTCATTGACGTCTAGTGTTTGTTGGTGCATATATTTACTTTTGTATTTATTTTATTGCATTATTAGTGCACCTATGATTAGCTTGCTTAGGTTAGTCTACTCTAGTTGATTTATTTAGTTGCTATATTTATGTTGGACTCCAAGTTGTCATATTTATGTTGTACTTCAAGTTACCATATTGAACTTTGTTGCACTCAAAGTTTCCATATTTATGTTGCAATCCAGGCTGCCATATTGGACTTTGTTGCACTCCAAGTTGCCATATTTATGTTGCACTCCAAGCTGCCATATTGAACGTTTCTACACTCCAAGCTACCATATTGGACTTTGGTGCACTCTAAGTTGCCATATTTATTTTGCACTCCAAGCTACCATATTGGTCTTTGTTACATTCCAAGTTTCCATATTTTTGTTGCACTCCAAGTTGTCATATTTATGTTGCATCCCAAACTGCCATATTGGAATTTGCTACACTCCAAGTTATATTTATGTTGAACTCTAAGCTACCATATTAGTATTTGTTGCACTCCAAGTTACCATATTGGTGTTGCACTCCAAGTGTCCATTGTATGATGACACTTAAGTCTATATTTAGAACTTCTTATTTTGTTTTAAAGATCTGGTGTCAAATATATGAGGATAGTTATATTATTCCATTTTCATTTGAAATCTTATGTGATTCTTTTGAGATATTTGGATCTTGGTTTGATTGCTTGTATTCTAACTTTCATGGTTAGTTGAGCAATCCTACATGGTACCAGAGTTGGTTATATCTTAATCTAATCCTTGTGTTTCTATTGAGATTTGTAGAGAAATATGGTTCTATATTATTGTATATTTAAGCATCAATCCTTTCAAGTATCATTTCTATTAGTTGTTTTTTGGTTTTTTCTAAGGGAGTGAAGAGCTTCAAGCATATTAGGATTTCTAAAAGCCCAATTTTTAGAGCATTCAAGGCCATGTTTTGACCTAGCCATTGGATCTAGTGTTGCTCCAAACCCCAAGAATGCCTCCAAAATATCCATTTTGGATGTATTTAACACCAAGAAAGTGAAAAATCTTCACAAGAGTCTTTTTTCATCAATTTGAGCTTGCCTTCACCATTGAAGAGCATGAATTTATTGTTGTTTTTCAAATTATTGTTTCTCCCTTGTTATAGATTCTATTATAGTGAAATTTTTTTATACTATAACTATTTTTTCATGAGCTTTGCATTGGCAAATTTATTTTTCTATTTATAAACCTATCTATCATTAAACTTATATGTTAATTATTGTATACACACTAATTATAAAGTGTCATTTGCATAATTTAGGGAGGGTACAAAATTCAGTAATAAAAGGGAGGGTTTTTAATTATAGTTTATCTTGATTTATTTTACATTGTAGAGTCCACATTTCCCATTTTAACTCCTTATAAATATTTTCAACAAAAAATTGATATTTTGGGTAAACTAAGCGAAAAAGGGTTTCAAAGGATAATTTAAGGACTTAATCTCAAAATAGAAGATGAATCGGTAAAGACTAAAAGGTTGAATAAATATGACATGACATTAGTATTTCTTTGCAATTGTGTGTCTCTAGAACTTATATTCACGTGGTAACACTTGATACTTCAAAAGAAGCATGGGACACCTTAGAAGGCTTTTTTGGAAAACAAGGTGAAATATGAAGTCACTTGTTAAAAAATGAGTTGATAAGTCTAAATCCTAGTGATTTTGAGAACATTCATGAGTATATTACAAAATTCAACCATCTCAAAACACAGCTTAGGGATTGCAACATAGAGAAGAAGGACTCTCGGTTGGTTCTTAGTGTGCTCTTAAAGCTTGGACCTGATTTTTCAATTTTTGTGTCTACTTTTCATGCTACAAGGGCATCCATGGGGACAACTTACATAGTGCCTCCTTTTAGTTCTTTTCACTAGAGCTATAAGGAGAAAGATAAATTTATCCAAATGGGTGTTATCAAATCTTTGAAGTCTCACACCTTGGTTGCTAACCAAAGAACTAAAGATAAGAAGAATGGTAGAAAATATAGAAACAACAACAAATCTAAAGGCACCAAAAACATTTGCACATGAAAATAACAACATTCCTTTGGTGCTCTTACGAAAAATTTTGACACCTCTACCTCCAAAGTTGAAATACCAAGGAGAGCAAAGGTGATTTGTGGTTATTGCAATAATAACCATGATGATTTTGTGTATGAAGAAAGATATTGATTAGCTGAAGGAGCTTATTTAGAATAATAACATAAATACACCTTCATGCAACATGAAATAATCATCATTTTCAAATAAATATAAAGCTAAGATTAAAGCACCTATAGTGTTATAAAATCCAACATTGAACACTTGGGTTTAGATTCAGGTGATTCTCATCACATGACCTCATATTTTAAAGAATTTTCTTCTTGGAACCATGTGTAGTACCTCAGATTATTTTGGGTAACAACACCTCCATTAATGTTATAGGGAGAGGGTCTATTGACATGGGTGAGGTAATATTTTAGGATGTCCTTTATGTGCCTTCATTGTAAACTAATCTCCTATCTATCTACCAAATCACACATACATGGATAGGGAAGATAGTTGAGTTTTATCTTGATTTAATTATTATTCAAGAATTAAACAATGATATCGCAGTTGCACATGGGATAGAAAATTAGAGAACGTGATTGTACACATTTTCACACTTCACACCAGATGCTCCATCGTTAGTACTTTTGAATCAAATTGACAATGTGAGTAAGTTATGGCATGAGTGGTTTAGCCACTAGAACTACTGCTACCTTCAACAACTCGGCATGGAGGGTATAGTTTTTGGATTACCTCTTGTTCATTTCTCAAATGGAGTTTTCCATGGTTGCATCCTTGGAAAAAATACTAAAGAAAAGTTTGACAAAGACATAGCATGGGGAGCTTCACACAATTTGCAATTGATACATAGTGATCTTATGGATCCACTTCCAGTCTTGTACTTCAACAAGGAAAGATATTCCTTAACCTTTGTTGATGATTTCTCTCACTTTACTTGGGTTTTTTCTTCAAAAGAAGAGTGAAGTCTTTGAAAATTTCCAAAACTTCAAAGCCCTTGGAGAGAAACAATCAGGAAATGTTGTTTAGATTATTTACATTAACAATGGTGGTGATTATGTCAACCACCAACTTCAATAGTATTTCACTTTATATGGGATTCAATTACAACACACAGTGGCCTACACTTCTCAATACAATGGTGTGGTAGAGTGCAACAATCGACCACTTAAGAAAATGGTAAATTGTATGATACAAGCTCAATCACTTACAATGTAAATTATATCCATAATCATGTTCCTCATAGGGAATTGAGTGAAGTTACACATTTTGAAGCCTATCTTGGTAGAAAACCCAAAGTTATCCACATTTGAGTGTTTGGTTCTCTTGCTTGGGCCCACATCCCAACAAAAAATCATAAATCCATTCAACCTGAAAGTAGGCCTTGTATTTTTTTTTGATATCTTGAAGGTACGGAAGGGTATAGATTTCTTCATCCTTGCACACATGATATTACTATGGTGAGGAGTATTTTATTTGATATCTCACCTTACCTTCCCTCAGATACTTCTACATCTTCCATGATAGTGGATTTAGTGATCTATTATAGTGACTCTGATTCTTTCGAAGACATGTTCAAAATTATAAAATTCTTCTTTCTATAGTGAGTTAAGAGGATTGTGTTTCCTCCACTTTGAACCATTATGAGGGAGAGGATTCACCTCCTAGTTATCATTCCTTACCTTCCACTACACCTTTATGGGCTCATCAGATACTTTAGTCAATAAGTAGTTTAGTTAAGGATCCTTCTAATTCTAGAACTAGAGCATAGGTGCATGATCACACACATGCTTTCATAGCCATAGCCTTAGATCCACATTCATTCACGAGGCTTCAGGTATAGCTGAATGGAATTCAGCTATGAAGGAAGAGTATGATTTCTTACTTAGGAATCACACTTAGAATTTAGTTCCATTTCTTAAATCAAGACATTTAATAAAATATAAGTGGATATAATGCATAAAGTATACATCATATGGCATGGTGGATAAGTACAAGGTATGCTTAGTTTTAAAGGATTTTTCATAGGTTATAGGTATTGACTACTCTAATACCTTTGCACCCATGGCCAATATGACTTCGATTCACCTTACCATTGTTATTGTAGCCACACACTATTAGGAGATTCATCATTTGAATGTGAAGAGTTCTTTTTTTCATGGGGATCTATAGGATGAGATTTATATGGAGTAGCCACCAGGATTCGTTCAAAAATTTTCCTTGGTCCGCATACTTAGGAAGTAGCCACTAGATCTATGGCCTCAAACCAGCCCCTTAGTGTTGCTATGCCAATATGGATTCCTTCCTATTGATTATTGGATTCTCACGTTGCCACTTTGATTCTAATGTTTATATCTTATAGTAGGGTGACGCTCTCTTATTCCTTGTGTTATATGTTTATGACTTGATCATCACTAGGTGCTCATCATCCACAATCCAAGCAATTGAATCTACTCTTTGAGATAACTTTTCTATGACAAACTTGGGTCTCTTGAATTATTTTCTTGGGATTGGAATCACTCAATATACATCATGGATTTATATTACACAGACCAAGTATGCACACAATCTTCTTACTAGGTTTCATATGGTTGATTGCAAGCCAAATTTGACTCCTTTTAATTTTGGAGTCATGCTTGAGATCAATTGCTCCACTTGATTAGTAGATGCTACATTATACCATAAGCTTGTTGGGAGTCTCATTTATTTAACTCACACTTGTCCAGATATATTTTACTTCATTGGCATGGTTTTTCACTTCATGCAAGAACCACATGACCTTTATTGAAAGGTTTCCAAATGGATACTTAACTATATTCAAGATACTCTACAGTACGACATCCACTACATTGCAAGTATTGATATTGAGTTGGTAGGGTATATGTATTTTTATTGGGTTGGTGATTCCAAGGATCGTAAGTCCACTTTTTGTTACAATTTCCACTTGGGCTTTGGTCCTATTTTTTAGTCAAGCAAGAAGTAGCATGTTATTACTTTATCATCCATTGAGGTCTTTATCATACATTGAGTTAGAGTATTGTGGGGCTATTAATATTTCCATTGTGGTCATCTAGTTTCAACATATCCTTATTGAGTTTGGCATTACATTCCATTGATCATATATCATTTTCTATGACAACCAGAGCATGATTGCCATCACTAGAAACTTGGTTCACCATTAGATGACTAAGCACATAGATATTCACATGCGCTACATTAGGGAATTCATTATGGAGTGCATCATTTATCTTTAGTATTATCCTATAGTTGAGCATATTTCTAACATCTTTACCAAACCTTTTATAGAAATCAAGTTTCTTCAATTACAAACTTTACTAGGGGTGTAGGAGATACTTAGGGGGGGGGGGATTTTAGTCTTCTCTTTGTTATTTCTTTTGGGGGAAATTTTTTTGCTATAGTTTTTTTTTCTCATCACTTTATGAGAGAACTATTGTACATGGGTACCCTTTTGGCTTCACATTTGCTAGGACCCATTTATTTATGTAGGAAGACATACCCACCTAATTTACGCTTATAGGGGTGTTGGTACACATATTTATTTTTGTATTTATTTTATTGCATTATTAGTGCACATATGATTAGCTTGCTCAAGTTAGTCTACTCTAGTTGGGTTAGTTTTTATATTTATGTTGCACTCCAAGCTGCCATATTGGTCTTTGCTACACTCCAAATTTCCATATTTATGTTGCACTCCAAGATACCATATTGAACTTTGCTACACTCCAAGTTGCTATATTTATACTACACTCCCAACTTCCATATTGAATGTTATTGCACTCCAAGTTGCCATATTTATGTTGCACTCCAAGCTTCCATATCGGTATTTTTTGAACTCCAAGTTTCCATATTTTTGCTACACACCAATTTGACATATTTATGCTGCACTCTAAGCTGCCATATTGGAATTTTTTGCACTCCAAGTTTCCATATTTATGCTACACTCCAATTTGCCATATTGGTCTTTGTTACACTCCAAGTTTTCATATTTGTGTTGCACTCCAATTTTTCATATTTGTGCCACACTCCATGTTTTCATATGTGTGCCACACTCCAAGTTGTCATATTGGTGTTGCACTCCAATTATCCATTGCATGATGACACTCAAGTCTATCTATGCAGACCTTCCTCTTTTATTTTAAAGGTTGGGTTTCAAATATATGAGGATAGTTATATTCTTCCATTTTTAATTTGAAATCTTATGTGATTCTTTTGAGATATGTGGATCTTGGTTTTATTGCTTGTATTCTAACTTTTATGGTTAATTGAACAATCCTACAGTGTCTATAAAAAAAAAATAACCTATTTTTTCTTCTTTTACAACAACCATACAGACTATCCTATCATTTGTGCTACTATTTGGCAAATGAATTTTTTCAAAAAACCTCAAGAAGCTAAATCCTTAAACTAGGTCATCCATATGGCACAAAATCAAAAAAATAAATGAAGAGAATGAATGCTAAGAGTAGAGAAAAGGAACACATCGGTGAATATTTTTCCTAGAGAAATTTTTCTTAATCCAATGAGATCCTCACAATCCAAGTCCACATAGGGTTTTATCAAATCCTTTTTTACAAGCTATTGATAACTTACAAAATTTATTCTAGCTACTCCAAACACTATTGTCCTTAGGATACCTAAAAATATTTTATCAAATACAATCAATCAAGTGATGGATATTCACATTGAATTTGATACCATGTTAGATTTTATAATAGCTTCCAAAAATAAATGGAATCAACAAATTACTTGGAAATGCTAAATAGTAAAACATAGAAAGTAATATACATGATATAAGATGGTTCCCATAAACACCAAATTATCTATGTAAAATAAAATATAATACAATCCAATTGATAATGAAATAGTTTATACGTAGGGGTATTTATACCCAATTACAATTGGCCTTTAGTTTAAGGTTAAAAAGTTGACCTTTAGGTTAAATAATAAAATATTACAAAAAATACCTTTATAAGGTTTATAATGGCCTAAAGATCTTATACATACAATACAATACAAAATTATTTGTGTACTTAAGTGAAACTTAACCACCACATATTTCAACAATTTGAATACTATGTTGCATACACATATAACGGAAGCATAAAAACATCAATGCATTCAGGGTAACTAGAGATGAGGAGCGGTGGAGGAAGCGGAGGAGGAGCAAAAATGGCAGGCAAGAATTTTGAACCAACGGAAGGAGAAGATCCAGAGGTAGGGCAGAATGTTGTAGCTGGAAAGGAAAAGGATTCCCTGTCAGCTCAGTTCGAAAAGGCTAAAGGTACAGATCCTCCAGATAAACCCTCAGACAAAGGGTCCCACTGGGGTTCGAGAGCTGGCAACAAGGGCCCAACCTTTTTGGAAATGCTGAAAGGGAAAAAGAAGGAGCCAGTCAGTGAACTACCACCCCTAATACCAAACAATAATAGGTTAACTGCGCCAGTGGAGATTATGGAAAGATTCTTGGATATGGAGGCATCATCCTTAGTTGGCAAGTTTTTGGGAGGAAGGCCGGACATTGAGACTATTCGCTCATGGGCCGCGGCAAAGTGGAAAACTTTAGGAAGCTTAGAAATCGTAGCCATGTCAAGAGGTTTTTTTATGATAAGACTCAACAACAAAGATGATGCAGAGCGCATCTTGACAGGAGGACCCTGGTTTCTAGGAAGGCGTAGCCTCTTTCTGAGGAAGTGGGGGGAGGATTTCAACCCTGAGAAGCAGAACATTAATATAGCACCCATTTGGGTCCGCTTACCAAACCTCCCAGCCTAGTTTGTTAATGAGTACTGGCTTAGTGGCATAGCAAAGATGATAGGAGAGCTCGTGGCAATAGACCATTCAACCCGAGCAAGGACTAGACTGACGCATGCCAGGATCTATGTAAATGCAAACTTGGATTCTGATCTACCTTCTCAGGTGGAACTAGCATATGGAGAGTTTCTAAGGATTCAGCCTATGGAGTATGAGAACAAGCCGACATTTTGTAGCGTGTGCAAAACCCAGGGCCACCTTCAAGCCCAATGTCTGACAATAACTGCAAACAAGGAAGCCACGAGCGAAGGTTTTCTGGGGAAAGCTAATGGGAGAGGGATCCCAAAGTTTCAAGGACCGCGTCTTAACTTGGAAGGATACAGACAAGTTAAGAATAACCAGGCTGACCAAGCCAACACAGAACTGGCAAAAATCCAAGAGAAAGGAAAGCAACATAATGAGGGAGGCAAAAATCATAAGGTATGTAATAAAGATCCCAGCTTGAACATGTTTGATATCCTAGCAAATCTAGAAGTTGAAAAAGAAAATAGTAAGGATGATACCATCAGTGTCAAGTTTCCTAAAACCCTAGACTCCCCATCCAAATCGGGACCATCCACAGCTATGACAAAAAGCCCCAAAAGCTATGCTCAAAATGAAGAAAAATTGCCAGGTCATTTCAGTTTAAACATGGAAAAAATAGAGTCAAGAGTCGAAGTTGTGGAAACAAGAGGCAGGAATGTAGCTCCTAATCCGGTAGTGGAGCAAATTATCCCTTATCAGACGAGCCCAACGGTAAAAGGTTCCTTGAAGGAAAGCCCCTTGTTTAGGAACCAGATAGGAGAGGTGAACCAAAACAAGGCCGAGGATGAAGAGGGAATTGAAAACCCCCAAAATGAGGAAGAAGGTTCAAGCCCTAGACTATCACAGTATATGCCCCCTCATTTCAGTCCAAAATAGACTAGAAGCACCACCAAGCCTCCGATAGATTATGGAAGTGAAAGAAAGAAAGGGAGAATATCTACAACAGAGCACTATAGAATGAGAATCAATGAAGAAATTGCAAACGGAAAGCAAAGAACATTGTTACAGCAAGCTATTCCTGGCCAGGATAATAGCAAAATTGACAAACCCCCTTTGGCTCAGGGAAGGGGGTGGGGAAAAAATATCAAATAGTCTAAATGAAGGTTCTCTCATGGAATGTGAGAGGCCTAAACGGCCCACCAAAACAAAGGATGGTGAAGTCTATAAGGAAGGATTGGAATCCTACTATCATTTTTCTTCAAGAAACCAAAACAGATGCGGCACAATCAACACTTATAGCTAGAAGGATTTGGAAGCAAGGGGAAGTGGCCTTTCAACAAGGTGAGAGGAGCATCTGGGGGGCCTCATGATCTTATGGGATCCTATTAAAATAGAAGGAAGTATTATTCAGGCAAATGAAAGAGTCTTAAGCGTATTATTTCATGATTTTGATACTAATAAGAATTGGATTATGTCAAATGTTTATGCCCCCACCTCTGTCCAAGGGCGGTCTGAACTATGGGAGTTTTTGGGGCATTTGAGCCAAGATTTTAAAGACATTCCTTGGGTGATTGGGGGAGATTTCAATACCCCCTTTACCCATCTGATAAGAAGGGAGGATCTGGGTTACCCTCAAGGAGCATGGAGGACTTCAATGAATTCATTAACACAAATGAATTGATGGATGTAAGACTAAAAGGAGCCAAATTTACATGGAGTAACAAGAGGATAGGAAGTCAGCTGATTCAAGAAAGGTTGGACAGGTTTTTTTTATCCAAGGAAGCTACAACAATGTTTGGTGATTCAACGTTACAAGCCCTTCCTAAATGCGCTTCAGACCATAATCTTATTCTATGGGAGGCATTTCAGGCTAACTCCTTTAAAAAGCCATTCAGATTTCTGTCAATGTGGGTTAAACATCCGGACTTCAAGAAACGAATAGAGGAATGGTGGCAGCAACCTATCCAGGGAAGTGCTTCCTTCAAACTATCTCAAAAACTTAAGATGGTGAAAAACAACCTTAGAATATGGAATAAAGAAGTCTTTGGAAATATTTTTGAGAATAAGAGAGCAAGTGGGGGAAAAACTGAGAATAATAGAAAGCAAAATCCAAAATGGAACCTATGATGAGGCGACAAGGACTGAAGAGAAGGAAACCCTTTGTGAGTTTTATAATATTTTAGCTTGTGAGGAGATGTATTGGAGGCAGAAATCAAGGGCATTATGGCTAAAGGAAGGGGACTCTAATTCAAATTTTTTCCATGTTACCACATTGAGCAATAGAAGCAACAATAATATTAGAAATTTAACTAAGGTGGATGGATCCTCAACTCAAAACATTCAGGAGATCAGGGACGAGGCTGTTAATTTTTTAGTTCATTATTGGGTGAAGAACGGGCCTGTAATGCCCAAGCAAAGGACTCTCTCCTTCAATTCATTCCACAACTCATTGATGAAATGATTAACGAGTCTCTTACAACAGATTTTTTAGATGAAGAGATCAAGGAGGCTTTGTTTAACATGGATCCTGACAAAGCTCCTGGGCCGGATGGGTTTTCACCATGGTTTTTCCAAGTTTGTTGGGATATTGTTGGAGCAGAAGTTATTGCTGCAATCAAGGAGTTCCAAAGTTCAAATCATATTCCAAGGGGTTTCAATTCAAATTTCATTGCTTTGATCCCTAAAGGCCCCAACCCCAAGACTATGGCTGACTTTAGGCCGGTTAGCCTATGTAATATATCCTATAAAATTCTGTCCAAAGTTTTAGCCAACCGTTTGAAGAAAGTTCTACCGGTTATCATTGATCCAAGTCAAGGAAGTTCTGTACAAGGAAGATCAATCTTAGATGGAGTTATTACTATTCATGAGGCTCTTCATACAGCCACTCAGACCAAAAAAGTAGTCATGGCTTTAAAGTTAGACATGAACAAAGCTTATGATAGGATAAATTGGGAATTCCTAGAGGCAGTTTTATTAAAATTTGGCTTCAACATGAAATGGGTCAAGTTAATAAGAGAGTGTATTTCTAAGCCTTGTTTTTCAGTTTTGGTTAATGGGTCTATTGCAGGTTTTTTTCAAAGCAAATGTGGTCTAAGACAAGGAGATCCCATAAGTCCTATGTTGTTCATCATCGTAGCTGAGGCCTTGGGAAGAACCATTAAGGCAACAATGGTAGCTGGACTCATATCTGGTATCAAGGCCACGTCGCTAACTACCTCGATGACACATCAACAATTTGTTGATGATACATTGCTACTGACTTTGGCTTCTATGGTTGAGGCAAGAAGGATTAAAAATATTCTCATAATGTATGAAGAAGCGGCTGGACAGAAAGTGAATTTTGATAAGAGCAAACTTTATTTCATCAATACCCCCATTCCTAGGAAAAACAGCATAGCAAGGATCATGGAATGTCAGATTGCATCCCTTCCCACCTCCTATTTAGGTCTTCCCCTATTTATGAGGAAACCTGAAGGATCAATGTGGAACATAGTTCTAGAGAGGATCCAAAAAAGCTAGCAAGTTGGAAAGGACATCTGTTATCTCAAGCAGGCAAAGCAGTTTTAACTATGGCTTCACTTCAAAGTATACCCGTTTACTTCCTATCGATGTTCAGAGCTCCCAAAAAGGTGTATCACAAAATTGAGCAGCTTCAAAAAAAATTCTCTGGGTCGTGGACTGAGGATAAGAAAAGGATCCATTTAGTAGGTTGGAACAAGGTTTGCAAACCTAAAGCTGATGGGGGGTTAGGATTGAGGAGAGTT
Source organism: Wollemia nobilis (assembly GCA_028583015.1). Classification (NCBI taxonomy): domain Eukaryota; kingdom Viridiplantae; phylum Streptophyta; class Pinopsida; order Araucariales; family Araucariaceae; genus Wollemia; species Wollemia nobilis. The sequence continues at coordinate 7,584,221 of JAQPPZ010002550.1, forward strand.
GCTCATCTCAATACAACTTTGTTAGCCAAACAAGCATGGCGGTTATTGACTAAGGTCGATAATGAATGGACTGCCATAGTTAGGAGGAAATACCTCCAAGGTGTGAACTTCCTTAATGACAACTTAGCAAGCAGGGGGTCTACTTTTTGGAAGGCAATCCTCATGAGCAGGGATCTTGTCAAGAAAGGTCTTAGATGGATTCTAGGAAATGGGCAAACAATAGACTTTTGGAAGGATCGATGGGTGAGAGCTGAGGAGTTATCCTAGAATCCTCGTTTGGCTAGGATTCAAGAGCATATGGAGCAGCATATTGGGAAGAAGGTTGCAAATTATATGTGGTAGGATATAAATATCAATAGGTGGAAACACATCAGAGTACAGGGTTTTGAAGCGGAGTCTGAAGAGCTTTATAACATTTTAACTCAGCAAATTATTCCCTCTGGAGAGGATGAAGATCACATTGTTTGGGCTGAGACTGAAAGTGGTGACTTCACAGTTAAGTCTGCCTATAATTTGCTTCTCAATGTGGAAGGTCAACAATTTCAACCGAGTTTGGTTTGGATCAAAGGCTTAATTCCTAAAATATCCTTTTTTTCATGGTCGATGATTCAAGGAAAAATCCTCACTATGGACAATATGTTATCCAAAGGTATGGTTATTGCTAACCATTGCTACATGTGCAGGGCAGGATGGGAGACAACCCAACACTTGTTTCTGGAGTGTCCGGTAGTGGAGTCCATCCTGGATGAACTTTTCCAAGCCTTTAGGATCTCATGGGTTAAGCCTGCTCTTATATCCGAAGTGTTCCATCAATGGCCTCAACCCTTTGTTAGCCTAAAACTTAAGTACCTATGGAAAATCTATTGGCATCATTTTCTCTGGCAGATTTGGCTAGAAAGGAACCATAGAGCCTTTAAGGATACCATTCACAACCCAAAACCATCCTCAACAGGATTATTGTCTTTGCGAAAGAAAACCTTAGCACCTTAGTGGATGAGAACCACTCAATTCCTCCCCAAGAAAAACAATTAGCTCGGGCCTTAGGTATTGAGGACAAACCTTCCATTCCTTTGCCCAATCCCAAAAATGGGATTTCTTGGGAGCCACCCCCCAGGGTTGGTTTAAACTAAATTTTGATGGTGCAGCCAAGGAGAACCCGAGAAGAGCTGGAGCTGGAGGAATAATCAAGGATCATCAAGGAAATCTGGTCAAGGCCTTCGCTGAACCATTGGGAATCAGAACTAATAACGAAGCATAAGCTAGAGCCCTTTGGAGAGGGTTGCAAGTAGCCCAAGCAACTCAAGGTAACTTGATGATTGAAGGTGATTCGATGAACATCATCAACCTGTTAACCAATGGCAAAAAACCTCCATGGAGAATCGAGGGAGTCATCCATGAAGTGAGGATCCTTTTTGTGGCAAGACAGAATAGGAGGGCTCGTCACGTGTACCGTGAGGCCAACAGGTCAACTGAAAAATTAGCCAACATAGGTGTTGATGTTGGTAGTTTGGTGACATGGACACAAGGTGTGCCACGTGAAGTGGAAAACATTATTAGTCATGAAAAGAAACCTACCCATTAAGGAGAAATATGAATGGGTGTTCTTTCCCCATGGAGCTGGTAATAACTATGGGGTTTCCCTCTAAATCATACCAAATTGGAAATGAAGGTAACAGGGTGTAAGCCTTGGAGGATTTCGACAGAGAATAGGAAATGGGCAAGCAATAGGTTTCACAAGTGCAAAGTTCCAAACTTCAATTCCTTGTCAATGTAAGTAATGTTTACAGTTATGTTTAGGTATGGGTGTGCCTTGTTAGTAAGGTGTTGTAGGGGATTCAACACAAGTTCTGGTAAGAAAGTTTCAAGGATGACTAGGATCTACAATCTCAGCAGAAGGCTGGATATTGTAATAGGTTTTGGGTTAACCTGCAAAACCCGGTAATTAAAATTATTGTATACTATGTTTCCACGAATAAGGATTGCTTTCATCAATTTTATTTATATAAAAATAAAAAATTATCATATCAAAAAATTGAAAGTCTCGTAAGTTGTTTTTGCTCTTCTATTCATGTTTCTAAGTGAAATTTGGAATTTATTTATTATAAATATGAGGACCAAATTTGACAATAAAAATAATAAATTTCTATTTTTGGTTATACTTATAGAATGGATAGAAAGAATTATTTTAAATAGCATGCAAGTGCAATGCTAGTTGGTGAGTTTTTTAAAAATTTGAATTGAAAAATTTATGATCTCATTGCTACAAAACATGCATATCTAAGAACAATATGCATTCTATATAAATGTTTTTGTTACGTAAAATATAATTCCAAATCAAATGCATAAAGAATAAAATTTAAATAGACATAAATTAGTAAATTTTAGATAATATTACATTATTTGGTACATGCTAATGTACCCCCATAGGATAATTGTAAATATTAGAATGGAGTGTGAGTCATTATAGTAGGTGTGTGATTTGTATTTCCCTTAAGTATGTTTCTATATGTGGGATATGTGCATCTGTCATATAGTAAAGTGTGCAAGTGTCATGTAGTTAAGTGTGCAAGTGTGTGCAATGTGTCATGCAGGATAGTCAAGATTCATGTACACAATTGACAAGATGTAAAATAAAGGGACATGAGATATTTATCTTATGTATGAAATAGGAAATGATGCATCTCCTGAATATGTGAGGAGATCAATAATCAATTATTCAAGAGTCATGTATTGTATAGGATCATATTATTACAACAAAATATTGTTCAGAGTATATTGAAGCTTGTATATAATTTAGAGCAACTATATTATAAGTTTTCTTATGCATATTATTATTTATTTGGCTTGTAAATTTATGTTACTATTATTTAATGAATGTTATATTCATTTATATTGGCTATTTATATTAATTTCTCTAATATTTTAATTTACTTAAGATCCTAGATATTGAGACTTATGTTTAATCTGGCTAAAAATTGATCAATGTTATTAGATATACCTTTGAGTAGAGTATATCTAAGCTACCTTGATTAGACTCTATCAAATCTACATTCAAGCCAAGTAGCTTGGAGAATTGTCTATCAAAGTGATATTCAGGCCAAGGAAGAAGCTTGGAGAATTGTCTAACACATTGACATTCAAGCCAAGAAAAAGCTTGGAGAATTGTGGTATCAAAGCCACATTGATCCTCACTCTCAGTAAGGCATTGCATGTCAAAATATAGAACCGTTTTTTTGGTATGAATATTAGAGCTCTAATGTTAATTTTAATTGGAAGAATAAAATATTGAGAATAAGATATTGTTAGAATGAGTCGATTTTTTCTACCTAATATTTCATAGTTTGATTCCTAGATTAAAAGTATTATAAAAAGTACTTCAAAATATTGAAAGCTTATAAAATACAAGAAATAAAATATCTATTCTGGAAGAACATAAAATATCATTCCAATAGAATATTGAGTATTAGTAGAAGCCACCATAATATTGCAATCATATTTGCTTAAGAAGTAGGTAATTAATAAGAAAAAGTGAACAATTATATAAATATTAAGAGGAGAATTATTTCTCCAAATTAGAGCACCTATTAAAAAACTATGAGCCTAATAAAGGCTTAAGTTGTCTAAGAGTAAAGCAAAAGGGGAAAAAACCATCCAAGTACTTGAGAAAAGTTGGACATCACCTAAGGATAGAGAGAAGCCACCTGAGGCCATCCAAGCACCTCAAAAAGTTTTTGACATTGTTTGAAGATAAAGAGTAACTTTCGAAGGTTTTCCAGATACTTGAGCAAGCTTGAAATTGCCTAAGGATTAAGAGGAACCACCTAAGGTCATCCAAACAGATAAAAATATATACCATATTAGTTTCCTAGTAAAAAGAATGAACAATAAAAGTTATCTGAAGTAGCAAAGTGCAATTCAAGGAAGAGTATCCAATGTGAAATGTCTTATTCAGAGAGAAGTGGGTGAAAAGGAAGGAATCCATTAGACATAGTGAAGTGGATTTTTTATAATGCTAATCTCTCTACAATCATAAAATTTCTAATGTACGAATGATGTGCATGGTGGACGTTGCATGAGATATGGAGGACTTGAGCTATGAATATTTTAGTACAATAGATTTAGAGAATATTATGCAAAGGGAAGAAGACTAAGGTATGGAAAAATAATTATTTTCAAAGTTTATTAGGGTACAAAATATTTTCTGGAAACTAGAAGAATTTATAATAGCTTTATTATTTTATTGAAGCCTTGATTATTGAAATAGGAGTTATAAGACTTAATAGTTTTTTGAAATTTTGAATTTAAATTAAGATTTGGAGAGATAAGGATTTCTAATCCAATAAAATTTGAAAATTTTGATATCATTGATTTGAAGAATTTAATTTCTTGAAGATTGGATAAATTAATTTTGCAAATTGAAATTTGGAAAATTGATTGTTTGAATTAAACTTTGGAGAAATAAGGAATTCTACTCCAAAGGAATATAATTTGAATAAATTGATAAATTTGATATTTGATATTTTTAAATGAGTTCCATTATGTTAAATAGCAAAATTTTCCTTTCTAAATCATAACTTTTGAAAGGACCTAATTTTGCATCATGGAAAAAAATGAAATTAATTTTCATTGTAGAAATATTTTGGGATATAGTAAATGGAACAAATAATAAGCCAAAAGAACAAAGAGAAAAATTAAAATTTGAAGAAACTGATGCAAAATCCCTTATGTTGATTACATTTGGGATAATTGATGAAATACAACCATACATAAGTGAAGTAGAGACTTTAGTAGTTGCTTGGGAGAAATTATGTAAAATATTTGAAGGAAAGAACAAAGCAACCATCTTACATTTGCAATCATAGTTATATTCATTAAAGGTTAATAGTGGAGAGAGTATAGAACTCTTTATTTGAATGATAGCCAATTTAAAGGCCAAGCTATTAACTCTGGGATAAAAGTAGAATATTAGCTTCTAATCCAAGTTACATTAAGAGCACTTCCAAAAATATACAAACATTTAGTTACTTCAATTAAAGTGCTAAATTAGACAACAATATTTGAGGAATTAGTAAATGTTCTTCAAGAGTATGAGATAGAAAATTTAGTCAAAGATGAAATAACTAATAATGCTTTGATATCTAAGGAAAATGTACCAAGTAACATTGCAACATCATCATAGTCTTAGCCTAAATAGAAATAGAGATATTTCCACATATGTAAAACAAAGTCATACTATAAATATTTGTAGATACAACTCATTGAATCAAAAAAATCAAGTGAATAGATCTTATCATAATTTTTAGCTAAGGTGGTATCAACCTCAATATCAATATGGACAATAACAATAAAAATGACTAAGAGAAGAGAATCAAAAGGGTAACTTGGTTCAATATATTCAAGAGTCAAAGGAAGCTAAAGAAGGAAATTAAATTAAATCTGTTACAACAAGAACTCTATTTGAATATAAAATTGAGGATAAATATAAAAAGGATGAAAATAAAAATCGTTCAAAAATTCCTAATGGTACTGATGTTACATAAATAGGAAAGGACTCTAAAAGATAGTAAAACATGATCAAGACCAAAACAAAGAAGAAAACAACAAAGGAACAAAATAAGAAGATTATAAATATCCAAAGGAAAAATTCTAAAAATAAAGTCCAAGAAACAGGTTAGCATATCAATATCAGAGTTACAAGCAATGCCAAAGCCAAAATAGAAGGACAAAAGCAAGAATCAAACATTGAAGACTAAATTATTCCATAACCAAATAATGTAATATAGGGGGTGCTAGAGAATCTATAGTCAAGGTAGCAGGATCTGCCTCTATACTGATTATGTGAAATTAATGCAATTACACTACCCCTAAAATATTTAACCACGGATCTATAGTGTTTATAGAATCAATGTCATACACATTTTCAACATCAATAGTTATCACTCCAAGAGCCTCATGACTCTAGACGTTTTTCGCAGGACTGCCCAAACTTCCGAACTCGTTTCGGCCATATCTCACTCATCCGAACTCGGATTGAGCTGAAATTTTGAGGGTAGATGCCTGAAAAACCCTAGAACGTCTCCACCAATTTTCATATCATTTGGAGCAACACAGATCCTAGCGCATCCCTATGTGTGAACGATATATTTGGCAAGCGGCTATGCGAGGGTTTCATCTCGGGTTGAGTGCAAGCAGCTCCAGAGGTTGGTTTTTAGGGGCCTTCGGGCCCTAGCGGCCAATATTTTTGTGGTTTATGCTCAATATTTTAGCAGGAAATGTTGCAGGGGATACAAGATGGGTTAGAAATTTGTCTTTCAATAGATCATACCGTGAACTTGAGTGACAACGGCTTCCAATTTGCTGCACAAAAGAAAAGTGAAAACCATACCTTTCCACGACGTCTAGGGCAAGGATTAAAGAGACCACGAAATAAGTTTCAAGTAGTTGATCAAAAAATGGCTCATATCTCAAGTGAATCTGGTGCTAAGGTGCACCCACAAAATAATTCTACCGTGAAAACCCCTGTCAAGGGTAAGAATTTTGAAGACTCAGTCCCAAAAATGAATTTTAGGGATGCCCTTCATGGTGGACAGCCTCAGCCCAATGCTAATATCAATATTAGGGCTTCTCATAAACCTCTAAGAATGCCTAAGATTGATCCCAGGAAAACGGAGTCAGGATGTCTTAAAGCAGCTGATGGAACTCCTATTGTTAAGCTTGATATGGGTAACATTCAGATTGGCATTGAAGATTTGGAAAAAAGAGGACTAATTTGCTCGGTTCGTGGGTTTTCGTCCGAGTCTATCTCGCTTTCAAAGTCTCGGGCTGCAAAAAGCTGGAAAACTAAAGGTGAGTTACAAATCTCTATTTATCCAAATGGTTATTTTCTTGTTTTATTTGCTAATAATGAAGATAGAGAGAAAAATTTTCAAGGGGGTCCTTGGTTTTTTGGAAGGGCAGGGCTTTTCATGAAGCCCTGGCATACTAAATTTAAAGCCGAAGAAGAGATGCCTTCTATAGCTCCCGTGTGGGTTAGACTCTTTGGCCTCCCTATTGAATTTTGGAATCCTACTATTTTTTCTTCAATTGGAAACTCTTTAGGAACTTTTATGATGACTCGCTGATTGTACTCAAAATTTTGAACATATTATTTATGCTCGAATTTGTGTTTTAATGGATTTTGACAAACCCCTACCTAAAAATATCACATTACAATTTGGGGAAGACACTTGGGAGCAAGTAGTGGACTATGAGAACATTCCTTTTCATTGTAGAATTTGCCATGAATATGGTCATTTGGCCAGTGCTTGCCCAAATAAAATTCCTGATCAAAAGAAAGAAGATATAAACTCAAGCAGGTTTCCAAATACCTAAGAAGAAGAACACTAAAAAAAACCAAGTAATGAAGGATCAATCAAAGTCATTTGCTAATATGTTTGAAATCCTTTCCACAAATGATGTCCCAAGTGAGGAAGAGGAAATAATGGAAACTGAAATCTTAGAAACACAATTTAAATATGAAGGAAAGAACTCGGAGACAAACCAACAAATCAAAGGTTTTCAACAGAAAAAAAAGGAGAAAATTTACACAAGAAAAACAATATTTCAAATGTCAAAACTTCAAATAATGCAGGTCCCAATATAGACTCCATTGAACCATCTAGTAAAATTTTGGCTGTGTATGAGCATTCTTCAAGGTTAGAAGCCATCTCAGATTCAATTGGAATAAGTCAAGAAACAGGGAAAAAAATTGAAGATGGATTCTAATCAAAAAGTAGGTCGCAAGACCAATCAATATCATATGGTAAAAGAAGGTGAAAAGCTTGTAGAGGAAGGTAAGATTAATGCCCTTCCCAACATTTTTAGCCCTGGTATTAATGAAGATCATCACTTGGAATATTAGAGGACTCAAAGGGAGTCTTTCAAAACAAAATGAAATTAGAAGAATGATTCAGATAAATCATCCACATCTTGTTTTCCTTCAAGAAACAAAGATGTCAATGGAGGATATGGACTTAATTGCCAAGAAAATTTGGCCAACTGAAAAGTGGTTTCCCTCAGCTCCCAAGGGACTTCGGGTGGCATTGCTTGTCTTTGGGACCCAAAAGAGGTAGTTATTCACCATATGGTTGGCAGTTGGGGTTTGTTGGCTATAGCTATTCAAAGTAGACATTCCAACCAGATTATGCTCTGCATTATCGTTTATGCCCCGACTTCTTTGGAGGAAAAAGAAGACAGTGGAAGGATATTACTCATATTATCTCTCATTTTCCTAAAGCTTGGATCTTGATCGGAGGAGATTTCAATACCATCCTCTCTCTGGATGAGAAAAGGGGGGGAAATAGAAATTTGGACAAAAGTACCGACCTCATGAGCGAATATATTGCAAACCTCCATCTTGTGGATATCCAACCAGATAATGGCCTTATGACTTGGTCTAACAGAAGGCAAGGCTTAGCTTGTATAATGGAGAGATTGGATAGGTTTTTGCTCTCTAAAATTTCTTAATCCATGGTCACATTCCTAAAGTGAAGACTCTTAATAATGTTGGTTCGGATCATTGGCCATCATGGTGGAAATGTGGAAAACCAATGTGAGTTTCTCTCCTTTTCATTTTCAATTAATGTGGCTTAGAGACATTTCCTTCAGACCTCGTGTGCAACAATGGTGGAAGGAAGGTAAACCTAGGCATGGGACTAAGATGTTCTGTTTTGCCAAAAGACTGCAATACATTAAATCCAAAATCAAGACTTGGAACCGGAAAGAGTTTGGGGATGTTCATAAAAAAAACATGAAGTTATTGCTCATCTTGAAAATTTGAATAAGAAAATCCATTTAGATGGCCTCACAGAGAAGAGAAGTGCAGATGAAATTAAACTCACAACTCAGTTAGAGGAATGGGAAAAAGAGAAGAAATCTTATGGAAGCAAAAATCTAGAATTCAATGGCTCAAAGAAGGAGATCGAAACACAAATTTCTTCCACAAATCTCTTCTAGCTCGAAGATCTCACAACTTTATTTCTTCCTTAAAATCAGATTCTGGAGATGTTGTTTATACTTGGGATGGCATGAACTCTATTGTTGTTGATTACTTTTCCAATATTTTTGCTGCTACTCCTCTTGACTCATCTTCACAACAAAATGTTCTTCAAGCAATCCCTTCTCTTATCACTTCCGAGGAGAACTCTATTTTGACTGCTCCTGTTACTATCAATGAGCTTCAACAAGTAGTTTTTAAAATGCAAAAAGGGAAAACCCCAGGTCCCGATGGTTTTCCTATTGAGTTCTACCAAGAGTTCTCGGGATATCCTTCATGTTGATTTATTAGAGGTGGTGGAAGAAGCCAAGAAATCCAAAGAAATTTTGAAGGTTATCAATAAAACTTATATTACTCTTGTTCCAAAAGCTCAAGAGGTTGATCATATCTCAGCTTTTAGACCTATTGCTTTATGTAATGTTCTTCTCAAAATTATTACTAAAATCATGGCAGAAAGGTTGAAGCCTCTTTTGCATAAGATTATTTCCCAGCAGCAAGGGGGATATGTGGAAGGACGTCAAATAGTAGATGAGATAGTTCTTGCTCAGGAAGCCATCCATTCCATGGATATGCAAAATTCTCCTTCTATGTTCATCCGGTTAGACTTATCCAAAGCTTATGACAGAGTGGATTGGCACTTCCTTATCAAAGTTTTGAGGCAATTTGGTTTCTCTAAGGATTGGATGGATTGGATTATGGGATGTATCTCTTCAGTTTCCTACTTAGTTCTTATCAATGGTAGGCCTTCTCAGTTTTTCCTAGCTTCCAGAGGTATTAGGCAAGGTGACCCGCTATCCCCTTATTTATTCATCATTCTTGCTGAATGCTTGGGTAGGACTATAACCAAAAAGAGGGAAAACAAAACCCTTGAGGGAGTTACCATTGCTCATGGAGCTAGACCTATCTCTCATCTTCAATTTGTGGATGACTCTACCCTTTTAGGTAAAGCTACAGCTAAGGAAGCTTCTAATATTAAGCAAATCATTAGCTATTTTTCTAAGGCTATCAGGCAGCTTGATCAATGAAGACAAATCTAAAGTTATTTTCTTTCACCGCTCTGCTAGACAGGAATCCATGGTCTTGGATAAATTAAGATATAAGAAGACCTCTCTTCCAATCACTTATTTAGGTATTCCCATAAATATTCAAAGGCAGAAAAATAAATATTGGAATTGGTTGTTGGACAAAGTCAAGAAGAAAATTGGAAAGTGGACCAACAAGTGGCTTTCTTCTGGGGGTAGAATCACCTTGGTAAAATCAGTCCTTCAAGCTATTCCTATTTATGTTTCTTCCATTTTGAATATCCCAAAGGTTGTTCTTCGAGAATTGGATCAAATCAGTCATCGTTTCCTTTGGAGTGGTACTAAGGAGAAAAGAAAATGGGCCTTGGTGAAATGGGATACTTTATGTCTTCCTAAGAGTGAAGGGGGGTTAGGATTCCGGTCTTCAATTAATAACAACAAAGCTTTAGCTGCTAAATTATATTGGAGGATGTTGCATAACCCCAATGCTCTTTGGGCCAATAATCTCCGTGCTAAATATGTTGAGAACAAAAGTCCCGAAGACCTTGTTCGCTATCAACTTCCTACCAAAGGTTCTCCCATTTTAGCAGCTCTTAAGACTCGGTGAGGATTTGATAAAGAAAAATTATTTTGGATCATTCATAATGGTCAACATGCAAATTTTTGGACAGATTCTTGGGATGGTCACAAGCCTTTGATAACTCAGCTTCCCGATTGGAGGCCTTGGATGGAGGAGCTTCACCGAGCTAATTGGATAAAGGTGGCTAATTACTATCTGTACCATACTGGTAATTCAAAGGTTGGTAGATATTGGATCCCTATTGAGGACTGGCCTATTCAAATCCCGTAAAGGCAAAGACAAGATATCCAAGGCATCCTTCATATGAGATCCCTCTCTTGGTCCCATGAAAAAGATTGTTTTGGATGGAACAACACTACTAAGGGTGAGTATTCAGTTGCTCAAGGTTATTTGACCTTATGCCATAATAATCCCAACCATTCTTCTGACATATTTTCTCAATTGTGGGCTCAAAAGCTCTGGCCTAAGGTGAGGTTCTTTAATTGGCTTTTATTGCATCGTAGGGTGCTTACCGGTGAGCAACTTATGAAGCGTGGTTTTCATGGCCCTTTTAGATGTGAAATGTGTGAAGAGAATGTAGAAAATATCAACCATATTTTTATTGAGTGTACTTTAGCCTCTGAGCTATGGAGGAGAATGGCAACTTTACTTGGCTTAAAGTGGTCCAATTTTTTCACTTTTGAACAGCTTTGGAGGGATTGGCCTAATCAAGAGGGTGTTGATCATTTTATTAGGCAGTTAGTTTGGATGGGTTCTACCATTCTTCTTTGGAATATTTGGAATGAAAGGAACAACCAAATTTTTAATCAAGATAGGAAGGATATTCACTATATTTGGCAAAAGACCATAGCCAACTTAGTTGAATCAGTCCATCAACTCCTTAATCACCCCCAAAACTCCCACCAAAGATGGGATCAAGTGATGCAAAGATTGAAGATTAAACCTTCTAAGGGCAACCAACTTAAAGGGAATGTGAGTATTAGTAAGATGGATAGGACTAGAAATTGGCAACCTCCTCCTAAGGATTTTGGAAAAGTCAATACCGATGGAGCCTCTAGAGGGAACCCTGGAAAAGCCAGTGTGGGAGGAATTGGTAGACTTTCAGATGGCTCCCTGGTTTTTACTTTTGCTGAGAATTTGGGTATTCTTTCCAATAACCTTGCCGAGGGGTATGGTATCCTTAGAGGCCTTCAGGAGGCTACTAAGGTTGGATGGGAAAAGGTGTTAGTTGAGTCCGACTCTCAACTTATGATTAATCTCTTGAAGACTCCTTCTAAGAATCATAAGGTGGATTGGAGAATAAAAAGAATTATTGAGAAGATTCAGTTAATCCGGATGGGATTTTTGAAAGTTGATTACAATCATGTGGTCAGAGATCAAAACAAGAGTGCTGATGCTTTAGCTAATTGGGCTTTGGACAAAGGTGATCTTACTTGTTATGGCCACCCTCCTATATGGTGGGCTTCTCAAATTAGGGAAGCTCTTCTTTCTATCATTTCTTTGGATGGCTCCAGTTTTCAAGGTACCTAGTTTCTTCTTGTTTTTTTTTTTGTTTCTCTTTGGTTCATTCAGTTTTTTTAGTTCCCTAGCTCATTCTATTCTTTATTTTGTTTCCTCTGTTGATTCTTGCATTAATAGTCTTCTGGTCTAGATAGGTCATTGTTTTGTTCATTTTTTTTTCTTTTGTCTTCTTTGTTTTTTTGTTTAGTTTTTTAAGGTGGGTGGGTTCTTTTGTTTTGTTTTGTTTTTGTGTTCTTTGTGTTGTTTTTTGTTGTTCTTGTGTTTTTGTTGTTTTTTTTTTTTTATGTTTTTTGTTATTGTTCTTGTGTTTTTTTCGTTCTTGTTCTTGGGTTTCTCTTTGTTTGTGTTATTTCATTTTTTTATGTGTGAGTGTTTTCTATGTTTTTTGTTTTTGTTTATTGTCTGTTGTTGGTTGTTTTTATTTTTATTTTTATTTTATTTATTTTATTTTTTAGGTTTTGGTTGTGTTTATTTTTCATGTTTTTTTGGGTTATGTCTTTGTAGTGTTCTGTTGTTTTTGTCTTGTTTGTGTTTTGTTATGTGGTTCTTGTGTTTTTCTATGTGGTTTGTGTTGTGGTTTCTTTTATCTTATTGTGCGTGTTTGGTTGTGCTTTTGGTTTTGACACACTCAAGGAGCATGTTTTTTATTTTATTTTATTATTTTTGTTGTTATTTACTTTTTTTAATTTGGTTTTGTGTGTTTGTTTGCTCCTTGAGTATGTCAAAGGTGGTAGGCCAGGTCCGAGTCCCGGGCATTTTTTGCGGAATGGATACCCCCGCCTCCTTGGGTCTTACCCGAAAGTGGCATCCCTTTTGGGATGTTTTCCACAAATAAAAAAAAAAGAGCCTCATCATTCCCGTTGTACTTCTAATAGCAGCATGAATTCTCTCCTCAAAATCAATCTCTTGAGGCTCCACATTCATATACATGAACAACAAATTACTTCAAAGTATAGCTTCAATCTCAATTTTCTTAGTAGCACAGTTTGAACCATTCAACAAGGGAACATGTTGATCCATAAATTTCTTGCTAAAATATAAAATCCTATATGTAATTGTGACCAAAAATTATATAACCAATACATAGATCTTGAAAAAATATATGATTTTGATTCAAAATGATTTAATATACAAAATTTATGGTCCTTAGAAATTTCACCCAAAATTTATGACAAACTAATGGCTATGGGAAGATTTTAAGATTTGTAATAAATTATGCAATAATACTATATAGTCACTAGCTCTTAAAAATAGAGAGCTTCTAAATCAAAGTTGTTACATGAGTGAGAATGAGGGGGTGCCTAATTTGGCTCCGGAGAAAATAAACTAAACAACATACTAACAAATGGGATGATGACACTTTCTACTTTCTAAAATAGGGGACTACCAACTAGGTGTTTACTATGTTAAATTTTTGTTGTTATCTAATATATCCTTAGGAGAATCCTCTAATCTTTGAATTTTATCTTAAATATAACTTTGGCTTCTTTTAGGATTATTTGTGTGATATTTGATAGCTGAGCGGAGGCAGGAATGGAGCAAAGCGGGAGCGGAGGCAGGTGCAATTTCTGCAAACATGATTCTCATTCTGCTGGAGGTGGGAAACAGGGTTTCCAAACCCTTGGAAGCTGTGAGGCTCAAGGAGGGAACAAGCAAGGTTCTGAAGCAACTGAGGAAGAGCAGGTGGAAAGTGACAAGGACACTGAGGGTTTTAAAAAATTAGAGGGACACGAACCCCCCGATATTATTTTTGATAAGAAGGCCCACATCAAGAATTCTGAGGGCAATAAGTCTTTTGCACAGGCCCTTAAAGGTGGCAATAGGGTTTCCTTACATTCCTTACCACCTCTCACTCCCAATGGGCAGAAGGTATCCGTGCCTGAAAGCGTAATGGCAGACTTTATATCGATGGAAAATTTTTCTCTGGTAGGCAAATTCATAGGGGGCAGGCCGGATATTGAAACGATTCGACGATGGGCATCCTTGAAGTGGAAGACTTCTGGACACATGGAGATTATTGCATTATCAAGGGGGTTTTTTGCGGTACGCCTTAACAATAGTGAAGATGCTAGTCGTATTCTAACAGGAGGACCTTGGTTCTTGGGCCGAAGAAGTCTTTTTCTTAGGAGATGGGCTGAGGATTTTGACCCGAAAAAGCAGAGCATAAACTTTGCCCCCATTTGGGTCCGTCTCCCAAATCTCCCGTTTCATTGGTGGCATGAGTATTTTCTTCGTGGTATTGCCAAGACCATAGGGGATTTGGTGGCCATTGACAATCCAACCCTTGCACGCACCATAATGACGCATGCTAGGATTTGTGTAAATGCAAACCTAGAATCTCGAGCTTCCTACTCATGTGGAGTTAGAATATGGAAATAAAACAAGATTACAGGTCATCGAATATGAAAATAGACCGGCATTTTGCTCGATCTGTAATATTCAAGGCCATCTCAAAGGACAATGCTCTTTTTTGAGAAGCCAAGAAACCCTTCCTAGGAATAATGATTCCAAGCGGCAGCTTTTCGGAAATAATGGCAAATACACAAGGATGTACAGGGTTAAAGATCCAAATGTTGAAAAGGCAAAGGCCTCTCGGTTTGGGGCAAATGGAGAATGAGGCTGAGCTTCACATGGACAATGGTAAGGACAAGCAAATTGCTACATCACAAACTGACCAACAAAAGGTATGCTCTCCTTTCGAAAATCTAAATAAATTTAACATTTTGGCTGAAAACCAAATAATTACAGAGGAAAATCGGAATGAAGGATCTAATGTTGAGGATATAATTCTTGGTCTCCCTGCTTACCTTGACTCCCCAACCAAATCTGGACCTTCCAATCCTCCTCCGGTTGGTCATAAAGAATGCCCTAATGATGAGTCTTTTTACGCCCCGTAAAGAGAAAAAGTGCTTTCAGAGTTAATCAGCCCTTCCAAGCGACATTTTTCACCTTTGTCTTTGTCCCAATCCGGAGAAGGGGTTTCCAAAGATCGTTATCCAACAATGTTACCCAAACCAAATTTAGCCCGAAACAGACTAGAAGCTCAATGAAGTCCCCCATGATTGACTCGTGGAGGTGAGAAAAAAAAGGGAAGAAAGTCAAATGCCCAAAGAATGGAAAGAAGAGGTCCAAGATGAGATAGCTAATGGAATTCAGACTACTCTGATTCCATCAACTGGAAATCTTCCCTTTGAAGAGAACAAAATTCTTAAGCCCCCTCAAGTCCAAGGCAGGGGAAGAGGAAAAAACTTTAAAAGTTCCAAATGAAGATCATATCCTGGAATGTAAGGGGGCTCAATGGCCTTCCTAAACAGCGGTTAGTCAAATATTTAAGAAGAGATTTTGATCCCACTATTCTTATTTTGCAAGAAACTAAAGTCGATGAAGTTTTGTCTAGAAAAATTGCCCTCAATATCTGGAAAAAGGGAGAAGCAATTTTTTGCAAAGCCAATGGAACCTCATGTGGTCTTCTTTGTATCTGGAATCCAGGGAAGGTGGAAGGCAAGGTTATTCAATTAGGGGAAAGGGTAATGAGCATTATTTTTAAGGATAAGGTTAGTGACCTTTCTTGGATATTAACAAATGTGTACGCCCCTAATTCTATATCTGGGAGAGCTGATCTATGGAATTTACTCAGTAATTTCAAGGAATTTTTTCAAGATATTCCATGGATAGTGGTGGGGGAATTTAATAACCCTATTTACCCCTCTAAAAAAAAAGGGGGAGCAAGAATTCCAAGCAAGAAGTATGGAGGACTTTCAAGATTTCATCAACAACAACAATTTATTGGATGTCAAATTAAAAAATGCTAAATTTACTTGGAGCAATAGGAGGTCTGGAAATCAACTTATAATGGAAAATCTTGATAGGTTTTTTTTGTCACAGGAAGCAATACAATCTTTTGGGGATGCAAATCTGTTGTCCTTGCCTCGCATTGGGTCTGACCACAACCCGATTTTACTTGAAATTGAAGAGACTCCAAAATTCAAAAGGCCTTTTAGGTTTGAATCTATGTGGATGCACCACCCTGATCTCGTAGACAGAATTTCTCATGGTGGCAAGGATTCTTGTCGTGGCATGTGCCTTCATTCGGATTAGCACAGAAACTTAAAGTGGTGAAAGAAAATCTAAGGATCTGGAATAAAGAAATTTTTGGAAATATTTTTGAAAACAAGAAAGTCATCTCTGAAAGGTTATCAACCATTGAGAAAAAACTTGAAGAGGGATTGCCGCACTCTTCCCTACAGGCAGATGAAAAGAAAGCCCTTGTCGAGTACCATAATGTTTTAGCTCGCGAGGAGACTTTTTGGCGGCAAAAGTCTAGAGCTACTTGGCTAAAAGAAGGTGATGCCAACACAAGATTTTTTCATGCATCTACCTTAAGGAACAGAAGCCACAATAGAATTAAAGAACTTGTTAGAGATGATGGATCATCCCTTTCTAGTCCTAATGAGATCATAAATGAAGCAGCTTTCCTATTTTCGTAATCTTTTAGGAGAAGAACATTTCAGTTCCGCCTTAGCTTCGTAATCAATGCTTTACCATATTCCTCATTTAATTTTTGATGACTTGAATGGGGAGTTAATTAAGCCTTTCACGGATGAAGAAATCAAAGAGGCCCTCTTCTCAATGAACCCCGATAAAGCTCCAGGTCCAGACGGGTTTTCACCTCATTTTTTTTAGGCTTTTTGGGATATTGTAGGTTTTGATGTATGTGCTACTATCAAGGAATTTCAGTCCACAAAGCATATTCCGAGAAGTTTTAACTCCACTTTTATTGCTTTAATCCCAAAGATTCCTACTCCTAGATCTATGATGGATTTTAGACCTATTAGCCTTTGTAATGTTGTTTATAAAATTTTGACCAAGGCGATTGCAAATAGAATGAGGAAGATCCTTCCTATGTTTATTGATGTTTGTCAAGGCAGATCAGTCCCTGGAAGGTCCATCCTTGATGGTGTCATAACAGCTCATGAAGCCCTCCATTCGGTAGTCCAGACTAAAAACCTCGCTTTTGCTCTCAAGCTCGGATATGAACAAGGCTTATGACCGCATAAACCGGAGTTTTGTCTCTCGCCATTCTTCAGAAATTTGGTTTTCATCATGAATGGATCAAGCTTTTGGAAGGATGTTTTATGAAACCTTGGTTTTCAGTCCTTGTTAATGGTGCTCCCAAAGTAAAAGGGGCCTAAGGCAAGGTGACCCTATCTCTCCCATGTTGTTTATCATTGTGGCTGAAGCCCTTGGGAGGACAATCAAAGTTGCCTGTAATATTGGTCTTATTTCAGAAATTAAAGCATCATCACAAACACAAGTAGCTACACATGAACATTTTGTGGATGATACTTTGTTGTTAACTCTTGCATCAGTTTTTGAGGCTAAGGTCATAAAACATATTCTAGAGCTATATGAGGATGTTGTAGGGAAAAAGGTAAATTTTTCAAAGAGTAAAATTTATTTCTTTAACACTCCCATTCAGAGGCAGATTAAGATTGCTAGGATTCTTGGATGCTCAATGTCTACTCTTCCATCCACATACTTAGGCCTTCCTTTATTTACAGGCAGAGCTACTGATTCCATGTGGACTAATGTAATTGAAAGAATTCAGAGGAAGTTGGCTGGATGGAAAGGGAATTTGTTATCTCAAGCTGGCAAGGCAGTTCTCACCAGGTTTTCCATTCAAAGCATCCCTGTCTACTTTCTCTCTATTTTTAAAGCTCCTACAAGTGTCTACACTAAAATTGAACAGATCCGGAAGAGGTTCCTATGGACTGGTTCTGAATCTAAGCAGCGCTTTCACTTGGTGTCCTGGGATAGGGTTTGCAAACCAAGGGAGTTTGGAGGTATTGGGCTAAGGAGAATACAACATTTAAACATGGCCCTCCTGGCCAAACAAGCATGGCGTCTTCTGACAAATGCAAATGCAGTAATGGATTACTATAATCAGAAGAAAGTATTTGCAAGAAACTAAATTTTTAAGTTATTCCTTTCCTCCCAGGGGATCAATTTTTTGGAAATCAATCCTTCAAACTAAAAACTTGCTAAGCAAAGGGCTACGTTGGAAACTGGGAAATGGAAGAAACATTGATTTCTGGGGCCACAAATGGTTAAAGGACTATCCCCTCTCTCGCAGACTCCCATCCTTTCAACCCTTAGAGCTTGGACAATTGAAGTTTTTGGTACCAAAGTTGCAGATTTTATTACTTTGTCAAACAATAGAAGGGTTTGGAAGCCAATAATGAACAATGATCTACCAGGGGCATCAATAACACTCGGAGAATGAATTAAGACAAGTCTTTACTCCCTTCCGGCATTCTTGAGGACCAACTTTATCCGGGAAGCTTCGGACAATGGGGAATTTTCTCGTCAAGACCGCTTATCTGATGCTTATTGATAATGATGAACCTACTTTCCCTCACTTGGAAGTTTGGCCCAAAAGCATTGTTCCGAAGGTTGGGTTTTTTGCATGGCTGGCCATCCAAAATAAGATCCTCACCATGGATAACTTAATAAAAAGAGGTGTGATTGTTGTTAATAGGTGTTATCTTTGTATGTCCGAGTGGGAGTCTATTGATCATTTGTTTCTGTATTGTAATTTTTCTGTCTCAATCTTGTTAGGTCTCGTTACAAGTGTTTCATATTTATTGGGTCCATCCTCACCCATTTTTGACTTATTTGTCCAAGTGGCCTTCTCCCTTTTTGAATAGGCATCTTAGGTATATGTGGAAGATCTGCCTTCATCACTACTTGTGGCAGATATGGTTGGAAAGGAATCGTCGGGCCTTCTTGGATAAGGTTTCTCAGTCATCCTCTGTCCTGTCAAAAATTTTAGTATATGCTAATGAGAATGCTTGTTTAGTGCCTCGTAGATCTAGACCTCCAAATCCTTTTGAAGCTTCATTAGGCCACTCATTAAACTTACCTCTCACCGATGGCCTCAATCATCCTCAAGTCTGTCCTAGAACCATGATCACATGGACCCCACCCCCCTAGGGTGGATTAAGTTAAATTTTGATGGGGCATCTAGGGGAAACCCAGGTGAAGCCAGGGCTGGTGGCTTACTTAGAGACCACAAGTGTGAGGTGCTTGTAGCTTTTGCTAAACATCTTGGAGCTCAAACTAACAATGTGGTCGAAGCGAGGGCGCTTTGGAGGAGCCTCAAGGTGGCAGAGAATTATCCAGGGAAACTGTTGGTGGAAGGTGATTCTCTTATTATTATAAATCTTCTAAAGAACACTAAGAGAGCTCCTTGGAGATTTGATGACTACATCCACGAAGCAAGGGCTCTAATTCATGATCGACCTGAGGCCATAATTTTGCATACCTTCCGGAAGCAAACATGGCAGCTCGATAGGCCGGCAAATGAAGGCATTGTAGCAGACAAATTTGATCACGTGGACCGAAAATCTTCCTCATGCAGCCTCAATGGTGATAGATAATGAAAAATTTTAGATTGGAAGGCTCAAAGTGGATTTTGTCTTTGTTAGTTCTATTTTGCGTCTTTCTTTTCTCGATGGCCATAATATTAGGCTTCCATAGTTTAGTTTGGTCGTATTCTCGTTGGAAGAGTAGGTCTTGGCCCTTTTTGTTGTCGGTTTAAACTTTTAGGGCTTGGCCTTTGTCCAGCTTGGTCGCTGGACCCTATTTTGTAAAATGGTTTTGGGTCAACCGGTTAAAACCCGATGTTAATTATAAATATTCTCTTACTTACCAAAAAAAAAAAAATATGAAGTTTTTTTTCTATTTTTTTTTTGCACTTATTTTATTTGAAAATACTTTCTTTAGTTTTTAATATTGTTATATAAAATATTATTATAATTATGTTAAAGAAAATTTTATAGTTCACACGGATTAAAAATGTGTGTGAATGGATGCTTAGGTGAAGTGCATGTGGAACATTCATTGTCAACATTATGAATGAATGAAAAGGAAAAGAAGAAAACTATAAAAATATGAGTAAAACATGAATTAAACAGAAATAATAAGAGTGTGAAAAACATAAGGAAAATAATTAGAATATTCTAATGGACTAATCAAAAGGAAAATAAGCAAATTACAAAAAGGAGATGAATAAAAAATGAATTAAATAGAAAGAATATGAGTATGAAATAAGTGAGGAAAATAGTTGGAATATAGAATAGTAAGAATAAAAAGAAAGGAATAAACAAATTGAGAGAGGCAAGTTTATAAGAAAATAAAAGGAAAATATATTTATATTTAAGATGAAATAAGAATAATGATGAGAAGGTATGTTAACACAAAAAATGAAGAAAGCAAATATAAGAGTAAAATTGGTGAATAAATATGAAAGGGGTATTAAGAAGAAAAATGAGAGAAACAAGTAATATATATATATATATATATATATATATATATATATATAATAAAGATTAATGTGCAAAGGGGAGAAAAAACAAGTGGATAAAGATTCAATATGTACAGTGATTTTTCTTAGTTGTAAAGGTTTGTTTCTTAAACCTTGTTCTATAAGCTAAAATTCGTCTATTAATTGTTGAGGATGATGTCAAACGTCACCCATAATAATAAAATTAGTGTTATATTCTTTAGGATATGTTATTTTTATATAGAATCATTTAATAAGTCAATCTATATCAGATTGGATACTTAGATTGAGTTAAATACAAGTTCTAGATTTATTCCTAGAAAATAGGGCCAATAGAGAGTTAATTTCTAGGCAAGTTATCTTCATGAAGAGAGTGCTTCAAATCAAGGCTAGTTAAGTGAGTTGTAACTGAAATAAATCACATGCAAAAATATCTTAAATTGGGTGCTTTACTTTATTCCAATTAAGAATTTTAGTTAACGGGATAAAACACCATGCAAGGTGGATATGACAAAAGCTAGATTTTTTAGAAACTTGAGTTGTTTTAGATTTTTTGAATGATCGTTATGTACATTATTATTGGAATTATTTTGAATATAGAAAAATCAATAATTTTGAGAGCACACATTGGGTGCACTATTTTGAAGCCTTTTTAAAGTTTTTTTTGTATTTTTTTTTCAATTCTAGATCTGGTTTGGACTTTGTTGAAATTGGAGCTTTTTGTTAAGGATATTTCATCATTTGATATTCAAAATTGGTTTAGATTAATCATTAAACACTCTTGGATAATTTTTTGGTGATATCCATGCTCCATTAATGTTCATTTTATCTTAGATCATAATTGCTTTATTGTTGTTTTTATTATCTCTCCACCTCAAGAATTTATTTTTTAGGGTGTATGAAACCTCTTTTTATTCCTTTATCTTATATTATTTATTTAGTAACATATAATTTTTATTTTTTTATCAAGGTAAATTTAGTATTTTGAAAGGGCCCAAACCCTTTTACAAAAGTACAACTATAGATATGAAACTCCTTATTAAAGGTAACACAAGTCCAATAATACCTCCTAGATCACATACCTAGGGAGTTCTAGCTCACCCAAAACCTTACAAAAAATAAAACTTATAATTAATTCTAAATAAACCACAATCAAGCACAAAAAATATGTTTTTTAGTTCACCCCCAACCTCACAAACATTGAAAGATAAAATTTAAACTAGCATTTTGTAATCCTCTAGATCTCCCTTTCCTATGAATCTTATGAACCAAAACTCAAATCCACAGTAGAATAGAAAGCATGCATTTCAATTTTTCTCATGCTTCATCCACTTTCGATTAATTTTTTTGTAATTTCATTTTTTTGATTAGCTCATGCGTACATTATTTTGTCTAGATCATACTTCCATTGGGCTAGCACCTTATCTTTATAAATTCTCATATATTCATCAAGCATATTTAACATTGAATTTCATAAACATTCTCACTCAGCATGTATATCATCCATATGCTTCCTAAACTACTCATATATTTCTTATAGCCCTTTCACATCCATGGAAATTATACTACAATGATTTAAAATTCAATAGTTTTTATCTCCTACAAATTATAATTTCCTCATAATATTAACTTGGTGTTTTTTTATCACACATCATCGTGTAATATCCCTTCACTTCCCATCCTTATGCAAGGACTATGTATTGTCTAGAAGCTGCTCTTTTAAACTAATCCAAAAATATCTATGTGGATCTCCCTCAAGGGTATCCACCATTTATCCTCCCCTTGTAGTGTTCCTTGATTAGAGAACATGTTTTCTATAATATTGGCTTCCCTATATATACATATATATGTACTACTTCCACCTCAACAAAGGTTTAAATAATAGTCCTAATATGTTGAAAAGTATTACGTATTTACCAGTTTGTCATTGCTTCTTGCTTGAGATTGTTAATGATGTTTAGAGAATCTCCTTCCACTACTAACTTTATAACTACCAAGTCTCTTGCTACTTCTACCCCTATCAATAAAGCTCAAGCTTATACTTTTATGGCTTATAATGATTCCTAAATATGCTTAGGATACACCCTTTATTATTCCGTGTTCATTTCAAACAATATCACTTATCCCTACCTTCCTCGAGTTCCCCTTTGAGGCCCTATCAAAGTTCATATTCATCCATCCTTATTGAAGTGGTAATCATTTAGTCTCATACCTTGATAGGTTATGAGTATCATCTATGCTACTAGTTGGGTCTAAGTTATAGGTTCTTCTTAGTCAAGCCTCATCTCCTATTTCAATTTTGGTTGAGAACTTTATTATCTTCACATTTTCCTCAAATGCTCATATAATAATCTACACATTTCTCCCTATTTTTCTTTTCTCCTCAAATATTCTCTTATTCCTTTCTAGCCATATTCACCAAGCCTAGAGGAAAGGAATTAGATTCCAAATTCCATTGAGCCTAGGACTAATGAAATACTTCTCTCATTTCTCTAACCCATCTAGCATGGTATTCGATAAATATCACACTACCCCCATATTATTTATTAGTGCCTAAAGTATATTTAGTGGGTAGTCACATTCTAGAAAGATATGTTGAATCGACTCCTCTCTTTACTCAGAGGAAGTATTTGTTTGGGTAATGAATTTATTTCTTCTAAAAATTATCTATAGTCAATATCTTATACTATACAACCAACCATAATAAGACATCATGTTTGGAAATTAATTTTCTCCCCATATTCTCTTCCATGAAAAATCATATTCTATAGCTATACCAATTAAGTCATGAGTTTATTTGACATTAAATTCACCATCTTGTATGGATCCCCACATCAATGAATCTTTTTGCATCTCCAAAATTATATAATATGATCTAAGTTTTACCTTCAACTTCACTCAATGCTTCATTATTATCCTGGTTCATGTTTATCTCATTCCATCTTAACTGACCTCCTACCATCACCATATAGTCACTTACTAACCTACCATATCTTGCTTCCTTATTCTTCCATATCCTATGCATATCCTAATCTATGGTTAGTTGTTTAATTTCTAACCACGCATCCTCCCAAAATATAATGGATATACCATCCCCTAATTTCCATTGTAATACCTTCCATAATAAATCCCTTACCTTCACAATGTAATCCTATAATGAAGACACCTGATATGGATTGTGTGTAGTAAGTAGTCTAACATCTTCCATACTGTCTAAATATTTTTCCTTCAGTATTTTATCCCATATTGGTTGTTCCTTCTTCATAACTCTCCACCCTACCTTTTCATCCAACACTAGGCTTATGTTTCTAATTCTCCAAAGGTCTAATCCTCCTTGTGTTTTGGGTTGACATACCTTCTCCCATGATATTAGAGGTAATATTCTCCTTTATTCTAAACCAGTCCATAGAAATAATTTTTGGATTCCTTCCATAGTATTAACCACTTTGAAAGGAATTTTAAAAACTGGTAGCTAATATATTGGGATGGCTTGTAATGTACTATTAACCAATTGTATTTTTCCATATTAGTTAAGTAAACTCCCTTTCCAACCTACCATATTTTTCTAAAATTTATCTATCAATCCATTCCATAATGGATCTTTATAGTATCCTAGAAACATCAACATCCCTATCACAACCCTAATTTTTCCATCTCTTTTTTATTTATTTATTTTTGAACACCACCAAGGGTTCTAGGATCTAGGATTCAGATCAACTACTAATATCAAACCATCAGTTACTTATCTAGATATTCCTTTAGGCACAACCATCATTACACCTTACATAAATATGGCTATGTAAAATATCTAGAATAGTCGTTCAATTACATAGATGCCTTCTAGCTTCCTTTACACTATGCTCTTTCCATGATACATGAAATGATACGACTCCACACCTAGAGTCATTCTTTATGATATCTACATCATACATTATTAAAATATAGAACTCACCTTCAGTAGAAGGGTCTTCATAGCATCAACCAACCCAACTACATCTAGAATTCTAATCATTTCATATTTCTACATTGCAAATCTAACATTAAGCAAGATCATCGCCCTTTCATATTCCAATATTACTGGAATCATGTCACCAGAATGTAGCAACACAAAAACCTACAATCAACATCAAACATACTAACATAAAGCCATTCACTCTGGTTTACAATACCATGCACCTAGTTCACCATGGGTAGCTGCAATAATAATATCCTAGGCTCAATGTAATATCCTAAAATATTTTCTAACCTAGAGAGCTTGGCTCGACTTCTAATTTACATGCATATACCACCTATAAACCACTAAAAGAGAGAGTTTAAACTCCTCTCATAAAAAAGTTTTATCCTTTATTTCCTATTTCTCCAGAATCACTTGTTGTAATGAAATAGACGATTATAGGTTCACCCAACCCTTGATTACAACGATTGCATCAAATCTCCACTCGAAGATAACACTACGGTACCGCTCCCATGGTATCTCCATTTTGGATTGATTTGATAGATTGATATTCTCTCTAAACCCAATGGATTACTCCATACTTATGAAAATATTCATAAGCATATCCCTCAATGCCACACTCAAGGATAGGACACCATCCAAGGAAAAATTAAAAGACTAAAACAATCATAGGTTTTCATAACCACATTAAACCACCATAAGTGCAGTGGCATAAATGTAAGTGATCCCTACACTATAGTATTTAATGGAGATAGATGCTGCTACGGAGGTAAAACACTCCATATGTTTCATATGTGCACTACCCGATCAAGGGGTGATAGTTTTGTGTCATACAATTTTACAAATAGTCATCCCATCCCAACTAAGATTTTAAACACCATTAAATCCCTCTAGAATAGTAGCCAAGATATATCTCATCATTACGTGAGATAATCAAGCCATATCTTCTATACCTAAGACATGCACTTATACTTACCCATCGAACAAAGAGTAAACTCTTGACATCCCACACTTCCTTCTAAAGGAGCACCGAAACAACTCAAAATCTATTCTTGGCAATGCCAGATTGCTAAACCAAAATTAACTTCCTCTTATATTCATGAAGGAGATTAAGACAACTATCATTACTTACAGTGTGCACAAGGCCAACACTCAAAACTAGGAGTTTCAATCCTCAGCAAACAAAGTTGTCAAAAAACATTTTCTCTTTTAAAATATATACTACTATTAAAAGCATGGCACTCATACTATTTTAGCCTAAGCAATGTACTTTGATACAGAGTTACACTCTTCATCATTTCTAGTGATTCTCCTCTCATTAAATCATGCAAAAACTTTGTCCTCTTCTCTATCTACCGTTCACTCTCCAATCCCCACTACTTAACTCCCCCATCTGAATTCTTATGGTTTCCTTTTTTCCCTAGTTGAAGTTACTCACCCACTTATTCTTGCACATTCTCTCCTCTCCTTTCGATCATGAAGGAGTATGGTCGACCAACTGGATTTTGTCATTACTTTTTATTTGAAAGCACTCTCAAACCTTCCGAAATCCTGCCAAGGAGATCATCGAAACAAGAACAACATCCTATATATTTATTAGCAACGTGTCCCTCACAAGGTTAGTTCAGTTGCCTTCCAAGAATCCATGCGTTTCTACTGAGTAAAGTCATCCAACATGTGAGGTTTCCTTGATTAAGAAAATCAAACAATCATGCCTACCAGAATGTACACAAAACTTTAAATGAATATATCCTTTTTACATCAATTAAAGCTTTATCCAAAGCTAAGATAATTAACAACAATAAGCTTCATTTCTAATTGGTATATTTCCTTATCCAATCCATGGTGAGCAATTATATGAAAGATTAATTATTTAGACCGATCTTAAGTTGTTCTATATACGAGTGACCTGCACAAGTGCAATTCTATTAGCAACATCTTATTCTTTCAAATCATGAGTATATATTTCTAAATCTTAACATGAAATAACCAAGCATTTCATCAACTTGATACAATATATTATTCTATTTAGAAAAGATTATACAGAAACTAAACATATCCCAGTCAACATTCCATCCAAAGACAACATAGCCAATCATGAGTTTGTCTATTGAAAAAGTCTTCCAAGGGAGGGTCATGACATCCTCTCCCCCTTAGGCTTAACATAGTTCGTTGTGTATCAACAAGGTTTAAACATAAACAATTTTTTTACTACAAAACATTTTCAAATAGGAATGGAAAGTGTTTCTGCATGTCTACCACCTTTTCCCAAGTGGTATTTCTTTCATAGTAATGGTCCCATTGGACCTTGCATTGCTCCAGAGCCCCTTTCCTCATCAATTTGGAATGGAACTCAAGGATTATTACTGGTCAAACCTCTATAGCCTCCGGATCCACCATCTGCAAATTAGAAAAATCCCACACATGGTCAGGATTAGCTACATATTTTCTAAGCAATGAGATGTGAAAGGTGTCATGAATCTTTGACAGACTAGGTGGTAAGGCAAGTTGGTATGCCATAGGACTAATATTTTCTATAATTTTGAAGGGTCCAACAAAATGTGGATCAAGTTTTGTGGATTTAATAGCACTCTTCCTTGGTCTCACTCTCAGAAATACTTTATCCCCCATCGTAAATTCTCTTGGTGACCTCTTGAGGTCAGCATAACTTTTATGATGATCAACAACTTCTTTAAGCCTTTCCCTGATTATCCTTAATTGTTGCTCCATTTCCTTGACCATATCTGGTCCAAGCACAACCCTATCCTCTGGATTATCCCAAGACAATGGTGTCCTACACCTCTTGCCATATAGGGCTTCAAATGGTGCCATGCCTAGGGTCGAATGATGATCATTATTGTAGGAAAATTCTACCAAGTGTAGAAAATCTTCCCATCGGGTCTTCTGATCCATACAGTACATGCGAAGCATGTCCTCTAATACCTGATTTACCCTCTTAGTCTATCCATCAATTTCTGGGTGATATGCAGAGTTGATGTTTAATCGAGTGTCGATGGCTCGATGTAAAGCTTACCAAAACTCGGATGTGAATCTTGAGTCTCTATCTAAAATGATTACTTCTAAAAAACCATGAAGCCTAAATATTTCCTTGGAAAATATGTTAGCCACAATCATGACATCATCCTTGGTATTTTTGGGTATAAAATGTGCAACCTTGGTCAGTCTATCGACCACAACTAGGATTACGTCATGCTAGAATCTGGTCTTTGGCAAACCTACAATAAAATCCATTGAAATCACTTGCCATTTCTATGCTGGTACATCATGAGGATATAATAGACCTGCAGGATGTCTGTGCTCTACCTTAACTTTTTGGTATTCTAGACATTGAGCGATAAATTTAGTTATGTCCTTCTTCATTCCTAGCTAGTAGAATGTTTTCTTCATATTCTCTCTCATCTTTGCCCCTCCTAGGTGAGCAGAATATGGAGATCTATGTGCTTCATTCATGATCATTTTCCTTAAATCACCAGCCTCTATAATTACTACTCTATCCTTAAAGCATAAGAACCCATCCTTGGTGCTAAAATCCTTACTTCCATTAGATTTCATTTCCATCATTTCCTGGATTTGCTTGCAAAACACATCCTGTTGTTGCATTTCCTTAACCTATTCCATCAGGTCCACATGGATGCGAGACAAGACAGTGATGTGTCTTCTCCTACTGAGTGCATCAACAACCTTATTTTCTTTCCCTTTGATGTATTCAATGCCAAAGTCATATTCAACGAGAAATTCCATCCATCTTCTCTACCTGGAATTTAGAAAAGGTTGAGTAAATATATACTTCAAACTTTGATGGTCTATTCTCAACTCAAAGGGCCTTCCTATCAAATAGTGTCACCAAATTTTGAGAGCAAAAACCACTACTACCAACTCCAGATCATGAGTGGCATAGTTGACCTCATGTCATTTTAGTTTCTTGGATCCATAAGCTATTACTACCTCATCTTGTGAGAGCACCCCTCCCAAACCTTCCAGTGATGCATCTATACACACAAAAAAGCTACCCTGAGGATCTGGTATCTTTAGTATGGGGGATGTAGTGAGTTTTTGCTTGAGCAAATCAAAAGCTACTTCACATTTATCCATCCATTTAAACTATTTTTCTTTCCTCTGAATATTAGTCATTGGAGTGGTTATCTTGGCGTAGTCCTTCACATAACGCCTATAGTATCCAATCAAACCCATGAAACTTTAGACTTCCATCACATTTTTTGGTGGTGGCCAATTTAGTATGGCCTCTATTTTCTTAGGATCCACCATGATCCCTTCTACTGATACAATGTACCCCAAATATTGCACTTCTGACACATAGAATTCACATTTCGACAAATTCCCGTACAATTGATTCTTTCTTAGTAGCTCCAACACGATCTCCAAGTGTCTGTCATGCTCAGTATTATTTCAAGAATATATCAAAATATCATCCAAGAATACAAGAACAAATCGGTCCAAAAGCTTCCTAAAGATATTGTTCATAAAATTCATAAATGTTGTTGGAGCATTCGATAGACCAAAAGGTAAGATAGTAAACTCATAATATCCATAACGAGTTTTGAAGTATATCTTATGGGTATCCTCTTCTCAAATCCTCAACTGGTGGTATCCTGACTTTAGATCAATCTTTGAAAATATAGTGGCATCTTTAAGCTGATCGAAGAGGTCTTCGATTCTGGGTAGAGGATATCTATTTTTAATGGTTGCCTTGTTTAACATCCTATAGTCTATACATAGTCACAAGGAACCATCCTTTTTCTTGATAAATAACATTGGTGCACCCCATGGTGACACACTTGGTCTAATCAATCCCTTCTCCAACAATCCTTGTAACTACACTTTCAGTTCTTGCATCTCAATCGGATTCATTCTATAAGGAGCTCTATGAATAGGTTTTGTTCTAGGTTGAAGTTCAATTGTGAAATCAAATTCATGCTTAGGGGGTAATCTAGGTAAATCCTCTAGAAATACATCTCTGAACTCTTGAAGAACTGGGTGTCTCTCAAACACCTCTTCCTTCTTTTTCTCTCCTATCTCATTCAACTTCACTACATAAATTGTTTCTCCTCTCTTCATTGCCTTCTTCAGTTGCATTACAGAGAGGATCTAGGGTTGAAAAGCCCCTTGCAGGTTGTAAATCCTCTATACTTTCTTGCCCTCTTATGAGTACTCCATCCATCTATCTTAGAAGTTGATTACTACCTTATGCATTTGCAACCAATCCATTCCTAGCACCACATCAAAAGCATGTAGTGGTGCTACATAAAGGTATCCTACAATAGTACCACTAGGTAAGATAATTTTAGTCATAGGGTAACACTGATCTACAGAGTAGGTCTATCCTGAGCCATACTCGACCTTCCACCCATGTGCCAAGATTCCTGGTCTTTCTGGTATATCTTTAATTAAGCTAGTGGAAACAAAGCTATCTATGGCACCACTATCAATCAAAATTCTAACATTTCTACCAAATATCTTACCTTTTATCAGTAGTGGTGTGGCTTGTCCTTCTATATTTTGACTCCCTATCGCTGCATAAATCTTGTGTGTAGGTTCTTTATAAGTTGGTTCTTTTCCTTTCGAATTGGTTCCTACTTTAAGTGGAAATTTGTTGGCATAATGCGGACCACCACATTCATAACATCCTACTTTGGGTCCTGGATGTGTTTTCTACTTCTATCCATATTCTATTTTCACTACATGTGAAGGGTTGGCTGGACCCTATGTTGATGATCGGTTATCACCATTGTTGTGATTATTAGGGTTACAGTTCTTCCCTTTGAACCTCTTCCTAAAATTTCCTTGCTTCCTGTCATTCCTTCTGTCCTATCTAGGGGACTCTTGTTTGCCTGTTCACTTTCCCATTTTATAAATCCTGCACTATTTCTTTTTCTTAGAGCCTCTTTGTCTTGTTTAGATGCCCCTTCATAGTCGAAGTAGGGCTTGAGATAAGTTTTAGCTTTCTTAGGCAGATCATAGGCCTTATAAAGAGTACCAGGTTCCTGCATATTCACTTCATGCCCTATCCTGGGATCCACTCCTAGAATAAACTTATGTATCTTCATTTTCTCATTATACATGGGCACATACTTTAGAAGCTTGATGAATTTTTGATAGTATACCTCCATAGTCCTAGTCCCTTGTCTAAGTTTGGTGAACTCTTCAAATTTCTTGGTGTAGAAATGTTTGGTGAGGAATATTTCTTTGAAAGCTATCACAAAGTTTTTCCATTTCAAATTGACTGCAGCCTCAATCCCTAGTTCCCCACTATATGTTTCCCACCAATCCAAACCAACCCCTTGCAAATGCAAAGTAGCATAGGACATTTGGGTACCAGTGGAATAGTTCTTCATATTACAGTAGGTTTCTATCTCTTTCAACCAAGCTTCGGCTTTGTCACCATCTTCCTCTCCATTGAACTTGGAAGATTTTAGATGTTTCATATCTCTTCCCAACTCGACCTCTAGTCGGACCCTAGCCTATTGTGCCTCTGTAAGGGGTTCATTCTCTCATCCCATCCTAGAATTCCTAGCTTGTGAATCTCGATTCACTAAAGCTTCCAACAGCTATTTTTGTGATTCCATTTGTTCCCTTAGTAGGGCCACTATTGTAGTGAGATCCTCCCTCTCATTATTAGGGGTATTTGTACCTATATCTGGGGTCTCAACCTCTACATTATTTTGTCATGTCTACCTAGTCATTGGGGAAAAACTCCCTCTCCTTCTCTTGGGTGGCATTGTCCTTGGCCACACACAGGAGAGATAGAAGAGATTAGTTCATAATTTCATCCTTGAATTGCTTCTCCTCCTAGAAACTATATTCTTAGTTATTCAAACTAGACGATCGAGAACTATTGTTAATAGGTACTCTATTTTTACAGGTATATTCTACATAGTACATATCCTATTGTACTCTATCTAATCTTGCACAAGGAAACTTGCATCCCTACGAACTTGCTCTGATACCAAATGTCACAACCCTAATTTTTCCATCTCATTTTTTTTTGAACACCACCAAGGGTTCTAGGATCTAGGCTTTGGAACAACTACTGATATCAAACCATCAATTACTTATCTAGATATTCCTTGAGGCACACCCATCCTTACACCTTACATAAATCTGGCTATGTAAGAGCACTAGGTGTTTTTCTTAAAGGGTCAAACTATCCATCTCATGGATCCAAAGAGCTAGAATTGACCTCCCTTTCATTCATTCGAAAGTAACACGCCAATTTTACACTCTACATAAGTCTTTCTATGTAGAGAGTAGGTGCGTGAGGGGATTGACTATCCATCTCGTATCCATATGAGCTAGACATCCCAATAGCCTCATTCCTAAAACCTTCTTTGCGGAAACTATGACTTGGCAACCTTATTAACCAATATTTCATTAAGATCATTCTTACGCAAAGCAAACAAGCTACATCAAGAGCCCTATTCCCTTTGTTATTCTTATGCATATCTATTTACCCAAATCCATCAATTCCTTTGAGTTTGGTGTCATCTAATTAGAACACAATATTTTTCATTATAAATTGTGCATTACCAAGTTTGTCTCAACTATCCATATGCCACATACAAGCATTAATGTTTAGACCAAAGGTATATTTCATGATAAAGAGTCCCATATTCAAAGTATAAGATTAACCCTCTTAACATTTATAATCTTACTTTTATTCTAGTTTGGGATCCAACCATTCCCCATGCACTAACAAGGTCCAACAAGAGGACTCATAATTACTGATGTATATTAAATGATAAGAACCATACATTGGAACATAACCATAAGAATCATATTCATTCACATAAGCATTTTAAATTAATAAACATTATAATAATTCCTTATCAGAATTCAATATCTTAAAAACCAACAATATTTATACTCAGAATGATCATTACATAATGCACCATACATTATCAAAACTATAAAATAATAGCACCATAAAGAAAGTTCACCACAATAGTCAAACAACAATATTTTATCCTAGAAAACCCCCTTGTGGGAAAAAACTAGCTTAAACCATTTCTCTTTCATTAAATCCAAAGATGAATCGGTCATTACATATGGTCGAAGACATTCCAATCTGTCTTTATGACCTCTTAGGGATATTCCATTAATCCCTAAGTTCTATGAACTGAATTGGTCAATCAATTCAGACTTACATTTGTCTCCTCTCCTTGGAGTAAAGCTCTAGAATAGTCATTCAATTACATAGATGCCTTTCGGCTTCCTTTACACTGTGCTCTTTCCATGATACATGAAATGATACGACTCCACACCTAGAGTCATTCTTTATGATATCTAAATCATACATTATTAATATACAAAACTCACCTTTAGTAGAAGGGTCTTCATAGCATCAACCAACCCAACTACATCTAGAATTCTAATCATTTCAAATTTCTACATTGCAAATCTAACATTAAGCAAGATCATCACCCATTCATATTCCAAGATTACTGGAATCATGTCACTAGAATGTAGCAATGCA
This sequence comes from Wollemia nobilis, assembly GCA_028583015.1. Taxonomy (NCBI): domain Eukaryota; kingdom Viridiplantae; phylum Streptophyta; class Pinopsida; order Araucariales; family Araucariaceae; genus Wollemia; species Wollemia nobilis. The sequence goes on from JAQPPZ010002550.1 coordinate 7,617,189, forward strand.
AAAACCTACAATCAGCATCAAACATACTAACATAAAGCCATTCACTCTGGTTTACAATACCATGCACCCGATTCACCATGGCCGACTATAATAATAACATCCCAAGCTCAATGTAATATCCTGAAACATTCGCTAACCTAGAGAGCTCAGATTGACTTATAACTTACATGCATATACTACCTATAAACCACTAAAAGAGAGAGTTTAAACTCCTCTCATAAAAAAGTCTTATCCTTTCTTTCCTATTTCTCCAGAATCACCTGTTGTAATGAAACGATAGTTACAGGTTCACCCAACCCTTGATTACAATGTTCGCATCAAATCTCCACTCGAATATAACACTATAGTACCACTCCCTTGGTATCTCCATTCTGGATCGAGTTGAAATATTTGGGTGCTCTCTAAACCCAATGGCTTACTCCCTACTCATGCAAAGAGTCATAAGTGTATCCCTCGATGCCACACTCGAGGATAGGACATTGTCCAAGAAAAACTAAAAGACTAAATCAATCACAGGTTTTCATAACCACATTAAACCACCATAAGTGTAGTGGCATAAATGTAAGTGATTCCTACACTACATTATTTAATGGAGATAGATGTTGCTACAGAGTTAAAACGCTCATATTATTTCAGTTGTGCAATACTAGATCAAGGGGTGATATTTTTGTGTCATACAATTTTACAAATAGTCATCCCATCCCAACTAAGAGTTTAAACACCATTAACTCCCTCTAGAATAGTAGCCAAGAGATATCTCATCATTACATGAGATAATCAAGCCATATCTTCTATACCTAAGACATACACTTATACTTATCCATCGAGAAAGAGTAAACTTATGACATCCCACACGTCCTTCTAAAGGAGCATTGGAATAACGTAAACTTTATTTTTAACAATGCTATATTTCTAAACCAAAAATAACTTTCTCTTATATTCATGAAGGAGATTAAGACAACTATAATTACTTACAGTATGTGCAAGGACAACACTCAAAACTAGGAGTTTAAATCCTCAGCAAAAAAAGTTGTCAAAAACCATTTTCTCTTTTAAAAGATATGCTACTATCAAAAGCATGGTGCTCTTACCATTTTAGCCTGAGTAATGTCCTTTGATGCAGAGTTCCACTCCTCATCATTTCTAGTGATTCTCCTCTCGATAAACCATGTGAAAACTCCTTCCTCTCCTCTATCCACCATTCACTCTCCAATCCCCACTACCGAACTCCCACATCTAAATTCTTATCGTTTTCTTTTTCCCCAAGTTGAAGTTACTCCCCCACTTCTCCTTGCACGTTCTCTCCTCTCCTTTCAATCACGAAGGAGTATGGCCGACCAACCGGATTCTATCATTACTTTTTATTTGAAAGCACTCTCAAACCTTCCAAAATCCTACCAAGGAGATCATCAAAACAACAACATCCTCTATCTTTATTAGCAATGTGTCCCTCACAAGGTTAGTTCAGTTGCCTTTCGAGAATCCATGAGTTTCTACTGAGTAAATACATCCAACATGTAAGGTTTCCTTGATTAAGGAAATCAAACAATCATACCTACCAGAGCATACACAAAACTTTAAATGAATATATCTTCTTTTACATCAATTAAAGCTTTATCCAAAGCTAAGATAATTAACAACAATAAGCTTCATTTCTAATTGGTATATTTCCTTATCCAATCCATGGTGAGCAATTATATGAAAGATCCATTATTTATACCACTTTTAAGTTGTTCTATATATGAGTGACATGTACAAGTGCAATTATGTTAGCAACATCTTATTCTTTCAAATCATGAGTATATATTTCTAAAGCTTAACATGAAATAACCAAGCATTTCATCAACTTGATACAATATATTATTCTATTTAGAAAATATTATACAAAAACTAAACATATCCCAGTCAACATTCCATCCAAAGACAACATAGCCAATCATGAGTCTATCTATTGAAAAAGTCTTCCAAGGGAGGGTCATGACAATCCCTAACTATATAGAGGGTAGGGTTAAAGTTAAGCAATCAATTTGTGTATCTACTCTTCTCTATTTTTTCATCATGGTGTTTATAAAAAAATCTTACTCTTTTCCATATTATTTTTTTGATGGAATGCCCATTCATACATATCCAATATCCTTCTAAATTATCTAGCTTCAACCATTGTTGGTTTCCCGAGTAGTATTATGTCATCCAAAAATTATTTGTGACTTATACTTTCTAGGTTCTCTATTGGCTTCAATCTAAGAAGAGTTCCTAAATCCTTTGATGCTCCTATACATCTCCCAAAATTCCCAACCATTATTATAAATAGATATGGTGATATGGGGTCCCCTTGTCTTAAGCCCTTTCTACTAGCAAAAAAGTTAGTTGGAGAATTGTTTAAAAATACTATGAATTGAACTCCTTTGTAATAGTTGCCTACTTGTCTTCTCCATTGCCTAATGAACCCAAACTTGAATAAAATCTATCTAGGAAAATCAAGAAAAATTTATCATAGGCCTTATTCATATCAAGTTTAACAATCATTCCATTCTTGTCACTAACCTTTACAAAATGTAAAGTTTTATGGAGAGTGATTACTGCATAGAAAATCAACATTCCTTTTACAAAACCCCCTTGTTGTTTTGAGATAATATTTGGGAGTATAAACTTAAGCCTCAAGGCTATCACTTTGGATATTATATTATATATTGCACTACAAAATCTTATAGGTCTATAATACTTAAAAAAAATTGATGTAGCTTCTTTGAGATTAAGGCTAAGAATGTATTATTGTACTCCTTAAATACTTTCCATATATGATGTGACTCCCTAACTATCTCAATAACATGTTCTTAATAATATCCTATAATATTTGAAAGAAACCTACTTGGAAACCATTAGACCTTGGTACTTTGTTCTTACCAATGGAGAAAAATACTTCTCTCACTTCTTCCTCACTTATCTCCTTAGTCAATTGTTCATTTATTTCCTTTGTGATCAACCTTGGTGTATGCTAAATTATCTTCTTAGTTGCTAATTGATCGTCCACCATATCTTCTGATAATAGTGTTTGGAAAAAATCTACTACCTCTTGTCTAATTTCTATTTCTTATGTTATGGTTTGGCCATCTTCTTTATATATCTCCATTATTTTATATGATCTCTTATTCTTTATAGTTGAAACAAGGAAGAAATTTGTGTTCTTATCACCTTCTTCCAACCATTGGTTTCTCAAAATGTATTGCCAATAGGCCTCCTATATCACCAATATGGCATGCATCTTCAAATTTATCTCCTTTTCCTATTGGATTTTTATCCAGATTATCATAGTTCCCAATGTTCAAGATCAAATATATTATTCAATATTTGAGCATTAAATATAAATGGCCAACATCAATAAACATAAAATTCATGAAAATAACAGTAATAGTATGAAATAAAATGGCCAAACTCATTCATGAAATAACATGAATAAAAATTATAATAATATTTGTTAAACTATATACAAGCTTCATATATCTTGTTTATTCATTTGATACAATACATAGAGCTTTGTCTCCATAATATAACCTTAGAAATGTGAATCTTCAATACTTGACTAGTTTACTCTTCACATATCTGGGAGATGCAACCTTTCATATTCCACACATAAGACAAATATCTCATGCCTTTTGGCTTCACATCTTGCCACTTGTATACATGAATATTGAATCTCTATTTACTTACACACTTTACACTTGCACACTTCTACATACTCCACACTTGCACACTTTATTACGTAACACTCGTACACATTTTTACATGATACTTGTGCACATCCTACACATAAATACATACATAAGAGAAATATAAATCACACTCCTTAACTATTGACTCACACCCTATTCTAATATTTATGATATTTACAATTTTACCATGAGGTACCATGGGGGCAAATTAGCATGTACCAAATAATGTAATACTCTCTAACATTTCTTTTATGAATTGAGCTTGATCCATGCTACTTCTATTGATCTCTTATTATAACTTACTCGGTTCTCTTCCGATAAGTTCCTTTTTTTGTAAATTATTTCTACAAACCTCTTTGTTCCACCTCCTTACCTCCTTCTTCATAGTCTTCAACTTAATTATCACAATGTGCATTTTAGATCTTTGTACTGGTATATCCCACCACTTTTCCATCTCTTTGAATATATCTAGGTGGTGCAACCAGAAGGTCTTAAACCTTACCAATATATATAGGATTGAGATATATTAAGTATTTTTTAAATGTTTTTCAATATTTAAACTAAATCAAAATATTTTTTAATTAATTATATAGATTGGAATGATTCTTGACCCATCCCTCATTTCCCACCCATTTTTAATAATTTGATAATTATTCATATATATAAACAAAATTTAAACATGATCCTTTTGTTTGAAACTCTACATTTCTAACCATTGTTTCATTTGATTAGATAGATATACTCTATTTTGATTTATAATATTTAAAAATTTCATTTTTTATATACCTCTTCATCAATTTCATGTGTTTTCTATCCATCTACGTTAATCTTCTCTTTGCATGAATTATTTTATATATAAATTGTAAGTTACAATACAAATTAATTTCAATGGCTATAATGACCTATAAGATAAAATGAGATAACACCAAACAATGTGAATAAAGAGACAAGTAATGTAAAGTAAAATGAATGATTTCGTATTGATCTTTTGGAGCCTTGATCTCCTTTTATTTTACACAATGATTTACCCCAAAAATATGGGGGCTTGATTACAATAAATGATTGCTTGTTCTTAGATTTACAAGTGGTCACAAAGGGGGGAAACCCCTTTGGCCAAGATAATGGAAATAGGTGTCTTTGATATCCTCTTGCTCCAATCAATTTGTGGATGGGCTTCAGCTATCCTTGTGGGCCATCCTTTGCTCTAGTAGCATCCAATGACCTATAACCTACACACATGAGCTTGCAAAAATGAGGTCAGTAGCACCTATTGATATGAATGAAATAAAAGCTACCAAACCCTAAATAGAATGCTTACACACTGTTAAACAATATGGAAAGAATAGAAAACAAATAAACAAAATTACCTTACTAATACCTGATTTTATCTATGTTCACGAGGGCTAAAAATGTTGCTAAGTAGACATGGGATTATATTTGGGGACTGGCTAATCACATTCCTATGTCTCTATGGACACAAAGTTGCATCTAGGGCTATGTAGATGCCCTACCACATCTGGATCTAAGTTGCAAAATTGAAGGGAATTGATTCGGGGCCTCGATATCTTGATCTCCAAAATTTGGTTAGGATTATTCTCACAATTTTGGCAAAGTGTAATAGATTTATGGCTCCCTCATTCACAAAAGTGAATGGGGTTTTATAACCTTTTGGAAGGTTAGGGTTAGGGTTTGGAGGTGGCGAGCTAGCATTACCAAATGGCAAGCTAGGGTTAGGGTTTGGCTAGTGGTTAGGATATAGAAATAATATATATATAGCAAATGGCTAGGATTTGGTGTCTACATATGTCCCTTTTTGTATCGCATTGTGTAGAACACAATGTGGTGCAAAAACAAGAGACACCTAGTTTTATTGGATGGAGAAATGGACTCTTTCCTCAATGTGCAAGAAGAATGATTTTAGAAAATTTAATTTTAGCTTACCCCCTCAATTGGTGAATGGGTGAAGAATGAAACCCACGAGTCAATTGACCGAATGTGGATGATGAAAAGGGGTGGATGTGATGGATGAAAATGTTGAAAATCAAGATCAAGTTGGTTGTCCCAAGTTTGGGGTATATTTGTGTTGTCAAAATTTTACCTTTGGTAGCATTAGGTGCAATTCGATGTGATAGATGGACCAGCCATTGTGGGTAATGAAAAATTTCTGCTTTACAACCCTAAGGAGAGGGATTAATGAAAACCTTGAGCAAATTTTCTTGAACGTAGGTGCATTCCAAATTTGAGGGACCAAACTGATTTTATTTCAAGCATGATGATATGGGATGATGTTTTGGATGCATTGATGGGCTGATTTGATGGTTTTGTGAAATTTTGAATTAATTTGGGATGTTTTGAAGTGTTTTGGGGTATTTTGTAACTTTTGGTCACATTCAAAAATTAAGCACCCAAATCAATCCAATTTTCCATAAAATAAGATGGAATGATGTGATTAATGCTTATATGAGCTGATTTGATGATTTTATGGGATTTTGCAATATTTTGGAGTCTTTTAAATCCTTCTACAACATTTTGAGAACAAACACATGACTGCATCTATGTCTTCCCAAATATAGTGGTGTGTCTAGTCATTTGCAAACACACAGGTGTGTCTACATGCACCCTCTAGATGTAATAACACATCTATATGTGTCTACCAAATATGGGGGTGCATCTGCGAGCATAATTTAAGCTATAAAAGGGTTACAGGGGTCATTTTCACTTCATTCTTGCATTTGAGAGCTTGTGAAGTCGATATTTGAGAGGAGAAGAGTGAAGAAGCTTGGCGATGGCGATGGAGGGATCTAGAACGATGGGTGGAGCTTGCGAGTGAGTGGTGAAGGTAAGTTCTTCTAGCCTTCTCATTTATTTTTGCAATTATTTTTCAAGTTTTTGTTGAAGTTTTTTTTGACAATGGAAAGAGAGAAGGCGAATTTTTTTTTCATGGTGGAAAGAGAGAGGGTAAAGAGTTTTTTTTAAATAAATTGGATGGAATTTGAAAATGTTATTTTTACACATGTATGATATACTGATGTGTATTTATTTTTTTTTGTGTTGTAGTTGAATATTTTGGAGGCTTGACACCAATTTTCACCTATCCTTCTTGGGGTGAAGAAGGCATTAAAGGAGGTTGATTGGGAGTGGTTGGGGAAGGTGGGATTGGATGGGTGTGCATGATTTGAGGTGGTGAGGATGGATGAGAGGTACCTCTCCACCTTAGCATAGAGGTGGGATCTAGATAGGGGGACCTTCTAGCTCTCGACAAGGGAGATGATGGTGACACTTGAGGATATCTACCACATCTTCCATGTACCTATGGAGGGGTGGCATATATGAGTTGGATGGGATAAGGGGTATGAGCTCAGTCACATTTATGGCGATGCTTGGGAGGATGTGGAGATTAGTGGGGGTGACATTCGATATTTGGAGATGTACCCAAAGGAGTTGGAGGTATTACCAACCTATGTGATGTTCATTCTGGCTAATATGTTATTGCCAAACAACACCAGATGCAGGTTCCCTTGGAACCTGATTAGGTTAGTGTATGACATGATTGATGAGCCTCAGGTGTATGCTTGGGCACCTTACTTACTAGCTCAGGTGTACACAGAGTTGTATAAGGTGAAGAGGTAGGGCTAAAAAGTATTGGGGTGCAGTATACTTCTTCAGATCTAGGGCTAGGAGCACTTTAGTATAGCTCATCCTATGGGTTTACCTTACAAGTGGGATAGGGCACATCCCTATGCACTCTGATGGTGAGCAATCGAGGAGACATGATCGAGCTATCCCAATCATAGTGATTAGGAGTACAAGGACTTATGGGTGATATTGACACTTGGTCAGGTGTATTAGTAGCCATGGTGAGGGACTAGATGGGGTACAGATGGGGAGAAACTACGATGGATCAAACGGTCTAGATGAGTTATCAAACACCATAATAATGAGATAGAGTTGATCCAATTATCATGCATTCTATAATAGTTCAGGATATGACAAGGAGTTCCTGATGCTCTAGTGATCTACAAGAATCATGGTGACAAGCTAGGCTTACCCTATGCTAATTCTTGGGGGGTGGATTCAAAGGATGATACCGATATGGATATCTTGGATGTGGATGATATTGGGACTATAGCTGACTATAATGTATGGTTTATTTCTCAACCTCCATGGGCATCGAGTCAGGTGGTGGATGAGGTTAGTGGTGATGATGGGGAGACTACGACCAAGATAGAGGAGACTCCTCAATGATAGATATATAGTTAAGCCAGCAGAGGGGGGAGGCAATTAAGGATCGAGGTAGATCAACCTCCTAAGATTAGAGGTGATGGTGAGGGTGGAGGTGATGGTGGGGTGTTATAGGGGAGATTTTGGAGAGACCTCTAACATGAAGTTATGAGTGGATTGTGCTACAATATGAGTGAGATAGCTTAGTTGAGGAGTGGGATCAAGTCCTACAGGTTTTAGTAGTGAAGGATGCATGGGATGCCAAGTTGGTAAGGCTATGAGGAGATATGGATGCTTAGGATGTCAATATTGTATGATTACAAAGGGAGGTGGAGGGACTACGGAGTGCCCTAAGTGGAGGTGATGATGCAAATATGATAGCTACCCTTCATGCATAAATATAGCAGAGAAGGATGTGTAGATGAGATAAGATTTATCTCTCCTTCATGCAGAGGAGGATTGTACGTGATTGCAGGAGGTATACATTCGATTATTGGAGGATCAACTTGTGCAGGGAGGTATATCACTACCTATGCAGCCCTCTTATTCGAGATCTAGCTCTAGCAATTAGAGTGAGTCCAAGCACAATAGTTCTCACTCTAGAGATCCACGATATCCTGATCCATCAATGTCATAGGGTTCTAGCCATGGGCCTCATTTTGTACCTCCTAGGGATCGTGGTGGTGCTAGCTAGTAGTGCTTATTACTTCTTTTTGTAGTTTTTATTTTGTATATGAGCCTCAGTGCTCTATTGTATGTAGCCTTTAAGTATACTTTGTACTTGTGATTCATATATATATTTCTTCTTGTTGTGTTTTTTCTGGGGGAGGGGGAGGGGGGGGGGAGGGATAAAGGGTAAGGGGGAGGAGAGGGGTGGACCCTTGACGAAGGGAGAGGGGGGGGGGAGGGGATGTGATGATGATATGGAATGGATTACCTAGACCTTGCTTGTCTTAGGGATAAAGAATCTAGAGTTGTTTTTCAGAGACTCAAACATCCTAGTGACTTCAAACAAACTCATCTATTAATCTAGCAAATCCATAAGGTACCAAGGTTGTCCTAGCGAAGTCAAATTTCTCAAGGACCAATTGTGTGTGCAATGGATGTTCATTTACCAATCATGAGCATGGTAATGACTCAAGCCAATTAAGAACCACTGTGTGTGCAAATGAATTCATTTACCCATCTTGAGTAAGGTGAGATTAAACAGTCATGGAGAGAACAAAAAAGCTAGCTTGTCCTTATGTGCATTCAGAGGTCTCTTCAAGAGAGATGTGTCACCATGCATGAGCATAGTCCAATATTAGGGTCTTCAAGTTTTAGGAGAATTGGATTCTCAACCACTCGAATCAAGTCCTAATGAGAATTAAACCCTATCCTTACTACTTGAAGGCCTATTATTATTACTTTGTGTTTATAAAGAGAGAGCTTTAGGGAATCGGATTCTCAACCACTCGAATCGAGTCCTGATGAGAATTTTACCCTATCCTTACTACTCACTCTATGATGAGATTGTTATTGTGACAAGAATTAGAGCTTTGGGGAATCAAATTCTCAACCACTCGAATCGAGTCCTGATGAGAATTTTGCCCTTATCCTTACTACTATTTCTATAATTTTTGTAAATTGAGCAAAGATGTATATTTAAAGTGGTGAAAACCACTATTTTCATTGTTTTGTTTTTGGACTATGTGCATAATGGGACAAGCAAGAAGAACTTTTTACTTCAAGGTTCAACCCAATCATGGCATCATCCCTCTCTAACACAAGATGTTATTAATAAGTGTGATATGTGTTTGGTTCAAAAATGGTAGAGTCAACTCCTAGAACTCAAAATTTTCTTAGTGAAAAGTGTGTTTTGGTCCAAGAGGAAACTTGACATTCAATGGAGGTTGCTTGAAACACTAGGAGTGGCTGAGTGACCAAAAATACCTAGAGGTGCAACTATTTTTTTGGATTGTGAAATGGGATTGATGCTAGACCGAAGGTGCCCCTGATTAAGGTGACAAGACTTGTTGGACTAAGAATTATCTAAACTGATCAAATGATAACTAATATAGCAAGCAACTTGAATGGATGCAACTGATACAAATGCATGTATGCAATGTAGGTGGAATGCATGAATGAATACATGAAATGCAATGTGTATGATTGAGTGGTAATGAAAATATTTTTTTAAGCCATGTATATATGTACATATATAATTTGCATTAAGCATAGAACACTCTCAAGTGGATAATATTCAATGGTTTAGGATCTTCTATTCCCTCAAGGTTGGCAAGCTTGTATGTTCCTGGACCCAATTTCTATTTGACAATATATGGACCCAACCAATTAGCTATAAATTTATCGTGAAGATGCGATAATGCATTGGTGTTTTGTTGATTCTCTTTAAGTATGAGATCTCCTACTTGGAATTCACGTGGATGGAATTTTGCATTGTAAGCATGCTTGAGATGATATTGATACACTCGTAAGTGCTCCAAAGCATTGATTCACCTTTCATCGAGGAGCGTGAGTTGGTCAAAATGTGCTTGTCTAGCGGTGTTGTCATCCATGAATTCTTGTAATGAAATGTGTAGTGAGGGGATCTCGAGCTCAAGAGGCATGATTGCCTCAACACCATAGACCAATGAGAATGGATTTGCCCCTATAGGGCGTACAAATTCTCATAAGCATAATTCCAAGGGGATTTGAGTATGCCAATCTCGATGATTTTCTTTGACTAGTTTCTTTAGAATGGCTATCAATGTCTTATTGGTTGCCTCAGCTTGTCCATTTGCTTGTGGGTAGTAAGGAGTCGAGAAACTATGTTGGATATTATATTTCTCACACAGTGCTCAAACATCCTTATTTTTAAAAGACTTGCCATTATCAGAGATTATCTTTGAGGGAATGCCAAAATAATAGATAATATGTTGGAGTATGAACTCCATAATTCGAGGTCCTATCGTGCTGGTCATAGGAATTGCTTCAACCCACTTCATGAAGTACTCAGTGGTAGTGATGATAAATTTGTGTTGCCTCAATGAGGTAGGCAAAATTTTACCAATCAAATCGAGGCCCCATTGTGAGAAGGGCCAAATACTTTGAATGGGTTGTAACACCTGCGATGGTACATGAGTTAAATTAGCATGTTATTGATATTTTTGATATTTCCTAACATAATTGCAACAATCGCTTTCCATGGTGGGCCAATAGTAACCCATGTACAAGATGCACTTTGTGATGGCCATTCCACTAAAGTGACCACCACAAGTACCATCATGAGCCTCAGATATGGCTCGTTGTGCCTCTGCAAGCTCAAGATAACAAAGTAGGACTCCATCATAACCACATCTATACAACACGTCCCCCAAGAGAGTGAAACAAGTTACCTTCTATTTGAAAGTTTATTTGGTAGTGCACGATAGATCTGGTGGGAGCGTATCAAACTTGAGAAATTCTTTCACCTGATTAAGCCAAGGCTCATATGGCTCTACTTGAATAAAACAAATATCCTTCTCATCCTTAGACTCAACTCATGAGATTGTAGATTTAGAGATTATCATGATAATCAGTGGTTGGACCTCCCCTGTGGAGTTCTTTGGAATCAATGATCCTAGGGAGGCCATCACATCTACAAATCTATTAGTCGAACAAGGTAAGTTGTCAATCTTGTACCAATCAAATTTTGCTAGCAATTTCATTGCTACTTCATTGTAAAGTTTTAAGATTAGTTCTCTACATTGGTATGATCCCTTCACTTGATAAACGACAAGTTAGGAATCACCAAATATTCTTATACACTTTATACCCATAGCTATAGCTGCCTAAAGTCCTAAGATTAGGGCTTCATATTCTGCATTGTTGTTTGTGCATGGAAAGTCGAGTTTGAATGATAAAGGGATGGGTATCCCTTATGGTGTATGAAACACAACTCCTACACCTTGTCCTTTCTCGCACTTGGAACCATCAAAGAATAAGGTGATATCAACATCATCTTCAAGGAGGACATCTTCCTCCTATGCAGTGATATTGAATACCGAATCATCTGGTAGCTCAATAAACAAAGGTTGATCATTAGGAAGTGGAGCTTCCATGAGCTGATCGACTATCACCTGACCTTTAATGGACTTTTGGCTAATGAATTCAAGGTCAAATTCTATTAAAAGCATTATCCATTTTGTGGTATGGGTGTTGTTGTATGTGCGAGTCATCATATAGCGTAGAGGATTTTCTTGAGCTATGACATAAGTGGTGTGACTTAGCATATAATGTCTAAGTTTCTTAGTGGTGAAAACCACTACTAGACATAATTTTTCCACATACGCATATCTAGTTTCATAACTTACCAATGTTCGACTAATATAATAAATTGCTTGCTCTCGATTGTTTTCATTCTTTTATGCAAGCATTGTCCCTAATGCAAAAGTTATTGCTGAGACATAAATATGAAAAGGGACCCTCAAGTGAGGTAGTGTTAGGACTAGTGGAGAGGCTAAATATTGTTTGATGTCATCAAAAGCCTCCTAACATTCCTTGGTCCATGAAAATGTGACCCCATTTTGTAGCAGGTGATTGAATGGCCTACATTTATCTGAGAGTTGTGCGATGAAGCAATGAATCGATTAGATCTTTCCTTGTAAGCTATGCAACTCCTTCAAGTTTTTTGGGGGAGGCATTTCCATAATGGCCTTGACCTTGTTTGGGTCCACTTCAATGTCATGCTTGGACACAATGAACCCTAGAAGTTTACCTGATGTAACTCCAAAAATACATTTCTTAGGGTTCAACCTCACGTTATGCTCAAGAAGTCGATCAAAAACTTTTTCCAATACATCGATGTGATCCAGATATGTTATAGATTTAGCTATCAAATCATCTACATAGTCTTCAATGATCTTATGCATATAATCATGGAAGATGTACATCATGGCATGTTGGTATGTAGCTCCTACATTTTTGAGGCCAAATGGCATCACCTTGTAGTAGAAAGTCCCCCAAGGCATTGTGAATGTTGTTTTGTGTTGGTCATCAAGATTAATTTAAATTTGGTTATATCCTAAAAAATCATCCATTAAAGAAAGTATTTCATGGCCCATAGTAGAGTCTACAAGAGTGTCAATGTTTGGTAAAGGAAAGTCATCCTTAGGACATGCTTTATTGAGATCTTGAAAGTCGGTGCAAATGTGAATCGCCCCGTTAGACTTGTGAATGGGTACCATATTTGAAAGCCACTCAAGGTAGTCAATGGGTTGAATGAAACCCACATCTAATAACTTTTGAAGTTCTTCCTTGACCATGAGGGCTATGGTAGGATGTAACTTTCTTAACTTTTGCTTAACCGACTTAGCGTCAGGACCCAAGGTGAGGTTGTGAACTACCAAATTAGGGTCAAGGCTAGGCATGTCTTTATAAGACCATGCAAATATGCCCTTCTTTCTTGTGAGTATGTCTATGAATCACTCTTTCTCTTTAGTAGATAGACTTTCTCCAAGTTTTACAATTTGTGGGTTGTCTACATCTGTGCTTAGGTTCACATCTATAGTGTCTTCAATTGCCATGTGTGAACCTTCTTCTAGTTGATGGGGCATCAAGATTAAATGAATGTCATCGATGACATTATCAAACTCTACTAGCACAATATCTTTCATTTTAGCATGAAAGATAGAATAATTGGAGGGCAAAGGTGAAGGTGAAGGCTATAAAGGAATGTAAGTGAAAGAATCTCTTAACAATTCCTCTAAAAGGATGAATTCATAAATGGATGAGGGTGATGAGATCTGATCCATATCAATGAAGCTTATGTCAATAGGAATTGGTTTTGCCAAATCATATGGATTATGGAGGGGTGTCATCAAGTCAACATAAATCATGTTAACTTGGTGGAAAAATGGTGGTTATGATGTGGAGGGTGGGTTTTTCTCTTCCCACTCTCGAGGGAGCAGTTGCCATAGAATTGATGAATGAATCTTATGTCTTTGAGGTGGCCAAGGTGGTGGTGGTGGTTCAATAGGTGGCTCAGCTCACTCCCTCAAAAGAAGCAAGTAAAATATGGGTTGATGGATGGGAAACATTCGAAGGTAGAACTCATCTTCCTTAGTGAAGGGTGCAATGGGGACCGAATCTTCTTTAGAGCTATCAGAGGTGAATGAGAGATCATGTCATATTCCTCATAAAAGTCTTCCTCAGAGTCATCATCAAAAATGGAGTCTATCATGGCAACTTGGGGTCACATTTTTGGAAAAGCCTCGTATAAAAGAGGCACAAACTCAAGGTCTATGTATTCATCCTCACTATCATCATTGTCTTCATCCTCCTCACCATCCTCTTTAGGACCTATAGTGAGTTGTTGAAATGCTTGCTCGAAGGAGGTGGTGGAGGAGAGTGGCATATATCCTAAGCTAGAGCGATCATGCACCTCTCGATAGTGAGGTTCAATGATATCATGAATACCCTATTCATGTCATCCTAAGCCATATCCCTACCAGTTAACCCATCAAAAATATCGCATCAAGAAATCTAGATTGGATAGATATTTGATATTAGCACAAACTTATCTTTGGGTTTCATCGAGAGGAGGTAGATCAGACGAAGAATCTACTCCCCCATACACAAAATTGATCCTATTTGGAGTTGAACCCATGTTATATACCACACCTATAGCTAAAGGTGGGTCACATGGGTGACCGTAGTCTCTAATAGTCTTGATGCTACGTGGGTTGATTGTGACATTCTGAACTATGTACTCACCAATGCTTGGATTGGTGAGATGGACTGCAACTTGGGTGGGTGTTGACGTGGATGACATGGGTGCCAAGGTGGAGGCTCCAAGAGAAACCTATGGCTCAACTGGTGGTGGTGGAGGAGGGTTCGACTGAGTGGTGTGGCTAACAGGTTGAGGCTCAAGATAAGGTGGGGTGATGATGAGTGTTGGTTGACTTGGATTGGGTGGTTGAATCTATGATGTGGAGGCTTACCCATCCTGTGTGATAGTTATAGGGGTGACAAGTTGATTGTTTGGTTGATGTGATGAGATGTGGCTTGATGAAGGTATGGGTTGATTTACAGGATGATTTGGTGTGATTGGAAAATGATATGAGGTTGATGTGGAGGCATGATTTGGGTGGATGGTTTGGGATGTGGATGGATGATCAACTATGGGAAGAGCCTCTAGGATGGGTGCTTTTGATGATGTGTTTTGATGTTGGGCTAATTGGGTATTAAGTGGGGTGATGGATAAATGGGTGGATGGGAGAGATGGTTCATATGGGTTTGAGATGAAGTTGTAGTACTTGAATGGCTATTCATCTATGGGTATACAATGGATTTATCCCTCATGTACATATTTCAAGCATTGATGTAATGTTAAGGGTACACTCTTCATTTCTCTAATCCAAGGGCACCCAAGAAGTATGTTATAAGCCATGGCTCCCTCTAGAATATGGAACATGGTGTGGATAGTCTTAACCCCCACTCTCACAGGTAGGATAACTATTCCAACTGTAGAACATAGGGCATCATTGAAAGCTCATAAGGTAAAGGTGGAGGTGATAATATGTGAAGGTGGAAGGTTAAGGTGTTGAAGTGTTATGGTGGTGATGATGTTGATAGAGGAGTCAGTGTCGATTAGCACTCATTTAAAAGGTTTTTGGTCAATATGAGCTATGATATGCAATGGAGGATCAGGTAACTCTGATGGCATTGTTTTTATTTCAAAATCATAAAATGAGATTGAAGGTTCCATGCATGTCTGAATATTCCCCACAAAGTTAGCAAAGGTATTGGGATCTTGGGTTTGAACTTCAATGGATTTTAGGATATCCATCAATGCCTCTCGATGTGGGGGAGACTATTGTATAAGCTCATATATTGATAGTTTGGTCGAGGCCAACTTTAGGCTATGCATCAACCGACTCCTCAATGTGATGGTTGGTCTTGGTGGATGGTTTTGGAGATGAATTTGTGGTGGTGGATTGGTGTGATTCAATTGTATAGGCATGATGGGTGATGGCACCATAGAAGGGAGTACCACTGGTGTTGGTTCATTTGATTGTTGTGTTTGGTTGGCATTCCTTTGACTTCGGGTTACTATGTGGATAGCACCCACAAAACCTTGGTATTATTGTGCATTGTGTATATGGTTGACTTGGTTAGGGGTAACTATAGAAGTTGATGCCCCTGTTGTTTGTTGTGTTGCCTCATGATTAGGTAGTGGTGTTTGATAAATACCAAGGTTCTAGTTTTGTTGTGCCAAAGGGTTATCAATCTTAATAGTCCCCTTGTCTATCATATCTTGGACTATATCTTTGAACGAATAGCAATTACTAATATCATGACCTTTCTGATGATGAAAGGTGCAATATTGGTACTCCTTATAATTCTTACCCCATGGTTTTTTGGGGTCTTCTGGTTTAATTTGTGGCAGTGTAATCATTTGTGCCTCATAAAACCATTGGAAAATGTTGGCAAGTGGCTCGGGTAATGGGGTGTAGTTGCGAGCTGGATGATTGTATTGTCATATTTATTGGTTATCTGTTGTGTTGCCCTGATTTTGCATTTGAGGTGGGGGTGGTACCACTTGATATGCTTGTTGTTGCTATGATTGTTGTTGTTGTGGGGGTTGTTGGAATTGGACTTGAGCTTGTTGTGTTTGTTGTTGAGGTTGGCTCAAGACCACTTGATTCACTTGACCAACTTTTGACTGGCCCTGATTGTTCCCCCTTTGATTCTTATTTTTCCATTCTTTCTTTTTAAGCTTTATCTTGCCCTCTTGTATCTTGATTTCTTCGATGACTCAGGCTTGGGCGAGAGCTTCTTCAAATGTTCTATATTGTTGCAATTGTAGTAACAAGGATATGGGTTTAGAACAACTCCTTGTGAATATTCTTGTGAGTTCCACCATAGGGAGGGAGAATGGCAACTTGGTGATAACTACCCTCCAATGGTTTCCATAATCATAGACCGACTCATCTTCAAATTGATGTAAGTTGAATAGGTCGATCAATGTGGTTTTCTTTCTAACATTTAGAGAGAACCACTCTAGAAATTGGTCTGCTAATTGTTCAAATGTGTAAACACTATGGTGCAGAAAATGGTTGTACCATTCTAGGGCATCTCCTCCAAATATTTGAGGGAAGGTTTGGAGCATCAAAGGGTCATTCTCTTGTATTCTAAAGCATGCATGGATGAATGCACCTACATGCTCTTGGGGGTCCTCATCCCCTTTGAATTTGTCAAACTTTGGTAGTGTGAAATCTATAGGGTAAGGTGGTGATGGTACCAAAGGATGAATTGGTTGATTGACCAACTATCGTAGAGTGGGTTTTTGATATAACATTCCAGGTGTCTGCATGGCCAAGCTATCAATTTGGTTCTACAAAAATTGAAACTTAGGGTCTTCCAAGGGTGGTTGAAAGCCCTGATTTGCTTGTTGTGTGTAGGTTGGGTGAGTTTGATGTGTGGTGAAGTGGTTTTATGGAATGAAGTTTTGATTGGCTAATGGGTTAGTGTTGGTTGGGATTTGATGTTGATGGATGTTATGTTGGTTATGATTATGAAATTATTATTGTTGATGATGTGGAGATGGTTGATGTGGAGATGGGGGGATGATGGTGTGTTGAGCTGATGAAGTGGCATAGGTGTTATGAAGTGGATGAGTGGGTATGATTATTGTGGGTGGTCTCGACACCTAGGATGAATCTTGGGTGAAGAAGGTGTTTTGATTGGTTGTGTGTGGATGGTTAAAATCTACCACCTGTGATTGTTGTTGTGAAGTGGGATGATCACTTTGATTAGCATTATCTATAAGCAATTGCTGCAAATATTGCAAAGCTTATTGTATGGCAATCACTGATGTAGGTTGCATGGTCACATGGGGGGCAGAGGTTTGCACATGATGCGTGGTAGCAACATGGGTTGATGTAGGTGGAGGGTAAGTTGCAAAGGGTATCACAATAGAATGAGGAATGGTATGTTGGATGGGGTTAATAGGTGGTAATGATGTAGGTGGAATGGAGGTTGGCATTTGCGAAGAAACATTGACTTGTGCTTCGTAAAGTGGGTTGGAACAAATGATGTTATGAGCGGATGGGATGGAAATGTATTGGTTGGATGATGATGGAGGGTTTTGGATCATAGGTATGGATGTGGCCTCAAAAAGAGGGTTGATGATGACTTGGTTGTTATGATGAGGGTGTGAAAAGGTGGGTTCCTACTAGAATGTAGGAATAGACCTGGGTGGAATGGTGAGTGGTGGCAAGGATGGAAAGACCAAATTTAGATAGCTTATGAGGGCATCAAAATCTATGTAGGTAATGTGGTTGTCAAACGATGTGGATGGCTCGATTCTAGGAGTTTTTAGGATGGAGGTATGAACAACTCTTTACATCATATCCATACCTAAAGTGGATGTGGTATTGGAGGGCCTAGTGGATAATTCTAGATACATGGTCTATGACACATTGGCTTGCTCAGCCGTAGAAGTGATTGGGGCATGGGAAATTTGAGAAGAATACTCCATGGATGTGGGTGATTGGATTTGGATATTTTTTAAATATTTTTCTTGACTTTGGGTCATTACCATAAGCTAGGGGTGATATGGAGTGATGAATGGTGGGTATATGTGTGAAAATGTGATGTGAATTAAAATCAAACAAACACACAATAAAAAAAATGTATTTTATGTTTCTATTTTGTGATCACCATTTGCAAGCTAAAAGGATATAACACCAAACAATGTGAATAAATATACAATCAATATAAATTAAAATGATTGATTATGTATTGATATTTTAGAGCCTTGATCTCATTTTCTTTTAAACAATTATTTACCCCAAAATTATGGGGGCTTGATTACAATAAATGATTGTTTATTCTCAGATTTACAAGTGTTCACAGAGGGGGAAAGGAACCCCTTTGGCCAAGATAATGGAAATAGATGTATTTGATCTTCTATTGCTCTAATCAATTTGTGGATGGGCTTCATCTATCCTTGTGTATCATCCTTTGCTCCAACAACATCTAATGACCTGTAACCTACACACATGAGCTTACAAAAAAATAGGGTCAGTAGCACCTATTGATATGCATTAAAGAAAAAATTCCAAAACCTAAATAGATTTATTACACACTATTAAACAAGATGTAGAGAATAGAAAACAAACAAACCAAATTGTCTTGTTGATATCTGATTTGATCTATGTCTATGAGGGCTAAAAATATCATAGAGCATATGAGAGGTTGCATTTGAGGACTGGCTAAATGTAGTATTACATATCTATGGATGCAAAGCCACATTTGGGTCTTTGTAGATATCGTAATACATATGGGTCCAAGTTACAAAATTGATGGGAATCTATTTGGGGCCTCGATATCTCAATATCTAGACTTCAGTTAGGGTTACTCTCACAATTTTGACAAAGTGTCTTTATGGATTTTTGGCCCCCTCATTCACAAAATTTAATGGGGTTTTATAACCTTTTGGAAGGTTATTTTTAGGGTTTGGATGTGGTGATCTGGCTTTTCCAAATGGAAAGCTAGGATTAGGGTTTGGCTAGTGGCTAGGATTTGGAAATAATATATAATATATATATAGCAAATTGCTAGGATTTGTTCTCTACATGACCATATGATAATTTTTGAATAAGTTGTTTTTAAAGTCATAATTCTTACATTTATAAAACTCATAACAATAATATAGCTTTTAAATTTATTATAATTTTTATTATAATCTTAGGCTTCATTAAAAAATTTAAAATATATTATTAAAACCTTCAAAATAAATAAATATTGTTTGAGGATGTTCAACATAGGCAAAGATTCAAAATAAATATTAAAAACTCAACTCCAAATTTTCATAGGATGATCCTTTTTTATTTTTTAATAAGCTACTTATGGCTTCTATAGGGGCCACTCCTATCAAAATACCAAAATATTATATTTGTTATTGCTTCAATTGAACCATATCCTACTTGCCTTTTATCGTAAATTGTTTTTCAATCCTTTTTCTACTAAATATATTGTTCATCTTCCTCAAAGTGTTATGTTTCCGCAATCAGCTCTTTAACATACTTTTCATTAAGATAAAATATTACTCAATTATTTGCCTTATAAAACTTGAATTTTACCAAAATAAAGTTCTGATGGGGGATGAAAAATCCAAACACACGCAAATTCCAAAATTTCTTACATTAATCTGATATCCTTTACATAAACAGATAAACAGCCTGCAGGCTTACAATAACCAGAGCTCCCCTGGTATTTCCCACGCACACTCTATCTCTCCGACCTTCCAATCCACCACCCCGACTATTACATTAAACTAGGTTTTTATAGAGGCCCCGACCCTCTGAAACAACTTACGCATTAATCGAGGCACCAACCCAATTTATTACAAAGACTAGGTTTTTATAGAGGCCTCGACCCTCTGGAACATCAACACAAAAATCAGGACACCAACCCGATTTAATACCCCACTCCGCATGGTCCTTGTCACCGTCGCTTTCATCAAAAAACTCTGCGTGCCCATCCTTTTTGTTTCCTGTGCTTCTTGGTAGTCACCCGCTTTAACTGCACCTTGGTGCCATGTGTCATTCTGGAACAGTCCTTGAAAATACCGCCTATCACGGTTTTCATGCCATCTCTTTCTTCTTCTTCGTCTTCTTCTCTTCCTCGTCGTGATACCGTGACATGTCGCGATATCGCGACATGTCACGATATTGCGATGACTTATGCCTTTGCCTTGGTTTTCCTTTTGATGTTGCGATATCGCGACGTCGCGATATCGTGACAAAACATCCACCTCGCCTTGCTTTTCACTTGATGTCGTGATATCGCGATGTCGCGATATCACGACAAAACCCCCGCCTTGCCTTGCTTTAAGTCTCATGTCAAGATATCGTGACGTCGTGATATCGCAACATCGCGATATCATGACAAAACCTCCTCCTCGCCTTGCTTTTTGCTTGATGTCATGATATCATGACAAAACCCCTACCTCGCCTTGCCTTAAGTCTGATGTTGCGATATCGTGACTCGTCCGACCCTTGCTTCGCTTGCCTTGCCTTTGGTTGTGATATCGCAATGTCGTAAAATCGTGACATGTCGCGATTTCATGACCCCTTCATCTACTGCAACTTCTGTCCTATTTTCCCGATTTGAAAAACACTTAGAAAAATTTTGGTTGACGCCAGATTGCCCTGTTGCTGTCGGATGCTCCTGCATCAGACAACCGGGGTTGATGGAGAAGTGATCTTCACTTTTGGGCTGTCTGGTCACCTCCTTCTGCAACACTTCCAGACATCCTCCTGCCTCTGCAGCCTGCTCCAACCCAGTCTCCTGGCTAGAATAACTTTTGTCTTCCTCTAGATAGATTCTCCCACTGCTGCATGCTTCTTCATCTGTAGCCTGCTTCAACTCCTCCTATTTTCCAGTTAAATTTTTGCCTTCTTCTAGGAAGATCCTAGCACTACTGCACTCTTCTTTGCATGCAGCCTTCTTCATCTTCAGCTTCTGATGCACTCTAGCATCTTTCTTTCTCTGTTTTGCCTCATGCCTTTTATGCTGATCCTCTTGCTCCTATAATTTTATGCTGAGCCACTCCTCTTGCAGGGATTTGAACTGCCTCTACAAAGCTTCAAACTCTTCCACTATCATCATATCGCTCTTGCTGTCCTGGCTTCTTTGGGGATGCATTTTTCTATCGGGTCCTGGCGTAAACTGCCTCACGCTCGGTGAATCTGCTTACGCACTCAAAGACCCTAACTCACTCTCTCTCTCAGAACCCTACCATAGATCCTGGTGTAACTGCCTCACGTTCGGTGATCTGTTACACACTTAGGAACATTAGCTCTGATACCACTGATGGGGGACGGGAAAGTCGAACACACGCAAATTCCAAAATTTCTTTGATTAATCTGATATCCTTTACATAAAAAAATAAACAACCCACAGGCTTACAATAACTAGAGCTCCCCTGGTATTTCCCATGCACACTCTATCTCTTCGACCTTCCAATCCACCACCCCGACTATTACATTAAACTAGGTTTTTATAGAGGCCCCGACCCTCTGAAACAACTTACGCATTAATCGGGACACCAACCCGATTTATTACAAATACTGGGTTTTTATAGAGGCCCCGACCCTCTGGAACATCAACACAAAAATTGGGACACCAACCCGATTTAAGACCCCACTCCGCACGGTCCTTGTCACCGTCGCTTCCATTAGAAAACTCTGCACGCCCATCCTTTTCGTTTCTCATGCTTCTTGGAAGTTGCCCACTTTAACTGCACCTTGGTGCCACATGTCATTCTGGAATAGTCCCCGAAAATACTGCCTACCATGATTTTCATGCCATCTCTTTCTTCTTCTTCGTCTTCTTCTCTTCCTGTCATGATACCGTGACATGTCGCAATATCGTGACATGTCGCGATATCGCGAAAACTTCTGCCTTCACCTTGGTTTTCCTTTTGATGTCATGATATCGTGACATCACGATATCACAACAAAACATCCACCTCGCCTTGCTTTTCGCTTGATGTCATGATATCGTGACGTCGCGATATTGCGATGTCACGATATCGCGACAAAACCCCCGCCTCGCCTTGCTTTAAGTCTAATGTCATGATATCACGAAATTGCGATATCACGACGTCGTGATATCACGACAAAACCTCCGCCTCACCTTGATTTTCACTTGATGTTGTGATATCGCGACAAAACCCCTGCCTCGCCTTGCTTTTCACTTGATGTCGCGATATCGCGACAAAACCCCCGCCTCGCCTTGCCTTAAGTCTGATGTCGTGATATCGCGACTCATCCGACCCTTGCTTCGCTTGCCTTGCCTTTGGTCATGATATCGTGACGTCGCAAAATCACAACGTCACGATTTCGTGACCCCTCCGTCTACTACAACTTCTATCCTGTTTTCCCGATTTGCAAAACACTTAGAAAAATTTTTGTTGACGCTAGATTGCCCTGTTGCTGTTGGATGCTCCTGCATCAAGTTCAATACTATGATTAGCTAAATTATCTACTACCTAATTTTCCTCTTTAGATATGCTCACATTTCCAAAGGATTGAATTTAATAATATATGATGAACATCAACATCCATATTATATTTTATTTAATCCCCGCATCCATTTTCATTGATAATATTAATGATAGTTTGTTTATCTCCCTTGCATCATGTATATTTCCATATTTTTCAATTATCATTTTAATACCTATAAGAAGTACCATAGCCTCTACATATTTTTTAGTTGAAGTTACATATGATTCTAATATGTGAGCATAATTTTACCTTTATTATTTCAAAAATACAATCTCCGTTAATTTCCCCTAGATTTCCTTTGGAAGCACCATCAAAATTAATTTTGATAAACCCCCAATTTTTAGATATTTTCATTTCATCCTAGATTGAAGCAGATTCCTTGTTTTAATGTCATTGTGAAAAATGACTCTTCTATGTATGTTCAAATATTGTAACCAAGTTGTTACCACCTATTTTTCCAAACTTGAGACTTCCTATGATGAGAACCATATTTATAAAAATTATACAAAGAGGCAATAATATGGTTGCTAGATTAGACATGATTTTGATATTAGTTTTTAAAAATACTATTATTACTTTCAAGCCATAAATTCCACAAATAATGGTATAATCAATCCTTCATAGAATACATAATGCTTTAGCTTTAAAATAATTATTCCAACATTTTATCAATTCTTTTAATGTTGATAGAGCTACCCCATATATTCTCATATTTTTATAACCCCAAATGGTGTGAACAAAGGGAAAATGAAAGAGTAAATGCTATAATATTTTTAAATCCTTCTCAAACAAGGCTCATCTATAATATCCATGGTATCCCCTTATTTTTAGATTATCTCCTAGAAGAATATTACTTTGAACTACTAACGAAAGAAATGTTGAGGCCTTAGGGAGGGCCTCTAGTGGTCAAACATTCTTTCAAGGAAAATATATAAGAGTAGGAAATTTTGATTGATCTAAATCATAATATTTCAACATGATCAATTATCTACCATATTTTGATATATTTTAATCTAATGCATCCTTATAAAACTATCAAAGCATATTTTAAAGTTCATCTACAATTTGTTT
Organism: Wollemia nobilis; assembly: GCA_028583015.1. Lineage (NCBI taxonomy): Eukaryota > Viridiplantae > Streptophyta > Pinopsida > Araucariales > Araucariaceae > Wollemia > Wollemia nobilis. The sequence goes on from JAQPPZ010002550.1 coordinate 7,641,232, forward strand.
GAGTTCCTCTCCTTCAACTAGGTTACTAATAGAAATTTATAATATGGATTTGTTCACATTGATAGTCTTCAATTTTTAGATATTTACAATTTAGGCATGCCAAAGCTAGTAGTTGTATTTTTGAATTAGTGATAATATGGTAAGGCTTCAACCAATAATTAGACCAAAATTTGTATAATACCCCTCATGGACTAACCATATAATATTTTTTTGATTAATTGTAAACTATTTGATATGAAGTTCTATGTTGGTGATCCTTTGGGTGTGGTTCTTTTCCTAAATAATTCTATTGCACCAAGAGAACCTATATATTTTTTATGTAACATTTTTTTCCAATTTTTTATTGACCTCTAAATAATCTCCACCCAAGTTTTGGCCCTAATGCCAAACTCATAAGTCTATGATTTAGCAAGCCCCCTCCAATATTCTTTCCTGTGCAAAACATGTCTCACTTATAAAGAGAAAACATAAAATTTTCAATGCATCCTTTCCAAAGAAATTTTCTTTGAATTTTATCGATTTCTAATGTTATACTAATTGGCAATATTGAAAGTGACATTATATAAATAAGGATGGATTGCAATGTAGTTTAGTTGAGTGGGAGTGTTCCTACCATGTTTGAGAACTCATATTTTCAACCTATCAAACAAGATTTAATTCTATCCAAACAATAGAACCTAATATTATTTTTATTTTCTTAATGAGACAAAGGAATACCCAAGTATATTGGATATTTTCAAATTTCAAATCTAAATTATCAGCAATAATTTATTGTAAATCTAAGGCATTGTTAATAAAAAGCCTAGATTTTGTAGTATTGACCAACCATCCAATAAAATTCTAATAGAATTATAATATTGATTTGAACTCGATGACCTCACAAACTAAGGGATGGCCAAAAATAAAAGTGTCACCAACAAATTAGAGACAATATCTAAAGGGACCATTTTTTGCAACCTGAATGCCTTTGGTTTTTCTTTACATTTTTCCTTTGAGAAAGCTTTCCATGATGTCTCTACAAGAATAATGAATAGATAAGGATATTTTGGATAATCTTGGAAAACTCTACAAGATAACTTAAAGTAACCAATAGGAGAACCGTTAATCAAAAATTATTATTTTGATGTGCTATAACAACATTTGATCCATTCACACCAACTAGGATTGAAACCACACTTTTTCAGAAAATTATGTAGAAAACTCCTAGAAACATTATCGTATGCTTTGTTCATATCTAATTTATTAAGAAAAAATAGCTTTTTAATAGAATGGAAAGAATGTAAATCCTTTTATTCAATTATTACACCATCAAGAATTTGTTTACCATGAAATAAAACCACCATTTTTCTCTAAGATAACAAAATCTAAAATACCTTTCAACCTATTTGCCATAATTTTTGAAATGATCTTATGAATCTTATTACGAAGGCTTATTTAATAAAAAATATCAACATATTTTCTCTCTCCTTTATTGGGAACCATTAAATCAAAAGTGGCATTTATGTCACTTATTATAGCCTTCTTCTTTTGGGCGTCTTCAACTACAACCAAAATCACTCTTCAATAAATCCCAAAAAAAATTGACATAAAATTGCAGGGAAACCATCCGGAATAGGTGCCTTATTAGGAATGAAAGACAAAAATTGCTACATATAGTTCCTCCATAGATATCTTATTCATCAAGATTTAATTTTGTCCCTATGTGATAATTTATGGATTTTTTTGTAAAACCTTACCTTGTGCCTCGTTATCTTACCCAATATTTAAAATAATAATAATAATAATAATTAATTGCTTCCTTCTTGATATCTTCTTCTTACTTAATATTTCTTCCATTTGGATTAAAATTATTGTGATGCAATAAAAAGTAAAATATGTTTTTGCTATAGCACAATTTTTTTTGTATTTTTGTCTCCTTCCTTGAGCCATTTATTTTTAGATTTTTTGAACCAATATGAATCCTCCTTTCTCATTGCATTATGATAATTAGAAAGTAATTATTTTCTTTCACATAATACTATTAGGTCATTCCATTAAATTCTATTATCTCTTATAAAATTTTGAGCTTGGACTCAATTTTCTTTTAAAATGCTACCAAAATATTTGTCATTCCAAATATTCATCCAACCACAATGTAACCATTAGGAACAAATTAGGGTCTTGGACCCACCCAGACGGGAAGTAAAATCACTATAAATAACCCTTATTGGGTAAGTCATAAGTAAAAATAATGGTTTTGAGATCTAATACTGCTTATAATAAAAAATATGGAGAGATTGTATACTCTATTTATAGTCATATGTTGCATAATGAGTTTGACCAATATGCCTATTATCCCATACATATTGAAAAATTGAAAAGAAAAACATCATAGAGGCCATCTAAATTGACAAATAAATCAAAATTTTCTATTTATTTAGAGCATCCCAAAGTACCACCATTCCTTTCTAAAGAAAATAGAACTACCTCAAAGTCATCTCCAAGATTCCATAGATCACAATTATGAATCATCATTGTGTTTGACAAGGATATTCTAAGGCCCTTCCAATATCTTTCATGAGTAACTATATTTGGTGCATATGTCTTTATAATCCCAACTTTGATTTTTCCTCTTTCCTAAAAAATAGTCAAGCAACCCAATTACTTTTTTGCGTATAGCAAATTTTCCATCCCATTTGCATTTGTCTTGTATTGTTGTAATACTACTTGAATCTCCTACAAGAGAAAATACCAGACAATCACCCATCATCCAAATATTTTGAAAAGCATACTTATATTTCTCACTACTTTATTTTATTTCTTGCATTAAAATAATCTTAGGACTATAAAAACCTATTAATTCCTTAATAACGCTTTTGTAGGCTTCTTATCCATAACCCTAATATTCTATGATATCATTTTCATCATCACTCTTTATTTTTATCAGTGGGATTAACCCCACTTATTGTTAACAATTGTGACATTTTATTTGGATTCCCAAATTGATATCCTTTTGGTTTTTTTTCTATTTGTTCATGATTTGATGACCATCGTCTCCTTTTTTTTTTGCCACCAACACTTTCATCTTCATCAATCTCTTCTATTTTTATATATTGTTCATAATTATACTTATATTCTAAATATTTATGTTGTTGTCTTGAATCTAAAATTCAAAGAACAACCTCATAAACACTTTTTTTTTATGTTGCCTTGAAAACTCTAAAGTATAAGGATGATCCTCTATAGTAATTACTTTCTTATGTTGTCATGGAAACATTAAATTTCCATGGATATTTTTCATATGCACTTAATTATTATGTTGCTCTTTAAACCCTAAAGTGCAACAGATACACTTTACACTACTTACATTTATATTATAAGGAGAGGATTTTGTATTATTTAAGAGAAATTTAGATGATTTACCTAGATTGATCTTGACCTTATTTATCACATTCATTTTAAATTTTATCTCTCCATATTCCTTTCCACTTTTTAACTCCTTTTGTCTTCGAACTTGCATATTGTACTTCCTCATCCCTTATTTAATTTTTTTCTAATGGTTCATTCAAGTGAACTATAATGGAATTTATCATGCAAAAGGATTTTCCTAGCCACTTTGTTAGGGGTGGAAAGTCCTTGATATGAATGAGATGATCTCCTTGTTCTATATTGAGGTTTGTCTCATACCCAATTTTTTTTATTTCTTTCTCCATTTTTTTCCTTTGCAATCTATTGCCATATGTCTAGTCTCATAGCATTTGCAATATTATAATACAAATATTTCATATGCTACTTATTGATCATATTCTCTTGATTCATATTTAATCCTATGTTAGGAACCTACTATTAAAAATAAGCTCACTCACACAAATACTATAAATAAAATAAAAATTCATCAAATAAAAAAATATCACAATACAGAAAGTAATTACAAAATTAATAATCTTACAAATAACATGAAACCATAGACCTCTTTGAGGGGGAAACCTCCTTCAATGCTTTCATTAATTTACAAAAATATGCAATCATTCATGGATCCATTTCTTTTAAAGATACACTTCATGAAACTTTAAACCTAAGTTCAAGAGTTGGATTACATGCAAAATGCCACTTAAGCTAGATTATTCTACCAAATAGCGATTACATTCTTGATAATGGTTATATGAAATGGCGCCACTTGTCTAGGTGCCTTACTTTCCACATACCACTACAAAATATTATAAAATAATATTATAAAGGGATCCCCACATTGGAAGTGGGTCATTACAATAATCAAATAAGAATTACAAAATGGTGTTAGGATGGGGTCCTAACATGCCCTTCCTCTTCAAAAAAACTTTATCCTCAAAGTTGTAGATGAAGAAACGGGTGTTGTAGTTGCTAGAGGGATTCCAACGTAGCATCTTCTGGTTGTAATCATCGTCATTGAACAAGAACCTCAATGATTACACAGTTGTGAAGAGTGTGCATTCTTTGGTCCAAAATCTATTTTGGCTCGAGCAAGATAGAACCATCTTCATCCAATTCAGGTAAAGTAGATTGAACCTGTACTTTATTTTTGAATACATTTTTGAGAGAGAATATATGAAATACAGGATGAATCTTAGATGTAGATATTAGGGCCAATTTATAGGCAGTTGCACCAATTCATTGTAAGACCTGGTAGGAATCATAATATTTAGTAGTGAGCTTTTGAGAGTTATGAATATGGAGGTATGATTGTTTATAAGGTTTCAAGTGAAATAATACCATATCTATGACTTCAAAACTATACTATGTATGGTGTTGATCAGCTCGTTGGTGCATCTAATTTTGGGCCAATTCTAAATTTAGCTTCAAATGATAAAGGGCTTTGACATGTTGGTGGAGTGTTGTGTTAACATCATGAACCTTTTACCTATTTGGAATATAAGAGGGTGTTGATGGAGGTCAACCATAAACTACTTAAAAAGGGGTGACCTTGGTTTTAGTGTGATAAGAAGTATTATACCATCACTCATCCAAGGGAATCCACTTCAGCCATTGTGTAGGATGATCAAAGTAAAAACAACAAATATAGATCTCCAAATATTTATTGACAATCTTAGTTTGACCATCTATTTGCAAATGATAATATGAACTTATTTTGAGTTGATTTCCCTACAACATAAACAATTCTTGCCAAAAATTACGCATGAATGTAGGGTCATGATCAAACACAATGGAGATGGGTATGCCATGAAGACAAAAAATATAATCGATGAAAACTTGGGTGACTACAGAGGCTGTGTAAGGATGGGAGAGGAGACAAAAATAAGAATACTTCATGATATGATCCATGACCACAAAAAAACTGATTTGCCTCCCAATTTATGTAAACCTTCAATAAATTCCATGGAAATATATGTCCAAGCCTGTTTTATAAGGAACGCATTGTTTCTCCTTTCATCTATTGAAAAATGTCATACTCAATAAAAAAATTCTAAATTTCCTTCTTCATACCCTTCCAAAAAAATTTTACTTAATCCTTTCATATATCTTGAGGAACCCTGATGGCCTACAATGTCTGAAGCATGCATTTCCTTCATGATGAGTTTCCAAATTGGAGACATGCAAGGAACAACAAGGCACCTAAGATAGTGTAAATCTTGTCAATCCCAAATGTATCTTGGAGATAATTTAGGCTTATTTTGAAGTGATGCAACCAAAGTTTATAATTCTAAATCCTTAAGCACCTCTTCTTAAAGAGGATCTATACATTGTGGTATGGGTAAATAAATGGCACATAGCATACTTTAAGCCTCAAATTAGTGAGAGGGAGCATCTACCACAATGTTCTCTTTACTCGTTTTACAGGTAATATCATAATAATACCCACTTTTGGTGATTCATTTTAATAGAGAAATGCTAGCCAATGAGATAAGGTTGATAGTGAGTAACCACATGCATAATTGCAAGCATATCCTTAGCATAAGTTGATTTTCCTAGATTTTTGATGGAAAGCACTTTACTAGTGAAGGCCATAGGGCACCCTTCCTGTATCAACATATATCCAATGTCAATGTTGGAAGCATCACTTTCAATTAAAAAGGGTTTGGAGAAATCATGCATTGCTAAGACTAGAGTGGTTGTTAAAACATACTTCAAATCAAGGAAAGCCTTCATAGTTGGACCTATCCAAGTAAAAAAATTCTTCTTTAACATGGTTTTTAAAAGAGCAACAGTTTTTCCATAGTTATGGATAAATTTGTGGTAATACCCTATGAGGCCCAAAAATCCATGAAGACCCTTTAGAGTATGACGTTTCGACCATTTTTTAATGGTTTGAATCTTCTTAGGATCAACCTTAACTTCATCCTTGGTGATAATATATCTCAAATACTCTACTTCAGTGAACCCAAAAGAACACTTGGATCTCTTAGAATAAATTTGGTGTTATGCCAAAATTTGTGGAGTCTGATCCACATGGATGAGATGCTCTTCCCAAGAATGACTATAAACTATGATATCATCAAAGAAAACAAAAATTAATTTTTGATGAAATATGTTCATGAGGCTTTGCAAGGTGGAAGGTGCATTGGTCAAGACAAATGGTATAGCCAAGAATTCATAATGATCCTCATGAGTGCAAAATATTATTTTGGGGATATCCTCATCCTTTGAGCCTAATTTGATGGTACCCTGAGTGAAGATCTAATTTGAAAAAAAATATAGCCCCATGCAGCTCATCCAATAACTCATCCACCACAGATATAGGAAACTTATCCTTAATGGTGATTTTATTGAGCTTAAAAAAATCTATGTATAATTGCTAAGACCCATATTTATTTCGAACCAACAAGATAGAAGAAGAGTAAGGGTTGTTACTAGGTTGACTAACTCTAGATTTTAAAAACTCTTGTACTAACTTCTCTATTTCTAACTTAATGGTATGAGAGTATTAGTATGGCCTAATGTTAGGCCATACACTATTGGATGCCAATGGAATGGCATGATCATGGAGTGACATGGTGGTAATTATATTGGTTTGGCAAAACTTGCATTGTGCTTTGTCAGAACAAGTTACATATATTCTAGAATTTGGTCCACCTCTAAAGTGGTTGGTTGGATTACAAATATCTAAGCGATGACCCCATGAGAAGATATTTCTAACTTCTCCATATAGTTTGAGTTGATAACCTGAGGTGGCCTTGCTTGTAAGCCACGAAGAGTGTAAGACCTTCCATTATGTGAAAACTATATTCATAACTTTACAAAATTCCATGCAATTGTTTCCAAAGTACCCAACAATTGAGCTCTTAACACAATATCACATCCCCCTAATTGAAGAGTAAACATATTGGTTTTCAGGTCATAATCCCCTATTTTCAATTCAACATTGTGACATTTACATTTATAAGACAAAATCCCTCTATTTACCACTATAACCTCAAAGGAATTGCATGTTTGTACATAACAATTGGCCTTCTTGGCATTTCGAGGATCTATAAAGTTGTGTGTGCTTCCTAAATTGATAAGGATTGTAATATGTTGGCCTTTGAAAAATACCATAACTTTCATGGTTTGTGGGATAGTAATCCCTAAAAAAGCATGGATAAAACTTTTTGGTTGTGGTTCTTCATGTATTTTATCCTCATTTTGAAGTGGTTTTTCTAGTTTTTCTTCATCATAACTTTGTTCATTGCTTATTGGATCTTCTACATCTATTAGAAATAATATTTTTTGGGTGCACCTATGCCCTGGAACATATTTTTCATCATAATTATAGCACAAACCTTGGGCTCAATGAACATACATTTCTTCTATGATCAAGCATTTATGGGGAACAATTTTATTTTCATTATTTGTTGGCAACTTGGGAGGAAAGGAGGGTCTAGTTTGTGGAAATTTAGATGTCCTCCTTTGATTTGAAATTTTTCTTTGGCCAACCATGCCAAGCTTATGGCCTGCATCATTGTTTGCAGTTTGAATATCTTGACATCACCTTGAGATCATCCTTCAAACCACTAATGAAAAAACTCATAAAAACCCTTCATTCAACCCCTTGGTTCTATTAGCTATTTTTTTCAAATTGGTCTTGGTAGTCTCAAACTATAGAGGTTTGTCTCAAATTGGCCAATGCTCCTTAGAAGTCGCCATACTCACTAGGGCCAAAACAAGCGAGTAATTGAGACTCAAAAACTTTTCAAGAGGGGTTGAGAACTATGTGTTATAACCACTGGTACCACTGTAAGATTCAAATTCAAAGTTGAAATAATCCATAGTAATCAACAAATATTTAGGGACATTATGAAGTTAAAAAATGATTTGCACAACATAGCCACCCATATACATCCTTATCGTTGAACTTAGAAAAGTCTAATTTGGGCATCTTAAAGGGATTGTCTTTGTAAAGGAAATTTTGAAGGTCTTCCTTATCCTTATGGATACCTTTCCCATGACCAGGAGGTTCAATGTCATGATGCTCAAATACCTTTAGGACATCCTTAATTGTGCCTCAATCTCTAAGAAGTGTTCTTCAAAGTTGGCTTTGGAGGTGAAGTAGACACTTCTTAAACCTTGTATGTCATCCTTCACAAAATTTATTGTTTCCATAAGGGCATTAATTGTGGTTCCTATTTCTTCCAAGGAGTGGGCTTGCTCAATCTCCTTTTGGTGTTCACGAGTGCCACTAGCCATTTTGGAGTGGTTTGAATGACTTTCATTGACTTAATAAAAATAAAAGTGTGATTTCAAGGATCACTATTTTTAGTAAGAAGTCCAAAAAAGTACTTGGGTGCTATATATTAAATTGATCAACCCAAAAATATGGTCACAATGAGCTATATCCCACAAAACTAGCTTTGGACAACCCCAAACTTTTTTTTTTTAATTGTTGTTTTGATGAGTTTACTGGTGTGATCAGTTTTTTTTTAGAAGTTGGGTTCAAAATTTAGATTCTATGTCAGCCAACTCTACCCTGTCTATTCTTACTATTGGCCAGTCACGACACTGTACTATCACCTGAACTATGGGTACTAACATTGTTTAGTTACTAACTCTGAGGTTCTTTGTATTGACACTATCTATTATATTTTTTTCACTCACAACCTTATTATTATTGACTATTACATACAACTATTACTACCATTGTCAATATTGACCAAATTATTACTAAAATAATTCTTGACTATTACCAACACTTGTAGACTGCTTTTATTGTTTCTATTTGGTTCACCAATTCTTTCCTTCATGCATGTAGTTTTTTCATGATAGGGAATCTCCTCTATATGCTCAATTTTTGTGGGATAAAATTTTGGTTTCAATTTAAACAAAATAAGAATTTTTATTTTGATAGAACCACGGTATGTTAGGCAAAGGTGTATGTAATATTCATAGGATCTCTATTGTACTATAGTGACAAAAAATAGTGCTCAAACCAATATTTCAGGCCACTACCCAAGGAGGATTCTGCAACTACCCTTGAGCACACTACTTAACTCTCTAAAAGTACAAAAGGGTAATCCTTTTGGATGTTTTTTCAGGTATACTATGGATAATACAAGGTCAAAAATATTCCTAATGAATAAAAGTTTCTCCTAACCCTAGGTGGTCTCTCAATATACCCGAAGATACGTAGGAGCTCAATCTCATAGGTGGGTGTTGTCTGAGCCCCGGGTATTGGAGCCCAATCACCCCTCACTTCATTAGATTCTTTATGGTCTATCTAGCTTAGTCAATAATGATAGCTCCTTCATAATATTTTAAAACCCCCAGTATACGATTTCTAAGCTAATAAAATATTGCAAAAAAAGAAAGGACTATATTTTTTTTCTAGTTTTTTATTTTTTTTAATTTTAAATAAAGGATAAGCAAAAAATGAAAAAAATAAAAAAATATACCTAACAGTTGTGATGGATGGGCAATAACTATCACAATTGTAGCAAAACTCAACCCTAAAAAGTGCTTTTATACCACTTTTTAGGAACCTACTATTAAAAATAAGTTCATACACATAAATACTGTAAATAAAATAGAAATTCATCAAATAATAGAATATCACAATGTGAAAAGTAATTACAAAATTAATAGTGTCTCAAACAACATAGAATCATGGGCCTATTTTGAAAGGAACTATGGAAAAATGCAAAAAAACAAACCAAACCTCAAGGATCAAGGGGTTGAAGCAACACCACATTAACCAAAACAAAGAGACTAAAAAACAAAGACAAGATAATGGAAGCTAACATAAAATATTGCAATATTATATCATATGTCAAAATTGATTGTGAATACAATGGATAAGACTTGGTTAAATATGCAAGGATCAATATCAACCACACAAATAAGGAGGTGTGATATGATTTGCAGGAAAAATATCTCAACCCTCCAAATGTAATCAATCAGTGTAACTCTCTAGGAATTTCAAATATCTCTATAACATCTAAATAAGATACAAATAAATATCCACACATAAAGTGGGTGAGGAAAAATAAAGTAAACTAACATAAAAATAAAGTACCTAGGTAAGCATGAGCTAGATTCTAAAAACCTACTCTAACACCCTCCATCAAGAAAATCTAGGGGTCAAAAATAAGTGGCATATCCATAGTATAAGTCCCAGCAACAAGGCATGATAAATTACTCATGTACAATGTGTATCCAAAAGCTCTTGAACCAGAAGGATGGAAAACCACATGGGAAAAACCATCTAGATAGAAAGAGAGAAGAAGAAAGGAAGGTGGCATCATCCACACCCCCAAGGACAATGTCCTTCACCCCAAGCATATCTCACAAAAAATAAAAATGAGATGGAAAGGATTTAGTGAAGATATCAGTAATATGTTATTGAGTGGGAATGTAGTCCAAGATCATAACTCCATCCTGGATAAGCTATCGAATAAATTGCATATGAATCTCAATGTGCTTGGTCCTTTGATGCTCAAAAAGATTTTAAAAACTATGTATGGTACTTTGGTTGTCACACCAAAGTGAAGTGTTGCACTGATCTTGTGAGAAGCCAAGCTCTGTCAAAAATTATCAAATCCAAAACTAGCCAATATTTATGTATGGTATTCTGTCTATGTTGATGAAATTGCAATAGTTATCTATTTTTTGCATGCCCAAGAAATAGGTGAAGAACCAAGGTAGAATACATAACCAAAAATAGATCTTTTAGTATCAACATAGCTTTCCTAATCATAATATATACACCCAATAAACTATAAAGACCCCCTAAAAAAGTGAAGTCCAAAATATGAAGTCCCTTGAAAATACCACAAAATCTTCTTGGAATCCTGCCAATGACTTTCATGTGGATCATGTGAAAACCAGGAGACTAAACCAACTACAAATGATATGTCAGGATGGGTGTGAGTTAAGTAAATCAAACTCCCAACCAATTATTTGTAAATTGTAGCATAAACTCTAGGAGTATAACATGTGGCACTCAAAACAACACCTTATTGAAAAGGAGTAGGATATGGCTTGCAGTCAACCATTTTAAATTGCTAAAGAAAATCCAATGTGTACTTTTTCTAATAAATAGATATCCTTGAATCTGATTGTAAAATATAAAACCAAATGAAAATTGTAGAAGTCCAAGATCTATCATCTCAAAATGCTTGAAAAGAGAGTGTTGTATAGCCTAGATACTCCCTACTAAAACACTCCCTCCCATTATATATGCAAAGCTTCTTAATTCAACTCGAAGATTGATTCTCAAAAAAATACTTAAAGACTTTGAATGTGGAAAAAACTTCACTCTTGAACTTGAGAAGATATACCCAATTTCTCCTTGAGAAATCATTAATGAGTGCATACTTAGCTCCCAAAAAAGGAGTGGGAAATATCATCAAGTCACTATGCACCAACTCAAGATGGGAAGAAGATCTCTTGGAATTACCTTTAGGAAAAGGTTATTGATGTTATTTTCCAAGTACAAAACTTGGACAAACTCCATCAATACAGGATACCTTCGATAATCCAATGACCATATCATGAGTGCTTAAATACTTCAAATATACGTAATTGAGATGGCCAAATATCTCATGCCAAATCTTGCTTTCTGAATCTACATGACCCACAAAACAAGTACTTCCAAGTGAAGAATCAAACCTCTCAAAGTGATAAATATGTGATCTATGGTTAGCAACTCCTTGTGGAACAATATACTGTGGGTCACTCAAATATCTAATCTTAGCTCCTTGATGTGTAAACAACACAGTTTTACCCCCTTCCCTAGAATGAAAAATATAGTACATGAAGATAAAATTAGTAGAAATATTTGGAACAAAGAAACATTCTTAATGCATCTACCATCAACCTATATGTCACCTTTTACCTTAACTAAAATTAAAGAAGAATCTCCAACATAAATGCAAGATGTAGAAGTTGAACATAAGGTGGCAAATGACTCCCTAGATGAATTCATGTGATAAGTCACTCCAAAATCTATAATCCAATCCTCAAAATTAGCCTTAGATGGTTTCCCAAAAGTATTCAAAGCCTTACCCTTATATTTTGAAGGAATAAAGGATAATTTTTTATTCCTAAAGGCTTTGTCAAAGTCTTGTAAATTTTTTCAACACTTGTCGTTAGAATGACCATTGACTCCACAAAATGAACAAGTAACATTTGAACTATTTTTACTTTTGGATTGATTAGGTTTATGTGAATCTTTGGGCTTTTGATGAAATGAAGGAGAAGATGATGGATTAGGTTGGGACTTAGACTTGGATTTTTCCTTACCTTTAGAAGTGGAAGTGGAGGATGTAGAAAATGCCTTATGTGAGAGGTTTAATGCTCAGAGTTAAGAACTTTGGATTCTTCCCTCAAAATATTGACATAAAACTTCTCAAAAGTAGGCATGTTGTGATCATAACCTATGGAATCCATATTGACAAGAAATTGGCAAAGGCAAATATATGGAATGAACCCTTAAGGTTTGACAAGATCATGAAAATACAATCTTCATCCATTTTAGTTTTTTCACTACCCTTTAAATGTGTGAGAAAGTATTGAAACTCGATGAGAAAATTACCCATAGATGGAAAATCATTTAGATTGAGAACACTAAGTTTAGCATCAAGATGTAAAACTATCAAAGTGTCCACTTGCTCAAATAACTTCTCAAGCTTCTCCTAAATTTTAAAAGGAGTATCACAATCATTAAAATTAAATAATAAATTATCACTCACATACATCCTAATTAATCCCTTACATTCATCCATTTTGCAATTATGAACAACATTATGATACTCTTGTAACTTTAGATAGCTATTCTTGCATTAATCTTGATAAATCATTAGATTTAATAAGTGTCATCATGTGTGGCTTCCATATGTAATAATTATGTGAGTTAAGTGGCTCAAAATCCTCTAAACCCATTTTCAATCACAAGAAATAAAATGCAAGATCCACAAAGATGGTGTTCAAATTGACACCAAGACACCCCATCCAAAATAGTTTTATTCAAAGCTTCTAGAAATAGGAGCCCCCAAAAAATAAAATGCCTTTATAATTCAAGCATTACAAAGAGTATATGATCAGATCTGATTTTTATAATCATTAAAATTTTCTAGATCTGAAAAGAAAAAAAATGAGTAATAACTTCAGAAAACAAATCTTTTGCAAAGTTATTATCAAACACATAGAACTGTCAGCAAAATACATTTTTTTAAACACATTTTTAGCAAACCTTGTAAGTAACTTAAATGCAGATTTGAGTTTGAAATTTGGAAAGAACTCAGGAGTGAAGAAGATAGGTTGCAAATTTTAGAAAAACTAGATCTACAAAAAGCAACTTCAAATATTGTAGAAAATAAAATATTTTACGGACTATGTGCAAGAAAAACCCCGCATACAAAACTTCCAATATACAACTGTAAAACCTTCAACATGATTAGGCTACACGAACCTCAATAATGGATATTTCCAATAGTCCTCAAAGCTCTAATACCATGAAATGAATAATGGAAAAACATAAAACACCGAACCAAGCCACAAGGATCAAGGGGTTGAAGCAACACCATATTAATCAAAATAGAGATACTAAAAAACAAAAACAAGATAATGGAAGCTAACATAAAAACTTCAATTTCATATCATATGTCAAAATTTATTGTGAATACAATGGAAAAGTCTTGCTTAAATAGGAAAGGAATATCCACCATAGCCATATGATCAACAAAAAGAGAAGGATCAATATACACCATATAAACTAGGAGGTGTGATATGATCCATGGAGAAAAGATCTCAATCCTCCAAATGTAATCAATGAGTGTAAATCCTTAGGAATACCAATATCTCCATAGTATCTAAATAAGATAAAAATAAATATCCACACATATAGTGGGTGGGAAAAAATAAAATAAACTAATATAAAAATAAAGTATCAAGGTGAGCATGAGCTAGAGTCTAAACACCTACTCTAACATATTCGAGGGGACAACCGCCTTTAATACTTTCATTAATTTATAAAAAATATACATTCGTTCATGGATCCATGTATTTTAAAGATACACTTCATGCAACCCTAATCCTAAGCTCAAAATTTGGCTTACATGAAAAATGCTACTCAAGCTAGAATCTTCTACCAAATAGTGGTTACATTCTATATAAATATTACATGAGATGGCCCCACTTGTCTAGGCACCTTACTTGCCACATACCACTATAAAATATTATAAAATAACATTATAAAGGGATCCCCACATTGGAAGTGGGTCATTACAATAATCAAATGAGAATTACAAAATGGTGTTAGGATGGGGTCCTAATATCCTAATATATTATAGTAAATGTTATAATATATCCATGGAAACACATATTTGAGTTTCTACAATGTCTTCTCTCCTTAGTGGTTGGTCCTTCCAATGATAAAATCCCCTAAAGTATTGCTAATATGATTCAAAACCTCCTTATTAATGAGATGATAATGAAGTCCAAAAATTCTAATCCAGACTAGAATCCTTTTAATAGTTTCTGTCTTCATAGAAAAATTCTCATTCCATAGATAAAATGAGGGAAAAACCCTTAGTGATGAGGAAATCCACAAACAAAGCTCCTGGGCCTGATGGGTTTTCCCCTCATTTTTTCTAAACTATTTGGAAAATTATAGGTCTTGACCTTTTCTTGGCCATTAAAGAGATGCAAAATTCTAGATTTATCCCTAGAGATGTAAATTCTACTTTTCTAGACCTTATCCCTAAAAGCCCTACTACCAAAATTTTATCTAATTACCATCCTATAAGCTTTTGCAGTGTGGTCTACAATACTTTTACCAAATATATGGCCACCAAACTTAAATATTTCCTTCCATACATCATAGACCCATGTCAAGGCAGCTTTGTTAAAGCTTAAAATATTGTTGATGGTGTGATAACTATTCATGAGCTAATCCACTCTACCCATAAATCTAAAAAACTGCTTTCTTTTTGAAGCTAGATATGAACAAAGCCTTTGATAGGTTCAATAGATATTTTCTATCTAAAGTACTTCTAAAGTTTGGTTTTCACAATGATTGGACCCATCTCATTATGTAATGTGTTTCCTCTTATTGGTTTTCCATCCTGGTGAATGGTTCCACAACTGGGTACTTCCCAAGTACTAGTGGATTAAGACAAGGGGACCCCTTTTCCCCCATCCTATTCAACATTATGGTTGAATCTCTTGGCAGAACTATAAATTCATCTTGTTCTCTAGGGTTAATTTCTAGCATAAAAGTTGCTTCCAACCTAAGACCTACCACCCACTAACAATTTGTTGATGACACTTTGCTGGCTACCATAGCTTCCGTCCCAGAATCCCGTACTATCAATACTATATTAACCTATTTGAAGATGTAGCTAGGCAAAAAATAAATTATTTCAAGAGCAAAATATTTTTTTCTTAATACTGTTGTCTCACATTAAACTTCTATTACTAATATCCTGGAATGTTCCATTGCTAATTTGCCCACTGCCTATCTTGGGTTACCCATGTTTGTGGATCATCCAAAATATGCAATGTGGAATATTGTCATTGAGCGAATTCACAAGAAATTAGCAGGTTGGAAAGGCGTTTTGCTTTCTTTGGCAGGGAAAGACATGATGGTCATGTCAATTCTTCAGAGCATTCATGTTTATTTTTTTGTTTGTTTTCAAAGTGCCTGCAGCAGTTGGATCTAAAATAGAACAAATTCAAAAGCGCTTCCTATGGACAAGAAATGATAATCAAAAAAACTTTCACTTGGTTTCTTGGGATACTGTTTGCTACCCAAAATATAAAAGAGGTCTTGGTTTTCAGAGAATTCACAAGATGAATCATGCCCTTTTGGTAAAACAGGCATGAAAGATATTTTCTCATGAGAACATGGAATGGATATCTGTCGTAAGGGAGAAATATCTACAACACCATTTCTTTATGGATGAGGAAGCTACTCAAGCTAGAACCCATTTCTAAAATTATATCCTCAAAACAAGATCATTTCTCAGTAGAGGTGTAATATGGCAGCTTGGTGACGGGAAAATAATCAATTTTTGGCATGATCCTTGGGTCAAGGATAGGATATTATAAATGATCAAAATATTGTTGTCCTAAAACCCTTAACAGATGCAAATATGGGACCAAAAGTTGTTGACTTCATCATCTAAACCCAGGGGCATCCCATGTGGAAACAACTAAGTTTCAATTCGGATGATGAATTAATTTTTCCAAGATGTTAATGCCATGTAGTCCATTCTCAGATCAAGTTTTGTCTCAGCTTCCCAGGAAAAAGATAGACCTTTCTGGAAATGTAGTGAGGATGACAACTTCTCAATCAAAACGGCCCATGGGTTATACGACAATTACGATTCTCAATATGAGCAAGCGATATCTTTGATATTCAAATGTGTTTGGCTTAAAAGAATTATCTCCAAAGTTGCTCACTTCTCTTGGTTGGTTGTTAAGAACAGAATTTCAACTAGTGAAAATTTGATTAAGTGTGGAGTCATATTTTCCAACAGATATTATTTATGCTACCAAGCTTGGGAATCAGTGCAGCATATTATGGTTGACTGTAAATTTACCTATGATGTTTTTATAGTGCTTTTAAGTATCTTCAGATTTCAATGGGCATGGCCCCATACTATTGTTGATATGTTTACCTAGTGGCCTCCTGTGTTTCACCACCCCAGATTAAATTTTATATGGAAAGCTTCCCTCCATCATACCTTATGGCAGATTTGGTTAGAGCAAAATAACAGTGTTCAATAATCAGACTAGGGATCCAGTGATGGTGGCCAACAGAGCAGTGAGGTTCACTGTCGAGAACACCAACTTAATTCAGTGTGAAAAACCCCCTAGTCTAGGTTTAGAAGTGCTTTTGTTTAAATTTCTCAATATTTCCACCAAAATGTTTAAGCAACCAATTTACGTCAACGATATGATCAATACTAAGTGGAAACCTCCACCGTTGGGTTGGCTAAAAGCAAATTTCGATGGTTCATTTAAAAGCAATCCTGGGGATGCTAGGGCTGGTGGTATAATCTAGGATCACAGTGGAAATATCATCATGGCCTTCAATAAAAACTTTGGGGATTCTATCAAATAATTATGCTGAGGCTCATGCCCTGTGGAGGTGTCTTGTTTAGTGCAAATATTTTTCTAACCCAATCATCTTTGAAGGTGATTCCCTTGTTGTGGTTAATCATGCAAAAAAGTTCCTCGAAACCAAGTTGGAATATTCAAAATGTTACTAAGGAAAGTCAAGCCATTCTCAAGCAGCTTCCCTTAAGTACATTTTAACATGTCTTTTGTGAAGCCAACGTAGCTGCTGACACTTTGGCTAATTTTGTAGTAAACCAATCTGATTGCACTATTTGGGAAGACTGCTTTATGGAGAATTTAATCAACATTGTTCAAATAGAAAATGAGCAGGTTTCTTAATAATCACAAAAAATCCAGCAAAGGTGTTTTTTCAACGCCATAAGGTGTTTTATCAACACCATAAGGTGTTTTATCAACACCGGTATCTTTCCTTTCAAGTATTTTTTCAACACTATTGCTAGTTCCAACAAAGCTGTTCTTTTTAATGCTATAGCGTGTTTCATAAAAACTCTATTTCTTCTGTCTTTGATGTCATTCCTTATCCGTTTTAGGATCCCACATGTTTCCTTTCAAATTGTGGACTTTTTCAAAATTGTGGTTTTCATCACAAGGATCCCACATGTTTCGTGGAATGATGGAATGGTTCATGTTAGAGGGATTCAAATTGAGTTCATGGATGCAGCTGAAAATATTACTAGTTGTGTTGCTGAAGCCTTTCACTCTAGAATCATAAGCCATGTATCGAGGGCGGTTGACAAACTTCTTGCAGCAGCCAATATGATCAAGGAAGTTGGGGTCATCTTCTCTCTTAACTTCAAGGAATTGCAAGATCTTTCGATATCGCTCAACTCTCTTCTCGCTCATCAGTAGAATAATGCTACTGAAGATGGTGATAAAGCCTAGTAGTCCTAGGTTCTGGGTTAGTAGGATTTTTGAGTTTAGTTTCTGTTATTGAACCTTCCCTGTTTTGTTGGGTATATCCTTGGTTTCTTTATGTTGTCGAAAATGTTATTGGAATATTCTATTTTATTTTTTTGTGTTCTTATGGAACTAGCACAACTCTTCCCTATGTCTATGGGGATTGTTATATTTTTGTTTCTTCGACACTAGATAATAGTCTTATGTAAATAGGGATTGAGACCCTTCAACCCAACGATATTAATAAATTTTATTACCTACCAAAAAAAATTCTCATTCCATGGTATTAAATATAATGCATCTTTTTCCCTAAACCAAGGGCCATTGTCCATTTTTTTATCCCTTATTTTAGAACTTGAGAATATACTTGGAAGAGAAGACATGGAGTAATTTTAATTCAATCCTCGCATTTGATCCAATTTTGAATCTTCCAAAAACTTATATCCATGGAACTTATATATTAACCCTCTAGTTTTTTAAAAAGCATTTATGATGTTTTATCATCTCATCTTTGATAATTACTTTTATATAATATTTGCTACTTGGTTAGAGTTTGCCATAGGCTTATTTCTAATTAGGACATCTATATTTGAACTTTCACCTCTAATAAAAACTTTCATAAATAACTTTTATATCATGTTATTTAAACGTTCTTCACATAAATTCTTTCGTTTATATATTTCTTCTAAAATCTTAAAAAAAAAAATGATTACAACTTACTTATACATTACTTTTTCTACTTATGCTTAGGTTACTATATACACTTATTTGTATTAAGTTTATTTAAAAGATTTAAAATTTACGTTGACTTTCTTTATAATCGCCAATTCTTCTACTTATGCTCACATTACTATATATACTTATTTGTATTAATTTTATTTTAAAATTTTTAAATTTACGTTGACTTTCTTTGTTTAATCTTCAAATTTGAAGAGTTGGAAAAATTAATCACAATTTATATAAAGTCAACCATCATTTAAAATAATAAAAAAATTTAAAAATCACATCATTATATCGGAAAATTAAAACAAACATATGAACACTCCTTTGACCTTGGAAGTCGCAATATAAATAAAATTATCTCTGTTCATTTAAACATTTAATATGCATAAAACTGCTACAAATTATAATTCAATTATAAGAGATTTTATTTATTTTTTTATAGGAACTTTCATAAACTTTAATTTGTTATTTTTATAAAATATTATAGTGGTAGGATTTTCAATTTTCTTTTGATAGATTTAAGTTTAAATATAAAAAGTGTGAATAAATCTATAATAAAATTTATTATTAATAGTAATAATTTATTTGTTAAAATCGAAATTAAAGAAGATCTGATTATCCACTACTAAAAAACACTTAACAAAACCTAACAAATATATATTTTTAAAATCCATGCATACAACTTTTATAATAAATTTCCGGATTGGTAACCGGGATATACTTGTTGCATATAATAATGCGCGTATTAATGATTTTAATGCATTGTAAATATGGTATGCTGTTTGTTGTCGCCAGGCTTAAGACAAAACCATAACCAAAATCTGTGTATGTCTATGTGAGGTTGTGGATTACCCGTAAAGTTATTGAATTTTTGAGAATTGATGTGGCCAACCAAATATCAAATTGTTTGAGTTCTTAGTTTTATGTGAGAGTAACATCATAAAATAAATATATTCATGTTCAAATTAGAATTTGATCTAGTTGGCCTCGATATATTAAAGATTTATAAATATTTTATCAAAAAAATATAAAATTGTATTGCATTCCCTAGGCAAGAGATGATTTGCTGTCTATGGTGTAGTGAACAATATGAAGAATAAATTAATAACGCTAGGAAGGGGAGTGTTTATTCTCAACTTATGCACCGTTGTTTTGTTTAATCATAATTGTTTATTATTATATAGACATAGATCGTGCTGTAACCTTAATCGAATAATGGCCCTTTTGCTAAAATTATTATGGAGAACGCAGGTTTCATTAAATAGTGAGTATCGACTGACTGTTTAGGTACTGGCCGACTTCGATTAAATTGCAGGTCATTTTCAAGAACATGGAAACGTAGAAAATTATAGTTTTCGAAAAGTCGGGAGCGGTCCCCTTATCCTGGCAAAGAGTGCATTTTATTTTATTGTGGGAACATTATAGATGTCCCGCAATTATTAAAAATATGTTTTGGATCTAGTAAGGGGTGATGCATTTAAAGGTGAATGACAGCAAATGTATAAGGTAATTATTAACTAAAGTCATCTTATATTCTCCTCACCCCATATAGTGACAGAGGATAATTTTACGTGCTTTTATGTTAGTTGTCCTTTGATTTCGATGGATAAGAAAGCATCAACAACTTCCATAAATATGTAAAATAAGTATATTACTAATTGTTTCTTAATGCCATATACCGCGCGGTTTAAATTTTTAAAAGTAATATTTATTTACTTTTTAATTATTTAAATATAAAAGTAGGATGGAGACTACGCGGAATACTGTAAATATAATAACTAATTTTGAGTAACAATTAGGTTATAGTCTTGCTTTTTTGTGTACAGCTTGTATCATGCCACCAAAACTGGCAGGTATGGATTTTTAAAAAATATTTTATTTATTTTTATATAAAATTATAATATTATTTAATTTGACTATGTATTTTGTAAAATTATTTATATGTAAATAAAATAGAAGTATATTTTATTTTATTATTTTTTGTAATATGATAATATAGAGGTCGATTGGTAAGTGTTTGTACACTTAACAAGAAGACACTTAGGTTTAAACTTAAAGGGCAACTTGTTTGCAAAGGTAGTAGTCTGATCTGATCTGAATCCTTTTAGTGTGTGCTACGATCTTCACGCCAACAATAACGAAGCAGAATATGTTTGGTGGGAGCAACCCTTGTGATTTGAATCATGTGCTTGTCAGCTATTAAAAATAGTGTGGTTGTAACCAACTCTCCTATGTAACCAAAATATATAGAGTGAGAAAATATATTTTAATTAGAGTTAAAAAAAAATTGGGTTTGTGTTGTTATTTTGTTTAAGAAATGGCTAGATTTAGTAAAATAAATAAATTGTCTTGTTTAGTATGTTTTTTTTTGTTTTTTTATTTATAATTACATGTATTTTAAAGAGGTTAATGCTTCTGTTATTATAAAAATGTTAAAAACAATAAAATTTCATATATTTTCTTAGATTTTGATCCATCGCACCTTTTGATATCCCTCTCCTTATAACCTTATCATCCAATATTATGAAAGATAGAAAACCAAAATTCCCTACCACAAAAGTTACATAGAAAATTATTCTTAAAGAAAAGAAAAACGGGTTTACTAACATGTTGTAAGAACTCTTCCTTTTAGATTTTAAGGAGACAAATCCCTCAAATTGATATATGGATAAACGCATGCTTCCATGACCTTGTTGGATATTTTCTCTTTGCTTTTTTTCACTTGATAACTAGTTTATCTATTTTCTCAATTAAAATTGTCAATATAATCCAAAAAAAATAGTTAATAAATCATCAATAATAAACTTATAGTCAAGGATTCATTTTTTTGGGAATAAATTTATTTGGTATATTGAACTACATGGGTGCTATTTGTAAATATTAGTTTAAGAGTGAGCTTAATATTTTTCTAAAGTATGTGTCAAGGTGTGAAGAGTGTTTATGTGTCATGTAATAAAGTGTGCAAGATGTCAAGTGCATAAGTGAAGAGTGTTTATGTGTCATGTAATAAAGTGTGCAAGGTGTCAAGTGCACAAGTGAAGAGAAATAGGTGATAGCTGTAGTGTAAGTGAAGAGTCATAGATGATAGGGGTCAAGTATAGAAGTGAAGAGTCACATGAGATAGGTCAAGATGAAAAGTGAGAGGTTATGTAATCATGAGATTTTTGTCATAATGTGAGGCATGTGAAGAGTTGCATATCTTGGGATTTTGAGGAGAAGAGGCATTAAAGTGGAGCAAAGTTCCAACATAGGAATATGCCACTGGAAATAAACAGTTTGTATGTGAGAGAAATATTCAAGAGTATTGAAGAGTTTCTATGTAAAGTTATATATTGGAGATAAATCTCCATGTTATGTAATTGGTAACTAGGAGTAATAGTTTGTAATATCTTTTGAAATTAATGAAATAAGTTTTATATTATGAGTAATATGTGTGCTAATTGTGGATGTGATTTTATGTGAGTTATATTGAAGTAAACGACCCTCAAAAAAAGAGCACCAAAATGCGGAAAAAAATATAGCAATTATAGTAGAGTGCAAAAATTACAGCAGTGCATGACAATTTAAACTTGAAAAACTAAAAATGCTCAGTAATTGATAAAATTTGGGAAGTGAATTCTACACAAGAAGATCTTTCCAATGGTGTATCACATGTGAAAAATACAGCTATAAAAAAAAATTTATGAACTCTAAAAGTTGACTGCATGTTTTAGAAAATAGGAACAACAAGCATATTTTTCACAAAATGAATGGAATAGAATTTTTTTCATTTCAAATGAAATTATAAATATTACAAATCTTTCTCCACAATATCCTATAGCTATATTACTCTTTTGTAAATTTACAAGAGATAAAATGATGTTTTAACAATTCATTTCACATTTTAGGAAGTCCAATAGTCATGGTGACACTTCAAGGCTTGTAGAAAATTTTTGGCTTCTTCAAATTTGTGGGAGAATTTTTTATTTTCACTTTCTTAGTCAGCATAAATCTCCAACATACTCCCCCTTGATGTTGAGTGGTGAGACAAGTTTATCTCTCAATCTAAAAAAATGTTCTTTATTGATACCTTTTTTTATAGATTGAAGGAAGGGTTTTTGAAAGGATCCCCGAACCTTTTATATATATAAAAAAAACATTACAAAAAGAGAAGACCTCAAATGGGGTCAAAAGAGACTACCTCCCAAAGACAATGGAAAAAACCAAAAACTGGACAAAAGAAGCCCCTGAAGCCAAGGGAATCCCAAAAATTAACTTAAAGGAAGAAAACAACAATAAAGAAAAAATAAGAAGACATAGAGTCTCAACCAAGATGAGGCATGTATGAACACATTACTCTGTGTCAACTGGATCAAGGGATACCACTAGGTCCGCTGGTTTATCATCAATAAACTTTTCCTTGAATTTTTCCAATATGATAGTGGCTTGTTGGATTATAGAAGATCTCATTTTAACTAATCTAGCTAGGGAACTTATCAGATCATTGATTTATTGTATGTAGCCTTTCTTAGTGATGAAAGGTACACATGACTTGTGGTGAGTGAAACTTGAAGGTATGGAGGAGCCACTTTGAGAAGCCACCTTATGAGCAGAATATCACACATAATAGGTGTCATGTATGATTATTTATTCTAGAAGGGGAGAGTCAACCGCCTCATCCAATTCATGTTCAATAAAATTTGGAGAATTCTTTTTTTTGATATGATATTTACTACGGGTGGACCAACGATGGACCTCTAACTTAACTTTTGGGGTGGTCACTTTGTCCTTGGGTTTGAAATCCAGTGTCTGATTTATCTTAGGAGAGGAAGTATTTAGATCAACTTTATTAATTACCTCAGGCTTAGGATTCTCCCAGTGGCTAGGCTTAGGGAGCTCAACCAATGGGCTTCTCAAGCATGGGGTAAAATTTATCACTACCTTTAAATATTTCTTTTGGAGAATGTGCCTACAGATGATAAGATGAAGACATTGGTGAATAGGAAAAGATGAGGCCCCTTGTTGGATGTTGAAAATAGATCTCTCTATGGAATTAAAGAGGTATTTTGGAACATTGATACACTTTTTCTCCCAAATATTATTTAAAAAAGCAAGGTAAAAAATTTTGAGTATGGTGTTTGGATCATCCATAGTGAAATATTAGAGAATTGGCACCATCACCTTATCCCAAGGTTTAGGGATGGATTTCCTCATGATTTTTTCCTTGTCTCATCAAAGTTTTTTACCTTTGTCCTTGAAGTAAGATAGTTCCCCAACCAAGGAGTGTTTTCTCTATTGATAATTTTATCATCATCAGGAAGCTCAGATATTTCAGCCAGCAACTTAATAGTGATTTTGAAGCTAAGTCCTTTCACCATGACTCTACCATCATCCCAACTATGAGATAATTAGTTTTAGACGTCCATGTCATGGCCACTAAAATTCTTGAGGAAGGGGAGGAACCCAACATCATCCAAAATTTCTTCAACCAATTTTTCCAACTAGAGCACGTTGGGTTCAAACCTAAAATCAAAATCAACCATTAGCAGTAGATGGGAGGGTCAAGTGAAATGAGAGAAGTGGAAAATGGTGGGAGGGAAAAAAGTGGTGGTGAGAGATAGAGGGATGCTAAGGGTGTTGGGGGAAGTGGAAATTCATATGCCAAAAAAATCGGGTTCTTTAGATATGTCCCAAAAAAAATTGTTGTTTCTTTCTATCCATATTCTCCAAAGAGGAAGGCAAAGGCCTACAAGGATATTAATATGTGACTAAATAAGTGGGAGAAACATTGAAGGTACAAGTATTTAATAGAATTAGGATGGTCCTAGGTATACCCGAAGATGTTGAGGATGAAATGGAAGACATTTTAGAAGAAGGGGTATCCAAGGAATAAATTATGAGTGGATTCAAAGTTTGATCTGCAAAGATAACATATGGTAGGGATTGATATTCTTCTTGATTGTAAGTTTTTTATGGTCAGAATATTATATTGAACAACTAACCAATAGAAGAAAGCTAGCTTGGGGGTGAGGTATTTGATCCAAACTTGCCTGACTAGAAACCAGTTATCACTTCTTTCTTATGTGATATTTCCTGCAGGGAAGAGAGAAAAAGAAATAAAATAAAATCCCTTCTTGTTAGAATGACTGTTTGGCTAAAAAAATTCCATCTACCTCTGGTAAATAGGCCTACAAGCTAAAGTTTGGTACTGCAATATTTAAGATCTACAACCTTATTTTCCAACATATCTATTTGAAAATAAACCTTTAAATCAATATGCTTAGTTTTACTATGATGAACTGGATTTTTTGCAATCTTGATTGCTCTTGTGTTACAAAAAATTGTTGTTAGACTATTTTGAACTTCATCAATCTCTTCAAGTACCTTTCTCAACCAAGGTGTTTGTATACTTGTTATAGTAGTTGCAACATATTCTTCCTCCAAAGAGGATAAAACAACAATACATTGTTTCTTTGAGCTCCATGTTATCACTCTTAGACCAAGTGAAAAATAATTTCCAAAAGATGATTTTCTACCATACAAGCAACTTCCCCAATCTGAGTCATTGTATCCAACAAGCTAAATTTCATTGTTAGCATTATAAAGTATGCCAAAATTCAAGGTTCCTTTAACATATCTCAATATTCTCTTGGCTGCTCTCATGTGGTTTTGTGAAGGTTTATTCATGTACCTTGATACAAGTGAAACTACAAATGCAATATCAATTCTTGTTGTAGTAAGAAAAATTAAGCTCCCGATAATGCTTCTAAACAATTTTTCATCAGATTTATCTTCTCGATAATATCTACATAACACTTCTCCATGTGCCATGGGTACCCAAACTGGTTTACAATTTTCAATACCATATTTCTTCAACATATCTTTTGCATATTTTGATTGACAAAGGAAAAATTTTCCGTCACCTTGATGTACTTCCACACCAAGAAAGTATTGCATAAGTCCTAATATATCATATCAAATTCCTTCATCGTAGCATACTTAAAATTATCATTAACATATAGGAACATAAGAAGAATATTATCATATTCAATATTTAAATAGATTGTGGGGTCATTCTTACTTTTCTTGAAACCACAATCTTGGAAGTATCCATAAATTCTTGAGTGCCATGCTCAAGGTGCTTAATTCAGTCCATACAATGATTTCTTCAATTTGTAAACATGGTTTTCCTTTTCTTCCATTTTAAAGCCTTGAGGTTTTTGAACATAATTCTCCTAATATAGATAGCCATTCAATAATACACTTTTCATGTCCATGTGATAAAATTTCCAATGTTTATTGGATGCCAACGAAAGAGCCATTCAGATTATCTCTTATCTTGTAATAGGGGTAAATTTTTCTTCATAATACACACCATATCTTTGAGTGAATTCTTTTGCAAACATCAAAGCTTTGTATCTTTCTATGCTTCTATAACTGTTAAACTTTGTTTTTTAGACCCACTTGGATCCAAAAATCTTCTTGTCCTTGGTCAATTCCATAAGTTCCCAAGTATCATTTTTTCAATTTGACTCAATTTCTTCTTCCATTGCTTGCACCCAAAAATCATTAGTACAAGCATCTTCATAACATGAAGGTTCCAAATCAGCTTCACAAATTAGAGCATAATTCACTAACTCATCTTTTGGTTCTTCATCATCATACATACATTTGCAGCTTTTCCAATCTTAAAACAACTTGGTCCAACTCTTGCAATTGGATTTTTGTCAATCTCATTTGAAATTTCTTTTCCATCCTTTGGTTGGATGGATGTGCTTTGAGAATTCTTTTTTATTTATTTTTATTCTTGGTGGGACTTGTAGATGAGTTGCTTGTGCTTGAACTTGGTGTAGTCTCCTTTGAACTTGTTAATGGGGTGCTAGGTGGTTTTGGAGGGGTAGAGGAAACATTTGAAGGTTATCCCCCCAACTGTATTATCTTATTCAACATCAAATATTTTGGATTATAAATTTTGATGATTGTACACTCCCCTTCATCAAAAATTACATCTCTAGAGACTGCAAACTTGTGATTTTTTCGATTATAAAATATATATGGCTTACTTGTTTAGAATAACCCATAAGAATACATGGCACACTCTTGGGGTCTATATTCTATCTCACTTCATCATTCACATGTTCATATGTAAGATAACCAAAAATTCTCAAAGGACCTATAGTGCTCTTATGGTTTTGTGTCATACCATGCTTCATGTGGAGTCTTCTTGTGTAGTGCTCTTGTGGAGCATCTATTGAGAATATACAATGTTGTATCAACTGCATAAGACCAATAAGAATTGCTCAAAACTTTTGTATTCAACATGCTTCTTTCCATTTCTACAATGGTTCTATTCTTCTCTCAACTACCCCATTTTGCTATGGTGTATAGGTAGTAGTGAGCTGCCTCTTGATGCCAAAAAGTTTGGAAAAATCATTGAACTCAGTTGAAAGAAATTCTCCTTCATAGTCAGTTCTCAAACACTTTATTTTATATACACTTTCATTCTCAAAAAATGCTTTGAAAATCTTGAACATGCCAAAATATTCATCCTTATGTTTAAAAAAGTACACCCAATACTTGAAAAATCATCAATGAATGTGAGAAAATATGAATACTTACCCTTTCCATTTTACATCAACTTGAGTTATATAGTCTATTTGGTGCCACCAAGATCTGAAACTCTACATTTTTATCCATTGTTTCATTTGATTAGATATAAATATACTCTCTTTTGATTTATAATAATTAACACTTTCATTTTTTATATACCTCTTTATGAATTTCATGTGTTTTCTACCCATCTATGTTAATATTATTCTTTCATGAATTCTTTTATGTATAAGTTTGAAGTTACAATACAAATTTATTTCAATAGCTATAATGATCATATGTTAATTATTTGAATAATTTTTTGTTTATGTCATAATTCTTAAATTTATAAAACTAATAACAATAATATAGCTTTTGTAATCTTAGGCTTTATTCAAAATTTTAAAATATATTATAAAAGCCTTCAAAAAAAAATATATATTGTTTGAGAATGTTAAACATAGGCATAGCAACTATGATTCAAAATAAATATTAAAAATTCCATTCTAAATCTTAATAGGGTGTTCCTTGTTTTATTTTTAATAAGGTACTTATGGCTTCTATTGGGACCAATCTCATCAAAATACCAAAATATTACATTTGCTATTGCTTCAATTGAACCATGCTTACCTTTTTATCATAAAATATTTTTCGTTCCTTTTTATATCAATATATTTTTCATCTTCATCAAAATGTTATGTTTTCGTAATCACCTCCTAAACATCCTTTTCATTAAGATACAAAATCTCACTTTGCTAGTTTCCTTCTAAAACTTGAATTTCACCAAAATGAAGATCAACACTATGTTTGGCTAAATTATCTACTACCTACTCTCCTTCTCTTTAGATTTGCTCACATTTCTAAAATATTGACTCCAATAATAGATGATGGACATCAACAACAATATTATTTTTTATTTTATTCCCACATCCATTTTTGTTGATAATATTAATGATGATATGTGAATCCCTCTTAATTGATTTTTATTTCCATTTTTTTCAGTTGTAATTTTAATCCATTAAGAAATGCCCTATCCTCTACAAAATTGTTAGTTGAAGTTCCATATGATTCTAATATGTGAGGAGAATTTTACCTTCATTATTTCAAAATTACCATCTCCACTAATTTATCCAAGTTTTTCTTTGGAAGCACCATCAAAATTAATTTTGATAAACATAAATTTTAGATATTTTTATTCTATAGTAGATCCAAGCAGTTTTCTTGTATTAATACCATTGTCATAGATGACTCTTTCATGTATGTTCAAATCTTGTAACCGAGTTGTTACTGCCAATTTTTCCATGCTTGAGACTTCCCATGATGAGCACCATATCTATAAATAATCTATAAAAGAGGCAATAATGTTGTTCCTATATTAAACATGATTTTGATATTAAATTCCTTTCAAGCCATAAATTCCAAAAAATAATGGTAGGACCAATCCTCCACAGAATACCTAATGCTTTAGCTTTAAGATACCTAACCCAATATTTTATGAATTCTTCTAATGTTGATAGAGCTACCCAAGAAATTCTCATATTTTAAAAGTAACCCCAGATGGTGTGACCAAAGGGAAAATTGAGTAAATGCCCTAATATTTCTAAATCCTTGTCTCTATAGACTATCTCTGATAAGAATCTTACTTTGAACTACTAACCAAAGAAATATTGTGGTCTTGTAGAGAGCTCTAGTGACCAACTATTATTTTAAGGAAAATCTATGGGAGTAGGAAATTTGTATTGCTCTAAATTATAATATTCCAACATGATCAAATATCTACCATTTTTTGATAGATTTTATTCTAATGCATCCTTATAAAACTATTGAAGCATCATTTCAAATTATTCTACAATTTGTTTGAGTTCCACTCCTTCAACTAGGTTACTAATAGAAACTCATGATTTGGAGTTGATCATATTGATATAGTCTTCAACCTTTAGATTTTTATGAGCTAGGCATACCCAAGCCAATGCTCATTTTGAATTAGTGATAAAAGGGTCTGGCTTCAACTAAGCATTAGATCAAAAATTTGCATAATACCCCTTACTGACTAACCATATAAGATGTTTGATTAATTAAAAAGTATATGATATGAAGTTCCATGTTGGTGACCTTTTAGGTGGGGTTCTATTTCTAAACAATTTCATTGCATCAAAAGAATTTATATATTTTTTATGTAACATTTTTGGAAATTTTTTTATTGATATCTAAGTAATATCCACCCAAGTTTTGGCCCTAAGACCAAACTCATAATTCTATGATTTAGCAACCCCCCTCCAATATTATTTCATTTTCAAACCCTATCCCACTTACAAAAAGGAAATCTAAAAGTTTTATTGCATTCTTTCCAAAGATTGTATACTCTATTTATAGCCATATTTTGCGTAAAGAGTTTGACCAATGCACCTATTATCCCATGTATATTGAAAACTTGAAATAATAGCATCCTAGAGGTCATTTGAATTGATAAAAAAAATCAAATTTTGTATTGATTTAGAGCATCCCAAAGTACCACTTTTTTTTTTAAAGAAGATAGAACTACCTCAAAGTCATCCCAAAGATTCCATAGATCACAATTATGAATCGTTTATGTGTTTTATGAAAATATTTTAAGGTCCTTACAATATATTTCATGAGGAGTAACTATATTTGGAGCATATATATTTATAATCTCAGCTTTTATGTTTTCATATTTTCTAAAAAATAATCTAGAAACCCAATTACTTTTTCTTCTAGCAATTTTCCATCCCATTTCCATCCTAATGGACTATGGTAAAGGTTTTAGTATATCCATGGCAACACATTCGAGTTTATACAACATGATTTCTATCCTTAATAGTTGGTCCCTCCCATGATGAAATCCCCTAGAGTTTTACCAGTATGCTTCAAAACCTCCTTATTGATGAGGTGATAAGGAAGTCCAAAATTTTTATCTCCATAGAAAAATTTTCATTCCATGGTATTAAATATAATTCATCTTCTTCCCTAAACCAAGGGTCGCTATCCATTTTTTTTATTAGTTGGATGAAAGGAGTTTTGAAAGGACCTCCAAACCTTATAACAAAAATAATCTAATCTCCAACCACTAGGAGACTAAGGACACTTCAAACATTAAAGTCAACCAACCCTTGGACACAACTACCTACACCCAGACCAACATATACTAGCTGAAAAAACCCAAACACATAAGCCAAATAGAGATAAAAGTTGGGCACGCAGGCCCACATGGATAAAAAGAGATAAAAAATTGGGCATGTAGGCCCGAAAAAATATTCAAAAAGCAACATCTAATGGGGAGGGTTCCAGCCACCCACCCTAAGTATTCTAACTCGAGTTTGACATTTGCTTGAATTCATTGTCCAACGATCTAAGGCCATCTGGGAAATTACCTGTCCAAATGTGAAGATATTTTTGCGTAAGACCTTGATTAGTCAGGAAGTCCGCAGCCTTGTTACCTTCCCTGAACCAATGCTTGAATTGGACTTCTTCTAAATTTTGAATCATTCTCTTAGATTCAATTATAAAATTTGCAACAGTCCAGGAGGGATTTTTTTTGTCATTAATCATGTTGGTAAAAGTGAGTGCATATCTTTCTATGATTAGTTTCCTACAATTCACCTAGTTCAATTGGGAAACACCCTTAAATAATGCTCGAGATTTAGCGAAATAGTTAGTTTGGTGACCAAAGTTTTTAGCAAAGGCAAGAAGGATTTTTCCCTTTGAGTTTCTAAACAAACCCCCTACACCATCCGAACTCGGGTTCCCTTTAGAACCTTCGTCAAAGTTAAATTTTAGCCAATTTTATGGAGGGGGTTCCCAAATCATGCTAGCCCTATCCTAACTCACCCTGCTCACTGTATTCTAAGGCTAAGTTAAAAAACCCAATGATCTCTCCAAACCGATCTCCCCTTCACAAGTTATCGAATCCAGTTTTAAAGCTTTCATATTTTTCATTGTATCTACAATGGCCCTCGAGGAGACCGATGACTTAGGATGGAAAATATTTTTAAAGGCGTGGGCATTCCTTTCCTTCCACACCCGCCACCAAATATGGGGTAACCCAAATTTCCAAAACTGGCATAGGTGGGGAGAGGAGAAGGGGGAGACCCATTGAACAACCAAGTCCTCCAGCAAGGTGGGAAGAACCCAAGCAACATCCAGCTCCAAAAATAATAGATGGAAGACTTCAAGGGTATAGGAACAAAAAAAAAAAGTGGAAAGGTGATTCAAAAGCCCTAACACACAGGAAGCACCTATTAGGGAAAATTATTTCCCATTTTTGAAGATTATCAAGAGTAAGGCACTTTCCTTGAATTGCCAACCAGAAGAACACATTGACTTTAGGCATCAGGCCTTTAATCTAAACTTGATTTATTGGGAACCAAGGATCCAAATCATAGTCCAAGTAGCCATAAGTAGACTTAACTAAAAACTGGACATCTTTCTCAAGACCCCAAACTAGCCTATAGTGAAGACCAGTACTCGGGTTTAGGAACCATTTTATGGAGTTTTTTAAATTTATAAAATCAATTTTCTCCTCCTGAGAAATATTTGGGAAGTCGAAGGACTTCCATTGAAGATGACCATTGAATAATTCTAAAAAGTCAAAAACTTTGGGATCAAAGAACCTATCTGTGATTAGCTTCAGACAGGTGAAGGTTTGGAAATCTTCAAGAGGGGATGTTGAGGCCCAAGAATCTCCCCAAAAATCAATGGAATAACCATCCTCCACCATCCAATGAAGACCTTTATGCACATTCGCCTGACTATCAACTATGCTAGACCAAAAAGTAGACCCCACTGGGAGAGCTTGGTATTTTAGGAAATTGCTACTATTGTCAAGATACTTAGCCTTCACAATCTTAACCCAACTAACATTTTCATATTTTCCCAAGATTATTTTACAATCAAGGCTTTTTTCAACGTTCTCAACCTTCTCAAACCTAAGCCTCCTTCTTCTCTCCTACTATAGACTTGATCCCATGCCACCAGGTGGAATATCTTCTTCTCTTTAGCCCCTAACCATAAGAAGGATCACTGGATTTGCTCTAACTTATCGATAACTTTCCTCAAAATCTTGAACAAGGAGAGGAAGTACACCAGGATGCTTTGTAAAGTGGCTTTGACCAATAAAATATTCCCTGCTTAACTTAAAAGGGCACCTTTCCACCCCGCTAACTTCTTCTGAACTCTTTCAACTACTAAATCCCACAACGATGGTTTTGATGCACCTTTGAACAGTGGCATCCCAAGGTAAACCGAGGGAAGGGAACCAATGTTGCACCCCAAAATATTTGCTATCTTCCTCTGCCTATCAACTAGGGTGTGAAATAAAAAATAAACTTTTTTTGAAATTCACCTTCTGACCTGCCGCATTCTCAAAATCCACCAAAATTGATTTAACCATTTTAGCCTAAAATATTGATGTCACGAAGGAAAGAAGAGTGTCATCAACAAATTGGTGATGACATATGGGATCTATCGATTGGGCTGGCTTCAAACCTTGAATAACCTTATTAACTTTGATGGACTTACCCAATACCTCAACCATAAGAATAAAAAGGTAGGGTGATAAAGGGTCTCCCTTACACAGACCTCTATTGCTACAAAAGTAGCTCATCAAAGATCCATTAATAATAACTAAAAACATGGTTGAAGATATACAAGATTTAATCAGGATCCGCTATCCATTTTTTATCCCTTATTTCAAAACTTGATAAGATACTCGAAAGAGAAGACAAAGTCATTTTAATTCAATCCTTGCTTTTACTTGATCTAATTTTGAATCTTCAAAAAACTTGATGAGGATTAATGGAACTTACATATTAACCCTCTAGTTTTAAGAAACATTTATGATGTTCCATCATCTCATCCTTGATAATCCCTTCTCTTCAGTATTTACTATTTGGATAAGGTTTGCCATCGATTTACTCTTTTTTATTGCTAATTAGGACATCCATATTTCCAATTAGAGCATCTTTTTTTCTTTTTCTTTCTTTTTTTACATAGAAGAATTTATAGCATTGTTGGATGCTACCACTATAAACCCTAGCCTGCTAGATTAGACAAAGTCAACAAAACCCCGATCTTTGGAAGCATCGAACTAAGGCAACTAACTGGTCTATCCCCATCTAGGTACACCAGGATTTGAACCGTGGACCTCTTCAAAGAAAGGGCAAAGCCTTAACCACTACTCTATCCTTGTAGATGCATCCTTAATTCTAATAAAAACTTTCAAAATTAACTTTTATATCATGTTATCTAAACTTTCTTTACATCTTTATGAGATGTATTTATATCATGTTATCTAAACTTTCTTTACATCTTTATGAGATGTATCCTAATTTCTAATAAAAACTTTCAAAAATAACTTTTGTATCATGCTAGCTAAACTTTCTTTACATAAATATTTTAATTTTTAAAATTTTCTTAAAATCTTAAAGAGAAATTTTACAATTTACTCATACATTACCTTTTCCTACTTATGCTCACATTACCATATGTACACCTATTTATATTAAATAATTTTAAAATTTACGTTGGCTTTCTTCGTAAATGTTATCTTCATAGTGTCACTTTTCTAGTGAGAAATTATCTTTAATTTAAGAGCGAACTCACATTTAAATTAATTGTCAATTTTCAATCGCCAAATTTTAGGTGTTAGAAAAATTAATCACAATCAATATAAAGTCAACCATCATTTAAAATAATAATAAAATTTAAAAATCACATCATTATATGAGAATATTATTGAAAATATTTAAATAAAAAACAAACATTTGACGTTGGAAGTCACGATAACACCCCAGTTAACCAATAAAAAAAATTACCTGTATTCATTTAAATATTTAAAATGCAGAAAGATCACAAGCCTACGAAGTTTATCTAATTATAAAGTTTATTTAATTATATAAAAAAAATTGGGTAATTTTTTTTTTACAATCAATTGGCTAAAAACAAAGTTAAAGACAACGAAATAAAATTAAAACAACTTATGAATAAACACTTAACCAGCCTATTTTTTAAAGCATTTTAAAAAAAACTTGTTTTTTAAATTCATGCATACAACTTTTATAATAAATTTCCTAAATTGGTGAGGTGAAAGGTTCGAGTTCTTAGATTTATTTGACAAAATAAATATATTCATGTTCAAATTAGAATTTGATCTAGTTGGCCTCGATATTTTAAAATTTTAAAATTATTTTATCTAAAAGTGTTCAAATTAGAATTTGATCCAGTTGGCCTTGATATTTTAAAATAATTTTATCTAAAAGAATATAGAACTGTACTACATTCCCTATGCAAGAGATGATTTGCTGTCTGTGGTGGAGTGAACAATGTGAAGAGTAAATTAATACTGCTAGGAAGGGGAGTGTTATTCTCAACTTATTGTTTTGTTCAATAATAATTGTTTTTTTAAGTAATCATAATTGTTCATAATAATTAAATAGACAAAGATCGTGATGTAACTTTTACATTCCTCGAATAATGGCCTTTGCTTATATTATTATTATTGAGAACGCAGGTTTCATTAAATAGTAAGTACGGACTCTTTTAAGTGTCTCATTGATTACAACACGTGAATGTTAATGTAATGACAGACGTCGATTGAATTGCAGGTCATTTTCAAGAACGTGGAGATGTAGAAAATTATATTTGAAAGTTATCCTAAAGTTGAGAGCGGTCCCCGAACCCCGGCAAAGAATGCATTTTATTTTAATAATAAATGTTTGTTGGCGAGTTGTCAGTTCCATTTACCGAAGTCTTACCCTGATTCTCTTCTCCAAAAAATAATAGATGCCCTGCAATTATTAAATATATGTGTTAAATCCAGTAAGGGGTGAATGAGAGCAAATGTATAGAGGTGTGGATTAGGTAATTATGAAGTAAATTCATCTTCTATCTTCGTCAAGCTAGGATAATTGTATTTGAATTTGAATTTGTATTAATGTTCATTGGTGATCAAAAGAGGTTAATAGGACTGTAAAGTAGGACATATACAAAGCAACAAGAGTGTCTAATACAGCCCCAGAGAAAATAAAGTAAGAAAAACAGTAAACATGATGACATATGATATACAAGATTTGTGGATCAAGGATTACTCCCAACATTTAAGGTTAAAGAGAAGTGAATGATGTAAGAGTTAGATGTCGTTGTAGATGTTCTTTGTTGGAGTCGACGACGAGTTGATCTTGTTGTATCTCTGTTGTATTTTCTCTGTGATTTTTACGGTTGATGGCAT
The DNA here is from genome assembly GCA_028583015.1 of Wollemia nobilis. NCBI lineage: Eukaryota > Viridiplantae > Streptophyta > Pinopsida > Araucariales > Araucariaceae > Wollemia > Wollemia nobilis. Next base: position 7,677,191 of record JAQPPZ010002550.1, read on the forward strand.
AATACAACTAGATTCAAAAACAATGTTCAAGGAAAAAAAATCTTCAAACTTATCCTCAGTCCTGCATGTATTTTGATTGTGGAATTCTATACCAATGTCGAACACCACAGTTAAAAATAAATAAAAATAGAACAACTTCCCTGAAAAAATAGAACAACTACCACCTGGTTCTATTTTCAGGAGATTATGTTTTCCGCGGGAGACTGGTTTTGCTTTCATTCTACAGTTCTTTTATTTTAGTCGGGACTGGGTTGTTTTATGGGGGATTTTTTTAATTAGAACCCGTAGTGGTTCAGTTTTCTTTTAAAAACTTGTGTTTGTTGTTGTATACCATCGTCCGCCAAATGGATAAAAAAAATTGTTTTTTTTCCTAACGCCCTGCCATCTACCCAGTTCATGCACATCTCTTCCTTTTTAATTCCCCCACCTTGCCTCCTTTGAAAATTCCGTTCTGATTGCTCGGTTGTTCCCTAACTGTTTGACAACATGTTGCCATATTTGGCTATGCAAAGGGACATGTGTGACACTGCCAGATCCTCTGGGTTTTACAACAATTGTAGTCTACTTGGGGACTAACATGTTGATTTTTTTCGCATGGATACCCTTGCATTAGCCTACTTGGGGACTAACATGTTGATTTTTTTGCATGGATACCCCTGCATCAACCTCCCCAAGTGAGAAACATTGTGAGCCCCTACTCACAGATCTGTTGGAAATATGGATGGTTTGAAGTGAGCAAGCTCAACTTCAGGTATCCATGAATCTTCTTTTGAACCTTTGTTTTTCCACCTTACCAAGAATTCCTTGTATTCTTGTGTCTATTTTTCTTGGTTGTCCTTTGGTCCAAAATCCTCTCTATCTCCTCAGGTTGTTTCTTTGGCAATTCTTTTGCCCAATCTGTGATTGGTTCAACCTGTCCATCTATCTTCTCTGCTTTAGGAAACCTTTCCTTTCTCAATAACACCATTACTAGATCTCCTTCCTGAAATGATTTGACTCTTTTCTTTTGATTTACTTTCTCCTTATACACTTGATTACTTTGGGTAATCTTCTTCCTAATTTTTTCATGTAATTCCTTCAAATGTACAATCATGTCTTCAGCTGCAACATTCTTTCTTTCTACTACAACCTTCACTAGATCTATCACTCCCTTGGGTGACTTTCCATACACTACTTGGAATGGAGATTTTCTAGTTGACCTATTTATTGAGTCATTGTAAGCAAACTCAGCTTGTGCTATCACCATATCCCACTGCTTGGGTTTATCACCAACTAAACTCCTAAGCATATTACCAAGGCTCCGGTTGATAACTTTTGTTTGTCCATTTGTCTGAGGATGATAAGCAGAACTGAATTCCAACTTTATGTCTAATATGTGCCATAACATCTTCCAAAAATGACCCATAAATTTCACATCCCTATCAGCTGTAATACTTCTTGGCAGTCCATGCAACCTTACAATTTATTTAAAGAACAACTTTGCCACATTGTTGGTATCATCAGTTTTCTTAACAGGGATAAAGTGTTCCATCTTAGAAAATATATCTACAACAACAAGAATACTGTGAAACCCTCTTTGCGTTCTTGGGAACCCCAACACAAAATCCATACTTATATCTTCCCATGGAATCTTTGGAACATGTAGTGGAGTGTACAAACTAGTATTATGTTTACAACCTTTGTCTACTTGGCATGTTCTATACTTGTCCACATATTTCTCAGCATATTTGGTCAAGCTAGACCAATAATATTTCTCCTTAATTTGTGCAATTGTCTTATCTCAACCAAAGTGACCTCCAAGACCACCACCATGTGTCTCCTTAATTAGATTCTCCCTCATGGATCCTTGAGGAATGCACAATTGTCTACCTCTAAACAAGAAACCATTTTGAAGGAAATAATCTTTCTATACCTCTGTTCAAATTTGCTGCACTCCTGGAATGCTTCTCTGAAGTCATTATCTTTTGCATACTGATCTTTGAATCTATCCAGACCAATACATTCAACTTGCATAGTCTTCAACAATAAAACTCTCATACTCAAAGCATCCACTACTTGGTTGCTCTTACCTGATTTGTGTTTGAGTGTGAAGGTATAACTAGCAAGGTATTCAACCCATTTAGTTTATCTTGTGCTCAAATTGCTTTGACTATTAAGATATTGCAATGCTTGGTGATCAGTGAACAAAACAAATTCTTTGGGAAATAAATAATGCCTCCAATATTTCAATGCTTGAACTATGGCATAGAGCTCTTGCTCATACACAAAGTATTTCTGTTGAGCCTCATTTAACTTCTGGTTGAAGTATGTAACTGGCCTTCCTTCTTGACTAAGGATAGCCCCAATGGCCTTGCCACTAGCATCACAATCCACTTGAAATACTTTTGCAAAGTCTAGACTCCTCAACACTAGTTGCTCAATCATCTTGTTCTTCAACAATTTTGAAATAGTTTTCAGCCTCCTTTGTCCACACAAAAATTCTTTTTTATACAAGAAGTCAAAGGTGCACATATAGAACTGAAATCTTTGATGAATTTTCTATAAAATCTTAATAAACCATGAAAACTCTTGACTTCTGTGGAACTTCTTGGTCTGGGCCACTCTTTGATTGCAGCCACCTTTGTTGGGTCCATCTTTAAACCATCTTTGGATATCACAAATCCAAGATATGTCAATTTTGACTTGAGAAATGAACATTTCTTCAAGTTTATCAATAATTTTTGTTGCTATAATTTTTCTAAGATAGCCCTCAAATGTTGCAAGTGTTCTTCTTTTATCTTGTTGTAGACTAAGATATCATCAAGGTATACAACTACAAACTTATTGAGGAATGGTTTCAACACTTCTATCATCAATCTCATGAAAGTGCTTGGTGCATTGGTTAGCCCAAATGGCATAACCAACCACTCATAAAGACCATCCTTTGTCCGAAATGCAGTATTCCACTCATACCCTTCTCTAATTCTAATTTGGTGATACCCACTCTTCAAATATATCTTAGAAAAGAAGCTAGAACCACACAAATTATCCAATATATCATCCATTCTTGGGATAGGGAATCTATACTTGATAGTAATCTTGTTGATTGCTCTTGAATCCATGCACATCCTCCACTCACCATATTTCTTTGGAGTTAGAACAACAAGTACAACACATGGGCTCAAACTCTCTCTTATCAACCCTCTTTCCAGCAAATCTTGGACTTGCTTATTCAACTCCACTATTCGCATAGGATCCATCCTATGGGGTGCTTGATTCGACAAACTGGCTCCTAGAATCAGATCCATTTGATGATAAATCTATCTCACTGGTGGTAAACCAGTTGGGATATCTCCATATACCACAATGCTCTCATAGTCCTTAAATATTTTCGCAATCTCCTTAGGAACTTTCTCTTCTTTCTGCTGCTATGTGGGAAAAATTGCAAAGCACACATGTGCTCCTTTTGCTCAGTAAGGAATTCCTTTTCTCCCAATAGTACTATTCCACTTCTAACTTCATCCTGGGTAGTCTTCAAAGGTTTAAATAGCCACTTCTTCCCATATTTGATCACTATAATATGATTCTTTCGTCCATCATGTATAACACTCCTATCATACTGCCATGGTCTTTCTAGTAGTAGATGACAAGCCTCTATTGGAATGACATCACACCACACTTGATCTGTGTATCCCATTCTCTCAAAAGAGACTTTACAACACTGATTCACCAACACTTGGTGACCCTTGTTCAACCATGAAAATTTGTATGGTTTTGCATGTGCAAAAGTAGACAATAAATTTTTTTCTACGATGTATGTGGAAACCAAATTATCTATGCTACCACCATATATAATAACATCACAAAACTTACCATTGGATTTTACCTTCATATGGAAAATGCTCTTCCTTTTCCATGGTTCAACATTCTTTTCATCTGCCATGAGGATTATCCATATCATCAGTTGTTCACCATCACCACAAACAATCCTATAATATGAGTTTGCTTCATCACTCTCTTCACCTTTAGCCACATTAACTATATTTTTAGTTTTTTTTTTTGGCTTTACACTCAGGATACTTGTGACCCTCCTTGCCATAGTTGTAGCATGTGCCTCAAAACTTTGAAGATCTCTCTCCATCAAAATTTCCCTTACCTTTACCATACTGGTACTTTCCTTTGGCTTGGCTTGCTTTAGAATCATCATTCTTTCCCTGATTTGTATTATTACCTTTTGCCTTTCCCTTTCCTTTAGAGGATTGGGTAAACTTTTTGTTAAGATTTTCTTCAACCTTAAAAACATATTGATAGGCATATTCCATTGTATTAATATTCAATATACTCAGTTCATCTTGAATAGAGAGCTTTAAACCATTAACATACCTTGACACAACCACTTTAGTAGGCTCAAAGTGTCCCATTCTGATGACTAGTATTTGAAATTCTTTAGTGTAATCCTTTACACTATTCTCCCTTTGTCTCAAATTCTGAACTTTTTTCAAAAACGAGAGCTCATAGTCTTTAGGAAAGAATTGTTTCTTCAACTGCTTTATCATTATGTGCCAAGTCTTGATTCTGGTTTTTTCCTCAAACACTCTTTATTTCTAGACCTGCTCGAACCATAGAGAAGCGTGACCTTTTGGCCACCGCTAATTTCACCCTTCTAGTTTCCTCCACACTTTCAAGGTAAAAATATTTCTCCATTTCTAATATCCAGTCTATTAGTTCTTCGGGAACCAGACTACCCTCATATGTTGATAAATTAAACTTGGGCCTATTTGCAATTTTAGAAAAAGCATGCACAAACCTTTTGTGAGCAACATCTCCTTCTTCATCAAAATATGATGAGCTTGATTCATCCTCAGTGGAGTCTTCATCTTCTACTGGGGTTCTCCCTCTTCTTGCAACACCTTCCATAGCTATCACATGAGCTTCAAGTGTCTGCAATAACATCCTTAGTATTTTAGCATTGGCAACGGTTCCTCATCCAAGGGTTCTATGACCTCTTCCTCCTCTCGGTCTCCCTCTCCCTTGACCTCTTTCAGTAACTTGATCCAGGGTTTTGCATAGTGGCAAATTTCACAATTTAGCACAAATATTGGAATTTTTAAAATGTTAATTTTGTGAATTTTGGGACCATAGACGTCGGCCTATTCACCCAAAATTTTTAGGATCAAATTTTTTTAAGGGTAAATTCGCCCCATTGTCATACGTTTTCCCGCCTAATTTTTGCCCTAAATTTTATTAAAAATAAGAAATATCCCGCCCAAATTGCCCCTTGTACCCCTATATATATAGCTAACCTTGATAGCGACTCCCATAAAATTACAATACTTTTTCGGACAGCAAGCGATACAAAGCAAAATGCGACTGGCAGAAGGTGATCGACATAATGCGAGTGGCATAAGGCGAGTAGCATAAGGCGACTGACATAAAGTGACTAGCAGAAGGTGACTGGCAGAAGGCAACAAGTAGAAGGCTACCGACATAAGGTGACTGGAAGAAGACGACTGGCACAAGATGACCGACATAAGGTGACTGGCAGTAGGCAACTGGCATAAGGTGACCGACATAAGGCAACTGGTATAAGGTGGCCAACATAAGGCGACTGGCAAACGACGACTGGCAGTAGGCGACTAGCTTAAGGTGTCTGGCAGAAGGTGAGTGGCAGAAGGTGACTGACATAAGGCGATTGGCTGAAGGCGAGTGGCATAAGGCGACTGCATATACCAGTACATTTATTTTACCATTAAATTTTATTTAATATTTTATTCATGGACACTCAATAAGGAGGTTTATTCTTCTTGCAAACAATATTCTTGGGGCAGATATTCTACTGTCTCTAGCAGTAGTCTTTTTTATACTAGTTATTTTCATTTTTAATAATGATGTTATTTTTTCATGTTATTCTTTTGTTCATACAGATAAAATGTCAACTACAGGCAGTGGAAAGAAGGGAGGCTAGTATTTCAATAAAAGGAGTATCCTCAAATACTTTCATAATATTTCTAAACCTGGTCAACCATCAACATCTATACAAATTGAAGGTATGAACACCTTTACTCACCAGTAATTTTTTTTACTTTGAAAATATTAAATATAATATTTTCATTCATAAAGAAGTGTGCTTTTTGGTTGATGGCTTTGTCCATTTTTATCTGTAGAAGGTATGATTTTAAATGCCATAGTGATAATGAACCTACTATTGACACTAGTATTATCTCTATAAAAAACATTGTTAACCCTGGTATGCCTCCACTTCTACATATCCAAGTTAATGAACAGTCCACAGATGAAATATTCTCAATCAAATTGAACAAAAACATGAGATTCCTGAATCTAACACACCAAGTGGAAAAGAAACTAATAGTTCTTATGCAGTCCCTACTTTCGAAGAATCTTCATAAAAAAAAATAAACATGCAAGGTTATCTAGGTGGACAATTAACATATCATTTCAGCCTGATTGGATATCAAAATTTCCATTTATTGAGCCAGTGCTTCCAAATAATAGTAGTGATGCTATAACAAAATTGAGATACGTAATTTGCAATTAGAAACGCAGAAAGGAGCATTGATAACAACTTAAGAAATATACAGTAGAAAAACATTGTGGAAAGGTTTATATCAAAACAAAAGAAGATGATCCACCAACACCAAAAACTTATAGGTAGAAGGATGCATTAGAGTGCACACATATAAGAAATGCGCAAGAATATGATAAATTAATGAAACAAAAGCAAACATTGGTTGAGAAAGGTGTAACAATTCAAGCCCAATTTCAAAAATGAATAAGTTAACTTTAGCTTCAAAAAGTTTGTAGTTTGCTGTTGTGTTCTCTATTCTTAATATGGGTAGACCTATGTCTGATTTCATGAATTATAAATCTCTATTTTGACTAGCTGATGTGTATAACTTACCCAACGCCCATTGGTCAAATCTAAGTGGTTGGGAAATAGCAAAATGTCTCTCATTGGTTGAGTAGGATGACCTCAAATAGAAAGTAAAAAAGATAAAATTCATTTCACTTTCAATTGATGAGGTGACTGTTGTTGAAAATACATCTTGGATTTGCATGCATGTTTACACATTGGAAAATAATTTAAGGCAATATCATTTACTTGGAATACAAAAAATGGTGGAAAATAGTAATGTAGAAAATATTTACAATGTTGTAACTAGTTTAAAAGAAGAAGCAGGAATGAATGAAATTGAAATAGCCACTAAGTTAATATGTGTAGGAGTTGATGGTGCTACTACAATGCAAGGATACATGAATGGTATTTGTGTTAGACTACAAACATCGGTTGCCCCATATTTGATCCCTATTCATTGCATGGCTCATAAAATGAATCTTGCATACAAAATTGTGGATACATTTACAAATGTTGCGAGAGTGGAAGAGCTTGTCCATGAAATTCATGAATATTTTTCACGTAGTCCAAAAATATTTTCAGAGTTTCAACAGTTTGCATTAGAACTTATCGAAGGTAAAAAACTATTGAAAGATGTGGATACTAGGTGGATTTCGATCAACCGACATTAAGAGTTTTCAAAGAATATTAATCCTTGATAGGGTTTATGTATGCAAATCGTAGGGCAGTTGATAAGGCAAAAGATTTACTTTTTTGAATGAGTGACTTTGAAACTCTTCTCACATTGTGTGGAATTCTTCTAATGTTGGAAAAAATGAATACTTTGATCAAAATTGCACAAGAAAGATCAATTTATATTGTGGATTTCATCACGGTGAGAATACAAATTTGCATTCATATTGATATGATGTACACATCTGGTCAAAATTTTATGGATCCCATGTTTGAGAGTTGGAGAGAATTAACAAATGTGAATGGTTCTCAGATTTTCTAAAGTTCAATATAAATGATCATCTATGTATTAATTTCCATGGAAAGGAAATACATTTATATTGTTATGGTATGCAAATGGATATAGCTACAAATGAAGTTGAGAAAATACCCATAACCTACAACAGATTTCATGTAGTTGTAGACGATACAAAACTTAAATTGAAACAAATAGCAGAATCATTGACAAAAGAAATAAGAGAACGTTTTCAAAGAGATGAATTGCTAGAGGCTATGGGTGTGGTTAATCCGATATTTTGGAATCCTTGTAATGAATACCAGAATATAAATTATTTGTTTCTCAAATAAATTGGCAGTCTTGCTAGCCATTTCAGTAAATGTGTTGTAGTCAATGGTATTGAAATCAATTGCATTCTCAACAGAGATCTTTTGACCAAAAAATCAATCTGTTTTGGAACAACAATGTCTACTCAAGTTTCACAACTCTCTAACCGTCATGAAGCAGGTTCTATTTCACATTTGTGGAGATTATTACAACCAAGTACTATCTTACAACATACTATAAGTGAATATTTTCATTTATATGAATTATGTCAAACGATGATTTTGAGATCCATGGAATATGAAAGGGTGTTTAGTGCACTATCATATGTAAAATCTAAAGTTTGGAATAGGTTGGACAAAAATTTGAAGAATTTTTTGAGATTATATGTGTTGACCTATGAGGTGGAGGAGTTTCCTTATGAAAGAGCAATGTCACATTGGAATTATTTGGCAGAGAAAAGAGGTGTAAAAAATATTGATGATGATGAGGATGATAGTAACACTGGTTAGATTGTGACAACATATTTTTTGTGAATGAGTGCAGAACATTTTGTAGAATATGAAAAGAGTTAGTTTTAGCTTCCAACACTATGATGCAGGGATGCATTCATTTGATTTGATTTGAGTTCACATATTATAATTTGATTTTATTTCACATATTATCATTTGATTTGATTTCACATATCAGAATGAAAGGATGCTTTAATTTTATTTGAGTTCACATATTATTATTTGATTTGATTTCACATATTATTATTTGATTTGATTTCACGTATTATCATTTGATTTGATTTCACATATCAAAATGAAAGGATGCTTTCATTTGATTTGATTTGATTTCACATATTATTATTTGATATGATTTCACATATTATCATTTTATTTGATTTCACATATCAAAATGTTTGAGTTCACATATTATTATTTGAAATTTTTATTTGATTTCACATATTATCATTTGATTTGATTTCACATATCATAATGAATGGATGCCATTGGATACTCTGTATAGCATAGCCCTCTGATTTGATTATGTATTATTTGATTACACATGTGTTACAAATATTATTTGATTACACTTGATTTGATTATTGGATTATCTAAAATGTGTTACTATATATTTTATATATCATTTTACAATAGCCTTGTTATTGAAGTATTAGTCTAAAGTTTCTATTTTTCTTGCATATTTGTAATGTATAAATCGTTATAGGCAACTTGTGAAAGTAAATGTCTATACTACATTTTTTGTCATTTCAAATTAATTAATATAACATAAAAGAACATCTTACTGCATCCACATACTTCAGAATTACTTAATTTATCAATAAAAATAATCAAAACATAACAACATTCAAAACAAAGTTTCCTAGAGATAACACATTTTTTTGGAAATGTTCTCTTTCAAAAAACTTACCATTCATTCACAATTTACAAAATATATCAAACATTATTTCTTCCACTTAAAATTTAAAAAAACAAACTTCTACATCATCATAAATAATCAAAACATAGTAATAATTAAAACAAAATAGTCTCTTTCATTGAATTCAATTTTTAAAGAAGATATCATTCGTTCGCAAATTACAAAAACTATCAAACATTATTTCTTCCACTTCAAGTTACTTAATACATTAAAACATATAATAATAACATAACAACATTCAAAATAAAATTTCTAATAGATAACACATTTTTCGAAAATAGTCTCATTCATTGATTTCAATTTTCAAAAAGGATACCATTCATTCGATATTTACAAAACATATCAAACATTATTTCTTCCACTTCAAATTAAAACATAACAATAATTAAAAACAAAATTTCAAAATGATAATACAAATTTTTCAAAAATTGCCTCTATCATTGATTTCAAATTTAAAAAAAATACAAATCTTAATAATTTATAAAAATATAAAGAGTTTTTGTTTCACTTCAAATGCAACACAACAAACTTCTATTCTTTTCCAATGTTTCCTGAAGGTGCACCCACATCTACATCAATATATTTTTCTTCTAATGCCCCAGCCCTAACCAAACTTTCTGTTGTAGTGTTGATCCTCGATAACAAGACACCCTCTTCCTTTGTTGGATCTTCTTTGAAAGGTGCATTCATATCCTTCTCATTTTATTTCAGTTTATCCTCGACATATAGTCCCCCATATCTAAGAATCTTCTTCAGAAAATTATTTTCTCTAACCGCATGCTATAACCTCTTCTTCAATTCAATAACATTATTAATGTTAATTTTGACAGTCTTGATAAAAATTTTCATGGCATTGACTTGTTGCTTTAGGTGCTAGAAATTAGAATACAAAACAAAAATGAAAAAAGGTTAATATTTATAAACAAAACATATTTAACAAAAAAAAATTAGTTAGATGTAAAACTTACATCAACTGTAAGTCGTGCTATTTTTGCAACTGCTACTTTATTTTGATCTAGTTCCCATTCATTAAAATATGCTTGGGCTTCTGCATTGATGTTCTCCAAACGATTCAAAACAACAACCATTTTTCATCCCTTGTATGTAGAATCTGCCTCCAAAGTGCTAGATTCAGCTTTATGTAGCAAGGCATTGAGATTTTGGGGCTCATTCTCAATCTCTAAAAACAACTCTTTTCTTTTTGAAAAATTCTTATATCGACCATTGATGGATTTAATCAAAACCTTGGCCCGATATTCCCATTCTTTCAATTTATCAATATTCGAAAGAAGAGTATTATGAACTATAAATTTACATCTATCGGCTAATAACACATTTTCAAAAAAATTTAGGATATAATCTTCTGTAACACTACGAATGACTACTTGTTGTGGGGCAGAGGGGGATACTTCGATGTCATATACATTGACATCCTCTTATCCATCAGTGCCCTCTTCATCTTAAAGAATATCACTTGCCTTGAAAGGGTAATTTTTAGGATTCATACACTAATAAATAAAGTCACATTCTAGAGTTCCCGAGGGCATTTGAGATGCACTCTCAACATTTGAAAATTTCTCCAAGGTTAATATCGATATAATAGAAATATTAGATGATGACATATTTTGTGTCTCTGTAGCACTTCTTGCTTGATGAGTTGGCGGTGTAAGGAACACTTTACCACGCATGCGTGATTGGTTCCTCATAGGTGGAATCTACTATGGATGGACAGGAACTTGCATTGAATGGATAGACAGTGGAATCTATTATGGATGGACAGAAAATGGCTGTGGCTATGGTTGTGGCTGATCAGATGATGGAGCCATATTTTTTTTTAGCCTTTTGAATATAGCAGGTCCCTCTGTTAAATTTCACACAAAAACATAAAATTAATATTGTGTAAATAATAATAGCATTAAAAAATATTTATTTAAACCATACATACCAGACCCAAAATCTGCAACCATTGATGTTTCAACCATTTACCCTTTTGTCTGAAAAATATGTAAAACACATTAAAAAACATAATTTTAAGTCATTAAAATAAATCATTTAAAAAATAATTTTTGAACAATGAAGAGTAAGGTTACCTTGTGGGTAGGATTTGACCTCTTCGATGTCGATAGTAATTGTTTCTTCAGTAAAAGGTGCCATAGGTGTATGCTGAATCTGATCACCATGAGACCTCGCACGTTTGGTGGGACTTATTGGTGATGACTACGACTACGTGTCAAAATCAGTTGATACTTCCTAAATCCTAAATGTGACATCCCTTTTACTTGAATACTGAGATGCTCTTCTCTATTTTTAAAACAAAATTAGAGAATAAAAAGATAGAATGAAAAACAAATAAAACAAATATATTTCAACAAATATGTTTACCTATACCTCATCATCAGGCATGCCAATAGACAACAAATGGGGTGTAATGCAGTTGGAGGACTGCTTTTTTGAAGGTTGAAATAAGCTTCCTAAAATAAAAAAAGAATAAAATTACTAGTGGTCACTGTATAAGCAGAAGATTGAATTTTCTAGGCACTCAAAAGGTCGTATTTCAGGAGGTTGTAAATGTGCATATACTAGTCAAATCTACCACCACCAATACAATGAAGTAATAAAGAAAGTGACCAAAAAGGTATTTATGTAGGTTGCCCCTGCAAAATAAGCCTTGTCTGAAAAAATTCAATGCAAGCATGTAGAAATTTGTCTCCAACATTCGAAATGTTTAAGCTCATTTTGGACTTAGAAGAATTAACTGAAAAAAATAGACAACATTATTAGAAAAAAAATTACAAGGAGAACGTTTTTAGAGAAATGAAACTACAGCAAAATAATTTTTAATGTTAAATAAAAGATAAATTTTCAAATTTTACCTTTCAGATTATCAGAATGAACAAAGTAAACGGTTCCTAGGGTGGATTTATCATCATCGATTAAGGTGTACTGGTTGTTCACTAGTACACCATCCAAAAATGGTAGCCCTATTAGTCACTGCATATCAGAGGGTTTAACAAAAAAAATAATGTCCTTATTATCCAAATGCATCAAAATAGTGGACTCATCATGGTTGTAACAAGAAACGATTTGTTGCATCAACTGAACGTTAATGTTCAACTGTGGCATCTTCAACACACCAGCAAGTACAGTGGTGTAAACCCATTGGGAATCTCTATCAGGAGTGTTAAAAATGCTCTTGATATTGGAGCAGAAGATGTACTTGAAATGCACTTTATAGGGAAGAGGAGAGGAACAACTAGCCATATCTAAAAAGAAGTAGGAAAACACTCAAAAGTAATCTAAAAAATACTGCCAAAACATTTTGGAAATGCAGCCAAAACCTTCTAAAAATGCTTCTATAATGCTCTGAAAATGATACCAAAAGGGTGCCAAAACTCTATCAAAATGCTCTGAAAATGCTACCAAAACTCTCTGAAAATGCTTCCAAAACGCTCTAAAAATGCTTGGAAACCGCTGTGGAAAATACCCTAAAAATACTCGAAAAGGTTTAAAATTGCTCACGAAAACGCTATAGAAGAGGAAAAAAATGACCCTGCAAATGAATTTATATATTTATGCAGGGCATAAGTTAATAGATGAACAACACATGGCATAAGGGAGGACACATGGCATCATCTAATTAAAAAATTATGGTGATCGCCTTATGCCACTCGCCATTTGCCAGTCGCCACATGCAACATGACATCTGCCAATCAGCTTGTGCCAATCGCCATATGCAAGTCATCATATGCTAGTTGTCTTATGTCAGTCACCTTCTATTGGTTGCCTTCTTTCAGTTTCTTACTGTCAGTTTTCATCTTCTAGTTGCCTTCTGTCAATATCCTTTTTTCACTCACCTTCTGCCACTCGCCTTCTACTAGTCGCCTTTTTCTAGTTATCTACTACCAGTTGCCTTCTACTAGTCACCTTCTGCTAGTTGCCTTTTGTCAGTTACCTTCTGCCACTCACCTTCTATCAGTCGCCTTCTGCAAGTCACCTTCTGCAACTTGCCTTCTGCCTGTCACATTCTGTTACATGTCTTATGATAATTTTATTGATAATTTTAGTGGGAAAAAAAGAAAAAATCACCATGTTTTGAAAATTTATCTTCAAAAATATGAAAAATTTACCCTAAATTTTATACATTTTTCATGTTGATTCACTCTGATTTTATAAATACTTTTTTAATACTACCCCTTATGCATAACCATGACTTGATATTCTTATTGCAATCCTAGTTCATACTGCTATGGATCAACATCTGATATTTTTACTCAACAAAAATATCTCCCTCTAAGAATATTTCTTCAGCTAATAATCGAAAGTGACTCTATTGCAACCATAGAAACACAGAAAAAACTCTAAGATAGACTCACTCCTAGATACTAGGTACATAACCGAGCTCGACATAATAAGAAAGAACAACTTTGGCTCTGATACCACATGACGCAGTCAGAGAAGCATAATGGGACATAGATAATCAACTACACATAAATTTATCCATAAAGAAGGTCAATATTAACAAACTTGAACAACATTGATATATTCCATTACATTTCGATAGCCAGAAGGTCCAATAACCATGAACTGGCACCAACGGTTGATGGCATAATACAACCAGATTCAAAAACAATGTTTAGGGAAAAAAATCCCCAAAATTACCCTCAATCCTACCTGTATTCTGATTTTGGAATTCTATACCAATGTTGGACAACATAATTAAAAATAAATAAAAACAGAACAACTCCCCTAAAAAAATAGAAAAATTGCCCCCTGTATACAACAACAATCTCAGGTTTTAAAATAAAATTGAACCATTGCAGATTCTAATTAAAAAAAAATCCCTCATAAAATAACCCAATCCTGATTAAAATAAAAGAATTTTAGAATGAAATCAGAACCAATCACTCGTAAAAAATAGAATCCCCTGAAAATAGAACAACCATTTTTTGAAAACAACACAAATGCAGGCCCCCTCATCCATCAAATGGATAAAAAAAATTATTATTTTTCCTAACGACCTACCATCTACCCAGTTCATGCACATATCTTTTTTTTAATTCCCCCACCTTGCCTCATTTGAAAACCTCTTTATGATTGGTCGAGTGTTCCCTAATTGTTTGACAACATGTTGTTAGATTTGACCATGCAAAGGGATAGGTGTGACACTACCAGACCCTATGGGTTTTATAGCAATTGCAGTCTACTTGGGGACTGATATGTTTATTTATTTTTGCATGAATACCCATGCATCAACATTTAAGTATCAACTTATATAACTATTTTATTTTAATTTGATAAATTAGAGAATAGGCATTATAATTAGAGTAAAATAGACTTTTTTGGTTTGTGTTGTAATTTTGTTTAAGAACTGGTGGGATCTATTAAAAAACTTAACTTGTCTTGTGTAATGTGGTTTCTTTATTTTTTTTTTCCACTTATAATTATATGTATTTTAAAACTTTATTGCTCAAAATTTCATATATAATTTCTTAATTTTTGACCCATTGAATTTTTTGATATTCTTTTCTTTATAAGATTTTCACCCAATATTATGAAGAGATAGAAAACTAAAATTCTCTCCCACAAAAGTTATATAGAAAATTATTCTTAAAAGAAAAGGGTTTACTAATTTTCTGTAAGAACCCTTCCTTTATATTTTGAAACAAACCCCTCAACGTGACATATGGATAAAACATGCTTTCATGAACTTGTTAGATATTTTCTCCTTTTTATTTTCCCTTGATAACTAATTTATCTATTTTCTCTATGGAAATTGTTGAGACAATCCAAAAATTTATTTAGTGAGTGATCAATAATAAACTTATTGTCAAGGATTCATGTCCCATAAACATTGCCCATCATGATCTAAAGTCAGTATGTACACGTGTAACATCTAAAAAAAATAAAGGATGAATGCATAAATTTATAGTTCATGTTTGAGCTATCCTTGAATAATATTGCATGCATGTCTAATAGAGATGACTACAAAACACCAATATAAATCATATATTCAAAGTATATACTTATAAATGATATTTCAATCTATGTATATCTGAGGTAAAAGTACAATTTATAGTTCATGTCTGAACTATCCTTGAATAAGATTGCATGCATCTCTAATAGAGATGACTACAAAACACCAATATAAATAATATATTCAAAGGATATACTAAATGATATTTCAATATATGTATATATGAGGGAAAAGTATGCAATATACTACTTTTTAGATGATTTTGATTCTTTAGTGTCTATTAAAAAATCCAAAATAATCCCATAATAAGACAAATTGATAATGATATCTCCAATGATCTTATTAAAAAAATAAAAACTTGTAAATAAAAAAACTAAATCCTATTTTAGGGAGTGGTCCAAGTTTCTTAATTGAAAAATATGTATGTGGATAAAGTGAGGACTAAATAAGCCCAACCGTACCAAATATCATTTCTATAATAAAAATACCAAATAGGGAAGCAACTTCCTAACTATAATAGTACCCAAATTATGCCTCATGATAATATTTTTTGCACAACCTAACCTAAAATGAAATCTCTAGCACTAAAAAAAGTCTAGAGGGATTTAATATATTGGTAAATTTTTTATAGAAATTAATTCTTTTCACTATGACAACAATTTACATATTTTCTAGTATAACCATTTCTACATGGAAGAGGGACAAACTTCTTTAAGGTTCCTAGATCAAACATTTCTAGATATAGGGCTAGGGGATATTGAGCAATAAACTCTAGTTGTAGGAGAAGACAAACATCCTTAAAGAAAATAATCTAAAGGAGATGTGTAATTTAACATACTTTAGTCTAAAATTAAGAATAATGTACTTCAATTTAATAAATTTATGTTAGATTTTACAATAGTTTCCATAAAAAAATGAAATTAATATATTAACTATGTTAAAAAGTAAAACACAAAAAAAAATACATGCAATATAATAGAGTGCTTGTAGACACTAAGTTATCTCTCTAAAGAAAATAGAATACACTCCAATTGGTAATGAAATGGTTGGTACGGGGGGGTACTTATACTTTTTGCAAGTTACCTTTAGGTTAAATAACAAAGTATTATTAAAAAATACCTTTATGATGTTTAAAAAGATCCAAATCTTGTATATACAATACAAATTTAGTCATGCTCTCAAGTAAAGCTTAACCACCACATATTTGAACATTTCCCCTTAACCTAAATGAATGGAATGGAAAGAGACTATTATTAGTCATCTCCTCTTAAGGGATACTCTGCTACACCAATTAGCTCCCACAAGCACACAAAGGGAACCTTAGGCATGTTATTGGTTAGGATATCCACTACCTATTCTATTGACGAATCAAGCATCATGTGCACATACAACCATCATACATAATGCATCCAAATTTTAATGTTATTGGTCTACTAATGAAACAATAGATTGTAAACAAGTTGAATGGTGCTTTGATTGTGACATCAAAGAGTGATTGAATAATTCCAACCTACTCTAGTATCATAGGTATCCATTGAATGTGCTTCATTGCCTCATTAGAAGCATAATATTCAACTTTCATGGAAGATTAAAAAATAGTGGACTATAATTTAGAGCACTATGATACAGGGTCAAAACCAAGATAAAATACAAAACTTATAGTGTAATCCTACATATCCAAATTACCATTCCAATCTAAATTTAAGAATATTATCAAAATTGAAGGTGAACCAATTGAATCATGAATATCCATCTAATATATATGCATATAATGTATCAAATAATCCTCATAGCCAATGGTCTAATCACTCTCTCAAGGTGCCTGCATGTAAGGTCTACAATAATATCTTATAATAGAAGTAATATTATGTCATGTATGAGTGAGGTAAAGGAGACCTCCCATGAGGGACTAATATAGAGTAGCATCAATTAAAAGAGTAATGTAATATACTGAAAGCTTAAATCCTGAAGTAAAATGAGTATAAGTGAACTTGAAATTCTCAATATTGGAACATTGAAGAGGATTCAAAGCATACTTAGGTTATAATATAGCGATCCTAAAAGAAATTTGGTCAATATAAATGCCTAAGAAATAGTGGAAAAACACCAAATTTATCACCTCAAAGGTAGAATGAAGGTATGACATAATGTACTAAAATATGGATCTTTTTGTACCAAGCATATGATGTTTGCTCAATTCTGTACAAGAAATTAGTCAATTTAAAGACCAAGGAGATAACACCCTTAATCTCAAAACTAGGTGGTTTCTATATGTAAATATCCTCTTGAATATCACCATGAATACCTTCCAACCATAGGGACTAGTTATGTATAAGATTATTTAAACAAAATCTATCTAAGCAATTATGGTAATAAACCCTTAGAAACAAGACATTCATTATGCTTCCCTACCTCACTATTTGAAGTGTATTTTGTCTTATAGACCTATTTGAATCCAATAATATTCTTTCCTTATGGAAGAGGAACAAGCTACCATATCTAAATATTTATTTGTTGGAGAATATTACATTGTTTGGTACATGCTAATGTACTCCCATGGTACTTTTGGTACAATTGTAAATATATAAATATTAGACTACTGTGTGAGTCTATAGTTTAAGGTGTGTGATTTATATTCCCCTAGTCCATGTACCTATGTGTAGGATGTGCACAAGTGTTATGTAACAATGTGCGCAAGTGTGTAATGTGGGAAATTATGCAAGTGTGATATAGTAAAGTGTGCAAGTAGGCATGTGCATGTGTCATAGAATAAAATATGCATGTAAATAGAGCATCAACATTCATGCATACAAGTGGTAAGATGCAAATCCAAGAGGTACGAGTGATTTTTCTAATGTTTAGAATATGAAAGGATGCATCTCCTAGAAATGTGAGGATTACAACAATCAAGTATTGAAGAGTCACCTTTGTAAGTGTTGGTATTTTTGCCACATTAAAATTTTGTAAAATTTTTCCCACATATGTAAACAATTTTGCAGCAAAATTCATTTTGAGCATTTTTGCCACATTAAAAAGTTTGTTGAAATTTTTCTAAGTGTTTGATGGGTGCAGTTTCGGGAAAAATCCGAGCGAAATGCCTTTTCGCTCCCATGCACAATGAAATGCCTTTTCACCCCCAAGTGTAGAAAATCATTTTTTGGGCATTTCGCTGGCAAAAACACTTCTTGGGCATTTCGCTAGCGAAATCACTTTACCGATAGTTTTGCTCCCATTTATAGCGAAATTCCTTTTCGCTTCATTTCTCAGTGAAATCCAGTTTCCAATATGGGCCCCACTTTTGGCAGCGCAAGCTCCTCCCAGGCGAAGTCGTAGCAAAGAGGCAAGGTTGGGGCGAAACTCCTATTTCACCCAAGTTTGGGTGAAACTCCATTTTTGCCCAAGTTTGGGGTGAAACTCCCTTTTCACCCAGTTTTAAGTGAAACTCCATTTCTAAGCGCATCTTGGGTGAAAATGTTGGCAAGAGCACATTGCAAGCGCAAGTCTAGGTGAAAGCCCATTTTGGGCATGACTTGGGTGAAATCATGATGAAGGCTCATTTCAAGTGTAACTTTGAGTGAAAGCTCATTTTGGAAGAAAACGCCATCACCCCAACATTTTTAGTGAAGATATTCTTTGGGAAAGGATCAAAGCTGGTAAATTTAATTCTTGTGGTGATGCAATTGATATGTCCGGGATCACTACTGAAGAACTACTAAGTTTAAGTATTGCACCCTTGATTTTAGTGTAATCATATTCATTTCCAAGGCACCATCATGAATATTGAAATCAGATCGATGATTTCCACCAAAGCCTCGATACGCCATGTGATGAAATCATTGGATACTTTCCAATGTGTGTGTTAATTTGTTCATTGTTAGTACCAAGGAGGAATTATTGTAGTTTAATCTTTGACTAGCCAACATTTTATTTAATAAGCATTTAATTTTAGAGGTGAAATCCTCTATAAAAACTAAGAAACTTGATGTAAAATAGGAGGATAGACATTCTGCCAAAAAATACTTTGAGTTCTCTGCATCAATTGAAAGATATTTGGCTCTGGTTCCTGGATCAATGGTGTATGTAATTACTTTCTACCTATCATTTCTATTATGTTCATGATATTTATTAGATAAGTTTAAATTCTACATTTTGAATTTAATTCTTGATAAAGAACTGAATGCTGAAATGTTTATTGGAAGTTATCTTTACAAGTTGTGAATGGTTCCTATGCTTTTATTTCTATTACATGCTAATTAAAACTTGATTTGGATTTTAGCTGCTAGTTTATCCCCACTTTATTTTTCTAGCTCATAGCCATATTTCCCATTCCTTTCTATCATTTCCCATCTCTTTCTATTACCCTAAGCTTTACACCGATTGTTAGATTAGTACGAGAACCAACCCTCTCTAGAGATTGGCCCGAAGGACATCTCTTTCCTTTGGCCTTTCAATGTTGGTCGGGTCTAGGGTGCACATATATTTTGTACTTAGGTAGATTCATGACCAACAATTTTTGGCATGCCCGATGGGACATTAAAAGTTCCACTTTAAGCAATATTAAGGTTTGATGTTCATATTTTTACTATCTGATTAGAACATCTGGTGACTCAGTTTTACCTAGAAGCCTTCGAACGTGAAGTTGGTGAAAGCTTTACTTCATGATCACAAGATCGAAGGCCAAAAATTCTAAAAATCTCATTGAGTTCTTTGAGCTTGACACCCAAATTTTAGGAGAGCATCCTAGATTAGTCACTCCGACTATTCCATCAGTTGCAACATCTTCACAGGTAGCTAGTGTATTTTTTATTCCTTCAAGTCCTGCTAGCACTGCTACTAGCTTTCCTCCTCAAGAAAACACTCTGATTCAAATGGCCCAAAATCTACCACCACCACCAAGATAGTTCCCAACCTAGAACCACTCCAAAGCTTTGAATCTACAAGCTCAAAACCCGATTCCACAAGCAAAATTGAAGGCTTTGCCTACTTACGATGGTACGAGAAAAATAACTTATGAGCATGTCCAAGATATGGCTTCTTTAGTGACCATTCATAGCATCATAGATGAAGATATCATGGTAATATTGCTCATGCTCTCTCTTAGAGGGAAGTTGCTTTACTAGTACCGATATTTACAACCTACCACTATTACCACATGGGACCAGTTGGCTGAATTATTGATAAAAGGTTTCAATGAACAAGCGGATCCTTTCTCTCTATTGCATCAATTTACTACCATTCAGAGGCATCCATAGGAGGAAATTATTGACTTCAATATCAGGTTCACTCGAACTTGGCAGAGAGTCCCTGATGGTCTCCGATCGACTCTCGAACAAGCCACATTCTATTACCTTCGAGCCTTCAATTATGATATTAGCATGGCCATCCATCAATCCAATATTGATACATTCTTGCCTTGTACTCTACTGCACAAAAGGTTGAGGTTGATCTGATTGCTATCGGTAAGCTTCCACCAAAGATGATGATGCCTATATTTCTTGATCTCCCATAGTATTTGTATTCCAATGCATCTTCTCAACCCTTACCAATGTCCCCCATGTATCCGATTCCTTCATGGAATCCGAGTTCATCTCAAACATGATGATAGTTTCTATCCCATAATTCCTGCTCCATCCATTCCACAACTACCCACTCTAGTTCCATTCCTAACACTACCATCTCCACCTATACCACTTCCATTACCAACTCCTCCAACACCCTCAAATCCTGATCCCCAAGAGAAGTTGTTGAAAGAGATGCAATCAATGAACTCAACTATAAGAGCGATGAGCAATGAGATCATGATGATTAAGAAGAAGTAGGCTGAGAGAGATTTCTAGCCTAGGATATTTCAACCTCCACCAATCACCAGAGAGCAAGCAACTTCAACCAACAAGGTGCCTGAGAGGAATCTGATCATATTGACGAATGAAGAAGTTGGCCCATCAGATAAAGTGTATTAGTGCTCTACCTGCAATGATCCGCATGGTGAAGAAACTTGCATGGTTCATCTGAACTACGTGCAAACATTGGTAGAAAGCTCTCTCGATGGTCAGATCAACATGATTACAGAAGTCGATCATAATTTCATGGTCCCTTTCGAAGAACAAGTTTTAGTTCTCATGAGAGCTGGAAGAAAGCTAGTCATAGTGGATCCAACTGAAATGGAGCCATTGAAGGTACCCACTAACCCAAAAGTGCAGAATGAGAAAAAACAAGCACAAGCGAAAGTACCTATTCCAGCACCCAAGCCAGATGCACCTATCCTATTAAAATATCTCTTGCCTCCATGAGCAAAAGAAATATTGCAAGAAAAGGCTTCAACTTCATAAGCAAAAGCTGAAATGGAGGAACAGGCCAGAGAAAAGCTCAAATACCCATCCTTGACCAAGCGTCAGAGGGTAGAAGCCACACAATAGTATCGAAGCAAGTATGAGGCTACCAATGAAGGAAGGGAGTCCAACACATCTACATACAACATTGTTGAGGAGCTAAAGAAGATTCCTACCAAGGTTAGTCTCTATGATGCATTGCAATTGCCTAGACAAGTCGACTTGTTGCAAGAATCACTGAAGTTTATTAAAGATAAGGGAAAGAATCCTACTCAAACTATTTTTGCTCAAACACTAACCACTTCAGCTACTAGAAAGAATAGGCCACCCCCTTTCTACTTGTCTCTCAGGATGGAGGGTTGGATTATGCATAACTGCATGATCGACTCTAGCGCTACGACAACTATCATGCCAAAGGTAGTTTATGATGTTATGGGTATGGAATATACCAAAAATAACCCTAGAATCTTGTAGTTAGATGGAACCCCTATGAGAATAGTAGGTGTCATCAAAGACATCCCCATTATCTTGCATAAAATACCTCAGATCACTATGATCCAAGAGGTGGTTGTGGTTGATCTGGAGTCATATTTCAGTATGTGCCTCTCAAGAGAGTTCACTACCAAGTTGGGAGGCTATCTTTCTCTAGACTATTCCCATATAGAGATTCCTTTCAAAGGGAAAATAATCTAAATCTATAATGAGAAGCCTTCTACTTTTCATATAGAGAAGATTGAAGAAGAAGAAAAATCCATGAATTCTATCAACATGATGATTGAAGAATTAGAAGAATTGGATTTAATGGAAGAGGTTCTAGATGAGATTCAAACTGAAGATGAGTTTTCAATGCTTGATTTTAATGCCATGATGGAAACTGAGATTGGTTGTTACACCATTACTAAGCCTGAAAAAGTTGAAGTGAAGGTGTCTGATGATCAAGATCCTATTCTAGATCAATTATGGAAGCTCTACTTTGATGGTGCAAGATGCAAGAATGGTGCAGGAGCTGGAATCATTCTCATTTCTCCTTCTAGCATACAGAAGACTTATTCATACCGATTGACCTAGAGTTGTACAAATAATGCTACTAAGTATGAAGCATTATGCCTAGGCTTGAGGAAAGCAGAGAAGCTTGGGATCAAACAACTATAGATTTTTAGATATTCAAAATTGATTGTGAATCAAGTAACGAACAAGTGTGTCTCCAAGAAGCACTACTTAAAGGTATACCACAACAAAGTTTAGGATCTATTTGAAGCTTACACAACATTGAACATCCAAGCGATCTCACGAGAGCAGAACAAACATGCTGATCTTTTAGCATCCCTTGGCACCAACTTTTCTCTAATTGAGCACATGGTGAAGAAACCAAAGACCGTAAGGTTAGTTTACAAGCCTTCAATTCCTGATAAGAATATCTACTAGCAAGTGTTTGAAAGTGATGAGAAGATTATGAACTTCCTGATAAGAGAAGCTAGTACTATGGAAGGAAGAACACTTGATGAAGAAGAAGATGAGGGATTGATCCAACTGAGAAATAATCATATCCCAAAAGGATTGATTATGCTTGAGAGTCTCTTTGATCAAAATGATAGAGCTAAAAAACATAAGATCAAAGTGGATGAGAAGGAGTACACTGAACTACAGTTGGGACCCGAGAAGTCAATCAAAGTTGGCACCGATTGCACTCTAGAAGAACTAGAGCAGATCAAGGAGCTATGCCATGAGTTCCTAGACATTATTGCTTGGAGCTACCAAGATTTAAAAGGCTACAACAAGGATGTGATCCAACATACCATTGAGCTACAGGAAGGAGTGAAACCCTTCAGGAAGAAATAGAGGCTAGTCAATCCCAAAATTGAAGTCTTGATGAAAGCTAAACTGTTGAAGATGTTGGAAGCTAAAATCATTTACCCAATCAAGCATTCTACCTAGGTAGAGAATTTGGTCCCTATGAGGAAGAAGAATGGAGATATTCTCCTATGTGTTGACTTTCAAAATTTGAATCAGGCATCTCTGAAGGATCATTATCCTTTACCACAGATTGATCAAATTCTTCATATAGTTGTAGGAGCTCAAATATTTTCTCTATTAGATGGATTCTTTGGCTATAATCAGATTTGGATCAAGGATGAAGACCAATATAAAATGACATTCACCATAAAATGGGGTATATTTGCTTATCAACGAATATCATTTGGTCTCTCGAACGCTAGAGAAACTTTTCAAAGAGTGATGGATGTAGCTTTTGGTGAGTTATTAAATCAGGTCATTGTAATTTATTTGGATGATATGATTATCTTCTCTCATAATAGGGAGGAGCATAGTTTACATTTAAGGCAAGTGTTCAAGAAATATCAAGAGTTCAGAATATCCATCAACCCGAAGAAGTCTATCTTCGTAGTGAAAGAAGGAAAGCTCCTAGGCCATGTGATTTCAGAAAAAGGTTTAGCTATTGATCCAGCTAGAGCTGAGGCTCTTTTGAAGCTTCCATTACCAGCCAACAAGAAGGATTTGTAGTCATTCTTTGGGTAGATTAACTTTATTCAAAATTTTATTGCAGATTTCGCCCAAGTGGTAAAACCAATGACTGAGATTTTAAAGAAAAATGTTGAGTTCAAATGGACTGAGCAGAGGAAGCAAGCATTCAAAGAAATCAAAGAAATAATTGCTCAAGCCCCTATTTTGGTAAACCCTGATTATTCAAAGGATTTTATCCTGTATGTCATTGGTGAACAAGAGAGTTACGCAATGGTGCTCACATAGAAGGGAGATGATGGAGATGAGTGACCTATTGCATTCTTGAGTCAAGTCATCCAATCACATGAGAAAAAGTACAATTTCATTGAGAAGCAAGTGTATGTGGTGATGAAGTCCTTGAAGAAGTTTTAGTATTTTGTTTCCCAGAGAAAAATAATAGTTTATGTTGTTCATCCAGATGTTCAAAGTTTCATCATCCAGGGAGAGCTTGGAGATAAGAGAGCTGGTTGGGTTTCCAAAATCTAGGAGTATGATATTGAAATCTGACCAACCAAGCTAGTTCGAGGCCGAGCACTATGTCAAGAGCTTGCAAGGAGCACTGCTTCTGAATCCATGATTTTCCAATATGAAGAGTTAGTAAGTGAGTATAATCTTGCTAATCATTCCCTAAGTTGATCATGATTGGATAGAGGACCTTGTCGAATATTTCAATTTAGGAAGGTGTCCTTCACATCTCAATGCTTCATAGAGAAGGAGATTCAGACTATAGGCCCTCAGGTATGTGATGTTACCAAATGGATTGTTTCATAAGAATATTGATGGAGTTCTTCTCAGGTGTGTCAGAGAATCAGAGAAGAAGAAAATCTTAGAAGAATTTCATTTTGGATTGTCAAGAGGCCACTATGCAGGGAGACCCATGGCATTGAAGATCATCAAAGTAGGTTATTTTTGGCCCACTCTCTTTGCAGATGCTTTCAAATTTAGTCAAAGTTATGATAAATGCTAGAGATATGTTGGTAGAAGTAGAAATGCATCATTACCCCTTCATCCGATTCAAGTAGAAGCACCATTTCAATAATGGGGCTTAGATTTTATTGGGGTCATTGATCCTAATTCATCTATCGAGCATAAATACATTCTAACTACAACTAACTATTTCACTCGATGGGCCGAAGCAATCCCAACCAAGAAGGCAAACCAGGAGGTGGTCATCACATTCCTTGAAGGATTGATCACTCGCTTTGGCATCCCAGATGCAATTATAATAGATAATGGAACTCCATTCATCGGTGCCAAAATCAATGAGTTCATGGGTAAGTATGGTATTTATTTAAAAACCTCATCAAATTACTATCCATAGGGAAATGGTCTAGCCGAATCCATGAACAAGAATCTGCTCAAGATTCTGAAGAGGACTCTTGGTGATAACAAGCGAAGTTGGCACTTGCTCTTGAACCAAGCCTTATGGGCCGATCGCATCTCAGTGAAAAAGTCTATCAAGACATCCCCCTATTCCTTGGTGTATGGAAAAGAAGTAGTCTTGCCCATTCACATTGAATTGTCGGCCCTTCAATCCTTGCACTTACTTGATGGTGAAGATGATGAATTCGACCCCATGAGCGCAAGGTTGGCTCAGATTTTACAGTTGGAGGAAGAAAGGGAGAAATCATACAATGCCTTCATGGAACATGCCCAGATGACGAAGAAGTGGTTTGGTAAGAAGACTTTGAGAAGGCATTCAAGGTGGGTGATCTAGTGTTAAAATGGAATGAGAACAAGGTGAAGCCAGGAAAGCATCACAAGTTTGAGGTGATTTGGGAGGGCCCTTTCCAGATTTTTAGTGTCAATCAAGTTAACTCATTTTATTTGTAGGATATGGATGGCCATGTGCTACCAATTCTAGTCAATGGTCTTCATTTGAAGGCCTACTACAAGTGAAAAAATTGAGATTACAAATGTAAATATGTATATATTTTTGTTTAATATTTCTTTTTGTTTGAAAAAATGGCTAAGGATGAGGAGCGAAATCCCTTTTCATTGTGAAGGGGTGTTTTCACTGGAAAAATTCATTTTCACCAATGAAAAGCCTTCTTCTGCCCCAAGATCAAAACAAAAAGAGAAAAAGAAAGGAAAATATTAAAAAGAGATATGGAAGGTGATTTCACCCAAGAAAAGAATTTTACCCATGCATCTTTGCTTTTCAAAGAAAAAATTATTTTTTCCTCCTTTCACTCATGCATATCCTATATTTTCGATGTGAAACTCAAGTTGGCAGCAGTAAACCCCCAGTTGCATGCTTTTTTGGGTGAAAAGTGTAGCGAAAGTTATTTTTGGAGTGAAAGGGAGCGAAATGCCTTTTTACCCTACTTTTTTAGTGAATCCCCAGAATGCATGACGTTTCACCCGTAAAAGCAACAAAATTCCTTTTTGGCACCCCACATCAGTGAAACAAGGTGCTCATCATGCTTTTCAAGGCAAAAAAGTAGCAAGGCACATTTTCCAAAAATAACCATTAACCAATTCCCCCCAAAAAAAAAAAAAAAAAAAAAAAAAAAAAAAAAAAAAAAAGGGAAAAAAAGGGGGAAAAAAAAAAAAAAATAAAGCATGGCATATCCCCAAAATTAGTTGGTGCACCACAAGCATTTATTTCGATAGGTGTGGTTCAAAATTTATAAAAGGGTAAACATTTTAGTTAAAGAATTCAAAATTTGCAAAGCGCCTGGTTGTGGAATTGTTGTGAATCATGGGTTGCTATAGAATTTGAAGTGATTTGCTATCTGCTCGAAGGAAGCCGAATATGGGGAAGAAAATATTAGATGCAAAGAAGGAGAAATATCAAAAGAAGACTGACCCAGAAAAGAGGTGATGAAAGGCGAGGGAAGAAGAGGAAGAAATCAAATTGGTACCTTACTACGACCACCTGGTGCAAATCAGTGACTATGTAATCACAAACAAGGGCATGGAGAAATTATACCAAGATGTTGAGTTCACTCTACAGAAAGTGTCTACTGAGAGTTCCCACACTATGACATTCTATTCTCATATCTTCTAGTACCTATGTACGCCCGTGCACTCATATCTCGAGCTGGTATGGGCGATTATACAATGCTATAACCCTACTTCAAGAACTATTCAAAATGCCCAAGGAGATAAATTATTCAGTATTTCAGCTAGCTCGATCAGGGATGCATTCGCTTATGGTGCAAGACCTCCACCCGACATCATGTTTAAAAATCTCAACCTTATGGAGCAAGAGGAAAGGTACCAATCCACTATTCATATGTGATAGTTTATGGAGAACCAGTTGTTGAAGATGCCATATTTTGGGGAGTTTCTAAAATTATCAATATCATTGAGGGATTTCAAGAGCCTAGATTTATACTCAATGCTAGCATGGATGGTAGGATTATCTTCAGATTCCATAATGCATAAGTGGTAAGCATCATTGGTGCAATGCATTTCATAGGTGGAGTTTTACGCCTCGACTACCATGATAGTGACCACAAATCTAATTTTCTTTGATTGGGTGGATTTCTTAGCACGAAGAATGCACTCATAGTTGTAGAAGGTGCAAAGTAGGGAAGATGTTACTTTTAGGCACTACTCCCTTATGGTATGGTACTTTTTCTATCACATGCATTCTCATTTTTCTTTTATAGCAGTAAGGAAGATAGATGAAATAGGGAGAATATTGCTAGTGTATTCATGGACTCAAAGTTTATCAAGAAAAGAGTCCTATTATAATTTTAATAGAATGTTTTTGGGGCTCACCCTTGAGTTGATTTATGGGGTATGCAATAGAGTGCCTAGAGCAATGAAAGCAGAGGTGGTTGACAAGAAAAAAGGTGACATCTTTTTGTTGACACAAGGAGTGGTGGTCAGAATTTTTGGTTTCACTAGGAAACCCTTTTTGTTGCCATATTTCACCATCGAACATATTTTCACCCTAGAGGTAGCCCAACAAAGTGATTTCACAAATGATACATATGGGACAGGTAGGGGAAAGAGAGCTACATGCACTATGCCTTTCCAGTTTGGTGATATAAGAGTGACTCAGTGTGGGAAGAATGGATTGATTGTCAAGATATTATATGACCATGGGTTGATTGAGCTTCCCCAATGATGGTGGTATGATCCTTTGGGTATTTTCATGAGTTGCAGTAGAGGAATAATCCCAAGGAGTACGACCTTGAATGGCATATTGAGAAGATGATGTCACTCCCTCCTTGGCATGATTTTTATGAGATGGAGGTCGAGTATGATCCCATGAATCATCCAAAGCAAGTTCCTCCTCCTAGTTTATTCAATCAAATGAAAGTAAAATTACTTGATTGGTCTGATGAAAATATTACCAACTGGTGGGTCATGAGGGTCCATCAAAGTAAGCCCAAGTCAAGTTATCCATTGGTCATGGATGAGGCATTTTCACTGATTTATGATGACCATTGTGAAAAGTACCAACCCCTCTCTTTTACTGACTTGGTACCTCAAAGTATCCATAACCCTAACAAAGAAGAAGATATGGTAAGAGAAAAGGAGGCATCGATTGAAGAGAGGGTAGTTATCAAAGAAGAAGAAGAGGAGCAACCACCACTCAAGGAATAGATTTTACTCAAAAATAGGAGCATGGGTATAAGGGTACCATTCCCTAATATGGTGAAGAAGCCTAGAAGTGGTGCAGTTTCTACGCTTAGCACAAAGCCACCTCCTTCACAGATGGTTGAGTAGACTATTTTTAGGAGATACCCTCTTCGGCTCAATAGGAACAATCAAGTCCAATGGTGACAATAGTAGATCTGGAAGTAGAGGAGGAAAAAGTAGAGGAAGAGAAAGAGTATTGCAGTGCAACAACCTTCATCATCAGCTCAAATGGTGTCAGAGCCCATAGGTACGCATTTTATTTCCTCTTCTCTCTCTGACAAGCACTTGGTGACCACTATCTCCCCATCCATAATTCCCATATCCACTTCACCTCCATTTGTTGTACCCATATCTTTAGTTCCCCTTTCTACCTCATAGTCGTAGGTCACCAACGCTCCCCTAATTTCCTCCATTCCCTCCATTTCTCTATCTTTTAGTTCATTCGCATCCACCCCAAACCCATTTTCCCTTCCATTATCCTCCATTTCATCTTCCATCCCTTCCAATCCTATTACCACTATAAGTATGCAAGCCCCTCTCAGAGTAAGCATAACTATAGCACCTTCCACATCCGCTCCTACTATTGAGTCAAACCCTCAACAAACCCTTTTCCCATTTTCCCTAATTTTTACAGTACAAGAGCCACTAGCTTCTAAGATGGAGTTACTATTAGAGCACCCCATAGCAGAAAATATCAGCAGAGCATGACAAAGTTCATCACAATGGTTGAAGAATCACAAGTGGAAGGATGCGCAAGCCCCGAAAAAACCAATGAAGAAAGTGACTTTTGACCCAGAGGCTATGGAGGTGCACACTATGAAGATGGTCCCTCAGGTCCAGAAACCTCAAGGAGAGATGGTGCCCAATGATTATTCATACCAAGTCATCATTGAGGACCTCACGAAGATAGATGCAATTAAGAAAATGGGTAATATATAGGTGGAGATGAGTTTGATCTACCTACATGATGAGCATTACAAGGACCACTTCTTCCAGGATGAGGCAAAGATAGTAGAGTTAGAGGAGGCTTTGGTAGCACAGAAGGCCCAACTGGATACTATGCAGTCTAAATATCAGTAGTGGTAGTAGAAGGTGATGCACTTGGAGGGAAAAATCAAGGAATATAAATAGGCAGCCAAACAACATATAGTAGCACAACAGGAAGCACAATAGCATATCCAGGCCTTGCAAGACCAGCTCTAGAATCTACAGAATCAGTTGGTAGTAAAGGTGATGCAGTCGATGACCCTCATGAAGGAGAAGATTAAGGAGGCTCATAGTCAACTGTTGATTGATTGTAAAATGATGGTGATAAAGGTGATATTAGTTCTCATGTTCCTTCAAGAAGTATAGATGGTCATTTCATATGGTAGACATGTAGTGGAGTATACAGAAGAAAACCTAGAGCTAAAATTAGAAATGGTAATGAAGATTTAGGTAATGGCTCAAATGGATCTCCAATTCTACCCACTAAGTGAAATGGCCCATGCTTGGGCAAGTGCCAAAATCATGCTGTATAGTTATTTCTCCAAGTTGGACCTAGTTAAAGAAGCCCACAAGTTGCTAGAGATATTTGAGCATGAGAGGTGCATTTCATTGGTTTACTTTGATACGATAGTAGCTAATGGTTTCCCTAGTTTCATTGATGATCAAGGGAATATTCTGGAAAAGAAGGACCTAGATGCGGTATGGGCTATTTTCATAGATGATGCCTCAAAGATTGATGACTTGGAGGAGCCCATCACTGAAGAACACATGCTACCATTAATGAGGAAATTCATTCGCATCGAGTCTGGATTGTTGGAGCTCAGCCAGAGGGCCAACTATATTGATCTGGAGTAGGTTGAGACTTTTTGATACATTGTGGATACACTCAATGCTCATGAGGTGATTAGTATGGATGCTTGGGCCAAAGCAGTTACGATGTATGAAGCTACAACTTTACATCTCAGAAAGCAGGAAGAAGTTAGTGCAAGCAATAGGTAATCAGATGTAGTTGGTGGTGGAGACTCTGAGCCCAATGAATGAAGGTCTAGGATCGATTGCATTCAAGTGAGCTGAATACCCCATGAGCCACCATAAATATTGGTATTTTTACCACATTAAAATTTTGTAAAATTTTCCCACATATGTAAACAATTTTGCAACAAAATTCATTTTGAGCATTTTCGCCACATTAAAAAGTTTGTTAAAATTTTTCTAAGTGTTTGATGGGTGCAATTTCGGGAAAAATCTAAGTGAAATGCCTTTTCACTCCCATCCACAACAAAATGCCTTTTCACCCCCAAGTGCAACAAAAATCCTTTTTAGGTATTTCACTAGCGAAAACACTTCTCAAGCATTTCATTGGTGAAAATACTTCCTAGCCATTTTGTTGGTGAAATCATTTTTCGGTAGTTTCACTCCCATTTTTAGCAAAATTCCTTTGCGCTTCATTTCTTAATGAAATCTAATTTCAAAGATGGGCCCCACTTTTGGCAGTGCAAGCTCCTCCCAAGTGAAGTCGTAGCAAAGAGGCAAGGTTGGGGCAAAAATCCCATTTCGCCCAAACTTGGGGCGAAACTCCCTTTTCACCCAAGTTTGGGGTGAAACTCCCTTTTTGCCCTAGTTTGGGGCGAAACTCCATTTCACCCAGTTTTAAGTGAAACTCCATTTCTGAGTGCGTCCTAGGTGAAAACATTGGCAAGAGCACATTGCAAGTGCAAGTCTAGGTGAAAGCCCATTTTGGGTATGACTTGGGTGAAATCATGATGAAGGCTCATTTTGGGTGCAACTTTGAGTGAAAGCTCATTTTGGAAGAAAACACCATCGCCCCAACATTTTCAATGAAGATATTCTTTGGGAAAGGATTAAAGTTGGTAAATTTAATTCCTGTGGTGACGCAATTGATATGTCCGGGATCACTATTAAAGAACTATTGAGTTTAAGTATTGTGCCCTTGATTTTGGTGTAATCATGTTCATTTCCAAGGCACCGTCATGAAGATTGAAATCAGATCGATGATTTCCACCAAAGCCTCGATACGCCATGTGATAAAATCACTGGATATTTCCCAATGCATTTGCTAATTGGTTCATTGTTATTGCCAAGGAGGAATTATTGTTGTTTGATCTTTGACTAGCCGACATTTTTTTTTAATGTGCATTTAATTACAGAGGTGAAACCCTCTATAAATACTAAGCATTTTGATGTAAAATAGGAGGATAGACACTCTGCCAAAAAACACTTTGAGTTCTCTGCATCAATTGAAAGATATTTGGCTCTAGTTCCTGGATCAGTGGTGTATGCAATTACTTTCTACCTATCATTTCTGTTATGTTCATGATATTTGTTAGATAAGTTTAAATTCTGCATTTTGAATTTAATTCCTGATAAAGAACTGAATGCTGAAATGTTTATTGGAAGTTATCTCTGCAAGCTGTGAATGGTTCCTATGTTTTTCTTTCTATTACATGCTAATTAAAACTTGATTTGGATTTTAGCTGCTAGTTTATCCCCACCTTATGTTTTTGGCTCATAGCCATATTTCCCATTCCTTTCTGTCATTTCCCATATCTTTATGTTACCCTAAGCTTATACCGATTGTTAGATTAGTACGGGAACCAACCCTCTCTAGAGATTGGCTCGAAGGACATCTCTTTCCTTCGGCCTTTCAATGTTGGCCGGGTCTAGGGTGCACATATATTTTGTACTTAGGCAGATTCGTGACCAATAGTTTGGTTATATTATGGAGACAAAGCTCTATGTATGAGGGATCATGAGTATAAGATTGTATTGAAGAATTCCATTGTAACAAAAGATTCATCAATAAATATTGAAGCTTGTATACAATATTTTGAGCAATTATATTATAAGTTTGCTTATGCATATTGTTATTGATATTGGCTATTTATTCCATATTATTTTTATTTTCATGAATTTTATGTTCATTGATATTGACCATTATATTAATTACTCAAATATTTGAGACTATGTAAGATCTTAGATATTTGGGCCTATGATTAAATCTAGCTAAAAAGCCAATAGTTGTATCAGAGCTCCTTTGAGTAGCCTCTATTGCTAGCATCAGGAAATGTTTTGGTGTGAATATTTGATGAATATTGGAGTCAAGATTTAGGTTGAAAAGCTATCATTAAAAGAAAACTTTTGTGTGAATATGGAAATATTAGTTTTAGATTTATCAACAACTAGCATTAGAGAAGAACTTCGGTGTGAATTTGAAAATTAAATTTGAAGAAAGAGTTATGTGAAGAAAATGTAGGCTAAGATAGATTTTGGGCTATTGATAATTTTGAAATTATTTTTTGAATATTGATATTTACAGGTAGAGTTATAAGTCCATTGAAGAGAACATGGGCTAAAAAAAAAAGAGAAAGATCCATATTTGAATATATTGAGTTTGTTGGTGAAATGGTTAGAAAACATTGAGCCAAAAAATTGGTTAGAAATTAGTGAAGGAGATAAATATAAAATAAGAAAAGAGCCTACATAAATTTTGAGCCAGAGGAGTTTATGATTTACCATACACTTGAGAATTGTTGAAACTAGAATATGGATGAATTTGAAGGCAAAGACAAGAGTCCTGTAATGAATACAAATCCATGAGCTTTTGATGTAGTAAAAATTGGAGAACCCAAGAGCTGATGTTTATTAGTGATTTGAGATACACTATTTGGAGTTATGAAGAAAAACAAAAAGTATAGAAGTGTTAGTGAATCACCATTTGAAGCATTTAGCACCTATGCAAAGGCTACAAGAAGGATATAGTAGACTAGCATATGTGAAATATAGAGAGACAAGAGTTGAAGCATC
Organism: Wollemia nobilis; assembly: GCA_028583015.1. Classification (NCBI taxonomy): domain Eukaryota; kingdom Viridiplantae; phylum Streptophyta; class Pinopsida; order Araucariales; family Araucariaceae; genus Wollemia; species Wollemia nobilis. The sequence goes on from JAQPPZ010002550.1 coordinate 7,710,982, forward strand.
AAGGAGGACAAGATCAAATTATTATAAGTTGCCCACACACATGAGGATGTCTTGCATTGCTTGAGAAATATGAAATACTATCTAATGAAGCCATTGAACAAAGTATATAGAAATACTCCCACATATTGCATGAATAATATTTGCATGATACATTGTATTGACTTGACATCTAACATGTTCCCTAATGCAAGTCCTAACAAGAGCTATGACAATGTGGACTAGAATACCAAGCATGGATAAAGGTAAGATATGATGATTTAATTTTAGGTAGAAATAATATTTTGGCAAATGAAATATTTTTAGCACTTTCTAGTTTATGGAGTAAAAAGGAATCTTTATTGGGCACATAATTCAGGAATAAATATTTGAGAATTGAATATTAAATGAATTTATAATTGAAATGTGATTATTCTAAAGTCATCAAAATTGAGGAGCATATGCAAAAAGAAATAAATTTGGGAGTTATAAGGGGAAATTAAAATTTATAAAATTCATTTGAGCATTTAAAAAATAGAAATTGATTTTGCATTTTTATTTGAAAAATTTTATTTGAAGATTGTTTAAAAATTTGAAATATTAACTAATTTGAAACTTTGGAGAGATAAGGTTTTCTAATTCAAAACGAAATTTTAAAATAGATTTTTTTTTAGATTTGATCAATTTGATTGGTTTGCATATTGTTTGCTTAAAGTTTGGAAGACATAAGATCTTCTACTTCAAAGGATTTGAAATTTTTTATTATTGATTATTGAATTTGCAAATTGAATTATTAAAATTTAAACTTGGGAGAAATAAGAATTTCTACACCAAAGGAATCAATTTGAAGAAATAGATAGAAATAATATGAATGTTATAATAAGAAATAAAATATTGAATATTTTGAAAATTGGCATACAACATTTGATTGAAAAATTCAATGAGCAACAAGACATATCAATGAGATTTATATACTAAGAAGCTAAAGATGAAATGTTGAAAAATTTGGGTATTATTTACACTCAAAGCGTTCTGAAGCACTTGAAAGTTCTAAATATGATATTATAATACCTATTGATATAGATAGGGTAATGTATATGGAATTACTTACACTTGAAATCTATAAATACAAAAGTTAAAGACAAAATAAGTTGATTAAAATCCTAAAGGAAAATAAATAACAAAAGAAATTAGTAGTGATACAAGTGAGTCATTTCATACATTTTAGGATGCAGGTAAAGAGTGTAATGAAATGATATTACATTCAATATATGGCAGTAAAAGTGACAATAAAAGTTCATCAAATTCAGAAATTTATTATGATTCTCTAAGTGAATATTTTGAATCTATAGGACAACATCAAGATCAATATTAGGACTATATAAAATAACATCAAACAATTAAAGATAAAGTCCTAGAAGAACAAAACAAAGATCCAAAGATAGAAGAACATACAGTGCAAAATTTTCTAATGGGTAAAGGAATGAAGATGAAGACAAAGAATGAAGACTAAAGTCTTCAATAACCAAATAATATAATAAATGGGGGTGTTGTATAATATTAAATTATTTGATACATGCTAATATACCCCCATGGCACCTTTGGTACAATTGTAAATATGTAAATATTAGATTAGTGTTTGAGTCTATAGTTTAGGGTGTGTGATTTATATTTTCCATAATGTATGTGTCTATGTGTAAGATGTGCACAAGTGTCATGTAAAAATGTGTGTAAGCGTGTAGTGTGAGAAAGTATCAAGTGTCATATAGTAAAGTATGCAAGTATCATAGAATAAAGTGTGCAAGTAAATAGAGAATCAAGAGTCATGTATACAAGTGACAAGATGTATACAGATTTGTCTTATAGGTGTAATAAGAGAGGATGCATCTCCTAGATATATGAGGAGTTTTGTAGTCGAGTGTTGAAAATTCACCTTTCTAAGGTTATATTATAGAGATAAATCTCCAAGTAGAAGGGATCATAAATGTAATATTGTATTGAAGTCATTCGTTGTAACAAAGATTCATCAGGAAATATTGAAGCTTGTATACAATATTTTGAGAAATTATATTATAAGTTTGCATATGCATATTGTTATTGATATTGGACATTTATTCCATATTATTATTTTTCATTAATGTTATATTCATTGATATTGACCATTTATATTAATTGCTCTAATATTTGAGACAACTCAAGATCTTGGATATTGGGACCTGTGATTGAATATAGCTAAAAAGCCAACATTATCAAAGATTAATTATTAGTAGGAATGGATTCTTACCACTTTGGTTGCCATTAGTATTTAAATAGATGAGAGGATATCTAAAATTATCAACCTTTAAGAGCAAGCCCCTAGAAAAGGTCTTTCAATGTCTCTCAATATAAAGAATGGGTTAAGTATCTTGTAAAAGAGTCTAAATACACTAGGGTTTTGGAAGAGTTATGGAATATCTAGACACATATTGAGACAAAGCAACATCAAAATCAAAACATGAAGCATTAAAATCATAGTCACAATCCACCTCATAATCTAATATTGTGGTATAATAAATTGGTATTAAAATTTTATTGTTCCTAGAATACAAAACTGAAGGTGCTAAGGTTGGTGATACCAAAGGAGGGATAAAATCAATAGGTATAGGTACTTCACTAACATATGAAGGATAAGGTCCAATAAGAACAAATACTAGAAGTATATTTGAATAATATATTTTATTAATCGGATAAATCACATCCCTCCAAATAAGAATCTCATGCATCTAAGGATCATAGCGATGGTATGCCTTAGAGGTATCTGAATACCCTACAAAAATATATTTGTGAATATTTTTTTTCTCCTTTGTTTGAAGTTATCTAGGTATGTGAGCCCATGCTAATGACCCAAATATACAATATTGGGACACACCAAGTTTATCACTTATCAACCTCTCAAGGGGTGTTATATCTTGAATTGTTTTAATAAAGATTCTATTGATGATGTTTACTTCCCATGTGACATCCTCACCCAAAAATTTGTGCTCCATACCATTAGCACAAATCATAAAATAATCCATATCCATAACCTTATTTTTTCTCTTAGCAATCATATCCTACTTTGGAGTATAATGAATAATCATTTAAAATACAATACCATTAAGAGTAAAAAAATCATGAAAATCATTGCTCATGTAATGATCTCCCCTATATTTCCTAAGACAGTTGATATTTATCTTTAGTTATTTCTTTTCTAGTACTTTGAATACCTTGAACATATAAAAAGCCATGTCATTCATATGAATAGTATACAACCACACATATTGAGAGAAATTATCAATAAAAATAACACAATATATGTTCCTATGAATTGAAGGTTTACCATGGGTCCACATATATCGTTATGAATGATATTTAAGGGTTATATAGCATACTTTGTTCCTTTTGAAAATAAATTTCTATGATGCTTCTCCAAAATATATCCCTCACATGCATCACTTAAAGGGAAAGTATGAGAAAGTGTAATGACTATCTAATGATGACTCATATACTATAGTGATTAATCATATATAATATTCCCAAGTCTATGATGCCATCATTTAGTATCATCATTTTCTTATGCCACTATGACCATAAAATATTTCTTTTGAGAGCAAGAAGTAGAATAATTTAGTTTTTCCTCTAGTTTGTATTTTTATTTGACTTATCACAATATCCAAAGGCAACTATATTGAATCCATCATTTATATTCTTGATCACCCAATGATCAATTCAAAATATTCCCATTATTAATGTCCTTGATAACCCAATGATCAACCCATGATGCTACAATTTTACTTGTATGGGGTATCCTGCAAATATAAATAAAAAAAGGTCCAACACTAGGAACATAAAGAAGCTCATCAAATGAACAAGATCCAATAATAACCTCTCCATAACTTACCACCTATAAGGAAGATATATCTTCAATGATACCATTCTTTCTTAAATGCAATGTGCTATAATAATATAGAAGGCATTTGTGCTTAGTTATGTGTCTTGTTGCCCCTAAATTCATAATCCATTCATAAAAACAAGTGGATGTACAATAAGCTAAATGGATAGATATATAAGCTTATGAAGTTTCACCATTGTTATTGCACTCATCCTGTGCATAGAAGAGAATCATTAGCACCCCATTTTTAGCTACGTACTCAATATTATTTATATCAATTTGGAAATAATATTCTTCATGTTATTCCTTTTAAAACTTATATTTTATATTTTTGAAGTAATTCTTGGACTTCTTATAATTCTACTTTGGCTTATTATCAATTGAGCCTTGATCACTATTTACATGATCCTAATTGATGAGAAGATAACACTTATGTTGTTGTACTTAATCCTAATGATGAAGGTATTTGAAAATTTATCAATCAAAGGAAGAGAAATTGGGAAGTAGATATGAATTATCTCAAACAAAATAATAACTTTCTTATATATCTTTGAGATACTATTGAAAATAATATTGAGAAGCTCAATGATTTTATTCTTATTGATTATTTGTTGTTCCTTTTATATCCTCTTTAAAATTCCTCTAATAATTAAAATTCCATCATACAACTTCTTAATCTAACTAACATAATCATAAATTATATCAATAGAATTTATAGTCAAGGTAGTAAGATCTACCTCTCTACTGACTATGTGAAATCAATGCAATCACTCTTCCTTTAAATATTGTTAATCAATTCCTTGAGATATGTAGTTTTTTTAGAAAAAATGACATACACATTGTCAATGTGAAGAGTTATTAAACCAAGAGCCTCACACTTCTTATTCCTATACACATGATTTAATTCCTTTAAATTAATCTCTTGAGGCTTCTCATTCACATACATTAACAACACCTTATTTCAAAGCGGACTTCAATCTCAATTTTCTAAGTAGCATAGTTTAGACCATTCAATAATAGCACATGTTGATCAATAACTTTATTTCCAAATTATAAAATCATATATGTGCTTGTGACCAAAAAAAAATACCACCAATGCATACATCTTGAAAAAAATTTACAATTAAAAAAAGGGTTTAAAATGCTTCAATATACAAAAGTTATGGTTCTTAGAAATTTAGCCTAGAATTTAGATATAATCACTCCAAAAAAATTGAAAATTTAAAACTTTATAATACCTATAGTGAGTGGGGAAGCACCTACATGTTTCTACTGAGTAGATTAGGGGGTCCCAACTTGGCACTAACTAGACAACATACTAACAAAGAGGGTGATGACACTTTCCACTTTCTAAAATAGGGGACTATCAACTAGGTGTTGACTATGTAGGCCATAGGGAAATGTATTAGTATACCATATTGTTTCACTTGTTACACTCTGATTCACTCTATAACCTAAAAACTAGATAATGTAGCTTGTCACTCTTTAATTTGCTCTAAAATTTATCCTTTTCAAAGTTAGTTGTTGATAATGCAATTGTACAATCAATGGGTATTATGAGATGGAAGAATGTCATTAGTTAAACCACCTTTTATATTTTTGGTATGGCATTATTTTTCCACATAGACCTCTAACATGTTGTCCCCTAGCATAACATAACCTACCACATCAACCTAAACCATATTAGCAAGTGCTATATAATATTCCACTTTATCACCTTCCATGTTATCAATTACCATATCATCTTTCACCACATCATCATGCATGATATTAACAAGTTCTATGTCATTAGCTACCACATCATCATGGGATAAGGTACTAGGTGCCACACCATCATGCATTACATCACCAATTATCACTTAATTGCTAATTACCACATTATTATGTTCCACATCATTGAGTTCCATGCCATTATGTGCATGACAAAAATGGATGACATCATCAACCACAAAGTCATCATGTAGTGCCACATTATCAAATAATGCCATATCATAGTTTTTGATGTCATTAGTCATGAGAGTGACATCATATTTTTAAATCAAAATACTTGATGACATAGGATTCAATCCTTCTAAAGTATTAAAGACTAGGGGAGACTACCCTAGCCACTTAGGTGAAGGCATCAATGCAAAATTAAAGTTTTACCACTTTGATTAATGCAATTTCGTTTGTGATGTCACATTGTGTGTTATGTATCAAATATTTTATGTGCCTATATATTCAACATTACATCATCATGATGCATGCATAAACCCATCCCTCAACCATTGAAATATTCAATGGAATACTCCATATTTTTAAATTCAATAAATATAATTTTGGATGGATAGAGGGAAATTATTTTATGTAAAGAAATAGGTACATAGAGGAAAAATAAGAAAAGGTGTTGAACTAGGATCCTCTTAAAATTACCTAAAAAATCCAAAAATGCTAATGGATTACTCATGTATATTATAGTTTTCCATACATGACATTTTTTATCAAATTTTACTAATCAAGACATCCTATGATGTGAATACAGTAAAAACGTTGTTGGACTATTTTAGCAGCTTTATCAAGTGGATTGAAGGTCTTTTCAATGTATGAATGTCTACCGATTATTTCATTGGCATATAGGGTCTATCAAAAAATATTTATCGTCTACTTTATTCTTTCACAACAACCATGTAGACTATTTTCTCGTTTGCACTACTATTTGGAAAATGATGTTTTAAAAAACCTTGTGAAACTAAATCCTTAAACGAAGGCTTCCATATGGTGAGAAATCAAAAACATAATTTAATGAATTGAGTGCTAACAGTGGAACAAAGGAACATATAAGTTAATATTATTCCTAGAGCATATATGTTTAATCTAATGAGATCCTCAAAATCCAAGGGGTTTTATCAAAAACCAATTTTACAAACTATTGATAACTTACAAAAATTCTTCTAGTTACTCCAAACATTGTTGTACTTAGAACATTTCATACAAATAATTTATTGAAGATAAGTAATCGAGTAATGGATATTCACACTAAATCTAATACCATGTTAGATTAACTAGAAATAATAAAAATTAACCCATATAAAGCAATATATGTGATATAAGGTGGTGCCCATAGACACCAAATTATTTGACTAATGAAATGGTTTATATGTGGAGGTATTTATACCCAATTATAATTTACCTTTACATTAAGGATAAGTAACTAACCTTGAGGTTAAATAATAAAATATTACAAAATATACATTTATAAGGTTTACTAGGGCCTAAAGGGAATATTATATATACAATACAATACAAAGTTATTTGTAGAATTTTTTTGTTTATTTTTGGAAAACACCCCTTTTGAGGTATCACTTTGGGTAAGACCCAATGAGGTAGGGGTATCTATTCTACCAAAATATATCTAGGACCGCCCCCTTTGGTACACTCAAAAAACATGCCTAAAACAACAAAAACACAAACAACAAACAACAACAAAAAAAACCATAAAAACACACAAAAAAAAACAACAAAAACAACATAAATACACAAAACAAACACACACACTAAAAAATTAAATGAAGGAAAAAATATATTACATCTTCAACCAAACCATTCCAATAGGCCTTTTAGCCAAGATTTAATAGAGGAAACATAAGAAATATATTTCTTTAGGGAACTAAAATACCTTTACTAAAATAAAGAGAATCTAATAAATAGAAAAAAATAACTAGGTGCCTTTAGTACTAGAGCCATATATATAAATTATATAAAGAAGAGCATCCTTGATTTACGAAGCCCACCATCTAGGAGGGTGGTCAAAGCAAGTAAGATCAACTTACTCCAATGCCCAATTAGCTAAAGCATCAACAATCCTATTTTTATAGACCCCCTTTGAGTCCTCTAATATTCCATGTGATGATATTAATTTATAATAGGCCTAAAGATATTGGTAAGGGCATTAATATTACCTTCCTCTACAAGCTTTTCACCTTCTCTTACCATATAATGATGATTAGTCTTGCAGCTTACCTTTTTGTTAGTGTCCATTTTGATTTTTTTTGCCTATTTCTTCTCTTACCCCAAGTGAATATGGGATAGCTTCTAACCTTGAAGTATGTGTATATGAAATCAAAGTATTATTAGAATATTCCACAAAGTCTATCTTGGGGTTTGAATTATTTGAAGTTATAGCATTTAAAAGATTGATCTTCTTGTGTATGATTTCTCCCTTATTTATTTGTTGAAAACCTTTGATTATTAGTTTATCTTTGAGTCCTTCCTTGCAAATTTAAACTGTTTCTAAGATCTATATATCCATTATGTCCTCTTTCCTCACCTAGGAGGTTATTTGTGGAAATAATTTCAAACATATTAGTTGACAACATTACTTTATCCTTCATAACTATTTTTTTTAATGTTTTAATTTTTAGCAATTTGGAAACCTGCTAAGTTTGTGTCCTCTTTATTTTGATTTGGAATATTATTTGGATAGACACTAGCCAAATGACCATATTCATGGCATATTATACAACATAAAGTAATGTTCTCATAGTCCACCACCTACTCCCAAGCATCCTATCCAAATTGTAATGAGATCGTTTCTAGAAGGTGTTTGTCAAATCCATTAAGACACAAATTCGAGCATAAATAAAATTTCTAAAATTTATGTGTACAATCAATAGTCATTATGAAAGTTCCAAGAGAGTTATTGACTGTAGAAAATATGGCCAAATTCTAGAATTCAACTGGGAGGTCAAAGAGGCTAACCCACATGGGTCTTGTAAAAGGCATCTCTTCTTTAGTTTTAAATTTAGTTTACCAAGGCTTCATGAAAAGCCCTAACCTTCCAAAGAAGCAGGCCCCTCTTAAAATGTTTTCTCTTTGTCTTCATAATTAGCAAAAATAACAAGAAAATAACCATTGGGATAAATAAATATTTGCGCCTCACCTTTTTTTTCTAGTATTTTGTAACCCACACTTTGAAAGCATATAGGCTTGGATGAAAATCCAAGAAATGATAAATCAATCCTCTTCTCTCTAGATCTTCTATGGCATCCTAAATGTCACCCATATTTATCTTAACTATTGGGGTTCCATCAACCGCTCTTAGATATCTTGGATCAGTTTTTTTGGGATCAATATTAGGCATTCTTAGAAGTCTATGAGGTGCCTTAATATTAATATTAGCATTACTTTGGGACTTTCCACCATGGAGGGCATCCCTCAAATTTATTTTTGGGGCCAAATCCCTGAAATTCTTACCCTTGAAATGAGTTTCCATAGTGGATCTATTTTGAGGGTGTTCCTTAGCATTGGGATTGATTGATTTTTGAACCATTTTTTCTTTTCCTGAGGCTTCTATTATTTGGTCTACAAATTGAAACTTTTTTTTGGGCCTCTTTAATCCATGCCTTGGACACCGCAAAAAGGTTTGATTTTTACTTTTTCCTTGGAAAATTTTGGAAATAATTTTCAATCAAGTTTGTAGCATGAAGATTTATCGAATGATAGATTCCTAACCCATTATGGATCTCCTACAATATATCCCATGTTTATATTGGGTAAAATCAACAAACATAATTGGATGCTAGGGCTTGTAGACCCTAAAATAAAATCTCTACTGTCGCTTATGCTTGACCCATAGCTAAAACCCTCACACAGTCACCTTAAAAACCCTCTTCAAGTAGAGGAATTAAAATTACCCAAGTTATTTGTAGACTTAAGTTAAACTTAATCACCACATATTTCAACAACTTTTACATCATTTTTCCATGAACAAGGCTTTCTTTCATCACATTTATTTATATAAAAATGAAAAATGGTCATATAAAAAACTTGAAAGAGTCTTGTAAGTTTTCTTACTCTTGTATGACATAATTTCCAAATGAAATTGGAATTTATTACTTATGAAGATGATAACCAAAATTGAATATTAAAAGAACAAAGTTTTAGTTTGGGATATTCTTATAAAATGGATAGAAAGAATTATCTTAAAGAAGGTACAAATGCATTGTTAGTTGTTGAGGTTTTTAGCAATTCAAATTGAGAATTTTATGATATCATTGCTACAAAATATGCATATGTAAGAACAATATGCCTTATATATAAATTGTTTGATTAAATAAAATATAATTTCAAATAAAATGCATGTAGAATAATAATAATAATAAAACATTAATTAGTAAAAACTTAGTTTGAAGGAATATTTTTTAAATTACAAATTAATAGATATTTAGATCAATAATTACAAATGATCAACTATAATCAACGACTATGATTATTACAATGGTTGTATCATAGTATGTGGAACAAAACATTGGATTAAAAATTAGATGATAAACATAAAATTCATAGAAATAATCCTTTATTCAGTAACATGATACTAAATACATCCCTTCATACTATATTTTATTTGCATATCATAGACATTTTTATAGATAAAATATATGTATTAGAGAAACACATTCAAAGTTTTTATAGATTAGAATTCTATAAGAGTACTTAAAAAATTACATGTTTTCTTTCTTTTTAAAAGGAGAATTAACACTAAAAACACCACTAAGATTGGAGCTAGGATTCTCTCATAATTCCATTAAATCTATTTTTTTAGCTTGTGATCACTACACCAAAAAAGGGTTTAAATGATGCTTATAAACTATCCTTAAAGACCTTTAAAGGTGGTTTTTCAACCACCATATATGATGGTATCGTAAAAATTATATGATATACAACGATGACTAAAAATTGCCTCAAATAAGCACCCTCTTAGGACTACGAGGGTGTTTTGAACCACCATCTTAGGACTAAGAAGGAGGTTATTAACTGCCCTCTTATGGTTAAGCCTCTTAGGTCAAAGAGGGTGGTTCTTACCTACCCTCTTAGGGTCTTAGGGTGACTTAAGAGGGTGATTATAAACCACCCTCTTATGGTTAAGCCTCTTAGGTCTAAGAGGGTGGTTCTTACCTACCCTCTTAGGGACTAAGAGGGTGGTTTATAATCACCCTCTTAAGTCACCCTAAGATGACATTTTATAATCGTCATATTTTGGTGACCTAAGAAGGCGGTTCTAAACCACCCTCTTAGGGCTAAGAGGGTGGTTTATAACCACCCTCTTATGGTACCATACTAAAAAAAATATAAAGGCAATGATATATGTTGGAGGGACTATGCCATAAGATAAGTTATGAAATTTATTATAAAGAGCCTGTGACTCTTTATTCAACACTTTTTCAGTAGAAATAATTATGTCAGTGTATGTTTTAACTCCATGATCTATTAGAATATTAATGTGTACTTTATCTGTGCATATTATGACATGTGTCCTTGAAACTTGTCATGTTCTCATATATGTCTAATGCCTATATATTGTAATAATTATTGTTTCAGTATCATCTCATCTCTTTCATTCCTAACAATAATACCCATGATCGAAGGTTTATTTGTTTGATTGCGTGTAAAGCAAATTTTTGGTTGTTGTTTTATGAATACCCCCTCAAGCGATGAATTGGAAATGGAGTAGACAAAATGTGGTAATGAGTTGATTGAAAGAAGATTATGATATACAAAATAAGGTATAAAAATTATGAACATAGTGATGGAAGCTAAAACAAATTTGGAAAAGTAAAAAAAAGATGAGGATGATGTGGTGGAATAGTTAGTGGGTGTGAACCAGGTTTGCACTTGTGTGTGTGTGAACTAGGTTCACACATGTGCACGTAAACCAGGTTTACACATGTGCATGCAAACCCGTAAAAATTACCTAATAAAACTATTTTTCACATATGCAAGCATCATTTGTGTTGTGCGAAGTGAGGAGAGGAGTGAGATAGAAGCTGTGAAGTGAAGCACTACCAAAATTTTGAGCTATAGACCAAAGATGATGAGTGGATGAGCTAGCATAAGTAGCAATGGTGTTGTACCATTGGTAAGTGCATGAAAACCCTAACTATTTGATTTACATAAATTTTGAAAAGTATGAAAATGTATGTTTGAGTGTGAATGTTTATTTGAATGTGTTGTGTGATTGAAATGTGTGTACAAAGTGTGAAAATGGTCAAATGAGTATCCAAATATGGCATATGTTTTTCATTTTGATTTTTGGATTGAAAATGTTGACTTGTGTCTCGTATTATGTATTTTTGAGGATTGACTACTTGTTTGTCCTTGCTTGGTGTGTTGATTTTGCATTGTGAGCAAATTTTCACCATAAATAGGCATAATGGATATTCAAAAATGCTCTCCATTGAAGAATCATGCAGTAGTGCACGAATCAAGTTTACACATGTGGGCACAAAATAGGTTCACATGGAAGTGTGTGAACCCTTTTTTTGTAATGAAGGATATGTGCATGTAATAAATATTTTTATGTAAAACTAATGATGAATTTGTGTATATGTGAAACTGATGAAGGTGAGGAATATTGAGCCATGTCATCGTATGCAAACTTTGAGGGGTGAATTTGGGAAGGTGTGGAAAAATGAGGATGGGGAGTGGATGTGCACTATGGGCTATAAGGGCTTGTGGTAGTTGCATAGTGTACATACAAATAGATCCTATATATTAGCCTTGTGTGAGAGGTGGGATCTATACAAGAACACATTCCATATCCCAATAGGGGAGATGATCACGTTGGAGGACATATACTGGGTTTATCAATTTCCTAAAGAGGGCATCATGGTGAGAGCAATAGCAAATGGTGTGTGTGAGAAAATATTGTAGTGAATATTTGATTCTATGTGAGGAGAGGTGCAGTATGAGAAAGGAGTGGAGTATGAACAGTATTGTAAGGGCAATATGTATTCCAACTGCAACTGCATGGCGATGCTAATGATAGCAGGTTATGCCATACCAGATAGTTTAGGGGTGAAATTCCCCTATAACATGATGGATATTGTATGTGATATGGTAGAGTAGGGGGTGGTATTTTCTTGGGCACCCACACTGCTAACAAAAGTATACACAGATTTATATGATATTGTGAGGGCAGGGTGATCTAGATTGAGTTTTAGCCCATTGCTACAGGTGTGGGCATAGGAGCATATCATGATGGAGCATCCCATGATATTGTATTATAAGGCACATGAGTTGATAGGTGATTTGTACCATATGCCTTGAGGTGGTGCACTGATATGGATATGTGAGTGTGACGGAGACACGAAGGAGATGGTTTATTTTGGTGAGGGATGCTCGATGATCTAGTATCCGAACATATCATGTGGAGACTTTGGAGGAGTGGAGTTGTATGGGATGAGGATGAGGAGCATTTGAGTAAGATCTACTAAGGGAGATGGGTAGTGGGGAGATACCAAAGATAGGTGGAGTACTTCTCATTTAGTAGGGTGATACATCAATTTGGATTATGGTAGGGGTAACCAGATCCACTTGTTGTGATATGAAAAAGAGATGGAGATTAGGGAGTATGACCTATATTTCATCCCTTGGATGTGTTGAGAGACATAAAAATGGTTATTCTTTATGTGGATAATGTAGGAACAAATTTTTAGTATGATATATTATGGGCAACACAGAGTTTGTAGCTAGGAGTCAGGATAGTAGATGGATGGGTGGGTCCAGTGGGAGGATTACCTACAGATGATGTATAGGAACAAAGAGGATTTGTACCTATAGGATCTGTACTTGAACCAAATGTAGAGCTAGAGAAGGAGGTGGAGGAACCTCTTCAATGAAGGAGATAATTCTAGGATGATAAGGTAGGATCTCCTAGAGTTTGGTCACCTGAGAAACTAGAGGGTGGTGGGGCTAGCCACTATATGAGGCTGTGTCGATGGAGGAAGAGAGGGGAGGACTGATTTCAAATGATGTAGCTATATATCCTAGAGTTAGATCACCCGAGAGATAGGAGGGTGGTGAGGGTCAACCACTATATAGGGCCATCTTAATGAAGGAGGAGGAATAAGGAAGTATACCCGATGTGGATGTGAAATTTGATTTATAGGATGCATTAGATGCATAGGATGAGACAGTGATACTATGGGAGATAGTGCAAGAGTTGGAGGGGAAGTTTACTAAGTGTGAGATAGAGTGGGCTGGTAATAGAGAGATATTGTTGGAGGAGAGGCAGAGGGTAGAAGTGTTATAAATATAGTCTATTCCATAATTTTGGTTATGTAAATGTATATTCCAAGGTACATACTTAGATTATTTTAGGGGAAATTTATCTAGTTACTTCATGCAATGTAATAAATGGACAAATGTTAATGTGTAAGTTGTACATGTGCAAGTTGTCACTTTCACACTAGATAGAGTGTTAGCCAAGTATCCTAATTTACCTATATATTGATGGCCTCATAGATAGATAAAGATATAGTGTGATAGTATGATAAAGAGTTAGGGACATAGTGTAGCTTAGTTATGTGTGTATCACCATCCATTGGTGATGGTGCAATGTAGTTCAGTAGCTTTATAATTGAGTGTTCATTTCCTCCATAGATACATTGTAAACTTTTATATCATTTATATTTATTGCATATTTTAGTCATCTAGCAGATTTACTTTCTTTCATATTATTCTACATCTTGTGATTACTATCTCCTAGTAGTCGTTACATAAAAAGCTAATAGTGGTATCAAAGCTATGGTAGATTTAGTCTATGTAGGTTGATAGGGAAGCCACCATTATTATTGAGCTTGAGTGTTTTGAAAAACTAACACGTCGCTGGACCAACCACTATAAAAAACTCTCAAAAAAATCTAGGTGGTAGAATTAAGCAGAGTCATGAGTGAGGACTGAAAGAAATCTCAATTTTAGAAATACTAAGATTGCAATTAACTAGAGTCTATCCACAGAGTTTCAGGAAAAATTTGTGAAGACCAAGACTCAACATTCAAGCCACTATATTGACAAATCATCCAATGAGGATCATTGAGGATATTTGGAATTTGCTAACTAGTACCTAAATTTTATTTTTTTGCAAAAAAATAATTCTCAAGAGGATTAGGAATCCTATGATAGAAATATAGGAGACTCCAAATTTATTGCCCAAAGGTTGACGTGCCCTCATAGTTTTGAGATTGGTTCCTTGTGCAAGAGAAGAATACTATGGAAGAAGACTTATTTTGAAGAGTTGTGGTGAAGTCAGGATACTAAAGATCTCCATTTTTGAATCAAATAATTTCTCAAGTTGAATAACAAGCCATATAATCCTTGACATAAAAATGCCATAGAAGCATTAGATAAAATGCCATAGGATCCTTGAAGGAGAAGCCACAAAATTCTTGATACCAGAAAGGCCACATAATCCTTGGTACTAAAAAATGCCACAAAAGCCTTGACACTGAAAAAGTCCATAGAAGCCTTGTACTGAAAAAAAAGGCCATAGAAGCCTTGATACTAAAAAAGGCCATAGAAGCCTTGATACTGAAAAAAAGACCATAGAAGCCTTGATACTAAAAAAAATGCCATAGAAGCCTTGATCCTGAAGAAGAATTTAAAAATAATATTTGATTCAAAATAGACTAAAGAGTTCAGTACTAATACTTTATTGTAGGGAAAGAAGATTCAATGAGTTGGGAAACTTCCTACAAGAAATTTAGCAAAGGTATATTATTTAGAATCAATTTAGCACATGAAGCAAAATAAAAAAGATCAAGAGAATATATCATTGTACAAATTACAGTCAACTAAGGAGAAGGAGAACAAGGACTAGGTGAGTCCTGATCGAATCCAGAAGTAGTAGAATTAGAGATCCAAAAGTAGATATCACCACCAACACTTCCAAGAGAAGAAGGTTGAAGAAAAGGTCTCAAAGAAGTCCATCAGAAGCTATAATATCAAAGACCTTAGGAATATCTTATCGAGCATCCAAGAAAAGGAAAGTAGAGCCTTACTGAAGATATTATCAAAGAAATCATTGGAGAAATCCACTACCAAGGAGAAGCCCTTGATAGTGAAGGACTTGGGACAATTATCACCATCCGACAATAAGACCAAGAGAAGAAGAATTTTGCAAGGAGTGCCAAATTTGAGAAGAAGTATTTGGAAATGAGTGTCAAATACTATAAGAAGAATTTGGTAAGGAGTTCCAAATCCATTAAGAAGAATTTTGCAAGGAGTGATAAATATCAGAATAAGATCCTACTTGAATTTAAAATGCAACAAGAAGACTTGAAGATAGAAGAAGCTCACAAAATATTGAAGATTTGAAGATTACCTCTCACAAAAATAAGGCATCGCTTCAAAGACAAAGACTTCTCCATATCTATAGTAGAATGAGGAGAACATAAGAGGAGAACAAGCCACCAAATCCTAGGCTCGTGAAAGAAAGGTCGAGACCATCATTTGGTGAAGAAGGAGCTATTTAAGATAGCCTACAAAGAGTTGCAAGGACATACTCATAGCAGTAACTTGGTGATCCTAGACACAAAGATCTATATCCTCTACAGAAGTGATAAAAAAGCTACTAAAAAAAAGGTATGTAATGTTTTGGTACAAGTAGGTTCATTAATTCATTTACCTATCAGATTTTTTAGAAGCACCTAAATTTGGATTAAAGTTGCAAATAGAAAATTGGATTACAGTCTTCAAAAGTGCAAAAAGAAAAAGTTATTTTAAGTTTCATTTGCACATTAATTAGGATTTTATTAGATTTCAAAATTTCTTCTATCAACTACCTATTATCTATTTTGAAAAAAGAAAAATAAGACTAAGTCCTACAATATTAGTTGTAGTGAAATTGCAAAATAACTCTTAAAGATTCATTTTAGGTTATTCTTGATTAGTTGTAGTAAATTCTTAGTGCATTAATTTAAGAGTTGATTGGAGTGATAAGTTGTAATATTAGTGCATTAAAATTGAAAAACATGCACTATTATACTACTCTCAAAAGAAATTAGTTTTGTGTTCTTGAAGGGCACAAAATCTGATTTGTATCAAGTATTTGAAGACACTATTGAAGCACATAAATCTGCAACTCATAGTAGCCAAAATAATCCACCCAAAAAGGTTAAAATCATCCAAAACTTGGAGAAGAACACAACTAATAAAAACTGGAGATAGAAGCTTCAAATATTGAGACTTGGTGAGTCTCAAATCCAAACCATTTCAAGATTGGATGCAAGAAAAAAAGTGCAAAAAAATTGCATAAATTAAAGATCTTATAAATACTGCTATCTAAGCTTGGATTTGTTATCAAAGTGTCCAAGAAAAAATGGTAAGATGTCTACTTATAAAATGAAACCTCAAAACCATTGTATTGCAAGAGAAAAATCTGCCATAAAACCATAATTCTAGATCTGAAATAAGAGTGCAAAAGAAGGTGCATCAAAGGAGGTTTATGTACAATCTATAGTACATTATATTGTACTAATTTAATCTATTTTTTTACATCCAAATAGTAGATTCGAATGTGACCAAAAAATGCACAATATCTATAGGAAAATGCAGCCAAGAAATGTTGAACATATGCACTCTTCTTCCTAATAGGAGCCACTCAAAGGGCTCATCTTGGATGGTTGAACCTGCAGAAGACAAGGCATAGGGAAATATCAAGTTGTGTATAAAGAAAAAGAGGAAGCATACGCCAAATAAAAGGAGCATATTTATAAAATCAAGTGGATTTCAAAGCAAAGGAGCATTCCTATCAAACCAAGATATAGATCATATCTACCATAAATGAAAACTAAATAGTGGAGTGAATCATCAAGGAGTCTTCATCCAAGCGCTGCCATTCAGAATCCATTAAAGGGCCATCAAATATTCACCAAAGATCCTCTATATCTCCACCAAACATCTCCCATATATCCACCACAAATCAACCTTTAGCATTGCTTATTTGGAGATATTTCAGCATCTACGTTAAACAACAAAGAACAAGGTAGAAAACGCATTTGAGAGTCTTCAAGTAAGTATTGATAAAGAGAAAGGCATACAACTACCATTTGTCATTACATGAGAGATCCTCTATAACACTCACAAATAACATGTTATGTTTATTGGGGCCATACTCTATGTAGAAGAGGAGTTACATACAACTAATAGCTTGATATATGTTACAACAAGAGGGTTGTAGCACGAGTGGAGTGTAGTCCTCCTGGAGGGGGATATGATGAAAGATATTTAAAATAAATTTTGACCAACTGCACCTAATCTAGCCAATTTTGTATAGTTCACAACTATACAATCCTTAAAATGTACAATTGGAGACTGTACAACCCCAAAATGTATAGTTGTACGGTCATAAATGAACACTTGTACTATTTCTTCAAGAATCTTGGAATTGCTTAAATCTTACTCACTTTTCCAAGATTCACTTGGAAATCACTTAATTTACCTTCAAAATATTTAAAAGTATAATTTTAGGCCAAAAACTCATCAGCTGTACGAAATTACAAACCCTTGTACGGTTTGGTCATGCCATTGTACAGTTTGGTAAAAATCCTCATTTTGCCATATCTATTGACTTATAAAAATACCCATTTGTCTATTATTGCCAAAAACATCATTTCCAATAATGGGTAATAGCCATAATTATGATTTTCTCTCTATTCATCTATTTCCCATAAAAGCACATGGATGGTTGTACGTTTTCTGGTTATGCAACTCTACCATAAATCTGGTCTCCACAATACCTGCAATATCAATAAAAATCCCCCAACAATACATTTATTGAGATTGCTCTCATATCCACACACATGCATAAACATATTTGACTAAAGCAAGGATTTATATTATTCTATAATTATACACAGCTAGTGTATGACATTACATAATAGTAATTAAATTACTCCATGCTTCCCAATCCATGAACTGTACATGAATATGAAGCCATGAACAATAAAAATCCACCAACAATGTTGAACTACAATATTTCAAACAACCAAGGCCAACCAACAAAACCAAAAATTCGAATGGGGGCTTATAATGGCTGTCCAAGCCATTCCAAAGTGGTTCCTGAGATAGTTCATTATTTACAACTGCCCATACATTAATAAATTTAATTAATGTTTGCTAAGGTTTAATGTAATTTTTATCAAATTATATTTCATTTGCATGTCTTCACATTTCATTTAATTTTACATGCATTTTACCTTTATTTATTTTTCTAATTGTATAATTCCACCCAATTGTACGCTTTTCTTGTCAATTGTATAATTTATACCAAATTGTACATTGTACATTTTTACTTTGTCAATTGTATTAGCTCACCAGATTGTACATTTTACTTTCCAATTATACTATCTCACCAGATTGTACATTTTATTTAAAATTATGCAAATCTAGCTTTATTATTGCTTCTTCCTTTTAGGATGTGGATTTTCCTACCTACATCTATCCCCTCCTCTAAATTGGTCGGTGTCCTCAATGACACATGATCTGGACATTGGGGATAGAAGCATTGCACAGTGAGCACTTGTCACACTCCTTTCACTTCCTTCTATTCCAAATGTCCTAAATAAATGGTATCACTGCCAGATACTTCTCACATATTATATTCAGACTGCTCCTTGGAAGTGCTAAAATCAATTGCAACAACATCATCAATCTGACCATATTAATAAACATGACAAATATCACCTTGATGATGAACATGATCTAGATGAACAACCTCATCACTATGCTGGACAACACCCGTCGCCACCTATGATGGGGATCAAGGGGGTGAAATCCCCCTTACAGGGTCAAGGGACAACATTCCTTGTAGGGTTGAGGGACAACATCCCTTGCATGCTCCCTCGTGGGGTTCGAGGCAGCATCCCAAACCTCAACAACAAAACTAATACAACCATCACTATCCAAGCCAAAATTTTCTCTTTGTTGGCACTTTGGGATTCTTTTCTCAACCCATTTAAATAGCTCTCCATCAACTCCATTTTTCTTCTTTTAGGCTCTAGACGACTTAATATTAGCCTCAAATTGCCTTGTCTTAACCACTGTTGGATATTATTCTCCTTGTACAATTTTTCTCTATACAATTTCACATGATATGGTTCTATTTTGTACAATTCTTCCTTGCATAGACTACACCTGTACGATTTTATCTTGTACGGACTACACCTATACGATTTCACCTTGTACGGAATGAACCTGTATGATTTCATGTTGTACAAACTATACATGTATGATTTCCAAATCATACCATTGTTCAATCCAAATCGTACAACACCCTAAAATGTATGATTTATCACTTGCAATTGTGCACTCACTATCAAGTTTATCACTTGTAGAATCTTACAATCTCATTCTTCTTTGGTTAAGTTTTCTTGTATGAAACTTTGCTCTATTTGAAAAACATCTTTCAATTTTACAAGTGATTGTTCTATGTGAACAACATCCTCCATGTTTACAATTGACTGTTCCTCTTGAGTATCATCCTTCCTTTGTATAATGGGTTGTTCAACTTGAATAACTACCTCCAATTGTACAATTGGTTATTCCACTTGAACAATATCTTCCAATTGCATATTAGTTGCACTTTCATTACTTGCACGTAAATAACAACACTTCTTAGTATGCTCCTTTGGTACATCAGACTTCTCCATTTGAGTAACAATTTGTTCTACACACTCATCTTGGATAACAGTCTTCTCCACTTTGTTCTCTCGTATGGTAGCACATTGTCCTTCCTTGTCAGCAATAATCACTTCCTCCTCCATTGAAATCAAGTTTACTTCCTCACTTATAAGAATGCTCCTCAATTTCACCTCGACCTCCCTTATTTCTTGGAAATATCTAGAACTTGTCTCTGATGCTTCAATTTCTATATGCATCACTGGTTCATACTGATTTGCCTTATTGTCATAGTCATGTGCAAAGTGTCCCCAAAATTGGCATTGCCAACATTATACAATGGGTCTACCCTTACTTTCATACTATACTTTTTTTCTTTTATTTTTGGGATGATTGTCACACCCCACATCACCACTTACCTCCTTCCTTTGTACAATATTGTTTTGGACTGCATATACTTGTGGTGATGGGCTTGCACTTTCTAAGTTACAATCATCATCCAATGCATCATTCTTTTCTTTGGAGTCATTTTCTTCCTTGACATCTTGACTCCAACACTTGGACAAGGGACTACTCTCCTACCCAAAATCAACACTCTCATTGTCTGAGTTATCTTCAATGTCAAATTCACTTTCATATTCTAAGCTGCTCTCCTCCTCATTAACATGATATCACTTCATTGATGTTGCTTTTGCCTCACTTTCCAAAATAAAGGCATAATCTATAACTTCTTGGTATGTGCCTAGGGGTAAAATATTCATTTTTTTTTTATACATAGGAAGAAGTCCATTTACAAACCACATCCTCTTATATGCCTCAGAATGGTCTTTCTTAAAATGATCAAACAACCCACTTATCTTTTGATTATAAGAAAAAACAGACTCATGCTCACCCTGTTTCGTTTTATAAATTCCAATAAGAATATCATCCTCATTATGATATAACCAGAATTATTTTACAAATGCATCACGTAATTCTATCCATGTCTAGTGCTTGTCTTCTTATAATTTCATATACCAGTCTATTGCATATCCCCATAATGTTGCAAGAAGCAACCACCTCTATTCTACCTCATTAGTTTATCCAATCGCTTTCCATATTAGGAAAAAAACTCTCCAATGCCGAATTGGATCTTTTGTTGATTCTCCATGAAATAATGGACATTTACATGATGTAACCAAATTAGCCTTTGGTTTGATAGGTTGGCTTTATGTAGCCTTACATACATCACCCTACAATTGCTCTTCTACTAAACTCCTTTTCTTCTCGTTAGATAACATTCCACCTTGCAATTGCTTCGATGTTGAACTCCTGTCCTGCTCACCATCGAGTGCACCCATATGCAAATTTTTGAGTGCTGAAATCACCTCTCAAAAACTATTGGACTTGTCATATTCCATTGGCACTGATGTCAAACTCTCATCCTGCTCACCATTGTGCATCACTATTGAAAATTTTTGTTGTATCAAACACTCTTTCCCAACCTTTAACTTTTTACCAACATTTCTCATCAACTTTGGCTAAACTTGACTTGTACACTTTATCAACCCATTTTTATGGTTACATGTACTTGTACTATTTGACTAGCAATTATACAATTTACCTTGCAACTGTACTATTTTATTGGTAATTGGACAATTTACTTTCTCATTGTATGATTTATCCAAAAATCATACAACTTTGTTAGGAATATACTATTGAAATAAAGCTCTCACACAAAAAATATTGAAAGATAACTGAAATAAATGCAATAACAGAATATACTATGCAAAACAAATTATGAAATTGAAACAATCTCACAAATAACTCAGAATCCCAGGCCTCTTTGAGGGAGCAACCTCCTTCAATATTTCATTAACTTGCAAAAATATGCTTCGTACATGGCTTCATAGTATTTTAAAGAAAGACTTCATGCAAACCCTAACCCTAGGCTTAAGAGTTGACTTACATGCAAAATGCCACTTGAGCTAGAATATTCTACCAAACTTTGGTTACAATCTTTATAATGGTTACATAAAATGGTCCCACTTGGCTAGGAGCATAACATATCATGTACATTACAAAATAACATTATATATGGGATCCCCCACATTGGAAGTGGGTCATTACATAATAATGGAAATTACAAAATAAAATTAGGATGGGATCCTAACATGTCCTTCCCCTTCAAAAATCTTTATCCTCAAAGTCAAAGGCGAGGAAACTGGTGCTGGAGCTAATGGAGAGATTCCCATGTAGCATCTTCCATATGGAGTCCACGCCACTAAATAAGGACTTTAGTAATGGTGCGATTGTGAAGAGTGCAAGTCTGATGATCCAATAGTTGTTCGGTTTCAATCAGGATAAAACTTTCTTCATCTAACTCTAGGAGTGCAGATTGAACCTATACTTGATTTACCACCACATTTTTGAGAGTAGAAACACAAAAAAAAGTATGGAGCTCAGATGTAGGTGGAAGAGCTAATTTGTAGGCAATGGAACTAGTCCTATGTAAAACCTGATAGGGCCCATAGTACTTTGCAGTAAGCTTCTGGCATCTACAGAGCTGGAGGGAAAACTATTTATATGATTGCAAGAAAAGTAATACCATATCACCCACATAAAAATTACGCTCAAAATGGTGTTGATTAGCCTATTGGCACATCTGATTCTGGGATACCTCCAAATTCAGATTTAGTTGATGGAGGATATCAAAATACTGACTGAGAGTAGTGTCAATTGCATGGACCTTGGAGCTACCTGGAATGTAGGAAGAAGACGTTGGTGGAGGGCATCCATAAACCACCTCAAAAGGGGTAACCTTGGTGGCTATGTTCTAGGAAGTGTTGTACCACTACTCAAACAAAGGAAGCCATCTCACCTAGTGCGTAGGATGATCTAAGTTAAAGAAACGAAGGTAGGTTTCCAAAAATTTATTGATAATATTCATCTGGCCATCCTTTTTTGGATGATATGCTGAACTCATATTGATTTGAGTCCCCTGCAACTTAAATAATTCTTGCTAAAAGTGACTAGTAAAGGTTGGATCATGATTGGATATGATGGAGGAGGATAAACCATGAAGGCAAAATATATAATCAAGGAAAATTTAAGCAACAATTGAGGCTATGTAAGGATGGGAGAGGGGACAAAAGTGAGCATACTTCGAAAGATGATACACTACCATGAAGATAACATATTTTTCACCTAAGTTAGGTAAGCCTTCAATAATATCCATAGAAATATTTGTCTAGACCTGGTCAAGAATGGGCAAGGGTTGAAAAGTACCTAGAGAATGCACTATTTCACCTTTCATCTACTGATAGGTATCACAAGTTGCCAAAAAATCATGAATATCCTTTTTCATACCCTTCCAAAAAAAGTGTTCTTAATTCGTTCATATGTTTTAAGAAATCCTAAATGGCTAGCATATGGAGTAGAATGTAGTTCTATCATGAGAAGTTCCCGTAGTGAGGACTTGTGGGGAACAATGAGGAGTTGGTGGTACTACAAATCCTGACCATCCCAAGTGTATCCTAGATATGAAGTAGGCTCAGTGGATAGGAAAGCAACCAAATTATGCAATTCAAAATCTTGAAGTACCTCCTGGCATAAGGAATAAGTCCATTGGAGGATCGACAATGAAATGGCACACAACATACTGAGAGCTTAAAATTGGTGAGAGAGAGCATCAACCACAACATTCTCCTTACCCTTCTTATAGGTGATATAATAATCATAGCCCATGAGTTTAGAGACCCATTTTTTTTGTTCATGAGTGGCAACCCGTTGCTCCAAAAATTATTTAAGACTTTGATGATCTATTTTAATGGAGAAATGACACCCAATGAGATATAGTCACCAATAGGTTATGACATGCAGAATTGCCATCATCTCCTTGGCATAAGTGGAATTTACAAAATTACAGTTGGAGAGAGCCTTACTAGTGAAGGCCAAGGGTATTCTTTATTTCATCAACATTTCCCCAATACCACGACCTGAAGCATCACTTTCAATAACAAATGGTTTGGAGAAATTCAGTATGGCTAAGATAGGTGTAGTGGTCATGGCATGCTTTAATTATTGGAAAGCCTATTCAATAGGTCCTATCCAAGTAAATGAGTCCTTATTTAGCATGGAAGTGAGGGGAGAATCGATTTTACCATAGTTATGAATAAATTTATGGTAATAACTTGTAAGCCCTAGAAATCCTCGAAGACCTTTGAGAATGAGAGGTTTTGGCCATTCCTAAACAACTTGGATCTTCTTCGAATATAAGTTAATGCCCTCCTTAATGATATTGTATCCCAAATATTCTACTTCTTTCAACCCAAAAGAACACTTGGAATACTTAGCATAGAGTTGATGTTGTACCAACAACTGGAGAGTCTGATTCACATGAATAATATGCTCTTCTCATGAGCGACTATACACCAGAATGTCATAAAAGAAGAATAGAATGAACTTTTGATGGAATGGAAAAGAAATATTGTTCATGAGGCTCTATAATGTGGAAGGGTAATTAGTCAAGCCAAATGTCATTACCAAAAACTCATAGTGACCTTCATGAGTATGAAAGGCAGTCTTGGGAATATCCTCCTCTTTAAGCTGAATTTTATGGTACCTTGAGCGAAGGTCAAGTTTGGAAAAATACATAGTCCCATGAAGTTCATACAGTAATTCATCCACCACCAAAATAGGAAAATTATCCTTGATGGTGAGTTTATTGAGCTCTCGATAATCGATACACAATCGCCAGGACCCATATTTCTTGCATACCAGTAAAACTTGAGAAGAGTAAGAACTATTGCTTGACCTAATGACACTGGATTTTAATAATTCCTATACTAACTTCTCAATTTATTACTTATGAGAATGAGGATACATGTATGGTCTAATTTTGGGTGGTGCATTACCAGGTAACAAGGGAATAGCATGGTCATGAGAGCGACGAGGTGGTAATTTTATTGGCTCAACAAAAATAGAGTTGTGCTTGGTCAAAATAAGTTGTAAATATTAGAGAATAGAATCCTCCTTCGAAGAATGCAGTTGAATCACAAAAATTTGAGCTATGACACCTCGAGATGATTTTTTTAACAACTTCTCCATTTGGTTGGAACTTATGATCTATGATGACCCCAATTTTAAGCCATGGAGAGTGTAGGACTGCCCATTCTATGAGAATTACGTCCAAATATCACCAAAGTGCCAAGAGATGACTCCCAATGTATCCAACCATTGAGATCCCAACATAATATCACATCCCCCTAATTGAAGTGTAAACATATCTTGTCTTTGCTCATAGTCCCCAATATTGACCTTAACATTACAACATTTACCCTTACAAGGTAAAGTCCCACCATTTGCTACCATAACCTTAAAGGAATTACATGTGTGTACATAATAATTTGCCTACTTGGTGATGTAGGGATCAATAAAATTATGTGTACTACCAGAATCAATCAAGATGGTAAGTCACAGGTCCTTGAAATAACCCACAACTTTTATGGTTTGGGGTGTAGTAATGCCAGCAAGAGCATGAACATAAATTTCAGCCTGTGATTCATTTGGGTTTTAATCCTTTAGTTTAGGTGGTTCCTCTTCTGATTCAGTGTCATCATCACTAAGGTCGCTAGTTTTAGGCTCATAAACATTGATGATGAACAATTTCTTTTGGGTGTACATATGCCCACGAGAAAAATTTTCATCACAATTATAGCACAACCCTTGGGCACACCGCGCATCCATTTTAGTAGTGGTTAAATGTTTGGGTGCAATAGTGGGTGTAATAGGTTTTTGTTCATGTTGATTGTGGGATCTAGGAGGAAAAGAGGGTTTAGCCTATGGAAATTTAGATAACCACCTTTGAGCTAAAAATTTGGACTCAGCAAAATGAGCCAACTGGATAGCCTACATCATGGATTGTGGTCTAAACATTGTGACCTTAGCTTGGAGATCTTCCCGCAACCCACTAACAAAAAAACTCATAAATAACCCTTCATTCATTCCTGTAGTTTTGTTGGCCAATCACTCAAATTGTATTTTGTAATCTTAAACTGTCGAAGTTTGTTTTAGCTTTGTCAACTATCCTATAAAATCATCATACTCACTAGAGTCAAAGCGAGTGAGTAACTGGGACTCAAATTATGCCCATGAAGGATCAGGGATAGTTTTTTGCAACCATTGGTACCAATGTAAGGCTTCAGATTCCAAATTGAAAGAAGCCATTTGAACTCGGTGATAAATGGGGACATCATGAAGTCTAAAGAATTGAGCAACATGACATAACTATACATAAACATCCTTCCCATTGAACTTATAAAAGTCTAGTTTTGGCATATTTAAGGGAGTATCATGATCAAAGAAAGGGTTAGTGTCATATTTTCCCATTTCATGACAATAATTAGACTTGCTTGGACCACCTTGTATTTTAGATTCAACATCTGCTAGGTGTTCTTCTATGCAAATTCAGGAGGTGTCTTGGGCAACTCTGAAAGTTTGAAATTTTGTCATCAAGTGTTCACTTGTTTTTCGCAAGCTAGTAACAACACTTACTAAGTTATCCAACACTAAAACAATGTTTTTTTCTACCTCTTTTTGATGTCTACGAGTGCCACTTGCCATTTGAGATAGCCTTGAACTTTATTTACTATCACTAAAAATAGATGTGGGATTTCAGGAGTTACTATTTGTAGTAAGGGTCCAAAATTTAATTTGGAAAATAGATTGCAACACTAATTTTAGAATAGGGTCCACTTTGATGGCTATTTGATCTGAGCACTCAATGAGGAGATATACCGAATTTCTTGACTTTTGTGAGCTCCTGGTGGTTGCAAGGAGATATCAAGGTAATTTCCTCCACTTGGACTTAAAATTTCATTAGTGAGTCCTTGAGGGTCTTTGGTACATAATAACAAGTAACTTTTATTCCTAAATAATTGAATTAATCTGATGGACCATTGAAACGTTATGGTCTTAGCAAGAAAAATAAAAAATTGCTATTTTTGGAAAATTGGTGCAAAATTTGACCAAGGGCTCCCAAGGGTAATTTTGTCTAGAATAGGGAGTAGAATTATTTTCTAAATTTTAAGTCAATCTGAGATTTGTGTGAAGAGATATCCTTGTTTTAATAAAATTTCAATGCCATTTTTGGGCTCTAGGTCACTAGTGGGAAAACTAAATCAATTATCTCAGATCTGTCAACTAATCAACCTGTTACTGTTCTGTCACCTGTACTATAGTTACAAACATTGACAGTTTTATTTTTGACCCTGACCATCTATATTTTTTGACTATTATAGTTGATTGTTACTATTCCAAATGTTACTATCACTGACCGAACTGTTACTGCCACTGACCTTATTGTTATTATTACTGACCTGAATGGTACTCGAATATTTTAGACTTCTAGATACACTTGTGAACTCTGTCCAAACTACTAGTGCATGCAAGGTGCATTTTTTTGTGATAGGGAAGTCCTTTGTATGCTCACTTTTTGGGGTTGTGAATGCATGTTTAACATTATAGAAATATGTGTGTTTTTGTAGGTGGAAGTGTTTAACAAAACTAGGGTATGCTAGGTAAAGGAGTATGTAACACCCATAGGCCCTCTGTTATACCACAGTGATGAACAATAGTTCTCGGACCAATATTTCAGGCCACTACCCAAGGAGGATTTCACACATACCCTTGAGCACACTATCTACCTTTCTAAAAGTATGGGAGGGTAATTGTTCGGGATGCTGTCCTATGGACTACGGATGATATAAGGCCAAAAATATTCCTACTGGATAAAATTTTGTTAACCCTATAATGGTCTCTCGATACACCCAAAGATGTGTGGAAGCTCAATTCCATGTGTAAGTGTTGTCTAAGGGCTGGTTATTAAAGCTTGATCACCCCTCACTTCACTAGATGATTTATGGTCTATCTATCTTATCTAATAACGATAGCTCCTTCACGATATTTTAAAATTCCTGGCATAAGTTTCTAACCTATACAACTACTAAAACAAAAATTGTATTTTTTTTTTGTATTTTTTGGATTTGCTAGTAAAAAAAAACTGTATTTTTTTGGATTTTTTGATAAATGCAAAACAAAAATGAAAAAAAAATGGAAAATTATACCTAATAGGCAAAATGGATGGCAAGAATAATCGTAGTTGCAGTAGAACACAACCTTGAAAAGCGCTCTGATACCACTTGTTAGGAACCTACTATTGAAATAAAGCTCACACGCATAAAATACTAAAATATAATTGAAATACATGCAATAACAGAATAATAATATGCAAAAAGTAATTACAAAATTGAAACAATCTCACAAATAACTCAGAATCGTAGGCCTCTTCGAGGGGACAACCTCCTTCAATATTTCATTAACTTGTAAAAAGATGTTTCGTACATGGCTTCATAGCTTTTAAAGAAAGATTTCATGCAAACCCTAAACCTAGGCTCAAGAGTTGGATTACATGCAAAATGCCACTTGAGCTAAAATATTATACCAAATGTCGGTTACAATCTTGATAACGGTTACATCAAATGACCCCACTTTGCTAAGAGCATAACATACCACATACATTACAAAATAACATTATATATGGTATCCCCACGTTGGAAGTGGGTCATTACATAATGATGGAAATTACAAAATAACGTTAGTATGGGATCCTAACAAACTTTCTCTCTTTCTATATGGATTTTTCTAGCAATCATATATTTCTTCCTTTGGTTGTACGGTTTCTACCAACCATCATACGATTCTTGCCAATAACCACATATTTTTTTCTTTTTTCTATGTGGTTGTGTAATTCTTTCCTCCATTTGCATGGTTCTATTTGTATGATGTACATCAATTGAACAAGCTTGCAATGCTTGTAAATTACAATTGTTTGTACAATTATCAACTTAAAAAATGTACAAACCCTCTACAATATAACCATCATCTCTATTTTTCACATTATCCATACATATCTTGTGCAGTTTATCATCCACATAAAAAAATGCATCTTCTACATCTATGGCTTTGATTGGATGCCATGGTATTTGTTGTGCATCCTCCCAAGAAACTTGATTCTCACAAATCCATGTCATCAAGCGTACCCCCAATTCATAGATCCTAAGTATCCAAGATGTAAAAATAGAATGTAACATACTTTCCCACATATTT
Source organism: Wollemia nobilis (assembly GCA_028583015.1). NCBI lineage: Eukaryota > Viridiplantae > Streptophyta > Pinopsida > Araucariales > Araucariaceae > Wollemia > Wollemia nobilis. Next base: position 7,740,449 of record JAQPPZ010002550.1, read on the forward strand.
GATAAATTAACTATCATATACTTCTCTGCCATCTCGTCTTCCCAAGCTTGTATCTATCATCCAACCCAATGTTCTCCCATACTACTTACTCTTCCAAACCCTTCATCATTCTCAATAATGACAAAATTGGTTGCGATCCACACGACAACAACAAATCTAATGGTAATGGGTCCATCCACTACGGGAATAGACACCAAATGTAGCACGAGTGGAGTGTAATATTCATGAAGGGGGATGTGATGAAAGATATTTAATATAAATTCTGACCAATTGCACCTAATCTAACCAATTATGTATAGTTCACAATTGTACAATACTTAAAATGTACAACTGGAGACTGTACAACCCCAAAATATACAGTTGTATGGTCATAAATGAACACTTGTACTATTTATCCAAGAATATTGGAATTGCTTATATCTCATTCACTTTGCCAGGATTCACTTGGAAAACACTTGATTTACCTTCAAAATGTTAAAGTATAATTTTAGACTAAAAAATCATTAGATGTATGGAATTACAAACCCTTGTACGGTTTGGTCACGTCATTGTATAGTTTGGTAAAAACCCTCATTTTGCCAAATCTATTGACTTAGAAAAATACCCATTTGCCTATTATTGCCAAAAACATCATTTCCAATAATGGGTAATAGCCATAAATATGATTTTCTCTCTATTCATCTATTTCTCATAAAAGCACATAGATGGTTGTATGTTTTTTGGTTATACAAACTACCACAGATCTGGTCTCCACAATACCTGTAATATCAATAAAAATCCCCCAACAATACATTTATTGAGATTTCTCTCAAATCCACACACATGCATAAATAGATTTGACTAAAACAAGGATTTATATTATTCCAAAATTGTACACAAGGAGTGTACGACATTACATAACAATAATTAAATTACTCCATGCTTCCCAATCCATGAACTGTACATGAATGGGCAGCCATGAACAATAGCAATCCACCAACAATACTGAACTACAACCCACCAAACAACCAACACCAAAAATTTGAATGGGGGCTTATAATGGCTATCCAGGCCGTTCCAAAGCGATTCCTGAGACAATTCATTATTTACAATTATCCATACATTAATAAATTTAATTAATGTTTGCTAAGGTTTAATGGATTTTTTATCAAATTATATTTCCTTTGCATGTCTTCACAATTTATATTTAGTTTTACATGCATTTTACCTTTATTTATTTTTCTAATTGTATAATTTCACCCAATTGTACGTTTTTCTTGTCAATTGTACAACTTATACCAAATTGTACATTGTACATTTTTACTTTTTCAATTGTACTATCTCACTAGATTGTACATTTTTCTTTCCAATTGTACTATCTCATCAGATTGTACATTTTATTTAAAATTATGTAAATCTAGCTATATTATTGCTTCTTCCTTTTAGGATGTGGATTTGCCTACCTACAGAGGTCTCGTAGATGTTGAAGAAGGAGTGTTTCTTGTACAGTGCTCAAAGTAGAATCATAACATATCAATCCAAAGGTGAAATTTATCACAAATAGTGGAGTGAGTTTGCACCTCCACCAAATAGTCGAATCTTCCATGAGCATTTAAAAATTTTGCCATGACACTTGTCATTCATCCTATCACATATTAAAGATACCTTGAACCTTGGAAAGGAAGTGCAACATTTTGAAAGTGATACAAGCAACAATTTGAAAGCTACTCAATATTGGATTGATGACACTTTGTCAGATCGATGACAGACGCTCGATGGCAGTTTGGGTGTGATTCAACAGTGATCTGGAGCAAGTTGGGTGCAGTAGAAAATACTCTTGGTCAACCAACATTTAAGAAGAGCATTAAATACATAACTTACTTTGGGGAATTCATGCTCAAGAAAGAGAGTTTACTACCATATTCATCTGGCTTCATAAAGGTACAAAGCCTTAACCAAATTTCGTCATCTAATTTGCTTTCATATTTAAAAGGGAATTATAAGGTTATAAGATACATTTGAGATATTAATTGAAATAAATATTTGTTTGAAATAAAAACTTAGGGAAACTAATATAATATTTGCAAAATATAACTTAATATAAATAAGGGATACTACTTGGAATTAATACATTTAAACTTTTCAAATATTAAAGTGTTCTAGTTTTCCAAATTTGGGAGTTATAAGGGTTACAATTTCAAACTAGTTTTTTGGAAATTAGAAACACTTGAACAAAATCCTAAGGGTTACAAAAAGGGTTATTAAAATCTTTTATCAAAGCTGGAAATTTACATTCTTGTCTCAAAAAAATTTCAAAAGGGACAAAAGAAATCCAACATTAAAACTTCTTCAAAAATTGAAAAGTGCTTAGTTCAATAGGAGAATTAAGGAGTTAAGAAGTTAATTTTTGATCTTTATAAAACTTATAAAAAATCAACCAAAATTGAACTATATTTTACAAAAGCACTATATCATACTTCAAAAACATTAGGGAGTCATAAGGAATTCTACAAAACTTGATAATAATATCCATCAAATATTGTCAAGTTGAGAATATATAAGCTTTCTTCAAAAACCTAAAATTAGGTGTTCATACTCTCATTACTAGGGAGACATAAGGAAGCCTACAATCTAAGGATTAATAAAGGTTTCATCAAATCAAGCTTATATACTTCAATAAGGAGGTAGTTATAAACTAAACTACTCTACCTCAAAGAATTCAGGTTATACAAATGACTACTAGCATGCTAAACAACACTCTTAGAAGTGGAATGAGAAAAATACCAATATGGATTAAAACCTAATGAATTACAATGATGGAAAGGACAAAGAAGAATCAATACAATGAGAAATAAGTTATGAAATCAACAACTATGTTAAGGAAGATTCATCTAGTGAATCTAATGACCAAAAATAGGGAAAGGTTTATCAACAAGATTTTATTCAAAAAGGAATAGCTTCAATTGTGCACATATGGTTAGAAATTATTATCAAGGAAAATATAAATATGATATTCCTAAAATAGATTACAAAATTATTAGATAATCACTACTGTGCACTTATTGCAATCAATATGGTCATGAAAAGACCAATTATTGAAAGTTTCCATCCATGCAGATATTGTGATGGAACAAATCACTCATCTTTCTCCTATCACTTCAAATACAAGTACTATCAAAATTATGAAAGAAGCTTACTGCAAGGAATAAATTGTTATCTTCAAAAAATTATTTCAGATGGATCTACTAACATTGAGCTCAAGTTTTATATTTATGAAGTACAAAGAAACAAGTACTACATAGATACAAAGGAAATAAGAAGAAAAAATTTAGATCCACTCAAGACATGCAATATCATGAGAACAATGGTCCATTGAAGAAATCTAACATCAAGGAATTTAGAATGGAAAAGGACAAGAGGAATTGACATGAAGACTGAAGTAGCATAATAGAAACTAGATCAAGACTACTCTAAACAAGCAGATAAAGGAGGAATGTAATGCAAAGTCAATTGAAAGAAGAAGCCTTAGCTCTAGCTTAATCTGCATCGTATGAAGACACATATTACCTACTGAACTTTAACACAAAGAATGAAGAGGAAGAATACCAAGTTCAGAAAGAAGCTCCATATTGAAGACTAGAGTATTCAATACCCAAATAATGTAATACATGGGAGTGTTATAAATAGAGTCTGTTCCATAATTTGGGTTATGTAAATGTATCTTCAAAGGTACATACTTAGATTACTTTAGGGGCAAGTTATCTAGTTACTTCATGCAATGTAATAAATGCATAAGTGTCAATGTGCAAGTTGTCCCTTGCACAACTAGATAGAGTTTTGTCCAAGTATCCTATTTTACCTATATAAGAATGGCCTCATAGATATATAGAGATATAGTGTGATAGTGTGATAGAGAGTTGGGGGACATAGTGTAGCTTAGTTATGTGTGTATCACCATCCATTGGTGATGGATGAAATGTATTTTAGTAGCTTTATAATGGAGTGTTCATTTCATCCATATCTACATTGTAACCTTTTATATCATTTCTATTTATTGCATATTTTAGTCATCTAGAATATTTAATTTCTTTCATATTATTCTACATCTTGTGATTGCTATATCCCAGTACTTTTTACATCAAATGCTAAAAATAAGAGAGATTAGTAGTAGCACTGAGAGATGCGGAGAAACTATCCACAAAGAGGGATACATTAAGGAGAGAGCATGATGATTCAAGGGTGCAACTTGTAGCTAAGTAGGAGAGTCATGCAGAGAGTGTGGGACCACTGTAGTGCTAGGTATAGGAGACTATGGTTATAGAGGGGAGTGTGAGAGCTGATCTTGTAGTTCTACATGAGAGTGTGCAGTGAGCACATGAGGCACGAGTAGATGTAGATGTAGTGCAAGCTACAGAGGTAGAGGTAGCACATCTACAAGAGAAAATAGAGCAATATCGATAGGTGTAGGAGGCAAATGGAGTTAAGATAACAAGTGAATAGGCTAGGATCAAAGTGGTTGGCTTACAAGATGAGATAGATCATTTGTAATGAGCCCACATAGATTTGTCTAGGACATATGCAGAGGAGGGATTGATGAGGGTATAGTGTGAGGCTCAGTTGATATGTGTAGACACCAAAATCTATCCACTTGTCATCCATCTATGTCCTTCAATCACAAACACCCATTATTTATATATGTATTTGTTTAATATATATTTAAATATTAATATTTTATATATTATATTTATATATTTTTAATATATATTTATATGAATTAATCATAGCCATCCAACACATTTTAATATTAGCCATCCATCCACCTCAATACATGCCACTTGCCAAGATTTAATATCCACCCTTATTCATGTTTTAATCTTGGCCACACATTTTATGTCATCGAAACCCTAACATGCCCAAGGGAAGATTATAAAAGAGTAGTCATTTTGATGACTTAGACCGCTAACATTTGCTAACATTCCTAAAGATTAATCCTGAGTCCTTGATTTTATGAGATTGAATTTTGTCGATGAATATTTGCAAATAATTCTTAGAGATCATTAAGCCCTTTTACCCTAGCCATATCATCATCATTTATGCCCTCCATAATTTGTCTCACCTCATTCACATCCACATTCACATAATTTGTGCAGAACTAGATCTAGTTCTACGTTACCTTATTTAGCCCTCAAACACCTTGGTGCATTTGCTATCGTTGCAGAACACCCTGGTGCATCTACTACCATCATAGAACACCCCTGTGCATTCACCACCATTACATAAAACATTTGGGCATTTACCAAATTATATATGTAGTTCCCTAACCCTCGAGCATCGTTTGGGCATCCTCGCAACCATAACTGACATAAGTAGAAGAAAAAAAATCTTAAGTGATAAGGTAAATAGTTTTATGTGCATTTATTTTACATTCTTATGTTCTATTTACAACTTTTATTTCTACAACATCTAGGGTTTAGTAATTTTTATTCTTCTAAGGGTCTCACACAGTGGAGCCCTCATAGGTATTACTAATCTTTGTTGTTTTTTGCTATTTATAGGTATAAGTATCACATTTTTGGAAGCTATTGAAGCTAGGGTGACCCTTTTAGGATACACAAGCCCACTCACAACCTCATTGGGATCAAATACAAGCACGAAGAAACCAACCATTCATTTCAACTATGGTTTCAAAGAACCCTAGTATCTTTAATTTTGTATCAACATAAGCATTGTAAAAACCCCACATTGGGGGCATATTGATTGTATCATTTGAGATCCACTTGCATTAATAAAAAGAGTTTATCTATCTTGTGCAATATTTGTGTATTATTGTGCTTATTGTCATTTTATACTTTATATTGGTGTTGCTTGATTTTTGATTCACAAATGATGATCATGGTGGGACCCCCAAAGGGTTCTCTATGTTAATTTACTTTGTCACTAACTTTCTATTTCTATTTTCATTTTGTATGTTCCAAAAATTTGATCACATAATTTTTTGGAGATTGTAGAAGTTGATTAGAGGTTGCATGGATGCCCTATAGTGCTCAAGGGATGCCCTATAGAATTCAGGATACACCCTAGTGCATTTTAGTGGCTCTGAGGTATATTTCATAGAGTGGAGAAGAAATATGTAGGCTTCCTGGTAAGCCTGCTTCAAAACCTAACCCATTTCTGTTTTATTTTTCTTGCTTTTTATAGTTAAGTTGACAAAAAGAACATCATTTAGTTTTTGTTAAAATTAGTCACATTTAATTTGCATTTTTAGGCATTTAGAGTAGACTTGCATTCATATTCACCATAGTTCACATTTTTAGATTTAATTTTTTTTTTGTTCTAATGTATTTATTGTTGCATATTGTTTTCATGTGAAATTACAATTGCATAAAATGGTTGCATGATAGGGTTAAAAATCCCAATTTTTACTTGTCTAAGTTGGAACATTATTAGAATACATAAGTATACTCCTACATTTTGTGATTCAAGGTAGAAGACTTAGGTGAATCCTCCACTATTCAGAGTGGGTCTTAAGTGGTGTACCCTAAGTTATTTTGAGGAACTTGGTATTATTGTTTTTGGATTCTAATTTAGACCTATGAAATAGGTTATTTTTAACATTGTATGAACACAATAGATAACACATATTTTAAAATGAATCACACACACATGCATCACAATAAAAAATAGTGAGTTAGATTTCATCACCAACCATTATTTGATATTTGGCAAAGATGGGCTTCATCTACATCAGTCAAGGATGCTCTAATACTTCAAATTTTAGAAGCCAAAATCATGATGCTCTAATACTTCAAAATTTTCCTTAGATATTGGGGGTATATGCCATAGAGTAGTACAACCATTTACCTCATCATAGTATTTACACTTTTGAACAGTTGGTTGATCAATTTCTTGAAAGGTTTTCCCTCAATGTTAGAAATAAAGTATCATTGTCTGACTTATATGGTTTAAAACAATATGACGATGAGTCAGTATATGATTTTTGCAATTGTTGGAGGGTTGTTATCATGAAACTACCATTCACCCTACCAATGGAAGAGCTAACCTGATTATTTATCAATTTTTTCTTAAAACCCATATCTTGGTTATTACAATTACAATAGTATAGATCATTTGAGGAAGCTCTTGCCAGGGATAGCACAATTAAGGAGATAAAAATACAAGAAGGTGTGCTTAAGTACAAAAATAAAGAATGGTAGAATAAGGGATAATACAAAGGTAATTATTCTGGCCAATCCAAACTAGATCAGGCCAATCTGACCAATAAATCCAATCAATTCAATCAAGTGGTCATGAGCCAACCGATAATGGCTCAACAAAAACTTGTGCAACAATTATTGTAACAAAATGCATATCATGCAGTTACCTCACCATCAAAACTAATTCAAAACATAATGCCAACTATGGAAAACTATCCACATTGACAATCTATTCAACAAAACTGCTAATACACTTTCTTAGATGAATCATATGCCTCTATCTTTGTAGAGTTTTATGACACTAACAAACTTGACTTGCTTGAGGTTAAATTATATGATCCTATATGCGTAGTAAACACTATAGGGAATATTTTTTTTACCCTTAGCATAGGAAAAATGGGAATGATATAAATAGTTTCTACAACTTCAAAGACACAGTGCAAGATCTCATTGACATAGGAGCCATAAAGCTTGATAGCTCCATAGCTCAATAGAATAAAAATCTTGGTATTTATCAAACACCACTTCCTCATCACAAGGAGGTACAACCAACAAAAAGAGGATCTAACACCAAGACCCCTCCTAATCAAGTCAATCATGTTCAACACTACCAAGGTTTTGTGGGTGCTATCCATGTAGTTACCCGAGGTCAACAACACACTAAAAATAAAAAAATATACAACAACAACATGTTCAATCTCTCGTAGCACCACAAGCAAGTGTGTCTCAACCTACAACATCATCATCATCCATTCAATTTTCCATCAATCCTACCCAACCCATTCATATGTAAATTTATCCATCTCCACCCATTCATCTTCACAATAATCCATCAAGACCAATCATCTCTTTGAGTAGTCGACTAACCACTAGCCTTAAAATGGCTTTAGCCAACCCATATTTTTATGATCTTATTCAAAAATCTCCTCCACATCATGAGGCATTAATGGATATTTTAAAATCCATTGAACTTCAATCTCAAGATGCTAATACCTTTAGAAATTTTATGGGGAGCATCCAAACATACATGGATCCTTCCATTGCATTCTACGATTTTGAAATTAAACCAATATCATCAAAATCAGTGTTCCCTCCATTGCACATCATGGCTCAATTTATCAGGAATCCATTCAAACAAGTTTTGATTGATACCGACTCCTCTATCAACATCATCACCACATCAATCCTCCAACATCTTAAGCATCAGCCATCCCACATCACCAAATCCACTTTCACCTTAAAAAAATTTAATGATGCTCTCTACTCCATAGTTGACACTGTTATTTTACCCATCAAAGTGGGGGTAAAAATATTGCACACCATGTTTCACATCTTGGAAGGGTCCATGGCATACAATTTACTACTTGGACATCCTTGGATGAGGAAAATAAGACATGTCCCTTCTATACTTCATGTAGCACCCTAAAATTGGCGCAGTTAAAACCCTTAGTAAAAGATAAAAATTTGAATTTTAACCCAAAACAACTCGTTAACTACCCGTTACCAACTCCCCTTGTTTTATGTGCCATTTTTAGGATTTGTTTTTACCGTTGGATGATATTGTCGAAGATCAGACGAAATCATCCCAGATCTGACGAATTTGTCTGGAACAGAATGTCCAGACGATTTCATCCCAAAACCAAATTTTCATAATTAGCTTCTGTTCAACAACTTCTCTAACTTGGGTAGAAAGCGTGTCTGTGAGGTTAGAGTCTCCCCCATTGGAGATCTCCCAAATTGGGGTGATATCCCACCTTCTAACCTCCCCCTAATCCTATATAAACTATGATTTTCTTATTTTATCACCCTGGCTGACTGATTTCCTTGCAACCTCAATTTCTTGTGCATTAAAACACCTTCATACCATTGTCGCATTGTGTATTTCAAGTTTTTCTTGCAAGAATTTTACTATTTTTTAGTTGGATCAAGATCAGATAGTTGCTGATGATTCTAGATGATTTCGGATGATCCTTTCGTAGATCAATGATGATCTCGTATGATTGGAGGTGATCTCGACTGTAGTCTAGATTGGGGGCAATCAAAACCTAAAGTTTGCATTTCTTTATCTTCTATCTCCATTTATTTATGCATTGACTTAGTTTATTCTATTTCTGCATTCTGGAGTTCACCTCATTTAGCATAGGTGCATGATAAAGTTAAAATAAATTATCAAATTAATACATTTCATTTAATTGTTATTTGGATTTATCATTTAGGCAAGTTTACTGCTATTTCTATCATTTCCCCTTGTTTTTGCAGTTGTATTTTTGGTCTTTGGTATCTATTTTTGTGATTGCAAGTTTTTGACAAATTTGTCTGATGAATTCATCAGGTCGATGATGATCTCGTCTAATATCACACAACCGACTATGATATGAGATGATTTTGTGCAATTTTAGATGATTATGTGAGATTTGAGACGATCTAGACTTCTAAAAACCTCAAAATATTCATCAAACATCCAAAATCAGGTACATTCTATTTTATTTAGCACACTTTCTATGTTTAGCACTTATTCATGCTTTCTGTATTCACATAAATCAGCATCGGCATATAGAATAGTTTAGATTCATCTTGGCAAAACCTAGGAATTGGATGATTGAATATGAAAATGAACACATCAAACCCATTCTCAACCTAGGCATGGAAACTGCCACTCAAAGTTTCCTAGTGAACCCACCATCCATCAAAAATTCACCCTTATACCCCTCCCCCAAGAGGTGCAACCTTCAAAGGGACTCTCAGTCCGAGGTATTGTCCCATCCTTCTCGTATCCCCATTTCGGGCGTGGATCCTATAGCCTGAAGGTAAGGATGCAAAAAATTTGGAGCGATACATTTTGGTGAACCCGACGTGAAAACTAAAATCCTTTGAAAACAATCCAAAAACAAAAGAAATATATAAATGCATTTAGAATCATCAGACAAATAATTAAAGTTGCATATCATATCTAGATGGTAGATTATAATAAAAGATGAGTTGTCACCATCAATGTTGAAAATCAATTAGCAGCCATATATATTACTTCTTTGCTTAGAGTATCTCAAACATATAGAGTTCCACCTTTATGGGATGAACATAATAGGAGATTGGGTATTATTTCATCTAGGTCAACAGAACTTAGGCAAATTAAGAGGTTTGTTCTAGATTGAATCCTGGATCCTAATCAGGTGACTTTGTACCATGAACTTTAGAGAGCTTGCCATAGGTGGTTAGCTGATAAAAGAGCACTTGTGTCTTCCGAGTTGTACACCTTTGAGGAATACCTTGAGAACGCAGTTGTAGTACATAAATTTCTATCTCATATAGAGGATCAAGAGGTCATTCTTATAGATAGAAAGAGATGGAATAGAGTTCCTAGAGTTGTGTTATATCGAGAGTATTGCCATGAACTTTATTTCTATAGATCAGAGTTTGAAACAGATAATATCACCATCGCACACTTTGTCAAATTCTTGAAAAACCATTTCCAATTTGAATAGGAGCATTTCATGACTCCTGATGAACTTGATCCTATTAACGATATCCATAAAATATTTATAGAAAACTAAGCCATTATTTTATTATTATTATTTCTTGCATTCGGTATGTTGTTTGTTGTCTTTATAATATTATTATAAAAAAAACAAAAAACAAAACAAAATAAAAATATAACAAAAATTAAAACATTTTCTTTTAAGTATTATAGTAGGTATATAATTAAAATATATACCTCCCAAACTTGTCGTAAATATATATATATATATATATATATATATATATATAAATATATATTTGCTAAAATCTAAGTCTAAGCATAATGACTAGACTCAGGAATGGAAAATAGAATGAAGTAGAAGAAGATTGGTTAGGAAAACCATCAAATAACCCAGATGTCCTTCCTGAAGACCCAATTCAGGAAGAAGGAACCCTAGACCAACAAGAAGAAGAGCTTGCTAATGGAAATGAACAAAGAGAAACTGTTAGAGAGGAAGGATCCTCATCCCCTAAAATGTCTCCAGAAGGAGTTGTTACTTTTGAGAACATGGAACATTTTTGGAAGTTCCTCAACACTAAAATTGGCACTCTTAATAGAGTAGTCCATATGGACAAGGATCAAATTAGTGACACTCAAGCAACCCTAGAAGACATATATCACACACGCACTAATCCCTTGTCCTTTTTTGATCAAGAAAGTGATCAAGCTGGACCATCCAATTTGGATATGGCTGCTATAATCCAGAACATGCAACAACAACAGGTTACCCAACCACCTAGAGTGCCTGCTACCAAGCCTAGAGTTATTCCCGCACAAAATAAACCTTCATTCACTGCTCTATTTCTCCAAGCTATTGATCAATATACCTCAAATCAACAAAATCCCAAAACAAAACCAAACACCAATTTCCAAAAATCTGGGATACAACATAATGCTACTACAAATCTTCTTCATAATACTCTCCCTACCAACCATTTGCATAATAGCAATATAGCATCTAATCCTTACGTCATGCCATCATACGCTCACAAGTCCCATATTCATGTACCACCAAACCAATATGGTGGACAAACTTGTAATCTGGAAGCCATGGTGAAATAGTTAGTCTCCCAAATGGACCAGATAGATCCCTACCGTCCCTCGTACAATTATCGAGAGATGTGTAGTCAACCTTTAGATCCTATAGTTGTAGCACAACCCTATCCTAAACACTTTCCTATGCCTGTCCTACCTATATACAAAGGAACCAAAGATCCCATAGAGCATCTTCGTATGTTTAGGATAGCATGTCATGATATATCACATGATGACTTGTTATTACTAAAAATGTTCTCGAAAATTTTAGGAGGAATGGCATTAGAGTGGTATTATCAATTACCCACTCATTCTTTGAGGAATTTCGAAGAAACAACCGAGTCTTTTGTTCATCAATTTAGTGCCTACATCGAAATGCATGTAACCATTAAAGATTTGTACAACTTAAAACAAGACAAATATGAATGTTTTGCTGATTTCCTAGCTCGATGGAGACAATTGATAGGAAAATTGCACTTTGTGTTACCTTATCGGGAAATGTTGGATATCTTTATCAATAATTTACAAGAACAACTATCCTATGAGTTATCAACTGCTACCTTGACCACCTTCAATCAAGCTATAGACTTAGCTCGAAGAGTGGAAGATGCTCTCATTAGGAGAGGTCAACTTAAAAAGAAAGATGATGAGAAAACATCCAGAAATCAATATAAAAATAAACAAGTTGTGGGTGATGGAGTCACTGATAGTAGAAATATTGCTACTATTAATGCTACGAAAACAACAAAGAATTTTATACTGAAACCTCCTGATAAACCACCTTGAGAATTTACTAGGTTAAATCAACCTTTATCAACCATTCTCCCATAATTATTAGAACTAGGTTTGATTCAATTACCAAATATCCGGGAACTTGATCCAACTATACCCGAATACAGAGTTGATTTACATTGTGATTTCCATAGAGGACCTGGACACACTACCAACTCTTGTAAAATATTAAAACATAAAATACAAGACTTAATTGATAACAATGAGATGGAGGTGCAAACCTTTCAACCTAAACAAAATCCTCCTAATAATGCTCAAAATAATATCCCCCAAAATCAGAATCAGAATGCCAATCAATCATTGGACATATTTCAACATCCTTTACCAAAGCATGGTAAAGATGTGGCTAATCAAATTGAGCATCATAATGTTCCCCCTCCTACCCAATATGTAGGGACTATTAGTGGACATTTATCTACTCATGATCTGCAAATATTTGACACAACTTTATCCATGGTTACGACTAGACCTCTATATAATATTTGGACACCTGATCTTAGTGATACAGAATATGAGACTGAAAGTGACATGGAAATCACATCAAATCAATCGAATAGTTTTGAAGATGAATTAGATGCTATTCAACCTATCACAAATTCTATGGTTCTAGAAGAACCATTTCCAAGAAGAGTCACTACTAGACCATCATCTCACCAATTAATTTCTAATGAACAAGCCATAAATGCTAGACCAAGACCCATTCATCATCCGCAAAATAATATTGTAGGTACCATCGGAGCTGTTACTAGACAACAGGCTCAAAATTCTCAACAAGATCAAACTCAGAACGATGGATCAGATCCATTTGTTTTGAAATTTCCTAATAAAGGGAATCATGCGCCTAATGTTCAACCTAAACCTCCTTATAATATTAATGAACAATTATCAAATACTACATCTAGAATTTCCCTTTTGGACCTTTTAAGATCTTCTCCTACACATAGGGATGAATTAATGCTCACATTAAGCCAAATGATGGTACCACAAAATATTCAACCTGAAGCCATGGCCAATACTATCATAACTCGAGAAGTCGATTGTATTGAATTTCGAGATAGATATATACCACAACATAGTTTACATAAGGATAACCCCTTATATATTACTGTCCTAATTGGAGATGTAGCAGTTAAACGAGTCTTGATTGATAATGGTTCATATTTAAACATTTGCACTTTTGAATTCTACCAAATATTTGGGTTTAGAAGTGACGAAATGAAAAGAACTGATATGATCATAAAAGCCTTCAATGACGAAACACAAGAAACATGTGGAGTTATCACTATCCCATTGCAAGTTGGTCCAAGAACCTTAGACACGACCATGTTTATTGTGCGTTGCCTTGCATCGTAAAATATACTCTTGGGTCGCCCTTGGATCAATGCGATGCGAGTTGTTCCCTCAACTTTACATCAGTGTGTTAAATTCAAATTTAAAAATCATTTGGTTACCATTCATGGTGATCCTAGACCCTTTGATATGTGTGCTTTGGCAGAACTTGTTGGAGTTCAATTTTGCCCTACTCTGTCATCCACACATCCTAATTCTAATCATCCGTCTAAACATGTGAAACACACACCCATAACATCATCTACCTTTTCTCCACCAACTACACCTCTACATATAGTTCAACCATCTTCCAAAAAAACCACATTAGGACCTCAAAAAGATCCTAAACCCACAACCAATGCTTCTTGTTTTACTCCTATAACCTCCATACCTATAGACCCATCCATCGACATCCCTACAACATCTACACCTACCAGAGGCATGTTTTTCGCATCTAAAGATATAGGAAATGTTCCTTCTACCTCTTACGCTCTTACTGATGAGCTCTTACCCGATTTATCTAAAATTCTTATATAAAAAAAAACAAATGCTTCTATGCAAGATTCCCTTATTTTAAATAATTTTCCACCCTCTCCTTGTACCTTGGGCCTCCCACAGCCTATGGGAAGTATTTACCAAGTCGAGAGCTATGCTTTTATTTATAAGGGATATGACTGGGGAAGAATACCTAGAAACATCAAGACTCATTATGATGGATATGCTCGATGTTATTTTACTAATGAGTATATTAAAGCTAAGCCTATAATGCTTAAATTGGGATATAAAGGGAAAGGTTTGGGACCTTTCCAAAATGGTATGAAAGAACCTTTTGAGGTAGAACCATGGCCTACCCGATGTGGTGTGGGCCTATTTCCTAGTAAAGGTCAGCCCTTCCCATTTGAGGATGATGACCATCTCATATCTTACCAAGATTATTTGGATAAACATGATGCCTTCCATTTAATGAATGAGCCATTTACATGTAATATGCTATCCATAGCTTACCCTGAGATGATTGTTGAATCCGAAGATGAGTTGGAAGGAGATATCTTCCATGATGTCTCCATTGAGGAATTGTTACATAACGAATTTTATTTCGATGGCTCTATACCTAGTATAGCCCAGCTTGAGGCCACGACTCCTCAAGACAAATTATCCAAGCTAACCTCGAAATAATTACATGAATTGGGCGTTTCACCCACCCCACCTAATTTTGAGAGATATCTACACATGGAAGTAGAAAACGTCATAAAAATTAACATTGGAACCAAAGATAACCCTCACATAATCAACATTGGATCAGAATTGAGTCAAGAAAAACAAGATAAATACATTGCATTTCTTAAAGAATATGAAGATGTTTTTGCTTGGACATATGAGGATATGCCAGGTTTAGACCCTTCCATAGTCATGCATCACCTAGTAGTCCATCCGGATGCTAAACCTGTTAAACATAAACTTAGAAAAATGCATCCTAAAGTGGCCTTACTAGTCAAAGGGGAATTAGAAAAACTCCTAAAGGTTATTTTTATACAAGCCATTGATTATGCTGAATGGATCTCGAATGTAGTTCCAATAACTAAGAAAGAAGCTACCAAAGTTAGGGTTTGCACAGACTTTAGAGATATTAATGTTGCTTTCCCTAAAGATGATTTTTCTCTTCCTAGCATGGATCAGATAATTGATTTTACTGCTGGGAGTGGAATGATATCCTTAATGGATGGATTTTCTGGTTATAATAAGATCAGGATAGCTCTCGAAGATCATACTAAAACAACCTTTATTACCCCTTGGGGGAACTTTTGTTGGAAAGTGATGCCATTCGGTTTGAAGAATGCAGGTGCAACATATCAACGAGCCATGACTTATATATTTCATGATATGATGCATGATATTCTACATGATTATGTAGATGATATTATAGCTCGTTCCATCAAAGAAGATGATCATTTAGATGACTTGAGAAAAGTATTTGATCGGTTAAGGGAATATCTCATCCGATTGAATCCAACCAAATATATATTTGGAGTTAAGTCCGATAAATTATTGGGGGTTATAGTTTCTTTACGTGGCATTGAAATTGACCCTCTCAAGATTGCGACTATCACTGATATGCCCGCACCCACAAATATATCTGAAATTATGAAGTCTACAAGGTAAGCTTCAAGCTATTCGTCACTTCATTGATAAGTTGGCGGATAAAACAGGACCCTTTCTTAAGCTTCTTAAGAAATATGTCTCTTTTCATTGGGACGATGAATGTCAGGAAGCATTTGAACTCCTCAAACAATATCTCCTTAACCCACCTATGCTTTCACCACCTAGACCTGATCGCCCATTTATCTTGTATATTTTTGCCTCAGATTTTGCCTTAGGAGCTATGCTGGCTCAACTTGACGATGAGAAAAGAGAGTGTGCTAATTATTACATTAGCCAAACCTTAATCAGTTATGAAACCCACTACACAGCATTAGATAAATTATTTCTAGCATTCATATTTTCTACATAGAATTTACACAATTATATGCTTAGTTAGACAACGTATGTCATTGCTAAATTCGATCCTTTGTGATATCTCATGAGTCGACCTTATTTATCTGGTCGCACAGCAAAGTGGGTTCTTGCGCTAAGTGAGTTTGAACTCACATTTATAGGATAAAAGTCTATTAAAGGTCAAATCATAGTAGATCAATTAGCTACTGCACCCTTAGAGTCTACCCATCCCCTCATCATTGAGTTTCTCGATGAATGCCTTAAATTAGAGGCAGACCATCCAGAGCAATGGTACCTATACTTTGACGAATCTTGATGCATGAGTGGGGTTGGTGCAGGCATTATTTTAATATCTCCGCATAAACATCTTATACCTCTATCCTTTAAATTAGTGTTTTCTTGTACTAATAACACTGCTGAATATGAGGCTCTCATCCTTGGATTACGAGCTGCCTTAGCACTAAAAATTAAAAATCTATTGGTTTTCGATGATTCTAAACTTGTCATAAGTCAAATCAATGATGTTTATCAGACTAGATATGATAAATTATGTCCATATAAATCATATGTCTTACAATTAATTTTTTTATTTGATCAAGTTACCTTGGAAGCTATTCTTCGAACTAGCAACCGTATGGCTGACGCTATGGCTACAGTTGCATCTCTTTTGCCCTTGGAGTTAGATGACGAATATGCTACCATAATTATTCATCGACTCTAGGAACCCGCTTCAAATAAATCATGCTTAGAACCTTTGGATGTGTTTCTAATCAACGAAACTACTCCTAAAAATTGGTACACTGATATATTTAATTTTCTTTAAAATGGGACCCTCCTTGAAGGTTTTAATAGCAACCAATGCCGGTTATTGTGTAGATGAGCAAGTCACTTCATAATTATTGGCAATACGTTGTATAGGATATCTTTTGAAGGCATCCTATTGAGATGTTTGAATCTAGAAGAATCTAGATCATCTTTGAGTGAAGCCCACGATGGATCTTGTGGGGGACATTTTAGTGGTAGCGCCATTGCTAAGAAGCTCCTTAGGATAGGATATTTTTGTCCTACCATGGAACATGATGCACATGATTATGTGCACCATTGCGACAAGTTCCAGAAACATGTTGACCTTGTCCATACGCCTGCACAAGAACTACAGGCTATTTCATCTCCTTGGACCTTTTCAAAATGGGGCTTAGACATCATTGGAAAAATCAACCTTGTGTCATCTGATGGACACAAATTTATCATAACCACCACCGAGTATTTCATGAAGTGGGTTGAAGCTATGCCCTTAGCTTCTTGCACTATAACCCAAGTCTCCAAATTTATTTTTAATCAAATTATTTGTAGGTTCGGAATTCCTGCAAATCTCATATCAGATAATGGAACTTGTTTCAAAAATAAAGATATCAAAAAATTATGTCAAAAATATAAAATTCAACATCATTGGTCCACTCCCTATTATCCTCAGGGTAATGGCCAAGCAGAAGCATCTAATAAAACATTAATCAAAATTCTCAAAATACTGGTCAATAAATCTGGCCGAGATTGGCACATCCAATTATATCCTGCTTTGTGGGCTTATTGAACTAGCATTAGTACCCCCATAGGCACTTCACCTTTTGTTTTGGTTTATGGCACTAAAGCTATTTTTCCTTTTGAATTAGAAGTTCCTTCTTTGGCTCTACTACTTCAAGATACTGAAGTAGGAGATGAATATCGTCTTTGGCAGACTTAGTCAACTGGAACTCCTAGATGAGAAGTGCATCAATGCTTTGGAACATCTTCGTGCCTACCAAAACAAGCTCAAGCGAGCATACCTCAAGAAAGTTCATCATCGATCCTTTGAGATCGGTGACCTTGTTTTAAAAGAAAATCAAAGAAATACTAATGCAACTAAAGACCTTAAAGGTAAATTTGAGCCCAACCGACTTGGACTGTATATCATCACTGCTAAATTTGGATCAGGTGCATACATATTAGCTACCTTATATGGTAAATATCTTAAAGAACCTATGAAAATTATACATCTTAAGCATTATTATGCATAACATCTGGTCATTTCATCATTGTATATATTGTTATTTTGCATATTGTTTCATTTTAGTCATCCATATAAAAATTTCAAAAATAGTAATCGTACTTATTCTTTCAATTCATAAATTAAAATCAAAATATAAAAACTTCAAAATCATCAAAATCTTCAAAAAAATCTTTTATTTTTGTACCTATCATTTCTTGAAGTATTGCAGTTATATTTTCAATTATTTCGGATAAATTAGCATTTATTTGGAATCCTGCACTTTCACACTCACATGAATAAATATCTTGATTTTATTTGGTATGATTATTAATATCTCTTATATCAAAGTCCACAGTTGAATTAAATAAAGTTTTGAGCATAGAGAACTAATCTTGTTATTTACTTGAACCAAGCATATCTTTTCACATTAAAATGATTTCATTACAAATTCGATATGATGCTACATAGTAGAAATGGTTTCTTGAGCAAAAAGTTTCCCCTGCTATCCTATCATGCACATGGTCTAGAATATTTGAGAATTGACAAAAGGACAAGCTCACCCCTACCTAGAATAAAAATCCCTTGCTCTATAGCCAATCCGAGCAAGTATCCCTAGTATAGGAAGAAAAAGAAAAGTCAAAGAAAATGAGAAAAAGAAAAATATCATTTTGTACCATTGCAGCAATATTTTAGCATTGTCTCAGTTCCAAGCAAAAATAAAAAAAAAAAAAAATAAGAAAAAAAGAAAATAAAAGCATAAAGCAATAAAATCCCTTTCCCTACCCCTTGAAAAAGAAAAGAAGGGTGAATGAGCTTGAATCCCTGGAATTCTCAATTATTCGAAAACTGTGAGGTAAGCCCCATAACAGGTGGTTTGTGCCCAACCCGCTTAGCCTTGGGTAATCCCTAGCATAGTGATATTTTTGTCACATTAGCGACCTTATTTTGTTCAGACCTATGTCGGCTTATGGATTAGCTAGCTCTTGATGACCCGATTTACATAGTAGTCTGGTATGGTTACATGCATATAAATCATGGTCAACGAACACTCATTTGGTTAATTCAAATTACTTGTATCAAATTATCTTGCTCAAAATTGGTGAATGAACCATACAATTGCACACACATTTGTATTTGAGAGATTTTGTATCATTATGATAAATCAAGATCGGTAATGAACTCACATTTGCACATGAGGGTTCCTTATAAATCTACATTTTGTCTTTGAGATAATTTAAAATATCTCTGCAATTCTTTTCGAATCATTTCATCTCCTTATTTAAGAGCATTTGCTTAGCATAAAAACAATTAAATATATTTCTTTCCAAAAACCAAAATTTTCTTTCACATCTTCAAAAACCTAGTACATAAAGTCATGTTTATATATTATTATTTTTTGTTTATCTCAAAATCAAAAATCAATCATGCAATAAAACTAAAATATCAAATTCCTTTTTGGATTTCATGATGATGGTATAAGTATACCTATAATTCTATGCCTAGCACAAACCATTGTTCTAATTTTATTTCCCATTCATAAAAACATATGGCTTACATCATTATGTTACACAATTGTGCTTTAAAAAGAACACAAATTTTTCTATTTCATTTCATTATGTCAACATTCAAATTTGCAATGATGGTATAGTTCCTAGGGACTTATTCAAAAAATTTATCACACTTAGGAATTTATGCCTAGCAAAAATCATATTTATTTTAATATCTCATGCATAATATTTTTATGAAAATCTGAAAAAAAATCATCACCATCATCATTTTTCATCATCACAACACAAAGTCTTAAGACAGTCTCTTAAGCACCCTTTTACTTTTAACAATATTTCTATATTGGGATTAGCTTGACGACCTAGCGAGTGGCGACTCCATGAAATGGTCTATAACAATGACAATGTCCTTTGAAATTATTGTTAGAAGTCCCTTTTATTTTGCATCACATCACACCACCAAAACAACCAATTTGTTCACATCAGATTATTTCATTTAAATTTTATGGCATGACATAAAATTATAATTTATTTCCAATGACATAATTACATGAATAATCAATAAAAAAATACAAAATCAAAGCATCATACAACATATACACAAGTCATATCATCAAAATACCATATATATAGATCAACAAAATTATGTACATCATATCAAAACTGGATTGGTATGCCACAATCTATACCCTGGCATACTCAATCCTCCCAAAAATATATATACAATCCAGTCTCTGGAAGCTAGTCTTGAGAAGCCCTCGAGCTCTCAGCCTCATCTCCTCTCCCACCTTGGCATGGAGGAGGTGGTCCCATAGAGGTCTGGGATGTGTCTCGGGTCCTTGCCATCGATCGTGAGGATGTCCTCGATGATCCCACCCTGATAGGCTCCGTAATGTCGGATAGCAGCTGTAACCTTTGGCCCTCTAGAACTAGCTAGAAGTATACTCCCTGATAGAACGTAGTCTAAGCCATAGACCGCACCAACTCCTACATGCTTGCCCCTTCTCTCTAAGCCCTGAGCTATGTAGCCTCATCTTGTAAAGTCTACACCTGAGCTCAGAGGTGGGAATTCTTAGCCCAGAGAGCCACCATCTCACTGATCTCCCCCACCTCGACACCCTTGCCCTTATTAGGTGATGGTGGCCTATCCACCTACTGATAAGAGAATCTCTCCTCCCTCCTCTCTATTTGTTGTAGTCTCTGTGGAGACTATGGCATCCTCTGGTGTCTCTCCTATGGAGATCGTCACTGATCTCTCCCTCTACAACCCTGCACTACCTCAATGGCTACCTAGCACTGCCTCCCCATCTGTCACACAATGATGTGCACTAGACCCTATGCCCTCGTCATCTGAGGAGGGTAGATGCCTACGTACCAATAATTGTATCTATCAGTGACCCCAGTGTCATCACCATACACTATCTAGATGGGGGTATCATCCATGTCCTAGCTCTAGAATCATTGCATATCTAGAGCCCTGCTCAATGTGGTATTATACCAGATAGTTTTGGAGTACTCATAATCCCTGAGAGAAGGGATCCCCTGCTAAAGACTGAACTGTCACAAAAATTGGTCATAGTGATGGAGATCTACCTCTCCCTACTCCATCCTCAACCAGCAGACTCATCTGATGTGAGCCAACTCTTGCCTATCCTCTGCCCACCCTGGATGCTCTCTCCATGGTCTCCAGGTGATCTAGTTTGGGATGAGGTCATCTAGAACCTCCATGACATCGATAGATCTATCCATTGCTGTGACCCTCTCTATAGCCACCAGTAGAAAACTTAGGGTCTCTCCTGATCAACCCTTGTCAGTGGGAGTCCCACCATCCTCCGCATCATGATGTGCTCCTAGCACCATACCTATAGTAGTGATTTCAAAACCAGACATCAGCCTCCTTTGTATACGACCCCGTGTAGGATTTTATACAAGCGGCACAGTACAAAGCTGCCCCATGCAAATCTATACCCGTGGTATCTCATGTCACAAACCACATCTAAAAGGATCCAGGGTAATCTGCACCCACTCTAGTGGCACACCAGTAGGCCACCCACTATTCCTACCAACACCCAAGTCAACCTAGATGCCCCAAGCATCTGCCTTAGAGACTCGATGTTCACTCCGCCCTTCTCTAGGGTGAAGCTCGGGTCTCTGCTCAGCCTCATCATAGTCTGGAATTGATTGGCCATGGGAGTCATCAACCGTCCCTGTATGGGGATCCTCCATATGTCCTCTAGTGTGGGAGCCATCTCCCCTATCGATAACTGGAAGCAGGACGACCCCAAATACCATCTCTCTGCTAGGACTGTCAGTAGCCCTATTTTTGTCGATACTTATGGTATCTCTACCACATGCTATAATCTGACCTGTGCTAGTCGATCTCGCTCCGCCTGGTCGAGCATGACCATGTCATCCCTCAGCCCCCCATATTTCCACTCTCGACTCTTTAGTAATCCCTTCTATAAAAAAAATAAAAAAATAATAAAATTCATTAATAAACCAATCATTAAAATCAATTAAATGCAATTCAAACAAGCTTAATTTCATAAAAAAGATGATATCGTCCACCATTGGATGATATCATCCTAAATTGGGTAAAATCATCCTTGGAAGGTTGAAATCATCTCCTATTTCACAAATTGGGGATCACCCCTTATTGGATGGGATTGCCCCTATTCTGATGATTTCGTCGCTAGATGAAATCGACGATATAGGGACAATTTCGATGAAATTGGGACGATTTCTTCCCGACATCGTCGATGGCCTAAAAATGGCCGTGATGCCCCAAAACAATCAAAAATTACATCAAAAATTACACAAATCCAATTAAAACATAATGCACTACGTTTAGATTCTTCCCGTAGCCTGCGCCAAACCTTTGTCGATCTGTGCGCTATTTCAACCATTTTTATCTTCAGAGATCTAAAACAATAAAAATGAATAGTAAAAATGAATTAGGGTTTTACCCTATTTTTCTTAATTTTATTTAAAAAAAACAAAATTTTTAATTTTGCTTTTTCGTGCTTTTACCTAAAACGTTCGATTTGGGTAAAAACACGGAGGGGGCACCATAGTCAGCAGTCGTACGATTCGACCTAGAATTGTCGTCTAAATAATTGAGTAAATTTTTTATTTCTTGTAAAATGGGAATAACTCGTCTTTAACGCATTTTCTTCAAAAAATTTTCTAAAGAGGGGGCAAAATTTAGCACCCTAAAATTGGCACAGTTAAAACCCTTAGTAAAAGATAAAAATTTGAATTTTAACCCAAAATCACCCATTAATCGCCCGTTACCCGCTCCCCTTGTTTTCTGTGTTATTTTTAGGATTTGTTTTGACCGTTGGACGATATCGTCGACGATCAGATGAAATCATCCCAAATTTTATGAATTTTTCTGGACCAGAACGTCCAGACGATTTTGTCCCAAAACCAAATTTTCATAATTAGCTTCTGTTCAACTTCTCTAAATTGGGCAGAAAGTGTGTCTACATGGTTAGAGTCTCCCCCGTTGGAGATCTCCCAAATTGGGGTGATATCCAACCTCCTAACCTCCCCCTAATCCTATATAAATTGGGATTTTATCAGTTTATCCCCCTGGCTGACTGATTTCCCTACAACCTCAGTTTCTTGTTCATTAAAACACCTTCATACCATTGTCGCATTGTGTATTTCAATTTTTTCTTGTAGGAATTTTCCTGGTTTTTTAGTTGGAGCAAACTCAGATCATCGTTGACAATTCCAGATGATTTCAGACAATCCTGTCGTAGATCGGCGATGATCTAGTATGATTGTAAGTGATCTCGACTGTAGTCCAGATTGGGGGCAATCAGAGCCCAGAGTTTGCATTTCTTTATCTTCTATCTCCATTTTTTTATGCATTGACTTAGTTTATTCTATTTTTGCATTCTGGAGTTCACCTCATTTAGCATAGGTGCATGATAAAGTTAAAATAAATGATAAAATTAATGCATTTCCTTTAGTTGTTATTTGTATTTATCATTTAGGCAATTTTACTGCTATTTCTATAATTTCCCCTTGTTTTTATAGTTGTATTTTTGGTCTTTGGTATCTGTTTCTGTGATTGTAGGTTTCTGATGAATTCGTTTGATGAATTATTTAGATCAACGACGATCTCATATGATATTAGATGACCGACTATGATCTGAGATGATTCTATGCAATTGCAGATGATTATGTGATATTTGAGATGATTTGGACTTCTACAAACCTTAGAATCTTCATCAAACATCCGAAATCAGGTACATTCTATTTTATTTAGCACACTTTCTATGTTTAGCACTTATTCATGCTTTTTGTATTCACATAAATCAGCATCGACATATAGAATAGTTTAGATTCATCTTGGCCAAACCTAGGAATTGGATGATTGAATATAAAAATGAACACATCAAACCCATTCTCAACCTAGAAATGGAAACTTCCACTCAAAGTTTCCTGGTGAACCCACCATCCGTCAAAAATTCACCCTTATACCCCTCCCTCGAGAGGTGTGACCTTCAAAGGGCCTCTCAGTCCGAGGTATTGTCCCATCCTTCTTGCATCCCCCTTTTGGGTTTGAATCCTATAGCCTAAAGGTAAGGATGCAAAAAATTTGGAGCAATACACTTCATTAATGCTTGAAATATAAACATGAGGAATAAATACATTGCATATCTATGGATGTTGAATCATTTAAGTATTGCAATTTAATTTTAAATCCTTATGAATCCATGCTTCCTTCCACTCATCTATTCTTGACACCATTAACCACCTCATCAACCACATCATCCACTTCTTCATCAAAATTTCATATTCTTGAGGAGTTCCTCATCACCACTTCACATCAAGCTTCCACTTCCATGCCACCATATTCATAACCTTTGACTACATGCACATGTGGTCAAATCCAATCCACATCATCCATATCAACATCCTCCACCATCATTCCTTACATATTGTCACCCATTCAACAACCACCTTAGACAAATCCATCTCCATCTACATAATCCAACGTCTCATTAAAGGATTGTGAGATGGCATCCCAGTCCCATCGACATCCAATTCATCTACCTCCACATCATCCCAAGTTGTTGTCCACCTCACTAATCCTAGAATTGGTGAATATGTGGTCCAATACATCACTGTCACACCACTTAGAATCCAAAATGTTAAGGATTATGGTCACCCATGTGACCCACCCTTATCTATAGAAGTGGTTTACAACATGAGTTCAATGCCCAATAGCATTCATTTTGTGTATGGGGGAATTGATTCATCGTCCAATCTATCTTCCCCAGATGAACCCAAGCAGCCAACTCCTACTAATATACAACACATGCCAGGTTTTCCATCCTAGTATTTTCATATAGTTAATTGGCAAGAACATGGTCTAGTATGATATAAAAAGGAAATGCATGAGATCATCAATGTTTGATATCAAGAAACACATGACCGTTCAAGTTTAGGCTATCATACACTTTCTTCCACTTATTATTTTGACCAATATTTTCAAAGTTTATATCTAAATTTAGAAGAAGATATCCATCACACCGATGAATTTGAAGATGAAATTTATGAAGAATTTAATGTTATGTTCATAGCTTCTAATGAATCCAATGAGGAATCAAAATCCATCATTCCGCACATCGAATATGATGAGTTTTACCTCATAAATTTTCCCATCCATCAACCCATCCTTCTCTTGCTTCTTATACAAGAGTGAGCTGAACCAACTAGTGAACCACCACCTACACTTCATTGATCCACATCACCAACCAATTTTGTAATATATGTACATAATTCAAATAAAAAAATTCAAAACAAATTAAAAAAAATTATTTGCATTGCATAAACATGAATTTTTTCCAATTGTATTTATTTGTGTTGCCTACTGTTGTTCAGGTTCCTAGAGTTCTAGCATCAATTCTAGAAGACAAGATCCACCCATCCTCCACTTTACCAACCATAATTTTTATATTTATGTTAACATTAATACTATTGACTTATTCACCCCCCTCCGTAATCCATATGATTTGGTGAAGCCAATTTCAATTTGCATGAGCCTTATTGACATGGACCGGATTTCCTCACCTCCATTCTTTATCGAATTTGTCCTTTTTGAAGAATTGATTAGGGCTTCAGCCAACTACATTCCTCCATCACCTCCATTGTTACCTTATTATTCACCTTCAGATCCTAAGGTTTTCTAGGTAAACATAGAAGAGGTTAAGTTAGAAGAGTTTGATAATGTCATAGATGAAATTCATCCAATCTCAATGTCCCATCAGATTGAAGAATATTCTCACATGTCAGTTGAATATACCATCGATGTGAACCTTAGTTTAGATGCAGACAATCCCTAAATTGTAAAATTTGGTAAAAGTTTATCCACAGATGAAAAAGAGCAATTAATTGCTCTTCTCAAGAATAAGAAGGGTATTTTTGCATGGTCCTACAAAGACATGCCTGGTCTTAACCCTAATTTGGTTGTCCATAATCTCACCTTGCATTTTGATGCTAAGCCGATTAAACAAAAACTTAGAAGGATGCATCCTACCATTGCCCTCTTTGTCAAAGAAGAACTTCAAAAGCTATTAGATGTGGATTTCATTGTACCCATTGACTATCTTGAGTGGCTTTCAAACATGGTACCCATTTGTAAGACTAACATGACGATACACGTTTGCACTAATTTTTGAGACATTAACAAAGTGTGTCCTAAGAATTATTTTTCTCTACCAAACATTTATATTATTATTGACACCTTATTGGCCATGAAATGATTTATCTAATGGATGGGTTTTTAGGATACAATCATATTCGAATCAATCTTAATGACCAACACAAAACAACACTCACTACATCTTGGGGAATTTTTTGTTACAAGGTGATGCCCTTTGGCCTTAGAAATGTAGGTGTCACTTATCAACCTGCCATGACATACATATTCCATGATTACATTTATGAGATCATCGAATATTATGTGGATGATATCTTAGGAAAATCCAAAACTCAACAAGAGCACATTGGTGTCTTAAAAAAGTCTGATCAATTTCTAGAGCATAATGTAAGGTTGAACCTCAAGAAATGTGTCTTTGGTTTTACTTAGGCAAACTATTAGGATTCATTATATCCAAAAGAGGCATCGAGGTGGATACAAATAAATTCAAGGTCATCATGGAGATGCCTCCCCCAACAAACTTAAAAAAAATTACGTAGTTTATAAGGAAATATCCAATCAGTCCGTCATTTTATTATGGAACTTTCTAACAAATATAGTCCATTCAATAACCTTCTACAAAAGGGAGTGATATTTTCATGGATAGATGAATGCCAAATTTTTTTTGATAACATCACGAAATACCTAACTTCTCCACTAGTCTTAACTCCTCTTTTGGGGGTACCCTTCCATATTTATGTTTCAGCAATAAACTTTGCATTAGGGACAATGCTTCCACAAAATAATGAAAATAATCGAGAGCAAGTTGTTTACTACATTAGTCGAACATTGGTAAGCTATGAGACCAAATATGCTTACATGGAAAAATTGTGTGTAGTAGTGGTTTTTTACCACTAAAAAACTTAGATTTTACATGCTTAGTCACACCACATATATTATAGCTCATGAAAATCCTCCATGTTATATGATGTCTCACACTTAAAATAACATCCACACTGCAAAATAGATAATGCTTCTCACTAAATTTTATCTTGATTTCATTAGCAAAAAATCCATTAAAGGTCAGGTCATAGTCGATCAACTTGCAGAAGCTCCACTTCCTAGTGATCAAACCTTGATTATTGATCTCTCAGATGATTTGGTATTCACTATATTTGAACAATATGAAGATGCCATTTCAAAGCAAGACTTCAATATCATATTATTCTTTGATGGTTCTAATTTCAAAAAAGGTCAAGGTGTTGGAGTCATGTTTCACACACCTCAAGGGATACCTATCCCCTTATCATTCAAACTTGAATTCCAATGCACAAACACAAATGTAGAGTATGAAACCTTAATTTTAGGTCTTCAAGAAGCCATAGCTATGGGCATACAGTGTATCAGGATATTTGGTGATTCTCAACTTGTTAAGAAAATAAATGGAGAATACCAATGCAAATAACCTACCATAAAGCTTTACCATTAGCAATAAAATTGTTTGATAAGTTTTATTGGTATGAAAGTAATAGTTTACCACATTCGACTAATATGTTTGCAGATGTGATGGTCTCTCTTGAAGAACACAAGCTTATACTGAGAGGGGGGGTGAATAGTATAAGACCTATTTTTACTTTTTTCTTTATACTTCAAAATAGTAAAACAATATACCCAAAGTAATATCAAAGCAATGCACAATATCATCCACAAAGTGACACCAATTTTAATGTGGTTCACCCAGAATGGCTGGGCTACGTCCACAAAGCTTTTCTCTAAAATTATCTCAAATTTCTTTGGGAATCCTTCCCAATTACAATATTTATGAGCCTCGGCCCAAAGGAGATACCTTCCCCCAATCAGAATTTATGAGCCTCTCCTCAAAGGAGATACCTTCCCCTCTATCTGAATTTATGAGCCTCTGCTCAAAGGAGATACCTTCCCATCAATCTGAATTTATGAGCCTCTACTCAAAGAAGATACCTTCCCCTATGCTCTGGAAATGATCCCTCAGAAGATCAACTGCCTCTACCTCTTGCCAACACATGAAACTCCTTTCCACCGAAAACCTCCTGTCCTCAATGCTTAGCCTAAGAGACCTTTGCCTTTTATGATCACATCCACAGCAGCTCAGCAACCTGTATCAAACATATTCAGTTAGTCTAGTACAAGTATTCCTCTGTCTGTCAGATCTATCCAACACTTGAACAAATCAATCCTATGCACACAAGCCTTCTCAAGACTTGCCAAATATTTCCTCAGGTTCTTCTCAAAGAACCAGTGCTCCTCTATCCTCAAGTTCTCTAATAGAACTATCAAAACTCAGCTCACAAGTCCTCTACTAGGACTTGTCCAAATCTGCTCACAAGTCCCCATCAAAACCTATCCAAAAATGCTCACAAGTCCCCACCGAAAATTGTCCAAAACCTGCTCACAAGTCCCCACCGAAACCTGTCCAAAACTTGCTCACAAGTCCCTATCGAAACCTGTCCAAAACTTGCTCACAAGTCCCTATCGAAACCTGTCCAAAACCTCAGCAAGCTCACTAAGAAAAAATTTCTTAGTAGGAAATCACAAGGTGAATTGTTAGAGACCCAATGTGATTTGTCAAACTCATATAAGCATAAAGAGAATTGTTAGAGACTCAATATGTTCTATACTCAACTCCCAATCTCAAAAATCAACTCAAATCAACTCAACTCAAACTCAATCTCAAATCTGAAAACTCAACTCAAACTCAATCTCAAATCTGAAAACTCAACTCAATATCTGAAATGGATAGGATAGAATGCTTTCTTTCAAGAACATGAAACTCCAACAATTGCCAACTATGCAAAGAATCAAATAACAATGATACTCATGTTCTTTTCACCATCAATTAGGGCTTCAACAACAATGCTCATCAAACAAGGTTCAATAAACACCATTCAGCTCAAAACACAACCTTGAAGCATTTCACAATCAACATCAGAAAAGGAAACAAGTAGAACTCATTTTCTCTCCAATATTGTTTGAACAAAAAAGTATCCACCAACTCAACTCACAATAGCACACACAACTTTTCAAATCATCAATAAAGGAGTAAGCACAACACTTTAACCAAGTAAAGAATAGCTTGATTATTACCAATTTAATGAAAGAAAATATCAATCTCAAATATGCCCACTTAAGGTTTCACAAATTCACACAAGAAGCAATTGACCTTAAAACATCATGCTTTCATTTCCATAAACAACCAAAAGCACTCTAAACATTACAAGAAATATTTAACCCTTATACACCTTATTTCTACCTTATAGTCTTATCACAAATAAAATTTATCTCTCATAAGAATGCAATAAGATATTTCAACAACATCTTCAAAAATAATCTTTTATCAAAATACAAACAAGCTTTAAACTCCTTATAACTCCTAAGCTGTATTTCCCTCTAACAAACTTCCTCCATCCACAAAAACACTTAGCAAAAATTAATTTTGAAAATACCTTGGCCACATCAAAAATTGCTATGGGGAAATTTTGCGCATGAATTCTAACACCACATGCTGTGTCCACTTCACGATGAAAAACCCTTTCACGATATTCGAATGCGGAACCTCTCGTTCGGGTAGCACGCCAACAACCTAGCCGCTATCGGTGCGCCAAAGGCACCCGATGAGGTTTAAACCTCACACTGTTAACCTTGATCCTTTTGCACCAGGGATAAAATGAAACCATAGTCCCTTCCTTTCCTCTACCGTGACATGACGACAATAAAATTTACGGTGGATTCGACAAACGGCAAGTGCAGACAAACGAATAGTGGATCCACAAAAATCAACGAAGACACAGTCGAATTTACAACAAGCAACACATTTCAAAATTTGGATCAGATCAATTTTTGTTTTCATCGAGGGAGATTTATATGCAATTTACCATAAGCTCTTTGACGTCGACGAGGAGTTTAACACGTCGACGGAGGTCTTGGCTAGCGCCCACAATGTTAAAACATTTGCACCATGGATTAGGAGAACCCATTGCAAATAATAATTTATTTATTTAAAAATAATTAAATGGAACCTTAAAAAGGATTTTAATTATTTAAATAAATACTTCCTCTTGGACCCAAATGCGTTAAACCAATGCATCCACCTATAATCTCTAAACTTGCCAACTTGGGGTTTGCAAAAGACCTTTGAAGCTGTCATGCCGTAACCTTCATCAAAAAAAATTATTTGACATCAAATCAAATTCCTTCAAAAACTTCTTGACATCAATGACAACTTATACACTTGAGCAAAGGCAATGTACCCAAAGTACCCAAAATTGCAAACAATCTCCCCCTTTGTCATTGATGGAAAACCTTTACTGAAAACACTTCTCAAGAGCCAAAACTAAAACCAACTATGCTAACAACTGAGAAACTATGCCCACAACTGAGAATATTCCTTTGAAGTTTTGCTCCCCCTGACTTGAAGCTTTCCTCTTCACTTTGAAGCTCTCCCCCTTACTCATATCTCTCCCCCTTTGTCATCAATGGCAAAGGGCCACCTTTGGGGCTCGGGACTAAGAATGAGCTTCTTAGCTTAGTCCCTCCCCCACCTCGTGATGAGGTGATTAATTCTGGGGTGGGAGTAAAACTCCCATTAGGCACTGATCATCATCAGCATCTATAACTTCCTTGTCGGGCCTTCTCTTGAACTCTTTGTCCATATTCTTGTTCTTGTCACTGTTCTTGTTCTTGTTCTCATCCTTGTTCTTCTCCATGTCTGATATTCTCACAATGACACTGAAAGGGGGGGGTGAATCAGTGTAACTATTTAAAATTTGAATCTGCAACTCTTAATGCTTAAAAATGCAAGCTTAAAAATAGATATAGCAAGTATAACACAAGAGCATCACACAACACAAGATTTAACGAGGTTCACCGATGTGGCTACTCCTCAAAAATTGACTGTTTGGACTACAATCCAAATCCAGCCTTTGCAAGGATTCAATCTTTACAAATAGTTTACCAAGCACCCACTGGAAGGAGCACCAACCCCTGATTTATCTGCTACAATAGATAGGAGCACCAACCCCTTTTACCAAGCACCAACTTGGATTTTTATTTTGAATAATAGTTTGACATAAAAATGCCTTCTCTTTTACAAGACCCTCACTGGTCTATTGCTCATTCAAATCAATCTCATAGAAGCATAAAGAGAATTGTTAGAAACTCAATATCTTCTATTACAATCTAAAACCTCTCTTTTGATTTTTCAAGAATAATATTCGAGTTTCAGTTCTATAGTCATTATTCATACAACACTCTTACCCAACCATGCTTTTAGTTTTTCAAAATAAAACACGGTTGCAGTAACCTCACTTACTGCACTTTTTAATCTTTATACTTGGTTCAATCGAACGGCTATTTTAAAAAATGGCTCTAATTTTCCCTCCAATTTTTCATGCATTCTCAGCTCCGTTCAATCTGTCAAACCCTCTCTGACGCGCTCTATCTTTTAGCCGCTTTCTTTCTGACTTATTCTGACATTCTTCTCTGCACATTCTGACAGCCTTTTTCTACGTATCTTGACAGCCTTTTTGCGTATCTCGACGCTCTGTTATTCTTCTTTCTTCTCTTTTGAATTATGTGCTACCTTTTACTTCTGTGTGACTATGATTTCTTGATATACGCAACCTGTTAATGAATTTCTCTATAATCATGATTCTCGGTATATCCACCCCTGTAATAGCTGTTCTGTCTTTAATGCTTTGTTTCGTAACTTCCCCTTGTAACTCCAGTTAACTTTTACATGGTTGGCTGCATGATTTTCCTCTATGCTTTCCCCGACAACTATCACTTGTAACTGCAGATCTGACTCCAGTTAACTCTTACGTAACTGGCTGCATGATTTTCCTTTGCGCTTTCCTCGACAACTGTCACTGTGCATGCTTCTCGGCTTTTACCCGCCAAAACTATTACCTATCGCGATATCGTGACATTTCTACCCCTTTGACCTTTTCATGACTGTTGACCACGAAAACCTGACCTGTCACGATATCGCGACGTTTTTCGCCTCCTAGTCCTTATCTCGGCATGCACCCGAAAATAGAACATGTCACAAAATCATGATGCATTTACTACCTCCAGCTCTTTTTCTCCCAACATTCAAATTGACCTTTCTCACTCTTTTTCTCCTACCCGGAAAATGGGACATGTCGCGAAATCGTGACACTTTTCTCTCTTTTCTTCCTCTTGCCCGTGAAAATGGGACATGTCACGAAATCGTGACACTTTTTGCTTTCCTACACTCTACTTCGCTTGCACCCACAAAAATGGAACACGTCACGAAATCGTGACACATTTTCTTCCATACACTTTTCTCCCATGCAACTACACAAACAAAAAAAAACATGTCATCGAAATCGTGACGCTTTTCTCGCCTTAGCGCTGTTCTTTGCCTTTCACCACTGAAAATGCAACATGTCACGAAATCGTGACATCTTTCGCATCCGTACAACTCTCTCTTCATGCACTAGCGAAATCAAGACATGTAGCGAAATCGCTACAACTTTTTGACTTAGCACTTTCTCCTTGCTTCGACCAGCGAAAATCTAACATGTAGCGAAATCGCTACAACTTTTTCACTTAGTGCTTCTTCTCTGCTTCAGCCCGCGAAAGTCCTACATGTAGCGAAATCGCTACACCTTTTTGCCTTGCACTTCCAGCCTTGCTTTGGTTCACGAAACTTCAACATGTAGCGAAATCGCTACAACTTTTTGACTTAGCGCTTTTCTTTGCTTCTACCAGCGAAACTCCGACATGTAGCGAAATCGCTACACTTTTTTGCCTTATTGCTTCTACTCCGAACCTATCGTGAAATCGTGACACTTTTCATCCTTGGCGCTTCTTCACCGAACTTGTCATGAAATCGTGACACTTTTCATCCTTGGCGCCTTTACTCCGAAACATGTCACGAAATCATGACAGTTTTTCAACTTTGCTTCTTTCCTTCCAGCATGTCACGAAATCGTGACAGTTTCTCTAGCTTTTTCTCTCTCCTCCGATATGTCGTAAAATCATGACATTTTTGGCTATGCCTTCTCTCTCCTCATTTTTGTCATGAAATCATGACATTTTTGGCTGTGCCTTCTCTCTCCTCAATTTTGTCATGAAATCACGACAGAAAACATGTCGCGATATCGCGACAGTTTTCTTACTTGTCTTTTTCTACAAATTTTTGAATCTGGGCCACTTCTTTCTTCTTGGAAATTCACTGTACTTGTTCTGACTGACCTCCGAACTGCATCAACTGCATCAATCTGTCTGTGTTGACAACAATGACAATACTTTTGCAATGCTTTTGCTGCACCTTGCTCAACAATCTCCCCCTTTGGAATTGTTGGCAACACATGTGCAATTTCCTGTAATTTCAATTTCCTATAGTAATTCTTCTCCCCCTTTGCCAATAATACCAAAGGGCTGCTACAGACTCCCCTCGAGTCTATGCACAACATTCTCGAGCATAAATAATTTTAATGCTCCCCCTGAGAATGTGTTCCCCATAGCTAGTCAGTGCTTGGGTAGTGTGACTACTCCCAACTTATTTCGAAGGTACTCAAAAACTTCCTTGGGCAATGGTTTTGTGAATATATCTGCTACTTGCTCTGTAGTTGGAACAAACTCCAATTTGACC
Organism: Wollemia nobilis; assembly: GCA_028583015.1. Taxonomy (NCBI): domain Eukaryota; kingdom Viridiplantae; phylum Streptophyta; class Pinopsida; order Araucariales; family Araucariaceae; genus Wollemia; species Wollemia nobilis. The sequence goes on from JAQPPZ010002550.1 coordinate 7,774,654, forward strand.
TCTCCTTCTGCAACTTTATCTTTCAAAAAGTGATACCGGATTGCAATATGTTTGGTGCGGGAATGCATAACCGGATTCTTTGAGATGTTGATTGCACTAGTGTTATCACATTTAACTGAAATTGGCTCATTGAAGTGAATACCAAGGTCTTTCAATGTTTGTCTCATCCATAATATCTGTGTACAGCATGTTGTTGCTGCAATGTATTCAGCCTCTGCTATGGATAGAGAGACTGATTCTTGTTTCTTGTTGTGCCATGCTACCAGCTTATCTCCAAGATAAAATGCTCCTCCACTGGTACTCTTTCTGTCATCAATACATCCTGCCCAATCTGCATCAGAATATGCAAAAAGAGTGAAGTCTTTTCCTTTTGGATACCATAGCCCATACTCCATAGTACCCTTGAGGTACCTAAAAATCCTTTTCATAGCTGTCACATGAGTCTCTTTGGGACTAGCCTGAAATCTTGCAACCATGCAAACTGCCTGTAAGATATCCGGTCTAGTGGCTATCAAATACAGCAGGCTCCCAATCATAGATCTGTACATTGTTTGATCAACATCTAGAGATTTGTCATCCTTGCTCAACTTGTAGCCTGTTGTCATGGGAGTGCTAACAGGCTTACTATCCTCCATTGTGAACTTTTTCAGCATTTCTTTCACATATTTAATTTGAGAAATAAAAATCCCCTTTTCAGTTTGATTAACTTGCAGTCGAGGAAATATGAAAGTTCACCAATCATAGACATTTCAAATTCTTTCTGCATTTTATTTGCTGTCTTTGCATGATTCATCATTGCTGCTCCCAAATATTATATCATCTACATAAAAAACAAGGACAATGAAATTGCCATTCTCAGTTTTGATATATAAATTGCTATCCACCATACCTTTCTTGAATCCTTGCTTAGTGAGATAGCTGTCCAATCTTGCATACCAAGCTCTAGGTGCTTGTTTCAAGCCATACAATGCTTTCTTCAGCTTGCAAACAAAGTTAGGATTATCACAGAGTTGAAAACCATCAAGCTGTTCAATATACACTTCTTCTTCAAGATTTCCATTTAGAAATGCTGATTTCACATCCATCTGATAAACTTTGAAATTCCTATGAACTGCTAAAGCCAAAAATAGTCTGATTGCTTCAAGTCTGGCCACTGGTGCAAAAGTTTCTTCAAAATCAATCCCTTCAACTTGAGCATATCCTTTACAGACCAACCTTGCTTTATTCCTTACAACCTTTCCGTCTTCATTCAGTTTGTTTCGAAATATCCATTTAGTACCGATTATGTTTTTATTTTCAGGCCTTGGTACTAATTCCCAGGTTTTGTTTTTCTCAATTTGATCTAGTTCTTCATTTACTGCCTCCATCCAGCTTTCATCTGTGCTTGCTTCAATAATATTTTTGGGCTCAATGCTGGATAACAGAGAGTAGTTGTTTACTACTCTTCTTCTTGTTTGAATACCAACTGTGGGGTCCCCAATAATCTGCTCTCTGGGATGATTTTTTTGCCAGTTTCCTGTTTTGAATTTCCTGTTTTCTTCTATTTCTAAATCATCTGAATCTGATTTCTGTCTCTCTTCTTTTTCTTGATCTTCATCTTCTTCAATAAATTCTTCATAAGTCGGGTAGTTTTCATTATGGCTGATTTCTTGTTTCCTACCTTCATCAACCTTAACATCCGCACTCTCCACAATTTTCTTTAGTCTTTTGTTGTAGCATGTGTAGGCTTTGCTTTTTGTTGAGTAACCAAGAAAAATTCCTTCATCAGCTCTATCTTCAAACTTGCCAAGATTGTCTTCAATTCGTTTAATGTAACACTTGCTGCCGAACACTTTGAAGTATTTTGTTGTAGCCTTTTTGCCAAACCACAGTTCATAAGGTGTTTTGCTTTCATGCGGCCTCAACATGCACCTATTCTGGATGTAAACTGCAGTATGAACTGCCTCTTTCCAAAACCTGTCAGCAATTCTGCTCTCTGTCAACATGGTCCGTGCCATTTCCTGCATAGTTCTGTTCTTTCTTTCTACTACTCCATTCTGCTGAGGTGTTCTTGCTGTCGAAAACTGTCTTCTAATCCCATGTTTTTCACAGTATTCTGCAAACTCATCTGAAATAAACTCTCCTCCTCTATCTGATCTTAAACATTTAATTCTTTTTCTCGATTGATTCTCAACAAGATTTTTGAAAGTTTTGAACATCTCAAAGGCTTCTGATTTAAGTTTCAGAAATAGTACCCATGTCATTCTTGAATAGTCATCTATACACAGCATAAAATATTTGTATCCATTTATACTTTCTGTTCTCATGGGTCCACATAAATCAGTGTGTATTAGTTCTAACGGCTTGCTCGTGAAGTACTCTTTTGCTTTGAAAGTGGCTCTGGTTTGCTTCCCCTTTTGGCATGACTCACAAATGCTATTTGAAGGTTTACCAATAGTGGGTATGTCTCTTACTGCCCTTTTTGAGCTGATTTTTACCAGATTATCAAAGCTTATGTGACCGAGTCTCTTGTGCCACAACCAATTTTCTTCTTCCTGTCCAACCAAGCAAGCTCCTTCTGAAGTCTCTGAGAGAGTATACAGATTTCCAGAAGTTCTCAGTCCAGTGGCTATTAACTTCCCATTTTTTGTCTTTCTTACTTCACAGCCCTGCTTCTTGAAAATTACTTCATGACCTCTGTCACAAATTTGACTTACACTCAGTAAGTTATGCTTCAGACCCACCACAAAAAGGACTTCTTTAGAGTTGATTTTTCTGTCACTTAACTTAACTGATCCTTTACCCACTATCTTGGCTCCATCATTGTTTCCAAATTTTACAGAACCACCTTCGTAAGTCTGTAACTTATCAAACTTTTGTTTATCTCCGGTCATATGACTGGAGCATCCACTATCCAGAATCCATGGTGCAGATTTGTTCTGGGCTTTGAGAGCTGTTTGAACGATCAAGGATTCCTTATCTTTCTTAGGTTGTTCCTTTTCTTTCCACTGTGATTTGACAGCAGATCTGGTCACTTGTTTTGCCTTCTCCCTTTCATTGGCTTGTGCCTATTTTTCGAGAAATTTTCTGTTTTGTTTCAATCCAGTTGGTTGAAACTTTCTTCCCTGGTATTTATTTCCTGCAAAAGAGCTACGACAATTTCTTGCAATATGTCCGAAGTTATGACAGTTATAACATTCTACAGCATAATCTATCAAAGGTGAAAAAATATTTCTACTAGTGAAATTCCTTTGTTCTACATTATATCTACAATTTGAAATTTTATGACCATATGCATTGCATTTAAAACAATAACCAGAAAAGGAACGAGTGTACCTGGGTAATGGTTGTTGCCATGTTGTAGTAGGAGCCATGGGTCTTCTTCTTCTTTGATATGTGACTTTGGTGAATCCATCATTGGCAATACTTCTTTCATGCTTGGCCTTATGGTTTTCTTTTGCATGATACGGTTTTTCTTGATCAACCCGGATCTTATCTTTATTCTTTATTGGTTCTATAGTTATAGCCTTTGAATCCTTTGAGGATTCTCCTTCATCAAAGCCCAAACCAAATTTGATGCCCGTAGGCCTTTGATTATTTAACATTTTATTCAGCTTCGCAGAACTGTCTTCAAATTTATGATGACAACTCAATTTTCGATTCATCTCTTCTAGCTGCATCCTTAATCCAACTATGTCTTCTTCTAGCTTATTGCACTCATCTATTTTCACGGTTAGCTGTGCTTCAAAATCTTTAGACTTTTTCTTAAATTCTTCAGTCTGTACTTTCAAACTGATTATTAATTCGTTGGCATCCTCAAATTTTCTTGAAATATTTTTATTCTTTTTCCTTTCTGCACTTAACTCTTCAAGTGCAGCAACCAACTCACCTTCCAGATCTACCTCAGCCTCATCCTCTAATTTTTCATCACACTCCTGGGTTTCCTCTGTTCTTTCTTCTTCAAAAGCCATGAACAAGGCTTCACCAGTTTCTTCTTCAGAGTCCTCACTGGAGCTGTCTTCAGAAGAGTCAACATTCTTGGAAATGAAACTTTTCTTCTTGAAGTTCCTCTTTCTAAAATGTGGTTTCTTCTTCCAGACACTTCTTTCTTGGTGTGTCCCTTCATCACTTTTGTTTTTCTCATTCATTGGGCATTTTTCTGCAAAGTGCCCGATGCCTCCATAGTTGAAGCACTTGAACGGTAGCTTACCTCTGTACTTTCCTTTTCCCTTTATTAGTTTCCTAACAAAGTTTGCTTCAGTTTCATCTGCAGATTCTTCTTCCTCAGATTCTTGTTTAGCTCTTATATTTTTCTGTGCTTGAAAAGCCGCTTCTCTGTCTGAGGGCTTAGTTTGTCCTATTCTCATTTCATATGCTGTTAAAGAACCATGCATTTCATCCATACTAAAAAAATTTAAATCTTTAGCTTCTTCTATGGCAGAAACTTTAGCATCAAATATTTTATGGAGAGTTCTTAGTACCTTTTTCACAACAACTGCATCTTCTATTTCCTCACCGAGTCCTCTAATAGCATTTATGATTCCATTTACTCTCAAGCATATAGGCCTCTATGTTCTCATCATCATTCATCTTTAATGCTTCAAACTCGGGCTCGATGTGTTTGCGACTTGGCTTCCTTGATCTTGCCATCTCCTTCATGAATGCTCTGCAGTTTGTCCCATATGTCTTTTGTCGATTTACAACTCATGATCCTTATCAATTCACTGTCTACTAACCCACACATAATAGCATTCTTAGCTTTAGAGTTGTTCTCAAACTTTTTCTTCTCAGCCGCATCTGATGGAGGAGCAGAGGGTATTGTGTATCCATTTTCAATAGATTCCCAAATGTCATATCCCAATGCACACAGATATGTCTGCATCCTGAGTCTCCAGAAAGAGTAATTTGTTCCATCGAACAAAGGAGCTTTGTTGGAAGAAAATCCTTCACCATCGGCCATTGTGTATCTTCCAAGATCACCTTAGCTGATTAAGCTTGTTCAAGTACCTTGCTCTGATACCAATTGATATTCTCACAATGACACTGAGAGGGGGGGGTGAATCAGTGTAACTATTTAAAATTTGAATCTGCAACTTTTAAAACTTAAAAATGCAAGCTTAAAAATAGATATAGCAAGTATAACACAAGAGCATCACACAACACAAGATTTAACGAGGTTCACCGATTTGGCTACTCCTCAAAAATTGACTGTTTGGACTACAATCCAAATCCAGCCTTTGCAAGGATTCAATCTTTACAAATAGTTTACCAGCACCCACTGGAAGGAGCACCAACCCCTGATTTATCTGCTACAACAGATAGGAGCACCAACCCCTTTTACCAAGCACCAACTTGGATTTTTATTTTGAATAATAGTTTGACATAAAAATGCCTTCTCTTTTACAAGACCCTCACTGGTCTATTGCTCATTCAAATCAATCTCATAGAAGCATAAAGAGAATTGTTAGAAACTCAATATCTTCTATTACAATCTAAAACCTCTCTTTTGATTTTTCAAGAATAATATACAGGTTTCAGTTCTGTAGCTGTTATTCATACAACACTCTTACCCAACCACGCTTTTTGTTTTTCAAGATAAAACACGGTTGCAGTAACCTCACTTACTTGCGCTTTTTAATCTTTTATACTTGGTTCAATCGAACGGCTATTTTAAAAATGGCTCTATTTTTCCCTCCATTTTTCCATGCATTCTCAGCTCCGTTCAATCTGTCAAACCCTCTCTGACGCGCTCTATCTTTTAGCCGCTTTCTTTCTGACTTATTCTGACATTCTTCTCTGCACATTCTGACAGCCTTTTTTGATAGCCTTTTTCTACGTATCCTGACAGCCTTTTTGCGTATCTCGATGCTCTGTTATTCTTCTTTCTTCTCTTTTGAATTCTGTGCTACCTTTTACTTCTACGCGTGACTGTGATTTCTTGATATACGCAACCTATTAATGAATTTCTCTATAATCGTGATTCTCGGTATATCCACCCCTGTAACAGCTGTTCTATCTTTAATGCTCTATTTCGTAACTTCCCCTTGTAACTCCAGTTAACTTTTACATGGTTGGCTGCATGATTTTCCTCTATGCTTTCCCCAACACCTGTCACTTGTAACTATAGATCTGACTCCAGTTAACTCTTACGTAACTGGCTGCATGATTTTCCTTTGCACTTTCTCGACAACTGTCACTGTGCATGCTTCTTCGGCTTTTACCCGCCAAACTATTACCTATCGTGATATCGCGACATTTCTACCCATTTGACCTTTTCATGACTGTTGACCATGAAAACCTGACCTATCACGATATCACGACATTTTTTGCCTCCTAGTCCTTATCTCGGCATGCACCCATGAAAATAGAACATGTCACGAAATCGTGACGCATTTTGTTGCCTCTAGCTCTTTTCTGTCTCCTACCCGCAAAAACGATGACATGTTGCGAAATCACGACACATTCGCTGCCTCTCACTCTTTTCATCCTCTTGCCCATGAAAATGGGACATGTCACGAAATCGTGACACTTTTTGCTTTCCTTGCACTCTACTTCGCTTGCACCGAAAATGGAACACGTCACGAAATCGTGACACTTTTCGCTACCGTACACTTTTCTTCGCATGCCTCAACACGAAATCGCGACGCTTTTCTGCTTTAGCACTGTTCTTTGCCTTTCACCCACAAAAATGCAACATGTCACGAAATCGTGACATCTTTCGCATCCGTACAATTCTCTCTTCATGCACTAGCGAAATCAAGACATGTAGCGAAATCGCTACACCTTTTTGACTTAGCACTTTCCTTTGCTTTGACCAGCGAAAATCTAACATGTAGCGAAATCGCTACAACTTTTTCACTTAGTGCTTCTTCTCTGCTTCAGCCCACGAAAGTCCTACATGTAGCGAAATCGCTACACCTTTTTGCCTTTGCACTTCCAGCCTTGCTTTGGTTCACGAAACTTCAACATGTAGCGAAATCGCTACAACTTTTTGACTTAGCACTTTTTCTTTGCTTCTGCCAGCGAAACTCCAACATGTAGCGAAATCGCTACACTTTTTTGCCTTATTGCTTCTACTCTGAACCTGTCACGAAATCGTGACACTTTTCATCCTTGGCGCTTCTTCACCGAACTTGTCATGAAATCGTGACACTTTTCATTGCCTGCGCCTTTACTCGAAACATGTCGCGAAATCGTGACAGTTTTTCAACTTTGCTTCTTTCCTTCCAGCATGTCGTGAAATCATGACAGTTTCTCCAGCTTTTTCTCTCTCCTCCGATATGTCGTGAAATCATGACATTTTTGGTTGTGCCTTCTCTCTCCTCATTTTTGTCATGAAATCATGACATTTTCGGCTGCCTTCTCTCTCCTCAGTTTTGTCATGAAATCGTGACAGAAAACATGTCGCGATATCGCGACAGTTTTCTTACTTGTCTTTTTTTGCAAATTTCTGAATCTGGGCCACTTCTTTCTTCTTGGAAATTCACTGTACTTGTTTTGACTGACCTCTGAACTGCATCAACTGCATCAATCTGTCTGTGTTGACAACAATGACAATACTTTTGCAATGCTTTTGCTGCACCTTGCTCAACAATGTCTTGATCCTTAGACCTGATCATGCCACTATTCCTGTTCCTGTATTATGGAATTTCAGATCTACACTGTCTAATTTTGTGACCTTCATTGTTGCACTTGAAACACTTGACGATGTTGTTTCTCTGAGGTAAAATTGATCTTTGAATCCACCTGTTCTGACCAAACCTATTTTGATCAAACTTGTTCCTGTTATTTACCTTGCAATAGACTACCTTGTGCCCAAAATGTTTACAAGAGTAGCAATACCCTTGAAAGAAACTAGCACTTCTGCAGTTCTGAAATTGTCATTTACCTTATTAACTTTAGCCATGCAATGTGAATCCATGTGACCAAACCTGTGACAAGAAAAACATCTGCCTTGAAACTTTCCTTTATTTGACCTCTTGGGTCCTGAAAACTTCTTCTCATTCTGAATTTTGTTTTCTATTTTTGTGCATCTATCATTCAAGGACTCATGATATGAAATACTTTCCTCATTAGAACTCTCTTCCTTTTGGAGTCTCTTACTAGACTCTCCAACTTGTTCTTTGTGTGGCTTAACAAAACCAAGGCCTGTTTTATCTGTTGTCTTTCTTTGACCTTTGATGAGTGACTTAACATTTTTGGAGCTATCTTGAAACCTGTAAAGCTTATCCTTGTACTCTTTAGTTTCCTCTTTCAAAGAAGCCATTTTCTATTCTAAATCACTATACTCAAGAACCTTAGACTCTAATTCATCCTTGAGTTCTTGTGTCTTAGCTATAGAGAAGTCAAGACTTTCTATAAGATCATCTTTCTCCATACAACATTCATCTAACTTATCCTTGAGTCTAGAATTCTTCTTTCTTTCCTTTTTCAAAGCACTAAGAGCACTAATAAGTTCACCTTCAAGATCTACTTCACCTTCCTCTATATCTTCCTCTATTTTTTTGCTTTTTGAATCATCAAAGCCTTTTTCATATTTCTTATCACTAGAGGTGCTACCCTTTTCAAAAACCATACATGCATCTTCCTTATAGTTTTCTGAAGCATCCTCATACATACTAGAAACCAAATCATTATTTGTGCAATCATCCTAAAGGTGACCAAAGTTTCCACATCTAAGACATTTCATGATAATGAATCTATGTTTCGCTTCTTCCTCTTTTTTTGATATGAACAACATCTCATTTTCATCATCACTTGAAGAACTTTCACTATCACTAATAGAACACTTACTTGCTTTGTCTAGGTAGAAACTCTTCTTGTGCTTGTGAGAATACCTCTTTCCTTGATTGTTGTGCTCATCTTTGTTCTTCCTGTGATGCTTGTGCTTTTTAGAATCCTTGCTCTTAGAAACTTTTTTATCTTCATCACTTTCATTCTTGGGAACAATACAGTTAGTAGCATAATGACCAAACTTTCCACAATTGAAACATCTTATATTTTTCATACTTTTCTATTTTCTAAAGAACTTGCCTTTCTTGTTGTAATATGCCTCTTCATCATTAGAAGACTCATCACTATCTTGAAGCTGTTTACCCTTGGGTTCCTTGGTAGCCTTGAAAGCTACCTCTTTCTTGACATCAACATTTACTTGAGTTCTCAACTCAAATGCTGCAAGTATACTATGGAGCTCATCCTTTTTCAACTTATCCAAATCTTTAGCTTCCTCAATAGCAGAAATCTTTTCACTAAATCTATTAGGAAGAGATCTTAAAATATTATCACAAACATCATTTTCAGCAAGCTCAAGACCTAAGTCTTTCATGGATTTAACAACCTCATCCATACGAAGCATGTAGTCACTAATATTTTCATCATCATTCATATTGAGTTGTTCAAACATACCTTTGAAGTGTCTTAACTTGGCTTTTCTGACATTTGTATCACATGTATTAACCACCTTCAACTGTTTCCACATTTCACTAGCTGTCTTGCAGTGAATCACTTTGGTGAGATCTGCTTTCTGTAAGCCTTTGAAGATTGCATTCATTGCTTTTGAATTGCTGTGATGTAGGAGCATTTCTTCTTTAGTATTAGGACCATGTATAGGAATAGTGTACTCATATTCAATCACTTCCCATACCTCATTACCAAGTGCCATTAGATGAACCTTCATCCTTGCACTCCAAAGACCAAAATTTGACCCATCAATAATAGGTGTTGCATTACCACTTGAATGATCCATTATGTTCTTTACTAGCTTTACCTTCAAGCTGTTAAACTTTTCGAAGGCATCGGATCTGATACCAATTGAAGAACACAAGATTATACTGAGAGGGGGGTGAACAGTATAAGACCTCTTTTTACTTTTTCCTTTATACTTCAAAACAGTAAAGCAATATACCCAAAGCAATATCAAAGCAATGCACAATATCATCCACAAAGTGACACCAATTTTAACGTAGTTCACCCATAATGGTTGGGCTACGTCCACAAAACTTTTCTCTAAAAGTTATCTCAAAGTTCTTTGGGAATCCTTCCCAATTACAATGTTTATGAGCCTCGGCCCAAAGGAGATACCTTCCCCCAATTAGAATTTATGAGCCTCTGCTCAAAGGAGATACCTTCCCCTCTATCTAAATTTATGAGCCTCTGCTCAAAGGAGATACCTTCCCCTCAATCTGAATTTATGAGCCTCTGCTCAAAGGAGATACCTTCCCCTCTGCTCTGGAAATGATCCCTTAGAAGATCAATTGCCTCTACCTCTTTCTAGCACGTGGAACTCCTTTCCATCGAAGACCTCATGTCCTCAATGCTTAGCCTAAGAGACCTCTGCCTTCTATGATCATGTCCACAGTAGCTCAGCAACCTATACCAAACATAATCAGTCGGTCTAGTACAAGTCTTCCTCTATCTGTCAGATCTATCCAACACTTGAAAAAATCAATCCTCTGCACACAAGCCTTCTCAAGACTTGCCAAATCTGTCCTCAGGTTCTTCTCAAAGAACCAGTGCTCCTCTGTCCTCAAGTTCTTTGATAGAACTATCAAAAATCAGCTCACAAGTCCTCTGCTAGGACCTGTCCAAATATGCTCACAAGTCCTCAATGGAACCTATCAAAAACTTCTCATAAGTTCCCACCAGAACCTATCCAAAACCTACTCACAAGTCCCCACCGGAACCTATCTAAAACCTACTCACAAGTCCCTACCAGAACCTGTCCAAAACCTCAACAAGCTCACCAAGAAAAAATTTCTTAGTAGGAAATCACAAGGTGAATTGTTAGAGACCCAATGTGATTTGTCAAACTCATAGAAGCATAAAGAGAATTTTTAGAGACTCAATATGTTCTATACTCAACTCCCAATCTCAAAACTCAACTCAAATCAACTCAACTCAAACTCAATCTCAAATCTGAAAACTCAACTCAATATCTGAAATGGATAGGATAGAATGCTTTCTTTCAAGAACATGAAACTCCAACAATTTCCAACTATGCAAAGAATCACATAACAATGATACTCATGTTATTTTCACCATCAATTAGGGCTTCAACAACAATGCTCATCAAACAAGGTTCAATCAACACCATTCAGCTCAAAACACAACCTTGAAGCATTTCACAATCAACATCAGAAAAGGAAACAAGTAGAACTCCTTTTATCTCCAATATTGTTTGAACAAAAAAGCATCCACCAACTCAACTCACAATAGCACACACAACTTTTCAAATCATCAATAAATGAGTAAACCCAACACTTTAACCAAGTAAAGAATAGCTTGATTATTACCAATTTAATGAAAGCAAATATCAATCTCAAAGCTGCCCACTTAAGGTTTCACAACTTCACACAAGAAGCAATTGACCTTAAAACATCATGCTTTCATTTCCATAAACAACCAAAAGCACTCTCAAAATTACAAGAAATATTTAACCCTTATACACCTTATTTCTCCCTTATAGTCTTATCACAAATAAAATTTATCTCTCATAAGAATGCAATAAGATATTTCAACAACATCTTCAAAAATAATCTTTTATCAAAATACAAACAAGCTTTAAACTCCTTATAACTCCTAAGCTGTTTTTCCCTCTAACAAACTTCCTCCATCCACAAAAACACTTAGCAAAAATTAATTTCAAAAATACCTTGGCCACATCAAAAATTGCTATGGATAAATTTTGCGCACGAATTCTAACACCACCTGCTGCGTCTACTTCATGACAAAAAACCCTTTCAGGATATTTGAACACGGAACCTCCCGTTCGGGTAGCATGAACAACCTAGCCGCTATCGATGCACCAAAGGCACACAGTGAGGTTTAAACCTCACGCTGTTAACCTTGATCCTTCTGCATCGGGGATAAAATGAAACCATAGTCCCTTCATTTCCTCTGCCACGACACGACGACAATAAACTTTACGACGGATTTGACAAACGACGAGTGCAGAAAAACGAACAGCGGATCCACAAAAATCAGTGAAGACACAATCGAATTTATAGCGAGCAACACATTTCAAAATTCAGATCGGATCAATATTTTTTTTTGTCAAGGGAGATTTATATGCAATTTACCATAAGCTCTTTGACGTCGACGAGGAGTTTAACACGTCGACGGAGGTCTTGGCTAGCACCCACAATGTTAAAACATTTGCACCATGGATTAGGAGAACCCATTGCAAATAATAATTTATTTATTTAAAAATAATTAAATGGAACCTTAACAAGGTTTTTAATTATTTAAATAAATACTTCCTCTTGGACCCAAATGCATTAAACCAATGCATCCACCTGTAATCTCTAAACCTGCCAACTTGGGGTTTGCAAAATACATTTGAAGCTATCATGCCGTAACCTTCATCAAAACAAATTATTTGACATCAAATCAAATTCCTTCAAAAGCTTCTTGACATCAATGACAACTTATACACTTGAGCAAAGGCAATGTACCCAAAGTACCCAAAATTTCCAACATCTCTAGGATCATTGATTCCAAAGAACTTCTAAGGAGAGGTATAGCCACTTATTGTTACAATGATCTCTAAATTTGCAATTTTTCATGTTGAATCTAAGGATGAAAAGGATGTTTACTTTATCCATTCAAAACCATCTAAGCCTTGGCCAAATCAAATAATAGCCTTTCTCAAGTTTGGAACACTCCCATTAGATATGTCATAGACTACTAAACACACTTTCAAACAAAAGGTAACTTGTTTTAATCTCTTAGGGGATGTGTTGTATAGATATGATTATGATGGAGTCCTCCTTCGTTATCTCAAGATTATATAGGCACAAAGAGCTATACCTGAAGCTCATGATGGTACTTGTGGTGGTTATTTTAGTGGAATGACAATTGCAAAGCATATTATACGCATGGGTTACTATTGGCCCACCATGGAATGTGACTATTGCACTTATATTAAGCATTATCAACAATGTCAATAACATGCTAATTTAACTCATGTACCATCACAAGCATTACAACTTATTCAAATACTTTGGCCCTTTTCACAATGGGGTATTTATTTAATTGAAAAAATCTTACCTCCTTACTTAGGACAACATACATTCATCATCACAACCACTGAATACTTCACAAAATGGGTTGAGGCAATTCCTCTAACCAGTACAACAAGACCTCAAATTGTGGAGTTCAAACTTCATTATATCATCTGTCATTTTGGTATCCCCTAAAAAATTATCTCTGATAATGACAAGTCTTTCAATAATAAGGATGTTCGAGCACTTTGCAAGAAATATAATATCCAACATAGTTTCTCAACTCCTTATTACCCACAAGAAAATGGATAATCTGAGGCTACCAACAAGATATTAATTACTATTATCAAGAAATAAGTCAAATAAAATTAAGATATTGGCATACTCAAATTCCTTTGGCATTATGGTCTTATCAAACAAGCATTTGCACGCCTACTAGGTTAACACCATTTTCACTAATCTATGAAGCTGAAGCAATCATACCTCTTGGCTTGAGATCCCTCATTGCAAATTTCATTACAAGAATTCATAGATGATAATACTGCTAGACAAGTACGTTTTGACCAACTCACACTTCTTGATGAAATGTGTGTTAATGCTTTAGAGCATTTACAAGTTTATCAAGACCGCCTAAAGCATGCTTACAACACCAAATTTCATCTACGTGAATTCCAAGTAGGAGATATTGTTCTTAAATAGAATAAACAAAATACCAATGCATTACCACATCTTCGTGATAAATTCATGGCTAATTGGTTAGGTCCATACATTGTCACTCACAAAGTGAATATAGGAACTTATAGGCTTATCAGTCTAGAGGGATTTGAAGAGCTTGAACCACTTAACATCATCCACTTGAGAGCATTATATGCTTAAAATGATTTATATATATGTATATATACATGGCTAATACACAAAAACAACATTGCATTTCACACATTACATTTTACACATTGCACTACAAACATTACATTTCACACATTGCATTTTACAAATTGCATTTCATACATTGCATTCACAAACTCATTATGCACTTTCATATTTATACATTCCATTTCATTTTAGGGGTCATTTATTGAGTTTAGATAATAATTGGTCCAATACAGTTTTGTTGCCTTAATTAGGGGCACCCTTACATCATCATCCTTTTCATTGCACCATTCCATAAAGACAAATTGTCATTTGTAAATCACATTTTCATAATCCCTAGGTGTTTTTGATCACTCAGCCGCTCATAGTGTTTCTAGCAACCTCTAATACATGTCAATTTTTCCTTAGGACCAAGACACGTTATCACTAAGAAAATCTTGAGTTTTGGGAATTGACTCTAAAAACTCTTGAACCAAACACAATTACACATCTTAAAAATATCTTGTGTAAAATAGAGATAACGCCATATTTTGGTTGAACCTCGAAGTGAAAAGGATATTCCTTGCGTGTCCTATTATGGACATAGTCCAAAAAAACAATGGTTTTCACTAGTATCACAATTTTAAAATAAAATAAAGAGTAGGGAAAAATCCCCAAAACTCTAAATATTTTACACATCACACACCACAAATCCTCAAGTTGTAAGGATAGAACTACATTTCCAGTCATATGGTTAGGTAGTCTAAATCCCCAAATCTTAGAGATAAAATTCTTGGACTATGGAGTTAATCTCCATTGGGGCTATAGATGCTTGATTGGTAGTGGAGTACACTCATGCATAGCGATACGTCTATTTTAAAAAGACGTGTGATTGCACATAAGGACAAGCTAGCTTCTTGGTATTCTCCATAATAGGTTTCATCTCAATTTACTCAATATGGGTTAATGAACTCACTTGAACACACAATGGTTCTTGATTACCTCAAGTCATTACCATAATCATGATTTGGTAAATGATTTCACTACACACACATTTGGACTTAGAGAAAATTATGCAGTATTTTGTGGGTTTGTTTGATGCCATTGGTATGTCTAAGTCTATGCAAAATAGTCAATTTTCTATATCAACATCCATATATTCTTTCGTATCAACATCCATATCTTCTTCCATATCAACATCAATGTCTTCTTCCATGTCAACATCCATAACATTACATGAGTCCTCCATCTCAATGCCACCAGTTTGGTGCCCCTGATTAAACTATAATGCTATAACATGTTCAAAAAAAATTTAAAATATGAATGGTCATTAGAAAATTAATTCATTTACATTCATAACACATTATCATTTGCATTATCATCCATCACACATGCATCCACATAAAAGAATTTACACAAAAGTATTCACACAAGCATAACACAAAAGTAAATGCTATGTATATATATATATATATATATATATATATATATATATATCGCATGTACAATGAATTCCCAAAGGCTATATACAATGGAGCACCAAGTTTCATATACAAAAAGTGCATCTCAACACTACCTAACACCTATAAGAGGATCCCTATGACCCTAAAGGAGCCCTAGACCTAGAGTTATACCTAGACTCACTATGCCTAATAGACCTGGATATGGATGAGGAGGGTGGATCTGGTAGCCCAATGTGGTGCTCCATAAATTGATCCTCCAAAACCTAGATATATCCATCTCGGGCCTAAAGGCATCATACATCATATCTCTAATGATGGTCCCTCTCAATTAGCTCTACCTAGAGTCTCATGATCCCATCATTTCTTCCACATGCCACCGATTGTACCTCTACCTTTGTTCGTAGCTAAGATATCTGTGCACCCTGAGCCACTACCTCCATAACCTGAGTTGTTATCATCGCATACCACTCTAAAAACAACTGATCAATCCTTGCCCAATCCTCCTCACTCTTATCTAGAGGTCTCTTTGGAACCTCCTCCATATCATCATCCATGCCATATCTATCACCTCCAATATCTAGAGCCTACTATGCTACATCCTTAGACTATATCCCTCGAATACTAGATCAAAGGTATATATGATGTCTATGAGCATAATCTACCTCATACTCGACCTTTACCTCATCCTCATTCCCCTCATCTACTACCAAACTTGGTACCCATGGTGGCTATGCAAAAAACCATACATCATACTCCATAGTATTCCTTGCATCATCCAAATTAGGGATATCCATATCCTCATCATCCTTATAGGTCACCTTCCATGCCTTAGCACAAGGTAGACCAGTATCATCTCGATGATGTCTGTAGAGAACTAGTACCTTAGGAACCCTCTGCCTCAACCCAAACTACCATAGCACCCGTGAGAACTAGATGTGCTTCACCTCACTCATGTACCTCCCAATCACCCACCTAGCCTACCGTACCCTTCATAGATGTTTTCCATATATAGTCCAAGTGGCACCCTACCATGGTCTCCAAAGCACCTGAGCCAATGTTAGTCTTTCCCATAAATACCTATATCACTAACTAGTCCAAATAGGATGACTCGACTATACCTTCTCTTTCACAAGCCATCTTATAGTATAGGGTTGCTCCCAATCCCATGCCTCAGTAGGTAAGCTTATGGGCTGAGCCACACTGAAGTGCTCCCAACAACAACACTGTAGTAGCAAAATACATACAATGCCCTTTTACCCCTACCTAGTCACCTTTTACAACTCTTGGTATAGTTGCACCAACAAAGTAGGTACCCATGCACACACCTGAGGTGTATTTATCATGTCATACACAAGCCTAATCAGTTTCCATGGGAATCGACATCTAGTATTTTTCGAGGCCACTATGTTGGCCAACATGAACATGACCAAAGTGGGTAGTGCATCCAACTTCTTATCCATGTACATAGCCAAGTACCTTAGCCCTCCACCCTTCACACTCACACCTCACCATCCATATCCAAATATGTAGCTAATCTCATGCCCCTTATCGTGTCTAACCTCAATACGTAATCCCTCCACTAGTAACTTGAGGATCTGATATACATCCTCAAATTTTATTGTAATCTCTCCAGTAGGGAGCTAAAAGGTTCCCCTATCCATATCTCATATCTCTACCAAGGTAGAGATATACCCCTCATTCACCCTCAACACATCAATATAGGTTGTCCCAGCCAACCCCACATCCTCCAACCAATTCCACTCTTCCTTCTACAATGCCTTTCTCACCTCTAGGATGAAAGGAGAGATCTATTTTCAAGCCTCTAAAATCCTCAACTATAGTACAACAAAGCAATTACATTAATGTCATATTCATTTGCATAGTTCAAAAAACATAATATTTTTTTGCACAAGTTGAAACAAAGAGTTCCAAGGCCACTTACCTTAGCAATATTTACCTTTTCTCCTACTGCCACATATACACCCTCCATTGCCATAGATTCCACACCACCACACTCACTCTAATCCACTTCACTCACTCCCTTAGATGTAACTTCCGAAATTCATGAATACATGAATGAATCTAATTTCACCTCTATAGGCCATTTATAGATGTTTCTAGCACATTGGAATGCTCATGGGAGTTCACAGGTGCATTGGGATGCTACCCTATGTTTACATAGTGGTAAATGTTTTCTAGTGTCTACGTATGCTTTGGATGCCCATTGATGTTTGACATCATAGTTTGTAGAAAAGATCAAAACGATCCAAAAAGGTATCTTACCTCCACAAAATCAATCCAATTTGCATCCATACATTTATCTCATCATCATATCATATTTTGTGAAAACCAAAATTTATTTGGATGCATAATTTTTGCTTGCACCCAAAAGACGAAAAATCACTTTACAACTCTCAAAATGCACCAAAACGGTCCATATTTTCACAAAATTATAATAATCATCATTCTCATCATTAAATATTCATTTCAATATCATTTTCATCCATCAAAAATTGCATTTACATTCAATATTTTCCAATTTCAACTACAATTTTAAGTGAATCTTGTATCTAGTGGCCTATTCTATATCCTTGGTGATTTTAGCGATTGGTTGTCCATGCAATTCGGTAAGATGAGTAAATCACCATAAGGAAACTTGGTCATATTCATCATTTAATATCCCCTTGTTAAAAAAAAATCACTTTTGGTCCCTCATATTCTAAGTAGGACTATGTCGAGACCAATTTTCTCAATAGATTTCATTGATACCATTTTCCATGGGGTTCCCAACATGGATAAATTTCATCGTTTCATTTGCAATTACACTAGTCTCCTACGAAACATGTTAGGCAAAGTGATTGAACAACCTTTTAGGAATTTCGTATGGGAATTAGCTACAATCATGAGTGGCCTCGAGGTTAGACTATTTTCTCTTTTTTTATGCATGTGCATCTTTGTATTTCAATAAAGCAAAAAGGTACTTTCTTCAACAACATGGAATCACCCCAAAATTAGGGTAACCACATTTGATTTTGATTTCCTACAATGGGATACATATTACATGATCATGGTATTTACACTTGGAAAAAACCCTTTATTTATTGGGGAAAAAATAGAATTAATCAATTGCATTTCACAAACAACCCCTTTCCTCCATTGAGGAAAAAATGAAATAATTTTACATCATTCATATCATCTGCACTTACATCAAATATTTACACTTACACCATTCACTGGCATTTTCACCACACAATTATATCAATTGGCTTGTGATATTTAGTCTTCACTCATTTGCAAATAGAGGGGGTAATCTACACAATCAAATTATTTTATCTTCAAGTTCATCTTTGCATTCCAAGGAAATATAGTTGCTTCTTCATTAGGCCAAAACCAAGTGTCTCATATTTTTGCACTACATTGTGTTTCATGCAACATGATAGAAAAGGGTTATCTATAAACACAAAATCTAGACACTTGTCATCCATCCATGTCATTCAATAAAAAACACCCATTGTATATATATATGTATTTTTTTAATATATATTTAAATATTAATATTTTATATATTATATTTATATATATTTATATGAATTAATCCTATCCCTTTGCCACATTTTAATCTTAGCCATGCATCCACATCAATCAATGCCACTTACCCAGATTTAATATCCATCCTTATTCATTTTTAATATTGGCCACACATTTTGTGTCATAAAAACCCTAACATTCCCAAGGGAAGATTATAAAAGAGTAGTCATTTTGACAACTCAAACCCCTAACATTTGCTAACATTCCTGAAGTTTACTCCTACGTCCCTAATTCTTTGAGATTGAATTTTTTCGATGAATATTCGTAAATAATTCTCAAATATCATTAAGCCCTTCTACCCTATCCATATCACTATCATTCCTATCCTCCATCATCTCCCTTGCCTCATTTTCATCTGCCTCTGCATAACCTACACAGAACCAGATCCGATTCTGCGATACCTTCTTCAATCCCCAAATGCCTTGGTGCATTCACTGTCATTGCAAAATGCCTTGGTGCATCTACCATCATCACAAAATACACTGATGCATCCACCGCCATCACTAAACACCTCTGGGAATTGACTGCAATAGATCTATATTTCCCTAACCCTCAGGCATCGTTCAGGAATCCTCGTGACCATCACTAATAGAAGTAGAAAATATCAAGTGACAAGGTAAATAGTTTTATGTGCATTTATTTTACATTCTTATATTCTATTTACAACTTTTATTTCTACAACATCTAGGGTTTAGTAATTTTTATTCTTTTGAGGGTCTCACACAATGGATCCCTCATAGGTATTACTGATATATGTTGTGGTTTGTTGTTTGCAAGTATAAGGATCACATTGTTGGAAGTTATTGAAGCTAGGGTGGCCCTTTTAGGATACACAAGCCCACCCACAACCTCGTTGGGATCGTAGACAAGAATGAAGACACTAATCATTCCTTTTAACTAAGGTTTTGGAGAACCCTAGTATCTGTAATTTTGTATCAAAATAAGCATTGCAAAAACCCCATATTGGGGCATATTTATTGTCATTAATAAAATGAGTTTATCTATCTTGTGCAATATTTGTGTATTACTATGCTTATTTTCATTTTATACTTTATATTGGTGTTTCTTGATTTTTTATTATAATATGGTATGGCCATGGGATTCGAGAGTATATAGGATCACAATCGAGATTGAGATCATGATCTCATACAAACTCATGGTAGAGTTAAAAGAGTACCCCTTACATGATGCTGAGTGAGCATAGGATGGAAGTGCTAGCAGCCTCATAAGCAATGGGAGGTGCCCCAAAGTTAGCAGTCGAGAAGTGGATAGTAGAGGTGGCATTGATGACACAAGAGGAGAGCAAGGAGACTCCTAGTGGGCAGCAGGGACGAGATGTCTCGTTAGTGTTTTTAATTGCCGTAGTGATAAGGTAGCCAACCATAAATGTATATTATGTATACATGATTTTATAGCCCAAGGGCATTGATGACATGATATATATATATATATATATGGGTATATGTTTTTTTATGCGACCTCATATAAATGTGTTATGATTTGTGTTGATGACTTAATAGTGTAGGATTATGTGTATGTATAATGTAAAATATGGTAGATGTAAGTGAATGTAATATGGAATAATATGTAGGCATGTAGTAGTAGGTATGAATGCATATAAGAAATGATATCATTGTAGATTAAGAGTAATAAAAAATTATGCAATGTAGATGGATGAATCTGAGTAGATGTAGAGTAGAGAATGCATGAGAATCAAATGAAATGACTAATATGTAGATGGAGTGCATAATATTGATGTAATACATGTATGTGTATGATGAAATGCATGTAGGAAGCACTTGTATCATTACAAAACCAGTGGAAATGTGATCTATTCTATTATCTCAAGGATGTAAGATGGCAAAAGGAGTTTTTTGTTGTAAATTTGACTATCATAGTTGTAACAATCAAACTCCGTAAAAAATTGAACAAGTTGTAACAAAAATCATAACTATCCTGACTGAATGGAAGTCTTTCATGGACTAGTATGTGCAATGAGTGATGTTTAGTTACCCATTTTGAGAAAAGGTTGGATGAACCCATTGTTAGTCTAGCTACATTTGCTAGCTCATCTATATCATTTGTAAGGCTTACCCCATTGCTAGGTAGGCACTTAGAGGCTATTTATAGCGATGGGAATGAACCCATGATGTTGTTTTGGACCTGAGGACATCCAGGATGTAAGCACATGAAATGAAATCCAGAGGTTTTTCCTTTTGTTTTCTGCCCCTTAAAATTTGATTCTCTTTTTGTGATGGTCTTTTCTTTATTTATTTATTGCATTGATATTGCCTTTTGTTTTCTTCCTGATTTTAATGTGTGATTGTGATTATCATTTTTTTTATCCCTAGGTTTATTTTTATCATGAAAGTGATAGGGTGAGTGAGTAAATGATAAAGCTTTCACAAGGTTTTGTCCTCCCTATACCCAAAATTTTCTTAAAATGGGAAATGTGTGAGTGGTCCATGAAAGAAATCAAACCAACCAAGGAAAGTTGTGAGAAGCATGATAACTTGTCAACTAGAGGTGATATTTGATTGGCTTAACTTATGAATGGTAAAATAATGCAAAATTTCATCCAATTTGATATCTTGAAAATGGGAGTGAACATCAAAATGGTGATGCTAACAAGTGTATGTATTAATCTGTCATGAATTAATTTCTAAAATAAAAATGTACAAATATGGACGTGGAAGCAAGGGATGTATACGTGGATATGCAATGGATCATCACGAAAGAAATTTGTACATAGGAAAATATGAACAAGAGGAAAGCATGAAACTAATAGGGAATGAGAATGAAAGGTGAAAGATAAGAAAAAATATTATATGCAGTTGCCCTAGCATGGGGGGATGTGTGTGAAATGGAAAAAGTGAATGCAAAATAAGAATGTGTATGAGTGACCTTATCGATATGAGTGATTGATGAAAAGAGGTGATGGACTATAGCTAAAGTGTATAGGGTATATTGGAAGAGATAAAAGAAATAGGAAATGGAGGAAGAAGAAAAGAAAGGGAAATATGGGAAACTTAGCACTAGTATGTAGTCACTTAAAGAGTGACCATACAACAATGTAAAATACCAAGAAGAAGGGAAATTTAGCAAATTTATGCAGTTGATCGAAGCATGACCATACAATAGTGCAAAATAACAAGAATAAAGGAAGTGAAGAAGGGAAATTTAGAAAAGGTATGTAGTCATTAGAAGCATGACCATACAACAATGTGAAATAACAAGAAGAAAGAAAATTTAGCAAAGGTATGTAGCTACTCGAAGCATGGCCATAAAATCGTATGAAATAACAAGAAGAAAGTAAGTAAAGAAGAAAAATTCAGCAAAGGTATATAGCCACTTGAATAGTGACCATACAACAATGTGATAGAAAAAGAGTAAGATAAATGGAGAAGAGGGGGAAGAAAGAGGATATGGGGCTAGACTAAGGATGCGGATATTATCGATGCATAGGTCGTGAATGACTAGGAAAAGTGGTATTTTGACCAATGTTTGGATAGGGTGTGTGACTGTGTATTTGCTAGAAGTGGAGGAACATGGACAAAAGGGATGCAAGTAAAGGCATTGAGCGGGGTTTTTGATGAGGTAATATGCCATGATTTTCAATGGGATAGGTCACATGCTCAAAATGTGATGGCTCTTTCCCATCCACCATGCTGTGGACAAGGTATTCAAAAATGCGGTAATTGTTGATATCATACCCCTACTGATGATGATAGATACATAACTGATTTTCATTGTATCCTATTGGTTTGGGATAGTGTGGATAATTTGGTTTGAATTTAGGTAGAACAAGGAGCCCCACATGAAGCAGTTGGTAAAATATGTGAGATATAGGATCTGAGAGGATACACATGGGGTAGATGTAAGCTGTGGGAGGTGAATATCACATGAGAGGTGGATTAGGTGGAAGTAGGTGGACTACTAACCTTGGATCTGGTTAAGTTTGCATGTGAGGATGAGAGAAATGTATGGAAGGGGTTAATGGAGAATCAACCATAATGGAATGACAAGCGGGTGAATGACATCGACAATGACTTAAGTGTAACTCAAGGTTGTCAAATTGGATGAGAATGTATTGGATATCAATGGGTGGAAGAGATGGTATTAAAGTAGGAGGAGAATAGAAATCCATAGGGGTGGGTAAATTTAGATATGGTCATAAATGCAAATATGGATGGAGAAAAGGAGGTGAAGAAAAGTGATGGTGATGCAATGGTGGTGGGTACTGAAGGTGAGTATTGTAGGAAGGGATTGAAGGTGTCATGAGGAGATGTGGGGCTCATGATGGTTATAGGGAGTGATGATGCTAATATGGGTATGTATGCGAAGGGGCAGTATGGGAAATATGATTATGAAGGTCCCGTAGGCTCAAAAAGCCACATAGAATTTTTTGTAACATCAACTAAATGACCAACAAAAAGTTCCTAATCAATGTTAAAATCCACAAGGGTGCAGAATCTATAGTCAACATAGTCAAACAGTGCCTAGTGGAATTCAAAGTTGCAGAATTAGAAGAAGAAACACCACCACAAGGTCAATTTCCACAGTGAAAGATCATAAACAAGTCAGTTTAGGAAAAAGGGTGACTAAGTGTCAAAAAGGTTAAAATCCACTAGAAGCCAAAATCTGCAATCAACACAATCAAAAAATATAAAAAAAAATTTGGAGTTGTGGATTTTAAAATGTTAGAAAACTAAGTAGTATCAAAATCCACCCGAAGCTGATTCAAAGTTGAAAATCCATAGTCAAACTGGTCAAACATTACCTAGTGGAAACTTAAGCAGTAAATTTTTAAGAAGAGAACAGTTTGCTGATAAATGATAATTCCACAGTCAACTTAGTCAAATCCAACCTGGTGGAAACTAAAGCAACGGATTTCCTAGAAATCCATCAAAAGCCACAAGAAATTCATTCAATGGTCAGCATTTTCAAACAGGGCTTAGAGGAATTCAAGGTTGTAGATTTTATGAGAGGATGCAAGGCACCCTAGAACATGTACTCCATGGTCAAAAAAGTCAAACCTGACTTGATGAAATTTAGTGTAGCAGATTCCATACCTAAGGAATGTAGATGAGAATATCTAAGAAGATCAAACATCACTAGAATCAATACTTGCTCATATTTCAATTGTGGATCGATGGTGGAAAGTCTTCTCAAGAACAAAGGATTATCTAGATCAACCTATAACTGTCCTAGCTATGAAATTTACTTGAGATCCGAACACAAATTGCAAATATTAGAAGTGCAATATTCATGGAGTACAACTCAATTCTTATTATTTAAAACCAATTATAGGATGCCACCTTAACATCCTATTGATATGGCAAGAAGATCCTTGTAATGTCTCCAGTATTGTTTTGTTATTATATAAATATATATAAAGAGGTCGAACCCTCATGTTTAAGGGTCAGATCTGGAGTATTTTCCTGATATATTATTGTAATTGCTAAGAAATAAGTAGAAGGAGCATTACTTGGATGTTTAACTCTAGCTCTTGTCTTCATCAAATGTTAGTTTATTTTGTGAATGTATTTTTGTTACTATTGTCATGATTAATCAATTTTTTTGATATTGAATTTTTGATTTGGAGTACCTTGGAATGGTTCATACCTAAAAAAATGTTGTAGAAGACTTCTATTTTTTTTAGTCTAATTATTGATCTAATTATACTATTTGGATTATTAGCATTTAGATGTTTGAAATAGTTTTCTGAGCATTTTATTATTTCAATGATGAAGATACTGAGTTTTAATTGTTGTTAGTCTCAAGTGTGGCATACTAGAAATGTGACTGATCAACGAATTATTTCTAATTATCAATGTTGTTATCTCCATCCGATAATTATTTTCTCAACCATTTTCTAACCCTTATCTCATTTCTATCACTAAACTTACACATTATTTTGAGCTTAATTGAGTCAACACCTGAATTATTTGATAAGGTATACTAGCCTACTCTAGAGGTTGGATTGAATTTAATATATAATCCATCCAATATCGAGGTTTGAGCTATGATTTTCGGGTATGCACCTCCTATAATTCAAACATTCATAATCATAGTTCAAGTTTACCTTTATGTCAATTCAAACCCTAACAGTTCTGGCACACCTGGTGAGACCTCAAAGACCCATTAGATTTTCCCTTACCCACTTCTTTATTGATAATTCTTAGAGAAATAAATATTTAGTGTGTTTTCTTGACCACATTCAGCGGAGAAAGTAAATTCACTTGGTGACTATGCTGGGGAGTAAAGTTAGAATTCATGAACAGTTACCTTTTAAAGAACTATCTATAAAAAAGATATAACTCCCATTTTTAATTCTAAGAGCTCATAGGCCTGATGGATTATCACCATTATCCTCCATGGTATGACTCTGGTCCCTTAGACATCCCAATTTTACATGATATTCCCAAAATTACCCTTAAAAATTTACCCAGTTATCATGGAAGAGAGAAAACTACAAAAGAGCATTGCCAAGACATAGTGTTTTTGTCGTCGGTCTATAAAATCAAATTTGAATATGTTACGTTAATATTATTGGCCTTATCCTTGAAGGGTAAGGCTCTGATGTGGTATAAAACCTTGGACTGTGGTAGTATAAAAATGTGGGAAGATCTAGTCAAAGCCCTTATGGATGAATTTGATGATCCTTGAGACCCCTTCCTACTCCTCACTCAATTTTCATTCATTAAGCAAGCCCTTCAAGAAGGTCTTTCTGAGTTTAATTTTTATTTTAAAATAATGTAGAATAGAATTCCCCAAGAATACCAACCCTCACACCGTTAGGTATACTTGTATTATATTTATGTAATGCATCCCGATTTGAGTCTCTTAATACAACAATCTAAAGTTAAAGTGTTCTCACAAGTGTTTCAAGAGGCCATGAGGGAAAAAAATATATTAATCATTATAGGAAATTTCTCTCCTAGAATAGTAGATCCCTCTTTATCTAGCCCTCTATTCCCCCCTCAGTTAGAAAAAATGTTAAAGAAATAGAGTTGAGGACTGAGAAAAAGACTAGTGTTGGTTTGTTATTGATTCAATGGATTAGCCTGATAATTTCCATCCAATATTCAAAAGAAATTATGTAGTACTCTTAGTACTATGAGAGAGAGAATGATCTACTTGTTGATAAGATGATATCATCAAACCTTAACTTCTACCTCTATTCTAAGCCATGGTGTAATGAAGGTTGGGATAAATAAGAAGGCAAAGGAAGGTAGTGTTCAAAACCTGAAGGGGTGACTAACAGTACCAATACACTTCTAAGCCCAGTCTATTTTTTCATTTTTACACAAGCAATGGATTCAGATTATGGCTATGAAAGTAGTGTAAGAATCTGCAGCATGGAGATAGATTTTATGATAGATAATTTTGGTAGTATATATACTATATTACAAATTCCCATTCAAGATAGGGGGTGCAAGTGCAGATGCGAGAATGTATCTTGGTAGGGAAACCTCTGAAGAAAATGAATACTATGACCCTTAGGGACTTGTATATTAATACAATAATATTCAAGCAATGAGTGGAAATGGTGCATCAATTTAAGGACTTGTTCGATGAGCCATCTGAGACAAAGTAAATATTGAGACACAATTTGTTGTTACATTCAAGGGTTGATTTGATTAAGCTTTATTTAAGAAATCTAACTAGGGAAAGTAAAAGGATCCTGAGGAGTAAAATTGTAGGTCTCTATGAGAGACATCATAACCCATGCCATGTATCAGTTTCTATTGAGAAGGGAATGGTGCACAATTGATTAATAAACCTAGGAGCTAAAGTACCCGTGATGTTGTTCCAAATATGTAAATATTTGGGGCTAATTATTGAAAATATGGAACAAAAATATTTGTAGTTTAAAGGGAAAGTCATTAAGGTTATTAGAATTATAAAATATCTTGTGATGATATTGTGGGGGTTTCCTAACTTATTAGTGGTACTAGATATCATGGTAATCGACATTCCTCCATTATTTGGAATTTTTTTGTTTTAAATTTTAATAGAAACTTTTGGTCTTTAATTGATGAGGAGATCAACAACATCTACATATTTGGAGAAAAGATAATTGTTGAGGTTTCCAACCAAGATATTCACCCTTTTATAATTGAATATTATAAGCAGCCACACACCAGTCCTCAAACGACTATACGTGATTATGTGGGAATAGAAACTCTCCTTCAAAGAGACCCATCGAAAAGCTACTACTATAATGAAGCTTTGGTTAAAGATATCCTCTTAATTACTCAAGAAGCATAAACAAGTATTTTTTTGGGTTCCAATGACCATTCTCATAAAGAAGCAATGAAGAAAGAAATAAAGGAAT
Organism: Wollemia nobilis; assembly: GCA_028583015.1. Classification (NCBI taxonomy): domain Eukaryota; kingdom Viridiplantae; phylum Streptophyta; class Pinopsida; order Araucariales; family Araucariaceae; genus Wollemia; species Wollemia nobilis. The sequence continues at coordinate 7,801,875 of JAQPPZ010002550.1, forward strand.
CACGTCATCAAAATAATGAGTGTCCTAAAATAAATCCTTCAATCACGTTCTATTGATGGGAGAAATATTTTTAAAAGGTAGAACTCACATAGGTGAAAATTGATATCTACAGCATAATATATGAAGTGTCAAGACATCATTACATTTGTGCAAGTAAGATTTATCAAGCACATGGTAAAATATTTAAGGAGAAGTACAAGTTTAGAGCCATTTGGTTCGAACATTGTAGATTCACAGTGTAGAGGCATGAGAAATATTTTAAGCCAGGCACAGGAACATGCACCATATTTTTGTGTACATAACCAATAATTAAATAAAATGGTTGACTACAACTATCAAAATAAGGTAGAAGCAGGTTCACGTGAAAGCACCAGCCCTACCATTTTATGTTATTTTTTCTGAGGAGAATGAATGGAAGCTTCAGATTAAGGATAGAGGATGGCATCCAAGGCAGAAAAAATAATAACAAATTTTTGATATTTTGATAGTTTAATTTATGATGAGGTCTTCTGATTCTATTACCCAATGAATAATATATAGTCAAAAAAGAGGCTTGATGAAAATACCCTGAACAATACTCTATGCAAAATAGCCCAACTTGACTAGGGTAAAGGACATAGTGAGAGTGCGAATTCCAGATGAAGTAAGTTAAGTACTTTCCATATCTAGTCAAGATATTCACATCACCATCTGGGTCTATAAAAGGAGAAATACCAATTTAAAAATACTTTAAAGTTTGAGATGGGTCACAATCTATTGGCCAGAGATGGTAGGGGAGATATCACTCAAATGGAAGAAGTGTTTTTTATCCTCACTAAACACCATAAGCAAAGTAAAGAAAAAAGAGGATTGTCATTTTGGGTAATCTATCTGTATTGGAAAAAATCTTGCATCTCAATAGATTATGCATATGGAGCATACATGTATATTTGTGGTGCACGGTTCCCTATTTTTGTGTAACTCCAATTGCCTCCACTTTTTTCCATTCTTCTTCATTTTCCCAGCAAGACAGTGCTATTTCCTCTCATCCCCTTGTAAATATACCATATCCTCCTTATTTTAAGTCTTTCCTTTTTGTATTAATATGGTGGTTGCATTTTGTTTTATTCTTGGTTTTGCCCAATCACCACCATTTCATGTGTATTATGAGGCTTGGTTTACCTCACTCTGCTAATTTTTTGTTAAATCCCATGCTATTTTTATCCACTTCCCATTATCTTTTGATCCTCTTGATTCTAGGTTTATAGTTCTTCCCCTCCCTTTTTGGTGATTCCTTCCCTCCTTCATGATTGCATCATTGTTTATCTCAAATTCTACTAAAATTTTAAGTGGATAAGACTCTAAGTTCTTTACCTTTGCGAGCAAATTTCATTAAGAGGCGCCAAAATGTAGGCTAAAAAATCCACATACTTAGAATTTTTTTGTAACATCGGCTAAATGACAAAGAAAAAGTTTCTAAGCAATGTTAAACTTTGTAAGGGTGCAAAATCCATGGTCAACAAGTTCAAACAGTGCCTAGTGGAATTCAAAGTTGTGGAATTTAGAGAAGCAACACCAACACATGGTAAATTTTTGCAGTGGAAGATCATAAACATGTCAGTTTAGGTAAAGGGGTGACTAAGTGTTAGAAAGGTTAAAATCTATTGGAAGCTAGAATCCATAGTCAGCATAGTCAAACAACATAAAGCATAATTTAGAGTTGTGGATTCTGAAATGTTAGAAGGCTGAGCAGTGTCAAAATCCGCCCAAAGTCAATGTAAAACTAAAAATCCATAGTCAAACATGACCTAGCATAAACTAAAGTAGTAGATTATGAAGAAGAGAATAGTTCACTGACAAATGATAATTTCATGATCAACTTGGTCAAATCTGACCTAATAGAAACTAAAACAACGAATTTCATAAAAAGCCATCAAAAACCACAAGAAATGTATTTCGTGGTTAGCGTGGTCAAATAGGGCTCAATAGAATTCAAGGTTGTGGATTTTATGAAAGGATTCAAGGCACCCTAGAACACATACTCCACGGTCAACATGGTAAAACCTGACCTGATGGAATTCAGTGTAGTGGATTCCATACTTGAGGAATACAGTGAAAAATATACGAGAAGATCAAACATCATTAGAATAAGACTCGACCATATTTTTAGTTGTTTATTGATGATGGAAAGTCTTATAAAAAAAAAGGATGATCCAGATCAACCTGTAACCATCCCAGCTACGAAATTTAGTTGAGAGCCAAAGACAACTTGCAGAGCTTAGAAGTGCACTGTTCATGGAGTACAACTCAATTCTTGTTCTCGAAAACCAATGAGAGGCTACGACCTTAGAATTTTTTCTAGTATTGTTTTGTTATTGTAGAAATATATATAAAGAGATCAAACCCTCATGTTTAAGGGTCGTATTTGGAGTGTTTTACTAATATATTACTGTAATTGTTGTGAAATAAATAGGAGTATTACTTGGATGTTTACCTCTAGCTCTTATGTTCATCAAATTTTAGTTTATTCTGTGAATATATTTCTACCACTGCTATCATGATTAGTCAATTATGCTAATATTGAATTGCTGATTTGGAGCACCTTGGAATGGTTCATGAATAAACAAATGCTACATAGGACTTTTATTTTTGTTAATATAATTGTTGATCTAATTATGCTATTTGGATTATTAGCATTTAGATATTTTAAATAGTTTTCTAATCATTTCCTTATTTTAATGGTGAATATAATGAGTTTTGATTATTGTTAGTCTCAAGTGTGGCATACTGAAAATGTGATTGATCAGTAAATTCTTGCTATTTTTCAATGTTTTTAGCTCCATCCAACCATTATTTTCTCAACCATTTTCTAACCCTTATCTCATTTCTATCCCTAAACTTACACATTATTTTGAGCTTAATTGATTCAACACCTAAATTAGTTGACAAGGTATACCAACCTACTTTGGAGGTTGGATTGAAGTTAATCTCTAATCTATCCAATGTCGGAGTTTTAGCTATGATTAGTAGGTATGTGCCTCCCAAAAGTAAGATTCATAATCATAGTTCAATTTTAACTTGATGTCACTTTAGATCCCAACAGGTCTTGGTCATAGGTTGACATCCTATTGGCTAGTGGTAAAAGTAATCCCGAGGAGTGGGAGAAACCAAGTGGATTCCCTTTATTGGAAATAAAGGAGAGAAAAGAAGTGTGTCCAATCGAAGAATCAAGTATGTATAGATATCTCATTGATGAAGGTGGGAGGGGATGGATTTATCTTATTATGGTATGAGGAGGAAAAATGTTACCTTGTGTTTGCAAAGGAGGAAATGGTGGTATTAATATTAGTGGAGTGAGGATAGAGAGGTGAATCTCTACGATCAGGTGATAGATGAAGGGTTGGAGTGTCATGGTCAGTGTGAGAAGATAGATATTAATTGCAAAAATGGATAGATTTAGGTGTCTTTGTATGTCCTGGAAAGGAATTTGGTGAAGGAAGAAGTGTATGGAAGTCCTTCATGACTAGGAGTGTATAGGAACAAGAATGGACTAAAGGTATGCCATGCTGAAAATATAACTTGGTGTATGCTCATCAAAAAAGTTCTACGCATGTCTATGTACCAAAATGTGAAGGTGGTGTAACCAATTATAAATAACCTACAACACAAAAAGCATAAATAGCATCAAAACAAAGTAGAAAAGAATTTTCTTGTTGTGTAACAAAAAATGAAGAGTGTGTGTCTGGTGTAATATGCATAGTGAGTGCACTAGTGAGATGATATATACAACATAATTGTGATGGTATGTACAATGACTAGTGAATTATACCTAAAATAATTAGGCATTGAATGCACGAAGATGGATGATGTTGATGGGTTCGGATTCTACCAGAACTTCAATATTGGCCAATCGATAGGCCCCAAAATTGAACTTGTGGGTGATGATGTAAGGACCCAACCAATTGGGTGTGAATTTATCATGAAGCTAGTGGGGTTGGCTAGTGATCTATTGGTTCTATTTAAGAACCAAGTTAGTGATCTAGAATTCTCATTGATGTACCTTATAGTTGTAGGCACACCAGAGATAGTCTTGGTAAATATGAGTGTGGTAAATGGCATGAATGTGACGTTCATATAGGAGGGTCAATTGGTAAAATATGGCCTGATGAGAAGTATCATAATCAATAAAATATTTCATGGATATGCATAATAAATGTATCCCAAGATCTAGGGGTACAATGGCTTCAATTTCATAAATTAGAGAGAACGATGTTACCCCATCCAGGGTGTGAATACTCATTCGATAAGCCCATAGTTCCAATGGTATTTTATTATGCCAATCGTGATGATAATCTACAACCATTTTGTAGAGAATGACACATATGGTTTTATTAATAGCTTCTGCTTGGTAACTATCCTATGGGTAGTATGGGGTAGAGAAACTGTGTTGGATGTTGAATTTGGTGCATAATGTGCAGATATTATTATTTTTAAATGGTGTACCATTATAAGAAATGATATGAGAGGGGATTCCAAATCGACATATGATGTGTTCAATGATCAATGCAACAATTTTTTATCCTATGGTTTTAAGAAGGGGGATGGCTTCGACCCACTTTGTAAAATATTCAATAGTGGTAATGATGAACTTGTGGTTGTTGGATGAAGCAGGTGTAATTTAGAAAATAATATCAAAACACTATTATTAGAAGGGCCACATGGATTAGATAGGCTATAAGGCTTATGAATGTAAGTGTGTGAGATTGGATTATTGCTAACATTTGATACATCATTTAACGTACTCACAACAATCACTCTCCATATTGGGCCAATAGTATCCCATGCGTAAGATGTATTTGGTAATGGCCATGCCACTAAAGTGTCCACTATAAGTTCCATCATGGAATTATTGAACCACTTATTGAGCCTCATGTGGGTTGAGGTAATGCAAAAGGATACCATCATGGTTACATCTATAGAGGATGTCCCCCAACAGTGTGTAGTGAATTACCCTTTACTTAAATGTCTGTTGGTGAGCATATGGTAAATAACAAGGGAGAAAACCTAAATTAATGTAATCCTTAATTTGAGAAAATCAAGGATCATGGGGTTTGGTGTGGATGACATAAACACCATCATCATGGGAAGGGAGCGCGGGTGAAATGGAAAAATGAGATAAGGTATGAATGGGCACATGCATTGTGTTAGAGAGTGTATTTTATGGTACAAGCGAGTCTAAAGAAGCCATGGTGTTAATGAAATGGTTGGAAGAGCATGGGGTAGCATCAATATCATACCACTTGAGCTAGGCAAGTAGGTGCTGAGTGTTTTGTTTATACTATGTAAGTATAGGAAATTGACATTACCATAGTAACTTGATTTATTTATGACAAGGAGAGTGTCACCAAAGATTTGAAGACATTTAATATGCATAGAAATATCTTGCTTTAAGTCAAGAATGAGAGCTTTGTATTCGACATTATTATTGGTGGAAGGGAAACTTAATTTAAAAGATAAGGGGAGTGGTTCCCCATCAAGTGTAAAAAATACTATCCTGATACCTCCAATGTGTGCATAATGAGAGCCATCAAAGAATAATATTATATCATCTACAATTTTTGGTTTCACATATTCTTCAGCTTCAGTAATTGCTAAACCATTAGGAAACTGAATGAGAAGTGGTTTATCATCAATTAATGGAGGCTTAGCAAGTTAGTCAATAATCACTTACCCCTTAATGGAATTTTAAGAGATAAATTCAAGTTAGAATTCGAAAAGGATCATGATACATTTAGTGGTAAGAGAGTTATGATAACTCTTGCTCATCATGTACCATAGGGGGTTATCGTGAGTGACCACAAAGGTTGTATGGTTAAGTATATAATGGTGTAGCTTTTGTGTAGAAAAGATGAAAATCAAACATAGCTTTTCCATGTAAGCATATTGGGTTTCATAACTAACCAATGTGTGACTAATGTAGTACACCATTTGATCTTGGTTGAGCATATTTTTATGGGTCAATAGTGTTCCTAGTGCAAAATATGTGGAAAAAATGTATAGGAAGAATGGTCATTGCTTATGTGGGGGAGATAGAATTGGTGGAGAAGTTAGGTAAAATTTTATTGCATTAAAATATTTTTGGCAGTGAGAATCCTATTTGAAGGTGATCCCATTTTGTAAAAGGTGGTTAAATGGCTTACATTTGTTAGACGATTGGACGATGAAGTGACGAATTGATTGGATTTTGTCTTGCAAGCTGCGTAGCTATTTGAGATTTGTGGGGGAGGCATATTGAGAATAGCTCTAAAATTTTTGGGATCAACTTCAGTGCCTCATTGAGAATTGATGAACCCCAATATATTGCTTGAGGTAACACCAAAGATACATTTCTTTGGGTTTAACCACACGTTATGTTAAAGGAGGTGATAAAATATTTGATGGAGTTCTGCAATATGTTAGTAGTGCTTTTTGGATTTGGTAGTAAGATCATTGTCATAATATTTCAAAGTCTTATACATGTAGTCATAGAAAATGTATGTCATAGTGTGGTGGTAGGTTGCCCCAGTATTCTTAAGACCAAAGGGCATGATATTATAAAAAAATGTCCCTAGGGGTCATAATGGAAGTCTTATTCTAATCAGCAGGGTTGATCCTAATTTGGTTGTAGCCAAAAAAAACCATCCATAAGAGAGATCATTTCATGGAAAAACTTTATTTAAATATTGAAAATAGCGCATACACAAATATCCCAAGTGGGATTTGGTACTGGGACCATGTTGGACACCCATTCTGGGTAATTTATTGGTTTTATGAATCCTACATCAAAAATATATTAGAGTTTAAATTTAACCATTAATACAATTATGGGATGCATGCATCACAATTTTTGTTTGATGGGCTTGGCACCATCATCAAGTGTGATATTGTGAATGACTAATGATAGGTCGAGTTTGGGCATGTCCATGTAGGATCATGCAATAAATTTGATGTACTCTTTAAGAAATGAGGTAGAAAGAGCACACTCCTATAAGGAGAGGCTGACAACAAGTTTGACAATGTGGGTATTGGTGGGATCATCACCAATGTTAACATCAATAGTATCCTATACAAGAATGTGGGAGCCATATTGGATTTGAACAGGAATGGGAATGATATTGAGGTCATCAATATCCTAAAGCAATTCAAACTTGTCATCCAGATAAAAATCTATATGATTAATCCAAGGGATGTGAGGTAGAGTAGATTGCAAGGGAGCATTTACGACACATAACATGGATGGTGAAGGCAATAAGTATTATGATAAGAGCATAGGTGATATGTGGGTAAAATCGATGAAGTCTAAATTAGGTGCATCTAATCCATATGGATGGGAGGCATAGCTAAGTGGGTTGTACAAATTGATATAAACCACATTAATAGAAGCAGGTAAGACTATGGAATATGAATATTGCGAGGATGAAGACTCAAAATAATGTGAGGGATATGTTTGATTCAATAAAGGATGTAAAACCATGGGTGGAGAGAGGGAGTGAGCCATAAAATGATGGACCTACTGGTGATTGCACAAGGGTATATATGATTGTACATGTAATGGATATGAAGGTGAAATAACATGATCTGAATGAGGATAGGTGAGGGAGAGAGCACCAAATATATCGACCAGATTGTCAATGATGTATGAAAATTTAGAATTAGAAAAGGATGGTACTTGAAATAATATACATGGCATGTTGATTGTGGAATTTGGGGAAGGAAATTCATCGAGAATATCAATTTAAAACTTATGGTGCATAGGAATTAATGAAGGATGAAGAGTGAGGTATCAAATTTCATATTCTAGTGACTGAATGGATGTAGGGTGATAACCCAAACCATATTTTGTCCTAGTCAGTTGAACATATGGATTAATAGACATTCGTAAGCCCTACTCATAATGTCCTAAGCCAAATCCATGTTAATAAAAATTTTGAAAGTAGCTTAAATCAAATTCTAGTTGGACATGTGCTCTAAAGATCCACAAAATCTAGATTATGGTGGTGGGGATACAATCATAGGGATTGATGATTCAAGTCTCACATAAATAAAATTTGTACAATTGTTAGGTAGACCAAATGGGATGACTATACCTATAGTAAAAACTGATGTAGAAGGGCATCCAAATTTCTAGATGGATTGGATCATGGGAAGACTCACATGAGTATCATGAGTATTGTAATCATCAAGACCATAATTGGTCATGATAATGGATACTTGTAGTGAAGTATGAGGTGGTGAACGATGGGATGAATAAAAATCAGAGAAATAAGAAGAAAGTTGGGAATTTCATATGGTGTCATGAGGAAATTGGAAGAGTTAGGCATGAATACGGGTAGCTCATTGTTCACAATCATGACATTCAATGACAGTGGAAGGAATAAGGTGAGGAGCATATGGAAACTGTGATGTAGGGCAAGCAATATTCTCATGGTGAGGTGAGGTGAAATACCAAGGTCAAGGATGGAATGAGAGTGGGGGTGTTTTTGGAAAAAAATCTGCCTTCGGTTAATAGTGTTACGCCTTAGACTTTGCCAACATTGAATAGATAGATCTTTCTTGAGATCATCTGTCTAGTCTCCAGAGAAGGCTGGTTCCTTTGAGTTTTTTAGAGAAAATGAGAACAAGAGATAAGGGAAATATAGCCTAAGCTAGAAATTTTCTCATGGTATAGATTAGACAACAACAAACATTGATAATGCAAATTACTACTTTCAGAGTTTTCTTTATATCTTCTTATAGAAAACATGAATTCTTGAGTGCAACTTTTAGATATTCGTCTAAAAGCATGTAAATATCTTTTAATGTTCAAATCTAGAAACAATATTTATACATGCACAGTCTAGATTTTTAGAATAGATACATTATAAAACTTAGAGTGAATAAAAGTTAAAACACAAGATACATACACTTGCACACAGAAGTTTTGGAATCCAGAGGAAGAAATATTTTATTGCTTGTAATCTAGTACATGTACATCAAGCTTGTAAACGTCCAAGAGCCAAAAAAATTTTTGGAGACGCTCAACCCTATATATACCCTAAAAGAGTATCTTTTTCTAAGTACATCTTACTATTTTACAAGCAATCATCTATAGTTTCTAATAATACACAACAAGTCTTCTATGAATTAGATATCGTCTCTGTAGATTATATTCTAGATGATCCTGTCATATTTTCAATCATCTAGCAAGCCTGCTCTATCCTATATTTCTGATAATAATGTCAAAAATCACTTCTTGGTGTCAGTGCATGCCTTTGATTGCCAAAAATACATTTTATTCCTTTACAGCTAGCGTGTCGCTAAATCATGACATTCTTTCCTTGCTTTGCTCTTTTGCTACCTCCAGCCACAAAAATAAGACATGTCACGAAATCGTGACATTATTTCCTTGCTTTGCTCTTCTACCGCTTCCAGCCATGAAAATGAGACATGTCGTGAAATCATGACATTCTTTCCTTGCTTTGCTTTTCTATCGCTTCCAGCCATGAAAATGAGACATGTCATGAAATTGTGACATTCGTCTCTTGCTTTGCTCTTCTGCCACTTCCAGCTGCAAAAATGAGACATGTCACGAAATCACGACATTCTTTCCTTTGCTTTTCTGCCGCTTCCAGCTGTGAAAATGAGACATGTCATGAAATCGTGACATTCATCTCTTGATTTGCTATTTTTCCGCTTCCAGCGGTGAAAATGAGACATGTCATGAAATTGCGACATTCTTTCCTTTGCGTTGCTATTTTGTTGCCTTCAACCGCAAAAATGTGACATGTCACGAAATCACGATATTCTTTCCCACTTGGACTATTTGCTTTTGCCCGTGAAAATGCAACATGTCGCGATATCGTGACACTTTCTCCTCCTTGCTCTTTCTCTTTGCTTTTGCTCGTGAAAATGCAACATGTCGCGATATTGCGACACTTTTTCCTCCTCGCTCTTTCTCTTTGCTTTGGACCACGAAAATGCAACATGTCGCGATATCGTGACACCTTTTCCTCCTTGCTCTTTCTCTTCGCTTTGGACCGCGAAAATGCAACATGTCACGATATCGTGACACTTTTGCCTCCTTGCTCCCTTTTGTTGCTCTTAGCCGCAAAAATGCAACATGTGATATCGCGACACTTTTACCTCCTTGCTCCCTTTTATTGATCTTATCCACAAAAATGCAACATGTCACGATATCGTGACACTTTTTCCTCCTTGCTCTTTCTCTTTGCTTTTGCCCATGAAAATGCAACATGTCGTGATATCGTGACACTTTTTCCTCCTTGCGATGTTTTGCTTTTTCTTTGATATTTAGCATATGGGCCACTTCGGTCTTCTTGGAAAATATGCAAAAAGGTGCATCAACTATTTTTTTGTAGTTAGTAACTTTTTGACTAACATTCTTGGTGCCTTCCGGGGGATTTTTTGCTTGCAAAAATTTTGAACTAGGCCTTCATCCATTGGGAAATGGAGTCAACAACGCAGTTGTAAAAATAATATTTCAGAGAAAGACAAAGAACATAGGAAAATGCACTTAGATTAAAAGTGAACATTACTTCATCAAAAATCCCTTTATACCTTAGTATCTCTATTAAAAAAAAATGTCGACTTCTGATTGGCTACGACTAAAATTTTTTGTTAAGGCCAAAAAACGTTAATATTTACAAATATTGTCTGAATATACTTCTATTATACTATACATATAATTACTTTTCTACTTTATCAACAGAAATATAACTTTAGGTGAAATGCATTCACCGTGACGGGAAGAACCAATCCATCTTGATCTTTCAACTCAAAAGCATTGAACTGTTTCTCTGAAACAATTTCAAATGGTCCCTCCCAGAAAGCATCAAATTTATCATGGTTACCTGGCTTAGATTTCTTTACATTCCATTTCAAAACCAAGTCTCCCACTCTAAATTTTATGGCAATTGTCTTTTTGTTGAACCATCCTTCATTATCTATCATATGCTTCTGATTGTGATTGTATGATTACTCTCTTTGTTCTTCTAACTGTAAGAGCTGCATTACTCCTGCAACTATGTAGAATTTTGTCAATCTGAGGTAGCGGGTAATGATATTTGAGTGATGCTCTATTCAAATTTCTAAAATCTACACACAATATGATATCTCCATTTTTCTTCCTGACTGGTACCAAGTTTGCCACCCAGGTGGAGTGTTTAACAGGGTATACTATTTTAGCTTGAAGGAGTTTTAGAAGTTCTTATTTCATTAAATATTCTATCTTCAGATTCATTGGTCTTTGCTTTTGCCTAAAAGGCTTAGATCCTTCTTCTGATTCTATGGTATGTTGAATAACATCTTTATTGTACACTTTTAGATCACTATACACCCAAGCTATGATGTCAGGGAATTTTTTACATAATTCTCTGATCTGGTTCACTTCCTCTTCAGTACAACTGATTCCAACCTTAATAATTTTGCCTAGCTCCAACTCTACATCTTTGTATCTTCATTTATCGACCTTGATTTTTCAGCCAACTGCTCTATCATTGTTATCAAAAAGGCTTTCAAGGGTGATGAGACCCTTAGGAATATGATTATTTTTTAACTAAATAATGTCCTCTTCCTCTTCATCCTATAGATCCCGATTGGCTGAGTAATTCATTTCATGGATTAAGAAATCCAGTATCTGTTCATCATTTTCAAAAACTTTCCAGAAAATATTTTTATCAGGCACTGAAGGCCTATATATAAGTCTAACAGTTTTAGACTTCTGAATAACATTACTTATAGGACAAAAATTAGCTCCCACTGAAGCTAAAAAATCTGTGTGGGTATTCTGTTCTCTAGGGATAAACTTTATATTTAGGGCCTCAAAGGCCTCTAAGAGATCCCACACTTTGTTCCTGTAAGCCTTCAAATAATGTTGTTTACTTATACATTTTTTGGTGACTTGATTCACAATAAGTTCTAAATCTTCATAGATGAGTAATAGTTTGATTCCCAATTTCTCAGCCTTTATTAACCCTAAGCATAGGGCCTCATATTCTACTACGTTATTGGAGCAACTCCAAGTAAACCTCTAAGATAAAACCTTTTCCTCTTTGGTGGGATAAATCAAAACTATTCCGGCACTAGCTCCATTCTTGCACCTAGCCCCATCAAAGAAAAGCTTCCACAATTGATTCACAAAACCATCCTTTTCTAGGGAGGGTATCAATTTTCTTTTTGGTTTCTCAATAGAATAGTTTTCTATTTCTATTTCTATCATGGCATTAAAATTTTGTATAGAAAACTCGTCCTCATCTTGGAGCTCTTCTAATGTTTCTTCCATTAGATCTTCTTCTATTGTTTCTTCAGTCATCATATTTACACGGTCAGTTTCACCAATATTTTCTACATGAAACGTAGATGGTTTCTCATTAAAAATATTGAACCTTCTACCTTTGAAAGGTATCTCCAAATGAGAATAATCTAAGGATAAGTATCCTCCTATATTTACTGTGAACTCTCTGGATAGACACATACAAAAATAGGGCTCCAATTCTACGACTACTACCTTTTGTATGACTATCATCTGAGGCATTTTATGCATTCGTATGGGAATATCCTTTATCACTCCTACAATTTTTACTGGAGTACCATATAACTATAGGATGTCTGCGTTGCTCCTAGTGTACTCCATTCCCATAATATCACATACTGCTTTGGGTATCACAGTGGTAGTAGTGCCTGAATCTATCATGCAGTTGTGTACAACCCATCCTTACATTTGAAGGGATAAATAAAAGGGTGGTGGCCTGTTATTACCAGTGGTAGATGTCAAGTTTGTTAGAACCATTTTTGAAGATGATGCAGTCCTACCTCCATTTTTCATTGTTCTTAGGGATTCCTGTAGGAGATCGATTTGACCTAGGATTTGAAGAGAATCATACATACTTGCCTTAGAAGGAGTCTTTTTCATTTTCTCTACTATACTGAATGTAGGTGAATCAACTATTCTTTCTCTTTCTTTGGCAAAAGTTTCATATTTATTTTTGTATCCTTGGGTAGCTTCAGTTATTTTCCTTTTTGTCAGCGAGGAGAATCTCAACCTTTCCCTAGCATGTTCTTGGGTTTTATTTTTCCCTCGAGGAATAAATTATTTGTGTGTTTCTTGCCCTTGAATTTTAGCTGGAAACTGATATTTTCTTTCCTGAGGGAGACTTCCCTTAGGAGTTTCTTTGGGAACTTCCTTGGGAGCAGGGGAAACATTCAATGGCTGAAGCTCTTTAGGGTCTACTTGCAGTGGTTTCTTACCTGATCTTGTCAAAATTGAAACCTATTCTACTGTAGGCATCATGAAGTTGTGTTCCTTCTCTCTAATTATATTTACATGGCCTTTCATATTTTCTTCACTCTTTTCAACTGCTATACTTTGTACATAATGCTGGTGTATCATACATGAACTTTCCCCATGTAGATCATTACATGTAGTACACCAAAATTTAGAATCAGTGGGAGGCTCTTTGGCCTCCACTATCTCATTTGTATATACCATGATCGGTATCTCTTGTCCCCTATTGCTTGTCGAAGCACATTCATTTTGTATCTGTGGAAATATTCTTGCTTGGATATTCTGTTTAGCCTCTCTTTTTCATGGATGCCATTTCATTTGACAATGTCTTCATTGTATCAATTATGGTCGTGTATTGATAATTAGGGGGAACTGATGCAAGGGGTGTAGCTGGTAATGCAAGGAATGTAGGAGGTGCAACTAGATATGGGAGAGCAGGCAATTTAGAAATTGACGCTTGGGAAATCTTTGGTACAATTGGCAATAGACTCTTTTATAGATATGTTTTTGTAGTGATGAGATCAGCTTCACCCTTTGCTACCTCTAAATAGATCCCAAGAAAAGTGGTTACATAGGATTGCATTATTATCATACTAAGATCTGAATCAAAATCCCTTAAGTAATAGCATATAGCTTGTTCTTCCATGGGTTTTAGGCCCTACGGTACTCTACCATGAGTTCTAGTAAATCTGATGTTGAAATCTTGGATTTCTTCTTGTGGATGCCTCTCAATGACAGTGAATTAATTTGGCAATGTGAAAGGATCTGCATGTATATTAAATTCATCGACTAGACGGTTGATAAGTACTACCCAAGAAGTAATAGATCCAGCGGGAAGCGCTCTGTACCAATAGCGCATCTTTCCTTTCAAAGATATAACCAACAATTTGACCATTACATCTTCCTGAGTGATGTTGTAAATAGATGCTAGCGATGATACATCTAAACAGTGCTCATCTATTGTTTTGCCTATTCCGTCAAAGGTTGGTAATGCTTTTAGTGCAGCTTGTGGAATTTGGTGGTGTGCTCCCAAGTTCAAAGGGCGGTTTGATTCCACAAAAAATGTGCTAGGGTAGGGGCGACTGAAATGATTGCTAAAGGAGTTACAACCGCTATGGGATTTCTTGTAGATGCTCCTACAATGGGTGTTAAAGATGTGCTAATGGTTTCGGGCAGATTTTATCATGTGGCTAGCACAGGGTGTGCTTTTAGGCTTTCGAGATGTAGTTCAAAGAACTCGATAGGTTCTTCAGAGTTTCTAACTTGGGATCTAGTTATCATATGGCTATATAACCAGAAGGTTTCTAGACAAGGTTTTTCTTTTATGGTATAAATTGCAACAGAGTCGCCAGGTGGTTTTTCTTGAGATTTTCAAAAAAAAAAGATCTTAAGATAAAACACCAAAACTTATGCAATAATGTGGGATTGCTGGTCCCACCGGGTGTGCCAAAAACTGTTGGAACAAAATATGCCTTCGGTTAATAGTGTTGAGCCTTAGACTTTACCAACATTGAATAGATAGATCTTGCTTGAGATCATCTGTCTAGTCTCTAGAGAAGGCTGGTTCCTTTGAGTTTTTTAGAGAAAATGGGAACAAGAGATAAGGGAAATAGCCTAAGCTAGAAATTTTCTCATGGTACAAATTAGACAAAAACAAACATTGATAATGTAGATTACTACTTTTAGAGTTTTCTTTATATCTTCTTATAGAAAACATGAATTCCTGAGTGCAACTTTTAGATATTCGTCTAAAAGCATGTAACTATCTTTTAATGTTCAACTCTAGAAACAAGATTTATATGTGCACACTCCAGATTTTCAGAATAGATACATTATAAAACTTAGAGTGAATAAAAGTTAAAACACCAGATACATACACTTGCACACAGAAGTTTCAGAAGCCAGAGGAAGAAATATTTTATTGCTTGTAATCTAGTACATGTACATCAAGCTTGTAAACGTCCAAGATCCGACCTTTTTTTGGAGTCACTCACCCCTATATATACCGTAAAAGAGTATATTTTTCTAAGTACATCTTACTATTTTACAAGAAATCATCTATAGTTTCTACACAAGTCTTCTATGAATTAGATATCTTATCTGTAGATTAGATTCTAGACGAGCCTGTCACATTTTTAATCATCTGGCAAGCTTGCTCTATCCTAGATTTCTGATAATCATGTCAAAAATCACTTCTTGGTGTCAGTGCATGCCTTTGATTTCCAAAAATACATTTTATTCCTTTACAACTGGCGTGTCATGAAATCACGATATTATTTCCTTGCTTTGATCTTTTGCTGCCTCCAATCACGAAAATGAGACATGTCACAAAATTGTGACATTCTTTCCTTGCTTTTCTCTTCTGTCACTTCCAATCGTGAAAATGAGATATATCGCGAAATTGAGACATTATTTCCTTTACTTTTCTGCCACTTCTAGCCATGAAAATGAGACATATCACGAAATCGCGACATTCGTCTCTTGCTTTGCTCTTCTATCGCTTCCAGCCATGAAAATGAGACATGTCGTGAAATCGTGACATTATTTCGTTGCTTTACTTTTCTACCGCTTCTAGACATGAAAATGAGACATGTCGTGAAATCATGACATTCGTCTCTTGCTTTTCTCTTCTTCCACTTCCAACCGCAAAAATGAGACATGTCACGAAATCACAACATTCTTTCTTTCACGTTGCTCTTTTATCGCCTTCAGCCATGAAAATGTGACATGTCACAAAATCGTGACATTCTTTCCCACTTGGACTCTTTGATTTTGCCACAAAAGTGCAACATGTCATTATATCGCGACAATTTTTCCTCCTTTCTCTTTCTCTTTGCTTTTTCTTGTGAAAATGCAACATGTCACGATATCATGACACTTTTTCCTCCTTGCTCTTTCTCTTTGCTTTGGACCGCAAAAATGCAACATGTCATGATATTGCGACACCTTTTCCTCCTTGCTCTTTCTCTTTGCTTTGGACCGCAAAAATGCAACATGTCATGATATTGCGACAATTTTGGCTCCTTGCTCTCTTTTGTTGCTCTTAGCCGCAAAAATGCAACATGTCGCAATATCGCGACACTTTTGCCTCCTTGCTCCATTTTGTTGCTCTTAGCTACGAAAATGCAACATGTCACGATATCGTGACACTTTTTATCCTTTCTCTTTCTATTTGATTTTGCCTATGAAAATGCAACATGTCGCGATATCGCGACACTTTTCCTCCTTGCGGTGTTTTATTTTTTCTTTGATCTTTAGCATATGGGCCACTTAGGTCTTCTTGGAAAATATGCAAAAAGGTGCATCAACTATTTTTCTGTAGTTAGTCACTTTTTGACTAATAGGTGTATGAGGATTTGGGAGAAGAAGGGGATCTATAGAAGAATACAAATGATATGGAGCAATAATCCATGAAGAAGGTGGACAGAAAGAATGCAGATGAGGTAGGAGGATCATGAGAAGTGGATGATGGTGTGAGGGAAATGGACACCAAAGAATGTATGTGCATCCTTAATGGATGATGTAAGGATGAGGAAGGTGGTGGAGTGGAAGTGGATACCTCTACCTAATGGTGCAAAGAAGTAGGAATAACTTGGGTAGAGGATGATTAAGGTCCTAGTGGAAGATCTACGATGTTATAGAACTTGAAAGGATCATCATCGATGGGAATGCAATGGACTAGTCTATTATGAATATACTTGAGACAATAGTGTATGGTAGATAGAACACACTACATATCATGGATCCAAATGTATAAGCAAGAGATTGTATGCATCTCACCTTTAATGACATGGAACAAGGTAGGCATGTATTTCACACCCACTTGGATGAGCAAAAATATGGAACCTAGTGTAGGAAATATAGAATCGTCAAAGGCTTGAAGGTCGAGGGAAGGTATAGCTAGATGAGTAGGTGGAATGTGAAGATGATGAATGGCAGCGGTAGAGATGATGCTGATAGAAGAATCGATATCAAGAAGCACATGCTTGTAAGTGATGACATTGATGGTTTCTAAAATATGTAGCGGATGATCAACTTCCTCTCCCCTCAGCTTAGTAATTTCATGATCATGGAAGCTAATCAAAGGTTGCATGCATCGTGGTATATTATAAATAAAATTAACAAACACATTGGTATCATTGATTTTGAGTTCAATGGAGTGAAGAATATTGTTTAGATCCTCACGATGAGGGTAAGATTATTATAGAAGATAAAATATGGAAAACCTTTCTAGAGCATTGTGAAGTTGATGGGTAATACTACCATGAATAGTGATGATATTATGTGGTATAGATGGTGAAAAATTTGATGCAACGGGTGAATGAGGAGGAGTAAATGGTGGTGGAGGTGAAGTAACAGGTGCATCCCAACATAGTGGATAATGTTGATTACGAGTAGTGATGTTAATCATGCCAACCACTCTGTGTAAGGGAGGATCACAGTGGATGTGATTGACATGCAGTGATTGGTCTTGTTGAGTAGGTTAATCCCATTGAGTATTAGTCTTCCATGTTTAGGTAATGGATTTTGATAAATACCCAGATTTTGATTTTGTGGTGCAATGGGGTTTGAAACATGGATAGTACCAATATCGATATGATCCTAAAGTATGTCACAAAAGGTGTGGAAAGAACTGACATCATGGTCATGTTGTCGATGGTAAGAACATAAGTTTTGTTCATTGTAACCATGAGGTTTGGGTTGATTCAAGTTTGTGGGTCTAATTTCAGGTAGAGTAACATGACAAACATCAAATAACCTCTAGAATAAAGTAGGCAGGGGCTCAAAAAGTGGATTCCAATTGTGTTGTGGGTGTTGAGGATGAGGATAGCAAGCTTGTTGTGGATTTGATGGAGGAGGAACATTAGTATGAAACAAATATTGTTGTGGTGAAGGATCTTGTGAGATTAATAAAGAGGATGGAGAGGCTACCACTACTTGATTGGTCTATGGTGGTTTGGAAAAGGGTGGATTCAAAGCATGTGATTAATTAAAAAATTGGAGTAGGATGTCTTTTGCCAAAGTTTGATTTTTCCAAATTGGATGTTGATGTCCTCAATTAGTTTTGCCTAAATTATGGGCTCATAAAATGTGCAACTTTGATGCAATTGCAAATTTGTAGAAATATGTCTGTGACAATTTTTAGCGAACAGTGTCACAAGTTTGGTATAAGGGAGGTTGTAAGCTAGATCATGAATAATAAATATCCACTATGAAATGAAATCAGTGATAGGTTCATCATCAGCCTATCACAAGGTGTACACATAAAAAAAGTTCATATTTTTCTTGATGTTGATGGAAAAGTGTTCAAGAAATGAGTTAGCTAACTACTCAAATGTGAACAAGTTATGGCATCAAAGATTTTGGTACCAATCAAAGGCTTGTCTCACAAGTGAAAGAGAAAATGTGCACAACATGAGGGTATCACTACTATGAAGTTGGTAGCATGCAAAGTGGTAATTGTTGATGTGTTCTCTAGGATCATCCTTACCCTTGTATTTCTCAAATTTTGGAATATCGAATCGATAAGGATAAGGAGGAATGGGAACCAAGGGATGAATGGATTTATTGCATAACTCATTATATGTGGGCTTTTAGGATCCGTTACCGATCATGTGTAGATCCAACATTTTGATTTGTTCTTGTAAGAGTTGGATTTTAGTTGATGGGGCAACCACATTGAAAGAAGGTAGAATCAAATGTGAAGAAGATGGGATTGGGATTAATTGTGATGGAACGATAAAATAATGACAATGATGAGGATACTGAGGCTATTGCTCCTCCAATTATGAAAGGGGGGTGTACTAAAACTACTCTTGTGGGTACCTATGGCTAGAAGGTTTGAAACATGGGAACAGATGTGGGAATCAGCTATGGGATAAACATCTACTATGAGTGGAAAAATTATGGCTGAGAATCTTGTACCAACTACACATGAACCTACTATGATGATTGCATAGTTGGTGTGGAAGACTAGGAAGGAGACAATGTGAAGAATGTAGGCACAATGGATTATTGTGGGGGAAGTTGTGTTTTAAGATAGAAAAAGGTGGATTATGATATGACATGCCAAAATATACGAGTGCACCAGATTGGATAAGCGATTAATAAAAAAATTTGATTAGGTGGAATAGCATGGGGGGATGGCGAGGTAAGACAGGTAAAGTGGATTATATGAAGAAAGGGAAATGGAAGGGTGAGCCTGAAATGGATGAGATGGAGGAAGGTGAAATGTGGAAGTAGATGAAGGTGGAAGTGGAGTGGAAGATGACGCACCATACATCCTAAAAGTGGGGAACGTAGGTGGTGGAAGTGATGAAGAAGGATTATAGGCATCGAAGGGGTATGAATGAGAAGAGGAAGTTTTGAATGTATCCATAAAGAATTATGGAGACATGACTTGTTGTTGTTGTGATGGAATGAATTGGTGTGATTGTGATGGTGGTTGCGATGTTTGAGCTGACAATGGAAAATATGAGTGTTGTGAATGTAGTTGTTGTGGCATTTGTGAAGTGTATTTATGGGATGATGTAAGTGGAGTGTACTATTATTGGGAAGATGACTATTATGGTGCTAAATACAATGAGTATGCATAAGTTTCAGAAGTGGAGTATTGGAGATCCGAAACCATCCCTACAGTGGGGGTAGAAGAGATAGTCTCGGGATCAAGATGATAGAGTAGGGGGATCACCCCCAAGAAGAGAGTGATATGGATCCTAAATTAAAGGATGAGAAGATGTGGGTGAAGGAGGTGCAATATCCTCATCAATAATAAGATATATATATGGATCTCCCAGAGCTATGTAGATAACATGATCACAAAAGGTAGAAGGTGGATTAGGTGGAGGTGAATGAGGGAGAAGATGATGATTCTCACCAAAGGATGTGGTAGGTATATTAATTGATATGGAATTATTGCTTTGGGTCATGGTGTGCATGTGAGATGGTTCAAAAATAGTGATAATACTAGGAGTGACGCTAGAAGACTCTCTCATGAATTGAAAGGGAGCACTAGAATGGTTGGAGGTAGTGTGGATAACCTATGTACTGGAACAAATTTTGTACACTGCTATGAGAATCTTATGTGTTTCTATGGACTAGAAAAAATTGTGTACACTGCTATGAGAATCTTGTTCACACACTACTATGAGAACCTGGTTCACACACTACTATACAAAATTGGAACAGTGAATAAATTCTAATATAAAATGATAGTGATAGACTGTAAATATCTAGCAAGTGAGATTTTTCCAGAAAGTGAATGTGTTGAGACTAGTTTTTGTGAAATTGCAATACAATAACGTTATTGGAATCAATTCTAAGCAAATAAAAGCAAATATTTTATTGTTTTATGTTTTTTTTATGATATTACCCACTCTAATAACAAATAATAGGAATGGGTGAATGCTAAAAAAAATAGGTATGTTTTAGCATAGATCCTTCTACAACACCCAAAGGTGGACAAAATAGAACTGTGTGTCCAACAGGTGAATGGAAACCTAAATAAAATAAGGTGCAACAAAATGATATCCAAAGGGGGGAGACTTAAAATGATTTTATGATTCAAAATACTCTTATGAAAAGATGTCATGTTGTCAATGTGCTGGCCCAACCGAGCAATCACTTAAACCTCGTATTTAAGGCATGCACATTAATGATTAGATGTATCCAATGATTATTTGAAAAGCCCTATTGTAAATGGGATTTATAAAACTATCTACTCCAAAGTCCCTTCTGGTGATGAATTTTGAAAAACCAATCTCAAGAGTAAGGGATCTTCCGGTGATGAAGTCCAAAAAACAACTCTTGGGGGCTACTATGGTGACTACAAGGGGTGATATGGTGGAAGGAGATGAATTCCAATGTTACTAGTATCGAGTGGGGATTTGAGATGAATTCCAATCTTACCACCATGTATGGAATGTGAGTGTGTGGTGGTGAGTTAACTACCAATGATATGAAAGTAAATCTAGCTAAATGCCTTTTCAAAACACACTAAATCTAGATGCCTTTTGAAATTGAAATCTATCCTAGAAGGTTTGAAAGAAATCAAGATTAGATGCTTGGAAAAGAGATTTTAAATCTATCTAGGTGCTTCAAAAAGATATTTGAAATATATTTATATGCTTTTGAAAGGAAGTTTGAAAGATAATATAATGCATTTTGAAAGAAATTTAAAACCTGATTTGGTGTTTGTAGAAAGATATTTGAAATCTAATCTAATGCTTTTGAAAGAGATTTGAAAGTTGATTTTGTGTTTGTGAAAAGATATTTGATACCTAATATAATGATTTTGAAATATATTTAAGACCTGATTTTGTGTGTGTGGAAAGAGATTTGAAATATAAACTAATGCTTTTTTGAAAGAGATTCTAATTTTGTGTTTGTGGAAAGCAATTTGAAATCTAATCAAATTCTATTGAAAGAGATTTGAAGCTTGATTAAGTGCTTTTGAAATATATTTGAAACCTAATATAATGCTTTTGAAAGGGATTTGAAACTAGATTTTGTATTTTTTAGAGAGATTTGAAACCTAATCTAGTGCTTGACAAGATGAACAAAAAATGAGAACAATATTTGAAAAATAAATAAGAATAATCATTCTGAGTAAAATACTTGACACTGAGTATACTAGGTGATCCTTCTTT
Organism: Wollemia nobilis; assembly: GCA_028583015.1. Lineage (NCBI taxonomy): Eukaryota > Viridiplantae > Streptophyta > Pinopsida > Araucariales > Araucariaceae > Wollemia > Wollemia nobilis. The sequence continues at coordinate 7,823,823 of JAQPPZ010002550.1, forward strand.
TGTCTGTGTTAATAAATTTTGTAGTTTGGAGAGGTTTGCACAATAGTGTGTGAACCTTGCTAATCTAGAAAGTTTACACGGTAATGTACAAACCTTGCTATCTAGACTATTCTAAATAGGTTTGTGAGGTAGGCAACAAAATAACGAGTCTAACTTAGTCCTAAGAAAGTATCCTACACAAAATGTGTGAAATCAGTAGAAAAAAATTGCAATATCCCACAAAACTATGAAATTAGTGATGCAAATAAGGAAATCATAAAATAGTGAAAAACCTAATGTACTGAAGCTGATAGAAAGATACAAGGAATGATGTCACCTTGAGGATGTCGTATCTAAAGGAGGTGTGACAGAAAGTGTGAGGGATAACAAATACTAATGAAAAAATAGGCTCTACCCCTTATCGACTTACTTTCCAAGCATTATGAAGCAATAAAAACATATATCTCACTGCAGGGAACTTTTTTGAAGTAATTTTCTAAGGTTTGCATGACCATGTACGGACCTGTCTAGAGGTTCACATGGTAGTGTGTGAACTATGTGTATAAGGCTACAAATTTGTAGTGGAAGGTTTGAAGTGTGTCTTAGGTCTATTATGGACTTCCCTCTGGATTTAAAATACCTACAACATAGAATATTAGGCCATAAAATGAATTAGACAATAGTGGATCTAATCTAAAACAGTTTGTGGGGGTCCCACCGGGTGTGCCAGAATGTAACACATAGAAGTCACCATTCCAAAAGAAATGAAATATAGTTGAATGTTTTTTATTGATTTTAAAGGGGTTACAACATGAGCTTCTCTCAAGAAAGGTTTTCCTCTTTTCTCAATGTGAATGTGATGCATTCATTGATGTCTTTCAGTGCCCTTAGTGTAGATGAATTTCTTGTGCAGGAGCTATTTCTTGGGTTCTCAAATATGTCCTTTGTACCTATTTGAGCCTAAAAAAATGTGTCAGTGCATTTGGGGACCTGTAATTGACCAGATTCCATATTTATGAAGACAAAATGATGTAAAAATCAAGGGAAACATGATAAAAACTGGAAATAAAATTTCAAGAAATGTTAAGAAGTGATACTTACCTTATATGTAGCTCTGAATTTATTGTAGAATAGGTTCGTGTTGTAGTATGTGAACCTCTAACTCAGATTCACACAATACTATGTGAACCAGATTTTTATCAACTATTTTTATGGATTCTAGTTAGAATGAGGTCCCAGTACTATTGCTTGATGTATGATAGGTGTGAGAGTGACAAAGAATAGTTTGGAGTGATTTCAACAAATTTTTGGTAAGGAAACCAAAATAGAAAGACATATTTCATGGTGAAAATGACCATCTATTTATAGATTTTGGCCAAGGCTAGGGGGTGAGGTGTCCCCTATGAGGTGGCTTGTGGCACATGTGGCTACTTGTGTGAAGGAATCCCTCACACATGTGTGAGGATGAGATGGAGAGTGAGTCATCTCTCCACATGTTTGGGAGAGATATTTAAAATATCCCTTTTTGGTGAGTGTGTGCACACATGTGTGAGCACAAATATCCTTTTAGGATAAGGGTGCACACATGTGTGAGTCCTAGTTAATTATGAACCTTAGCTAGGTTAGCCCTAGGTTAGGTGGATGAGGTGGCAAGTTAGGGATTATTTAGGGTTTGGATGATAACTAAACTTGATTAGTATTTATTAATGACAAGTAATTTTTAACCGTGGTGAGGTTTGACCAGGGTTGAATGTTTGAAGGTGGTCATATAGATACCATTATTAAGTGTAGAAAAGGGTTGAGATAGCCCCAGGATATTATAATTATGAGTGATGAAATTAAGTAATGAACATTATCTTTGAGACAATTTATGTAAATTTTGAGGGTTTTACAAATTTATTGGTCGTAATGGTGTATAAGGAGAAATATGCAACTTTTTGGTGCCTAAATTAACATATCCTCACCTAATTGTACACCTTCCAAAAGACCTTGTTTCTTATTTCTTTGAATTAATTTTACCAATCCTTCGGCTAGAATAATATAAATAAATAGGAAAATGGGTTCTCCTTGATAAATAACCCTAGAGGCATGAAAATAGGTCAAGGAAGAGCCATTGATGAGAACAAAGAAGGAAACCATTGAGACACAACTAATAATCCACTGTCTCCACTACTAAGAGAAGCCAAATTTCTCAAGAATTTGATCCAAAAACTATGAGGGGAATCTATCATAATCCTTAGACATATCTAATTTAATAAACATACCTCTTCAACCAGAATGCTGCATAGAATGGATAGCCTCCTGGGCTAGAATAACTCCATATAGAATTTGATGCCCCTCCAAAAATCCTCCTTATTCTTGGGATATTATGTTTTCCATAATATTTTTAAGACTTTCAGCTATCAACTTAGTGATGATCTTATAGGTCACATTGTAGAGAGCAATCGGGTGAAAATATCCAAGGTTGGCGGTTTGTCCCACTTTAGAAATCAAAGTGAGAAAAGTATGAGCTCAAAGCATAGTTCTATTTGAATGATATTATTCAATAGCTTGGATTAAATCCTCTCTTATGACATCCCAAAAATCCTTAAATAATTCAATTGAAAATCCATTGGACCCTGGAGATTTCCCTAATTTAATGCTAAAAACTAAACTCCTCACCTCATATTTATACATTGGTCTAAAAAGGGCTTGGTTTTCCTCAAATTAAATAATTTGGAGGATAAAATTAAGTATCTCTTATTGTGCTATAAGATTAGGTATAACAAGTACGGTAAAAATATTTTGAAAAAATATATGTTGCATGTTTCATACCTGGTATGGTATCCATCACTTGTTCATTGAAATCCTGAAGGTAAGTCAAAGAATTACTTTGTCTGCTTACCGATGTAGAGTGACAAAAGAAACTTGTGTTTCGATCCCCTTCCAATAGCCAAGCAATTCTCGCTCTTTGTTTCCAATAAATTTCCTCTTGATTATCGATGGAGTCTAATTATTTTTTGACCAGTTCATCTTCATATTTCATATCCTTTGTGATTTTTTTACTCCTAAAGTATATGGTGAGCTCCTCCATATATTCCAAAAAAGGAGCCTTTGGGGACTTGTAGACACTAAAATATGGTTAATACGATTAAGCACACACAAACAATGATCAAATTGGCATAATATATCCCCTTGGGTAGCCCTTAGGAGGCTCACAATGGTTCTAGCCACTCCGAAAGGGTTTTTGGAGGCTACTGGCCCAATTTTGGGAGGTTTTGGCCCAAAATTCACCACCGTCCCACCTGGGATAGTGGAAAATTCCCACTGTCCCACCCTGGGATCATGTGGGTCAGAAGGCACTGATTCCTTATGAAACACTTCTTAATGGAGGCCAAAATTGGAGATTCTCTTCCATACCCATTGCATGCCTCCCGTTTGACAAATAGCACCTCTTTCCATGCATGACCTTACTTGCATTTTTGCACATGAGCCCCTTTGGGCTATAAAATGGATACATGGTCCACACAAAAATAGGGAGAGGAGTTCTAGGATATGCAACAAAGTTCTGCCAATATTTCTCCCCAATGTATTGAGCTTTCTTACCCTCATAATCTCCCCTTAGCGAGGAGGTTATCGGGTGACTTCAAGAGGCCCTTTTGAGCATAACTTTTCCACCCGAGTTAATGTATTCATAAAATTTGATGAAAACACCCCTTATACTATTTAGGATAATTCCCCAGTGATATTGGTAGCAAAACATGCATAGAATTAGTGGGTATCCCTTCCTAGGGTGCCCCCACCGGTATGAGGAGAAATGCTTGCATAATTTTATTAAATTTTATTAATTAAATTATTTTAGATCCTCATATGATCCTATGGTTTTAATTTAATGCAACTTGGAGTTATATTGACTGAGTTATAGCATTTTTAAGTTTTTGTAGGTTCGTAGGGCCCATCCGGGCACCCTAGTTGTATGCAAGTGGATATGGACCTCAATTTTAAAATATAACAATATGGGTTGTATTGAAATGTTTATTTATACACTCTTTCCAAATTTCATGAGTTTTGTATATGTTTAGGTTCAGTATTTGCTTGTCTTGGTTTTCGTAGGTTGCAAGTGGGCAACACAAAATCGAGGGGTCTACGAATGCAATTTATGATATGTTTTTGGTTATATCCTCTCAAAAAATCCTCTTTGAAATCTCCAAAAATTTTAAAATCATTCCGAGTTGATTTTATTTAGTTTTAATATATGTGTTATTTTGCCCCTATGGGGATTGCATGTTTTCCACCATACACCCTTGCTATTTAATCCCTTTGGATTCCTTGTGTGTAGGTGTAGGTTCTTATAAGGAATTGGGAAGGAATATAAGACATCATATATTGAATATACAACCAGCAATGACATCAGAACACCCACCTCGATTGTGGGTATGAGGAAAAGCACTAGATGTGCACCCCTATTCCTTGGAGGAATTGATACTTGGGCACCCCAAACATTGTAAAAATTGTATAACCTTTTAAGAACTCAAGAGTATTTCTATGTAACCTTGGATTTGATCCACCCAATTAATAAATAAGACACTCATTTCATTTCATTCTATATTGTTTGGTATTGCTTCATTTTCATATGCATGCTTCCGTTTGATTCTCATGTGCAATATGGGATAGATACATATATTTTTTATATTTATTAGGTGCACTTATTTTCCCTAATTTAATGGCAATCATGGTGGTACCCTTGTCCCTTATGATTTAGGTGAAAATATGACCTCAATTTTGCAAATTTTGCCCTGTTTGTGTTGCAGGTGCTCCCCTCCCCACCCTGGAACGGTGGCAGAGCCTTTATCTAGAACACCCTGGGATGGTGGCTTCACCATACCACCCTGGGATGGTGGTGAGGCTTCTAATAATCCCACCCTGGAGCGGTGGTGAAACAGAGAAATTTCTACCCAAAAATTTAGAATTTGGAGAGCTCAAAATGGACAAAGTGCCTAAAACCTCTATTTTTTTGCTACATTTTCAGAGACTGTCAAAAATAAGTTTTCTTGCTTCATTTGCTTGCATAGAAAGGTTAAAAGTTACATTTTTTCTTTTATTATAACATCACATAGAAAAAGGAAGAATAAAAATCAAAAGAAATCTAAAGTAGCAATGCATCTTTGTGGCTTGATTGTTTATGGCTTACCCAATGGGTAAGTTAGCATTTAGGATTTGCATTCATAAGTTGCATTTGTAGGTTCTTTATCATAATTTTATGAAAGTAAAACACACTTATTTGCATGCATTTAGTGAAGGATCATCGAATGCTTATTTTATTACTTTCTTGGGATTAAAAGGAACCCCACACATCACGTTTTATCTTAACATAGGTGGCATTGGGCTCTCACATCCAATCCATCGATTGAGACCAATAGTGGATGTCATTACCACTTGATTGTATCATGTAAAATAGTATAATCGAAACCCATCCATGGCCAAGGCCGACCCAAGATATTTCCTAACAGTGCAAAATAGCATGCACTCCTCTTCGAAGAGGTGCATCTTTGCGCACGGGGTACTGGGTGAGGGTTGGTAGTACCTATGCTACCTCATTGGATATGGATTTCATTACCATATTCAGCTTGTGTGAGTATATAGGTGAAATCCTTTAAACATTTGAGTACATCATCAAACAATATTTTAAATATGTGACACAAGGTCATTATTTACAAACAACACATCTAAAAAACATGAAACAACTTAGGTATTCACATCTAAAACTTAAAGGAGATAATCACATTATTTACTTGTGTGCTTCTTTGATCATTTGATTATGTGTTATTAAGATGTAAAAGATATAATCATATACATCCAATCCTTAAAAGATATAATAATATTGTCTAATTTGGGTGTTTCCTTAATGTTGGGGTAGTCAACATAAGATCCTAGATCTGGGACCAAACCCTAAACCTAATTTAAAAAAAAGTAGGGTTTCAAAATCTAGTGTGGGTTCCCTTCAAGTTTTTCCTAGTCAATGCATTATGACAACTATTCATGGCCAATCTTGATCATGAGCTAGTGAAGTAGAATACTTTAGGAGAGGCCCTGAGCATCATCGTTATATGCATGAGGATTTCCTCACTCCTGAATGGAGCCCTGATAGTAGTCATATTTGCTATTCTCCTGAAGATCTCATCATTCCTGCATGACACCCTGAAAGTTGTTATGATATCCACTCCTCACACTAAAGACCTGATCACCAAAGTACCTATACCAAGAGAACATCAATGGGTTATCCACATGATAAAGTGGATTATTTGGTTAGCCAACACCGATTCCAATAACAAAATAGATATAATCATCCTTCCAAAGGGCCTAGCAGGGAGGTCTACACTCCCTCTACATCATGGTCTTCACCATATAGAACTCCCATCCAACAAGTGTTAGAAACCCAAAGTAGGCCTATGCAAAGTTCGCATGCACCATCGGCCAAAGTGAACATGAGCAAGCTTCTACCACAACCCTCCAAATATTGGGAACCTTTCATGAGGATCTTGGATTCCATGAAGGTACAAAATCATGACTCTGATGCTTTCACCAACTTTATGGAATACATACAAATATACTAGAAGCCTGCTATATACTTTCAAAATCATGAGGTCAAACCCATGCCTACAAATTCACTAGATCTTGGTTTGCATATCATCGCGAATATCAATAGGGTCCCCTATAAGCGAGTATTGGTTGACGTAGGTTCCTCGATAAACATTATTACCACATCTTCACTAAAGCATCTCAACCTTCCATCCTTGCGTATTGCACCTTCCAAGTTCACATTACAAGCATTCAATGATGCTTTATCCTCCACTATGGGCACAATAATCCTACTTGTTGAATTTGGAAAAAATATTGTGCCTACATTGTTCTACATCTTGGAGGGTGTGAGACAATATAGCATACTACTTTGAAGGCCATGGATAAGAGACATGGAATTTGTTCCATCTATAGTGCATCAATGCATTAAATACATTGATGACGGTAAGGTCCATGTGGTCCATGTTGACCCAGACCCTTTCAAGTATTATAAGAAGATATATCATCCACAAAGGCCTACAGTGTCACCTAAACATTTGGATACTAAACCCAATGACCTTATTTAGAGTCCAAATTCAACCCCATGGTTAGTCATGAAGCTACCTTCCCCACCGCTAGTACCATCCTCTATCTCTTCAAGCAAGGAAGAATCAGAAGATCCAACTATAGAAGCTCCCATAGTTGTCATCAATACACCTATAGAATATCTTATCACTCCTACCAAAAATGAGGAAGAACCCACTAGTGATATGGATGAATCAAATCATATCATACCATCTTCATCCATCATAGTTGATGATATAATTCAATTGACCTACCTAGAAATTGATGAGTGCATAGTACCCAATGCTGCATTCACACCCATCATTGAGTCGATCAAAGATCTAGGTAGTCCCCCTACCAAGTTTCCACCCATTGATAGCATTCCATATGTTCCCTCTGAACATGGAGGCCAAGCATATCATCTTGGACAAGTTGATGAGGTAGCCATAACTTATTCAAATGCAAATGCATCTTCTCATGAGTTTGTGGGAATGATCAATGTGATGAAAGATAACCAAAGTCCTTTGAATCCATCTATGCAACTTGCGACTCCATCCAACATCCCATACACACCATAGGAGATACCATTGATGGATTCGGTTACACCTACTACATCTCACTCAACATATCCAAAAGATCAAGAGTAGGTGTACCCACTAGACCAAAGTAAGGGTAACCCAACTACCATAGTTGAAAAATCTAAGTTGAAGGATGAGCATGAGCTAAATCAAGAACAAGAACATGTGGATATAATCGCTAGCCTTAATCATCATGAAGTATCCACATATACTCAGATATTAGGGACTTTTGATCCACCCTCGATCAACTATCTCCCAAATCCCACACCTAGTTCACCTCCACCAATTATTAGTTGCCATCCATGTTCTTCAATAGTCATACAGTCATTACCTCTGCTAGTTCCACAACATATCTTGGATAGGTTAGCCAATGTGGAGTTACATATGAATCAACAACACAATGATTTACAATAGATCTTGAGTGAACTCACAAGCATTGAGGTACAGTTGAGTAATCGTAGATCTCAATCCCATAAGTATCTGGACCAACCCACTCCTATGCAATTCAATATTAAGTATAAAAAAAATCAAGGGCTAAACTAACAGTGTCATCAACAGCGTCGCCCTAAGTGACAATTTATGCCCATTTTCAAGTCCATGGACTCTTTGTTTGAGCACCTCTTAGTAGCTAATGTGATCAACCTACTAGAGTGTTGACCTATCAATACAAACACACCAAAGCCCAAAACATATCACAAAGACCTATATTGCAAGTACCATAGGCAAAATGGGCATGACGTCCATAGGTGCTTCATTTTTAAACATGTAGTACATGATATAATCGATAGGAATGATCCTCAGGTCCAAGATATCATTGATGAGGGAACTTTATCCATGAGTGGAGAACTCATTTTAACCCATCAAAACATGGGCATTACCCAAAATACCCTAGCACAATCAGAGGGGTCAATTTCTATTGCTCCTTCTAGCCAAAACAATAACATTGCACCAATCATAGTACATACTGGGGGTATCCAAGGTGTAACACCTTCCCCACTATTTACATCATAATAAATGAAGCAAACTAGGTATTCTAAAGGTATCACACCTTCATCACTTCCTTTGATCACCACAAATGCTGGTGGTATACAAGGTATTGCACCTTCCTCCTAAGAACACAAAGTAAGAAAAGTTACAAAAGGCTCCAAAGATATCTACATACTTCTTCGTCAACCCATAACACCCCTAGGTGGTCTATAACTATCTATGTGACCCCAAAATGCTCCAAGGGCATCTATATACCTCTTGGTCAACCCATAAAACCTCTAGGTGGTCTATAACTATCTAGGTGACCCCAAAAGACTCCAAGGGTATCTACATACCACTTGATAAATCCATAACACCCCTAGGCAGTCTATAACTATCTAGGTGACCCCAAAAAGCTCCAAGGGTATCTACATACTGCTTGGTTAACCCATAACACCCCTAGGTAGTCTATAACAGTCTAGGTTACCCCAAAATTCTCCAAGGGTATCTACATACCACTTGGTCAACCCATAACACCCTAGACAGTCTATAACAGTCCAGGTGACCCCAAAATCTCCAAGGATATCTACATACCACTTGGTCAACCCATAACACCCCTAGACGGTCTATAACTATCTAGGTGACCCCAAAAGGCTCCAAGGGTATCTACATACCACTTGGTCAACCCATAACACCCCTAGGCGATCTATAACTATCTAGGTGACCCCAAAAGGCTCCTAGCAGGTTTTCATCATCTAGGTCAAGTAAAAATGCTCCTAGAAAATCTACGATCATATAGGTCAAACCTAAAAGCCCCAAAGGTATCCATAATCCCTTTGGTAACAACCAGATACCCCTAGGTAGCGTAGACACTTTTTAAGTGTCGTTGAACATCTAGGTCACCCAAAAGGCTCCTAGCACATTTTCATCATCTAGGTCAAGTAAAAATGCTCCTAGACCATCTATGATCATCTAGGTCAACTCTAAAAGCCCCAAAGGCATCAACAATTTATCTTGTCACAACCAAATGCCCCTAGGTAGTCGTAGACACTTTTTAAGTGCCGCTGAACGTCTAGGTCACCCAAAAGGCTTCTAGAGGGTTTTAACTATCTAGGTCAAGTAAAAATTCTCTAGACTATCTATGATCATCTAGGTCAACCCAAAAGCCCCAAAGGTATCCATAATCCCTTTGGTCACAACCAAATTCCCTTAGGCAGTCGTAGACACTTTCTAAGTGTCACTGATCGTCTAGGTCACCCAAAAGGATCCTAGTGGGTTTTCATCACCTAGGTCAATTAAAAATAGTCCTAGACCATCTATGATCATCTAGGTCAACCCTAAAATCCCCAAAGACATCCATAAGCCCTTTGATCATAGCCAAATGCCCCTAAGCAATTGTAGACACTTTTTAAGTGTCGCTGCCTATCTAGGTCACCCAAAAAGCTCCTAGCAGGTTTTCATCATCTAGGTCAAGTAAAAATGCTCTTGGACTATCTTCGATAATATAGGTCAACCCTAAAAGCCCCAAATGCATCCATAAGCTCTTTGTTAACAACAAAATTACCCTAGGTAGTCGTAGACACTTTCTAAGTGTCGCTAACTGTCTAGGTCACCCAAAAGGCTCCTAGCGGGTTTTCATCGTCTAGGTCAAGTAAAAATGCTCCTAGATTATATACGATCATTTATGTCAACCCTAAAATCCCCAAAGGCTTCCATAAGCTCTTTGGTCATATCCAAATTCCCCTAGGTAGTCGTAGACAATTTTTAAGTGGCACCGCCCGTCTAGGTCACCCAAAAGGCTCTTAGCGAGTTTTCACCATCTAGGTCAACTAAAAATGCTCCTAGGCTATATATGATAATCTAGGTCAACCCTAAAAGACCCAAAGGTATCCATAAGCCCTTTGATCATAGCCAAATTCCCTTAGGCGGTCGTAGACACTTTTTAAGTGTAATCACCCATCTAGGTCACCCAAAATGCTCTTAACAAGTTTTCACCATCTAGGTCAAGTAAAAATTCTCCTAGACTATCTGTGATCATCTAGGTCAACCCTAAAATCCCCAAAGGCATCCATAATCCCTTTTTTCACAATCAAATATCCTTAGGCAGTCGTAGACACTTTCTAAGTGCCGATGACTATGTAGGTCACCCAAAAGGCTCCTAGTGGGTTTTCATCATATAGGTCAAGTAAAAATGCTTCTAGAATATATACAATCATCTAGGTCAACCCTAAAATCCCCAAAGGCATCCATAAGACCTTTGGTCACAACCAAATGCCCCTAGGTAGTCGTAGACACTTTTTAAGTTTCATCGACCATATAGGTCACCCACAAGGCTCCTAGCGGGTTTTCATCGTATAGGTCAACTAAAAATGCTCCTAGAATATATACGATCATCTAGGTCAACCCTAAAAGCCCAAAAGTCATCCATAATCCTTTTGATGATATCCAAATGCCCCTAGGTAGTCGTAGACACTTTTTAAGTGTCATCATCCATCTAGGTCACCCAAAAATATCCTAGCGGGTTTTTACCATCTAGGTCAAGTTAAAACACTCCTAGACTATCTATGATCATCTAGGTCAACCCTAAAATCCCCAAATGCATCCATAAGCCCTTTTTTCACAACAAAATACCCCTAAGTAGCCGTAGACACTTTCTAAGTGCCACTAACTGTCTAAGTCACCCAAAAGTATCCTAGTGGGTTTTCATCATCTAGGTCAAGTAAAACTGCTCCTAGATAATATACAATCATCTAGGTCAACCCTAAAAGCCCCAAAGGCATCCATAATCCCTTTGATCATAGCGAAATGCTCCTATACAGTTGTAGACACTTTTTAAGTGTTATCATTCGTCTAGGTCACCCAAAAGGCTCCTAGTGGGTTTTTACCATCTAGGTCAAGTAAAAATGCTCCTAGACTATCTATGATCATATAGGTCAACCCTAAAATCCCCAAAGGCATCCATAAGCCCTTTGGTCACAACAAAATATCCCTAGGTAGTCGTAGACACTTTCTAAGTACCGTTGACTATCTAGGTCACCCAAAAGGCTCCTAGAAGGTTTTCATCATCTAGGTCAAGTAAAAATGCTCCTATACCATGTAAAATCATCTAGGTTAACCCTAAAAGCCTCAAAGGCATCCATAATCCCTTTGGTCACAGCCAAATACCCCTAGGAAGTCGTAAACACTTCTTAAGTGTTGCTGAACATCTAGGTCACCCAAAAGGCTCCTAGCGGGTTTTCATCATCTAGGTTAATTAAAAATGCTCCTAGACCATCTACGATCATCTATGTCAACTCTAAAAGCCTCAAAGGCATCCATAATTCCTTTGGTCACAACCAAATTCCCCTAGGTAGTTGTAGACACTTTTTAACTGCCATTAGATGTCTAGATCACCCAAAAGGCTCCTAGAGGGTTTTAAATGTCTAGGTCAAGTAAAAATGCTCCTAGACTATCTACGATCATCTAGGTCAATGCAAAAATCCCCAAAGGCATCCATAATCTCTTTGGTCACAACCAAATGCCCCTAGGTAGTCGTAGATACTTTCTAAGTGTCACTGATTGTCTAGGTCACCCAAAAGGATCCTAGCGGGTTTTCATCGTATAGGTCAAGTAAAAATTCTCCTAGACCATCTACGATCATGTAGGTCAACCCTAAAAGACCCAAAGGCATCCATAAGCCCTTTTATCATAGACAAATGCCCCTAAGAAATCGTAGACACTTTTTAAGTGTCGATGCCCGTCTAGGTCACCCAAAAGGCTCCTAACAGGTTTTCACTGTCTAGATCAAGTAAAAATGCTCCTGGACTATCTACGATCATCTAGGTCAAACCTAAAAGCCCCAAAGGCATCCATAAGTCCTTTGTTCACAAAAAAAATGCCCCTAGGTAGTCGTAGACACTATCTAAGTGTCGTTGATTATCTAGGTCACCCAAAAGGCTCCTATCAGGTTTTCATCATCTAGGTCAATTAAAAATGCTCCTATATTATATACGATCATCTAGGTCAACCCTAAAAGCCCCAAAGGCATCCATATGCCCTTTGGTCATATGCAAATTCCCCTAGGTAGTCATAGACACTTTTTAAGTGTCACCACCCATGTAGATCACCCAAAAGGCTCCTAGCGGGTTTTCATCATCTAGGTCAACTAAAAATGTTCTTAGACTATATACAATCATCTAGGTCAACCCTAAAATCCCCAAATGCATCCATAAGCCCTTTGATCATAGCCAAATGCCCCTAGGTAGTCATAGAAACTTTTTAAGTGTCGTCGTCTGTCTTGGTCACCCAAAAGGTTCCTAGAGGGTTTTCACAATCTAGGTTAAGTAAAAATGCTCCTAGACTATCTACAATCAACTATGTCAACCCTAAAAGACCCAAAGGCATCCATAAGACCTTTTTTCACAACCAAATAACCGTAGGCAGTCGTAGAAACTTTCTAAGTTCCGCTGACTAGCTAGGTCACCCAAAAGGGTTCTAGCGGGTTTTCATCATTTGGGTCAAGTAAAAATGCTCCTAGAATATATACAATCATCTAAGTCAAGCCTAAAAGCCCCAAAGGTATCCATAAGCCCTTTTTTCATAGAAAGATGCCCCTAGATAGTTGTAGACACTTTTTAAGTGCCATCACATGTTTAGGTCACCCAAAAGGCTCTTAGCAATTTTTCACCGTCTAGGTCAAATAAAAATGCTCCTAGACTATCTACGATCATCTAGGTCAACCCTAAAATCCCCAAAGGCATCCATAAGCCCCTTTTTCACAACCAAATTTCCCTAGGCAGACATAGACAGTTTCTAAGTGTCGATGACTATCTAGGTCACCGAAAAGGCTCCTAGTGGGTTTGCATCATCTAGGTCAAGTAAAAATGCTTCTAGAATATATAAAATCATCTATGTCAACCCTAAAATCCCCAAAGGCATCCATAAGCCCTTTTTTCACAATCAAATATCCTTAGGCAGTCGTAGACACTTTCTAAGTGCCGATGACTATGTAGGTCACCCAAAAGGCTCCTAGTGGGTTTTCATCATCTAGGTCAAGTAAAAATGCTTCTAGAATATATACAATCATCTAGGTCAACCCTAAAATCCCCAAAGGCATCCATAAGACCTTTGGTCACAACCAAATGCCCCTAGGTAGTCGTAGACACTTTTTAAGTTTCATCGACCATATAGGTCACCCATAAGGCTCCTAGCGGGTTTTCATCGTATAGGACAACTAAAAATGCTCCTAGAATATATACGATCATCTAGGTCAACCCTAAAAGCCCAAAAGTCATCCATAATCCCTTTGATGATATCCAAATGCCCCTAGGTAGTCATAGACACTTTTTAAGTGTCATCATCCATCTAGGTCACCCAAAAATATCCTAGCGGGTTTTTATCATCTAGGTCAAGTTAAAACACTCCTAGACTATCTATGATCATCTAGGTCAACCCTAAAATCCCCAAAGGCATCCATAAGCCCTTTTTTCACAACCAAATACCCCTAAGTAGCCGTAGACACTTTCTAAGTGCCACCGACTGTCTAAGTCACCCAAAAGTATCCTAGTGGGTTTTCATCATCTAGGTCAAGTAAAACTTCTCCTAGACAATATACAATCATCTAGGTCATCCCTAAAATCCCCAAAGGCATCCATAATCCCTTTGATCATAGCGAAATGCCCCTATACAGTCGTAGACACTTTTTAAGTGTTGTCATTCGTCTAGGTCACCCAAAAGGCTCCTAGTGGGTTTTTACCATCTAGGTCAAGTAAAAATGCTCCTAGACTATCTATGATCATCTAGGTCAACCCTAAAATCCCCAAAGGCATCCATAAGCCCTTTGGTCACAACAAAATATCCCTAGGTAGTCGTAGACACTTTCTAAGTACCGTTGACTATCTAGGTCACCCAAAAGGCTCCTAGCAGGTTTTCATCATCTAGGTCAAGTAAAAATGCTCCTATACCATGTAAAATCATCTAGGTTAACCCTAAAAGCCTCAAAGGCATCCATAATCCCTTTGGTCACAACCAAATACCCCTAGGAAGTCGTAAACACTTCTTAAGTGTCGCTGAACATCTAGGTCACCCAAAAGGCTCCCAGCGGGTTTTCATCATCTAGGTCAAGTAAAAATGCTCCTAGACCATCTACGATCATCTATGTCAACTCTAAAAGCCTCAAAGGCATCCATAATTCCTTTGGTCACAACCAAATTCCCCTAGGTAGTTGTAGACACTTTTTAACTGTCATTGGATGTCTAGATCACCCAAAAGGCTCCTAGAGGGTTTTAAATGTCTAGGTCAAGTAAAAATGCTCCTAGACTATCTACGATCATCTAGGTCAATGCAAAAATCCCCAAAGGCATCCATAATCTCTTTGGTCACAACCAAATGCCCCTAGGTAGTCGTAGATACTTTCTAAGTGTCACTGATTGTCTAGGTCACCCAAAAGGATCCTAGCGGGTTTTCATCGTATAGGTCAAGTAAAAATTCTCCTAGACCATCTACGATCATGTAGGTCAACCCTAAAAGACCCAAAGGCATCCATAAGCCCTTTTATCATAGAAAAATGCCCCTAAGCAATCGTAGACACTTTTTAAGTGTCGATGCCCGTCTAGGTCACCCAAAAGGCTCCTAACAGGTTTTCACTGTCTAGATCAAGTAAAAATGCTCTTGGACTATCTACGATCATCTAGGTCAAACCTAAAAGCCCCAAAGGCATCCATAAGTCCTTTGTTCACAAAAAAAATGCCCCTAGGTAGTCGTAGACACTATCTAAGTGTCGTTGATTGTCTAGGTCACCGAAAAGGCTCCTATCGGGTTTTCATCATCTAGGTCAAGTAAAAATGCTCCTATATTATATACGATCATCTAGGTCAACCCTAAAAGCCCCAAAGGCATCCATATGCCCTTTGGTCATATGCAAATGCCCCTAGGTAGTCATAGACACTTTTTAAGTGTCACCACCCATGTAGATCAAACAAAAGGCTCCTAGCGGGTTTTCATCATCTAGGTCAACTAAAAATGTTCTTAGACTATATACAATCATCTAGGTCAACCCTAAAATCCTCGAATGCATCCATAAGCCCTTTGATCATAGCCAAATGCCCCTAGGTAGTCATAGAAACTTTTTAAGTGTCGTCGTCTGTCTTGGTCACCCAAAATGTTCCTAGAGGGTTTTCACAATCTAGGTTAAGTAAAAATGCTCCTAGACTATCTACAATCAACTATGTCAACCCTAAAAGACCCAAAGGCATCCATAAGACCTTTTTTCACAACCAAATAACCGTAGGCAGTCGTAGAAACTTTCTAAGTTCCGCTGACTAGCTAGGTCACCCAAAAGGGTTCTAGCGGGTTTTCATCATTTGGGTCAAGTAAAAATGCTCCTAGAATATATACAATCATCTAAGTCAAGCCTAAAAGCCCCAAAGGTATCCATAAGCCCTTTTTTCATAGAAATATGCCCCTAGATAGTTGTAGACACTTTTTAAGTGCCATCACCTGTTTAGGTCACCTAAAAGGCTCTTAGCAATTTTTCACCGTCTAGGTCAAGTAAAAATGCTCCTAGACTATCTACGATCATCTAGGTCAACCCTAAAATCCCCAAAGGCATCCATAAGCCCCTTTTTCACAACCAAATTTCCCTAGGCAGACATAGACAGTTTCTAAGTGTCGATGACTATCTAGGTCACCGAAAAGGCTCCTAGTGGGTTTGCATCATCTAGGTCAAGTAAAAATGCTTCTAGAATATATACAATCATCTAGGTCAACCCTAAAATCCCCAAAGGTATCCATAATCTCTTTGGTCACAACCAAATGCCCCTAGGTAGTCGTAGACACTTTTTAAGTGTCATCGCCCCTCTAGGTCACCCAAAAGGCTCCTAGCAGGTTTTCATTGTCTAGATCAAGTAAAAATGCTCTTAGAATATATACGATCATCTATGTCAACCCTAAAAGCCCCAAAGGCATCCATAAGACCGTTGATCATATCCAAATTCCCATAGGCAGTCGTAGACACTTTTAAAGTGTCGTCATCCATCTAGGTCACCCAAAAGGCTCCTGGCAGGTTTTTACCATCTAGGTCAAGTAAAAATGCTCCTAGAATATCTATGATCATCTAGCCCTAAAATTCCAAAAGGCATCCATAAGCCCTTTGGTCACAACAAAATATCCCTAGTCGTAGATACTTTCTAAGTACCGTTGACTGTCTAAATCACCAAAAAGGCTCCTAGTAGGTTTTCAACATCTAGGTCAAGTAAAAATGATCCTATACCATGTAACATCATCTAGGTTAACCCTAAAAGCCTCAAAGGCATCCATAATCCCTTTGGTCACAACCAAATATCCCTAGGTAGTCGTAGACGCTTTCTAAGTACCGCTGATTGTCTAAATCACCAAAAAGGCTCCTAGCACGTTTTCAACATCTAGGTCAAGTAAAAATGATCCTATACCATGTAACATCATCTAGGTTAACCCTAAAAGCCTCAAAGGCATCCATAATCCCTTTGGTCACAACCAAATACCCCTAGGTAGTCGTAAACAATTTTTAAGTGTCGTTGAACGTCTAGGTCACCCAAAAGGCTCCTAGCAGGTTTTCATCGTCTAGGTCAAGTAAAAATGCTCCTAGACCATCTACAATCATCTATGTCAACTCTAAATGCATCAAAGGCATCCATAATTCCTTTGGTCACAACCAAATTCCCCTAGGCAGTTGTAGACACTTTTTAACTGCCATTGGACGTCTAGCTCACCCAAAAGGTTCCTAGAGGGTTTTAACTATCTAGGTTAAGTAAAAATGCTCCTAGACTATCTACGATCATCTAGGTCATCCCAAAAAGCCCCAAAGGCATCCATAATCTCTTTGGTCACAACCAAATACCCCTATGCAGTCCTAGACTCTTTCTAAGTGTCACTGACTGTCAAGGTCACCCAAAAGGATCCTAGCATGTTTTCATCATCTAGGTCAAGTAAAAATGCTCTTAGACCATCTACAATCATCTAGGTCAACCCTAAAAGCCCCAAAGTCATCCATAATCCCTTTTATCATAGACAAATGCCCCTAGGCAATCGTAGACACTTTTTAAGTTTTGATGCCCATCTAGGTCACCCAAAAGGCTCCTAACAGGTTTTCACTGTCTAGATCAAGTAAAAATGCTCCTGGACTACCTACGATCATCTAGGTAAAACCTAAAAGCCCCAAAGGCATCCATAAGTCATTTTTTCACAAACAAATGCCCCTAGGTATTCATAGACACTTTCTAAGTGTCGTTGATTGTCTAGGCCACCAAAAAGGCTCCTAGCAGGTTTTCATCATCCAGGTCAAGTAAAAATGCTCTTATATTATATACGATCATCTAGGTAAACCCTAAAAGCCCCAAAGGCATCCACAAGCCCTTTGGTCATATACAAATTCCCTAGGTAGTCATAGACACTTTTTAAGTGTCACCACCCATGTAGATCATCCAAAAGGCTCCTAGCGGGTTTTCATCGTCTAGGTCAACTAAAAATGCTCTTAGACTATATACGATCATCTAGCTCAACCCTAAAATCCCCAAATGCATCCATAAGCCCTTTGATCATAGCCAAATGCCCCTAGGTAGTCATAGAAACTTTTTAAGTGTCATCATCTATCTTGGTCACCCAAAAGGTTCCTAGAGGGTTTTCACAATCTAGGTTAAGTAAAAATGCTCCTAGACTATCTACAATCAACTATGTCAACCCTAAAAGCCCCAAAGGCATCCATAAGCCCTTTTTTCACAACCAAATAACCCTAGGCAATCGTAGAAACTTTCTAAGTGTCGCTGATTGGCTAGGTCACCCAAAAGGGTTCTGGCGGGTTTTCATCATCTGGGTCAAGTAAAAATGCTCCTAGACTATATACAATCATCTAAGTCAAGTCCTAAAAGCCCCAAAGGTATTCATAAGCCCTTTTATCATAGAAAGATGCCCCTAGATAGTCGTAGACACTTTTGAGGTGTTATCACCTATTTAGGTCACCCAAAAGGCTCTTAGCAATTTTTCACCGTCCAGGTCAAGTAAAAATACTCCTAGACTATCTATGATCATCTAGGTCAACCCTAAAATCCCCAAAGGCATCCATAAACCCTTTTTTCACAACCAAATATCCCTAGGCAGACGTAGACACTTTCTAAGTGTCGATGACTATCTAGGTCACCGAAAAGGCTCCTAGTGGGTTTGCATCATCTAGGTCAAGTAAAAATGCTTCTAGAATATATACAATCATCTAGGTCAATCCTAAAATCACCAAAGGTATCCATAAGCCCTTTGGTCACAACCAAATGCCCCTAGGTAGTCGTAGACACTTTTTAAGTGTCATCGCCCCTCTAGGTCACCCAAAAGGCTCCTGGCAGGTTTTCATTGTCTAGGTCAACTAAAAATGCTCCTAGAATATATATGATCATCTATGTCAACCCTAAAATCCCCAAAGGCATCCATAAGACCTTTGATCATAGCCAAATTCCCATAGGCAGTCGTAGACCCCTTTTAAGTGTCGTCATCCGTCTAGGTCACCCAAAAGGCTCCTAACCAGTTTTTACCATCTAGGTCAGGTAAAATGCTCCTAGACTATCTATGATCATCTAGGTTAACCCTAAAATTCCCAAAGGCATCCATAAGCCCTTTTTTCACAACCAAATACCCCTAAGTAGTTGTAGAAACTTTCTAGGTGCCACTGACTGTATAGGTCACCCAAAAGGCTCCTAGCAGGTTTTCATCATCTAGGTCAAGTAAAAATGCTTCTAGACTATATACAATCATGTAGGTCAATCCTAAAACCCCCAAAGGCATCCATAATCCCTTTGGTCATAGCCAAATGCGCCTAGGTAGTCGTAGACAATTTTTAAGTGTCACCACCCATCTAGGTCACCCAAAAGGCTTCTAGTGTGTTTTCACCATCTAGGTCAACTAAAAATTCTCCTGGACTATATATGATCATATAGGTCAACCCTAACATCCCCAAAGGCATCCATAAGCCCTTTGGTCACAACAAAATATCCCTAGGTAGTCGTAGACACTTTCTAAGTACCGTTGACTGTCTAGATCACCAAAAAGGCTCCTAGCAGGTTTTCAACATCTAGGTCAAGTAAAAATTATCCTATAACATGTAACATCATCTAGGTTAACCCTAAAAGCCTCAAAGGCATCCATAATCCCTTTGGTCACAACAAAATACCCCTAGGCAGTCATAAACAATTTTTAAGTGTCGCTAAACATCTAGGTCACCCAAAATGCTCCTAGCAGGTTTTCATCGTCTAGGTCAATTAAAAATGCTCCTAGACCATCTACGATCATCTATGTCAACTCTAAAAGCATCAAAGGCATCCATAATTCCTTTGGTCACAACCAAATTCACCTAGGTAGTTGTAGACTCTTTTTAACTGCCATTGGACGTCTAGGTCACCCAAAAGGCTCCTAGAGGGTTTTAACTGTCTAGGTCAAGTAAAAATGCTCCTAGATTATCTACGATCATCTAGGTCAACCCAAAAATCCCCAAAGGCATCCATAATCTCTTTGGTCACAACAAAATACCCCTAGGTAGTCATAGACACTTTCTAAGTGTCACTGACTGTCTAGGTCACCCAAAAGGATCCTAGCGGGTTTTCATCATCTAGGTCAAGTAAAAATGCTCCTAGACCATCTACGATCATCTAGGTCAACCCTAAAACCCCCAAAGGCATCCATAATATCTTTTATCATGGAAAAATGCCCCTAGGCAATCGTAGAAAATTTTTAAGTGTCGATGCCCATCTAGGTCACCCAAAAGGCTCCTAACAGGTTTTCATTGTCTAGATCAAGTAAAAATGCTCCTGGACTATCTATGATCATCTAGGTCAAACCTAGAAGCCCCAAAGGCATCCATAAGTCCTTTGTTCACAAAAAAATGCCCCTAGGTAGTCGTAGACACTTTCTAAGTGCCTTTGATTGTCTAGGTCACCCAAAACTCCTAGCGGGATTTCATCATCTAGGTCAAGTAAAAATGCTCCTAGATTATATACGATCATCTAGGTCAACCCTAAAATTCCCAAAGGCATCCATATGCCCTTTGGTCATATACAAATGCCCCTAGGTAGTCATAGACACTTTTTAAGTGTCACCACCCATGTAGATCACCCAAAAGGCTCCTAGCAGGTTTTCATCGTCTAGGTCAACTAATAATGCTCTTAGACTATATACAATCATCTAGCTCAACCCTAAAATCCCCAAATGCATCCATAAGCCCTTTGATCATAGCCAAATACCCCTAGGTAGTCATAGAAACTTTTTAAGTGTCATCGTCTGTCTTGGTCACCCAAAAGGCTCCTAGAGGGTTTTCACCATCTAGGTTAAGTAAAAATACTCCTAGACTATCTACAATCAACTATGTCAACCCTAAAAGCCCCAAAGGCATCCATAAGCCCTTTTTTCACAACAAAATAACCCTAGGTAGTCGTAGAAACTTTCTAAGTGTCGCTGACTAGCTAGGTCACCCAAAAGGGTTCTAGCGGGTTTTCATCATCTGGGTGAAGTAAAAATGCTCCTAGACTATATACAATCATCTAAGTCAAGCCTAAAAGCCCCAAAGGTATCCATAAGCCCTTTTATCATAGAAAGATGCCCCTAGATAGTCGTAGACACTTTTTAAGTGCCATCACCTATTTAGGTCACCCAAAAGGCTCTTAGCAATTTTTCACCATCTAGGTCAAGTAAAAATGCTCCTATACTACTTATGATCATCTAGGTCAACCCTAAAATCCCCAACGGCATCCATAAGCCCTTTTTTCATAGCCAAATTCCCATATGTAGTCGTGGACACTTTTTAAGTGTCGTCATCCATCTAGGTCACCCAAAAGGCTCTTGGCAGGTTTTTACCATCTAGGTTAGGTAAAAATGCTCCTAGACTATCTACGATCATCTAGGTCAACCCTAAAATTCCCAAAGGCATCCATAAGCCCCTTTTTCACAACCAAATACCCCTAAGTAGTCGTAGAAACTTTCTAGGTGCCACTGATTGTATAGGTCACCCAAAAGGCTCCTAGCAGGTTTTCATCATCTAGGTCAAGTAAAAATGATCCTAGACTATATACAATCATGTAGGTCAACCCTAAAATCCCCAAAGGCATCCATAATCCCTTTGGTCATAGCCAAATGCCCCTAGGTAGTCGTAGACAATTTTTAAGTGTCACCACCTGTCTAGGTCACCCAAAAGGCTCTTAGTGTGTTTTCACCATCTAGGTCAACTAAAAATTCTCCTAGACTATATATGATCATCTAGGTCAACCCTAACATCTCCAAAGGCATCCATAAGCCCTTTGGTCACAAAAAAATATCCCTAGGTAGTTGTAGACACTTTCTAAGTACCGTTGACTATCTAGATCACCAAAAAGGCTCCTAACAGGTTTTCACTGTCTAGATCAAGTAAAAATGCTCCTGGACTATCTACGATCATCTAGGTCAACCTTAAAATCCCCAAAGGCATCCATAAGTCATTTTTTCACAACCAAATGCCCCTAGGTAGTCATGTACACTTTCTAAGTGTCGTTGATTGTCTAGGTCACCCAAAAGGCTCCTAGTAGGTTTCCATCATCTAGGTCAAGTAAAAATGCTCCTAGATTATATACGATCATCTAGGTCAACCCTAAAAGCCCCAAAGGCATCCATAAGCCCTTTGGCCATAGCAAAATGCCCCTAGGTATTCATAGACACTTTTTAAGCATCACCACCCATTTAGGTCACCCAAAAGGCTCCTAGCGGGTTTTCACCATCTAGATCAACTAAAAATGCTCTTAGACCATATACGATCATTTAGGTCAACCCTGAAAGCCCCAAATGTATCCATAAGCCCTTTGATCATAGCAAAATGCCCCTAGGTAGTCATAGGCACTTTTTAAGTGTTGTTATCCGTCTTGGTCACCCAAAAGGCTCCTAGAGGGTTTTCACCATCTAGGTTAAGTAAAAATGCTCCTAGATTATTTAAAATCATCTAGGTCAACCATAAAAGCCCCAAAGGCATCCATAAGCCCTTTTTTCACAAACAAATAACCCTAGGCAGTTGTAGAAACTTTCTAAGTGCCACTGACTGTCTAGGTCACCCAAAAGGCTCCTAGTAGGTTTTCATCATTTCGGTCAAGTAAAAATAATCCTAGACTATATACAATCATCTAAGTCAAGCCTAAAAGCCCCAAAGGTATCCATAAGCCCTTTTATCATAGACATATGCCCCTAAATAGTCGTAGACAGTTTTTAAGTGCCATCGCCTATTTAGGTCACCCAAAAGGCTCTTAGAGATTTTTCATCGTCTTGTCATGTAAAAATACTCCTAAACTATCTATGATCATCTAGGTCAACCCTAAAATCCCCAAAGGCATCCGTAAGCCCTTTTTTCACAACCAAATATCCCTAGGTAGTCGTAGACACGTTCCAAGTGCCGATGACTATCTAGGTCACCCAAAAGGCTCCTACTAGGTTTGCATCATCTAGGTCAAGTAAAAATGCTTCTAGAATATATACAATTATCTAGGTCAAGCCCAAAATACCCAAAGGAATCCATAAGCCCTTTGGTCACAACCAAATGCCCCTAGGTAGTTGTAGACACTTTTTAAGTGTCATCACTCGTCTAGGTCACCCAAAAGGCTCCTAGCTAGTTTTCATCGTCTAGGTCAACTAAAAATTCTCCTAGAATATATACGATCATCTAGGTCAACCTTAAAGGCCCCAAAGGCATCCATAATCCCTTTGATCATATCCAAATTCCCCTAGGCAGTCGTAGACACTTTTTAAGTGTCGTCATCCATCGAGGTCACCCAAAAGGCTCCTAGCGGGTTTTTACCATCTAGGTCAAGTAAAAACACTCCAAGACTATCTACGATCATCTAGGTCAACCCTAAAAGCCCCAAAGGCATCCATAAGACTTTTTTTCACAACCAAATACCCCTAAGTAGTCAAAGACACTTTCTAAGTGCCACTGATTGTCTAGGTCACCCAAAAGGCTCCTAGCGGGTTTTCATCATCTAGGTCAAGTAAAAATGCTCCTAGACTATATACAATCATCTAGGTCAACCCTAAAATCTCCAAAGGTATCCATAAGCCCTTTGGTCACAACCAAATGACCCTAGGTAGCCGTAGACAATTTTTAAGTGTCACCACCCCTCTAGGTCACCCAAAAGGCTCCTAGTATGTTTTCACCATCTAGGTCAACTAAAAATGCTCCTAGAATATATATGATCATCTAGGTAAACCCTAACATCCCCAAAGAAATCCATAAGACCTTTGGTCACAACAAAATATCCCTAGGTAGTCGTAGACAATTTCTAAGTACCGTTGTCTATCTAGGTCACCCAAAAGGCTCCTAGCAGGTTTTCACCATCTAGGTCAATTAAAAATGCTCCTATACCATGTAACATCATCTAGGTTAACCCTAAAAGCCTCAAAGGCATCCAATCCCTTTGGTCACAAAAAAATACCCTAGGCAGTCGTAAACACTTTTTAAGTGTCGTTGAATGTCTAGGTCACCCAAAAGGCTCCTAGCGGGTTTTCATCGTCTAGGTCAAGTAAAAATCCTCGTAGACCATCTACGATCATCTATGTCAACTCTAAAATCCTCAAAGGCATCCATAATTCCTTTGGTCACAACCAAATTCCCCTATGCATTTGTAAACACTTTTTAACTGCCATTGGACATCTAGGTCACCCAAAAGGCTCCTAGAGGGGTTTAACTGTCTAGGTCAAGTAAAAATGCTCCTAGACAATCTACGATCATCTAGGTCAACCCAAAAATCCCCAAAGGCATACATAATCCCTTTGGTCACAACCAAATGCCCCTAGGAAGTCATAGACACTTTCTAAGTGTCACTAACCGTCTAGGTCACCCAAAAGGATCCTAGCGGGTTTTCATCCTCTAGGTCAAGTAAAAATGCTCCTAGACCATCTACGATCATCTATGTCAAACCTAAAAGCCCCAAAGGCATACATAAGCCCTTTTATCATAGACAAATGCCCCTAGGAAATCGTAGACACTTTTTAAGTGTCGATTCCCATGTAGGTCACCCAAAAGGCTTCTAGCAAGTTTTCACTGTCTAAATCAAGTAAAAATGCTCCTGGAATATCTACGATCATCTAGGTCAACCCTAAAAGCCCCAAAGGCATCCATAAGTCCTTTTTCACAACCAAATGCCCCTAGGTAGTCATAGACACTTTCTAAGTGTCGTTGATTTTCTAGGTCACCCAAAAGGCTCCTAGTGGGTTTTCATCATCTAGGTCAAGTAAAAATGCTCCTAGATTATATACAATCATCTAGGTCAAACCTAAAGGCCCCAAAGGAATCCATAAGCCCTTTGGTCATAGCCAAATGGACCTAGGTAGTCGTAGACACTTTTTAAGTGTCACCACCCATGTAGGTCACCCAAAAGGCTCCTAGCGGGTTTTCATCGTCTAGGTTAACTAAAAATTCTCTTAGAGTATATACGATCATATAGGTCAACCCTAAAAGCTCCAAATGCATCCATAAGCCCTTTGATCATGGCAAAATGCCCCTAGGTAGTCATAGACACATTTTAAGTGTCGTCATCTGTCTTGGTCACCCAAAAGGCTCCTAGAGGGTTTTCACCATCTAGGTTAAGTAAAAATGCTCCTAGACTATCTACAATCATCTAATTCAACCCTAAAATCCCCAAAGGCATCCATAAGACCTTTTTTCACAACCAAATAAGCCTAGGCAGTCGTAGAAACTTTCTAAGTGCCGTTGACTGTCTAGGTCACCCAAAAGGCTCCAAGTGGGTTTTCATCATCTGGGTCAAGTAAAAATGCTCCTAGACTATATACAATCATCTAAGTCAACCATAAAAGCCCCAAAGGTATCCATAAGCCCTTTTATCATATATAGATGCCCCTAGATAGTCGTAGACACTTTTTAAGTGCCATCGCTTGTTTAGGTCACCCAAAAGGCTCTTAGCGAGTTTTCATTGTCTAGGTGAAGTAAAAATGCTCCTAGACTATCTATGATCATATATGTCAACCTTAAAATCCCCAAAGGCATCCATAAGCCCTTTTTTATCAACCAAATATCCCTAGGCAGTCATAGAAACTTTCTAAGTGCTGATGACTATCTAGGTCACCCAAAAGGCTCCTAGCGGGTATGCATCATCTAGGTCAAGTAAAAATGCTTCTAGAATATATACAATCATCTAGGTAAACCCTAAAATCCCCAAAGGCATCCATAAGCCCTTTGGTCACAACCAAATGCCCCTAGGTAGTTGTAGACACTTTTTAAGTGTCATCGCCCGTCTAGGTCACCCAAAAGGCTCCTAGCAGGTTTTCATCGTCTAGGTCAACTAAAAATGCCCCTAGAATATATACGATCATCTAGGTCAACCGTAAAATCCCTAAAGTCATCCATAATCCCTTTGATCATAGCCAAATGCCCATACGCAGTCGTAGACACTTTTTAAGTGTCGTCATACGTCTAGGTCACCCAAAAGGCTCCTAGCAGGTTTTTACAATCTACGTCAAGTAAAAATGCTCCTAGACTATTTACGATCATCTAGGTCATCAAATGCCCCTAGGTAGTCATAGACAATTTTTAAGTGTCACCGCCCATTTAGGTCACCCAAAAGGATCCTAGTGTGTTTTCACCATCTAGGTCAACTAAAAATGCTCCTAGACTATATATCATCATCTAGGTCAACAATAACATCCCCAAAGGCATCCATAAGCCCTTTGGTCACAATAAAATATTCCTAGGTAGTCGTAGATACTTTCTAAGTACCGCTGACTGTCTAGGTCACCCAAAAGGCTCCTAGCAGGTTTTCACCATCTAAGTCAAGTAAAAATGCTCCTATACCATATAAAATCATTTAGGTTAGCCCTAAAAGCCTCAAAGGCATCCATAATCCATTTGGTCACAACCAAATACCCCTAGGCAATCGTAAACACTTTTTAAGTGTCGCTGAACGTCTAGGTCACCCAAAAGGCTCCTAGCAGGTTTTCATCATCTAGGTCAACTAAAAATTCTCCTAGACCATCTACGATCATCTATGTCAACTCTAAAAGCCTAAAAGGCATCCATAATTCCTTTGGTCACAACAAAATTCCCCTAGGCAGTTGTACACACTTTTTAACTGCCATTGGACGTCTAGGTCACCCAAAAGGTTCCTAAAGGGTTTTAACTGTCTAGGTCAAGTAAAAATGCTCCTAGACTATCTACGATCATCTAGGTCAACCCAAAAATCCCCAAAGGCATCCATAATCCCTTTGGTCACAACAAAATGCACCTAGGCAGTCGTAGACACTTTCTAAATGTCATTAACTGTCTAGGTCACCCAAAAGGATCCTAGCGGGTTTTCATCGTCTAGGTCAAGTAAAAATGCTCCTAGACAATATACAATCATCTAGGTCAACCCTAAAAGCCCAAAAGGCATCCATAAACCATTTCATCATAGAAAAATGCCCATAGGAAATTGTACACTTTTTAAGTGTCGATGCTCATGTAGGTCACCCAAAAGGCTCCTAGCAGGTTTTCACTGTCTAGATCAAGTAAAAATGCTCTTGGACTATCTACGATCATCTAGGTCAACCCTAAAATCCCCAAAGCCATCCATAAGTCCTTTGTTCACAACCAAATTCCCCTAGGTAGTCGTAGACACTTTCTAAGTGCCGTTGATTGTCTAGGTCATCCAAAAGGCTCCTAGCAGGTTTTCATCATCTAGGTCAAGTAAAAATGCTCCTAGACTATATACGATCATCTAGGTCAACCCTAAAAGCCCCAAAGGCATCCATAAGACCTTTTGTCATAGCCAAATGCCCTTATGTAGTCGTAGACACTTTTTAAGTGTCACCACCCATGTAGGTCACCCAAAATGCTCCTAGCGGGTTTTCATTGTCTAGGTCAACTAAAAATGCTCTTAGACTATATACGATCATCTAGGTCAACCCTAAAAGCCCCAAATGCATCCATAAGCCCTTTGATCATAGCAAAATTCCCCTAGGTAGTCATAGACACTTTTTAAGTGTCATCGTCTGTCTTGGTCACCCAAAAGGCTCCTAGAGCGTTTTCACCATCTAGGTTAGGTAAAAATGCTCCTAGACTATCTGCAATCATCTAGGTCAACCCTAAAAGCCCCAAAGGAATCCATAAGCCCTTTTTTCACAACCAAATAACCCTAGGTAGTCGTAGACACTTTTTAAGTTCCGCTGACTATCTAGGTCACCAAAAAGGCTCCTAGCAGGTTTTCATCATCTGGGTAAAGTAAAAATGCTCCTAGACTATATACAATCCTCTAAGCAACCCTAAAAGTCCCAAAGGTATCCATAAGCCCTTTTATCATAGATAGATGCCCCTAGATAGTCATAAACAATTTTTAAGTGCCATCACCTTTTTAGGTCACCCAAAAGGCTCTTAGCAAGTTTTCACCATCTAAGTTAAGTAAAAATGCTCCTAGACTATCTATGATCATCTAGGTCAACCCTAAAATCCCCAAAGGCATCCATAAGCCCTTTTTTCACAACCAAATATCCCTAGGCAGTCATAGACACTTTCTAAGTACCGATGACTATCTATGTCACCCAAAAGTCTCCTAGTGGGTTTGCATCATCTAGGTCAAGTAAAAATGCTTCTAGAATATATACAATCATCTAGGTCAATCCTAAAATCCCCAAAGATATCCATAAACCCTTTGGTCACAACCAAATGCCCCTAGGTAGTAGTAGACACTTTTTAAGTGTCATCACCTGTCTAGGTCACCCAAAAGGCTCCTAGCAGGTTTTCATTATTTAGGTCAACTAAAAATGCTCCTAGAATATATACAATCATCTATGTCAACCCTAAAATCCCCAAAGGCATCCATAATACCTTTGATCATAGCCAAATGCCCATAGGCAGTCGTAGACACCTTTTAAGTGTCGTCATTCGTCTAGGTCACCCAAAAGGCTCCTGGCAAGTGTTTACCATCTAGGTCAGGTAAAAATACTCCTAGATTATCTACGATCATCTAGGTTAACCCTAAAATCTCCAAAGGCATCCATAAGCCCTTTTTTCACAACCAAATACCCCTAAGTAGTCGTAGAAAATTTCTAGGTGCCATTGACTATATAGGTCACCCAAAAGGCTCTTAGCAGGTTTTCATCATCTAGGTCAAGTAAAAATGCTCCTAGACTATATACAATCATGTAGGTCAATCCTAAAATCCCCAAAGGCATTCATAAGCCCTTTGGTCATAGCCAAATACCCCTAGTGTCACCACCCGTCTAAGTCACCCAAAAGGATCCTAGTGTGTTTTCACCATCTAGGTCAACTAAAAATGCTCCTAGACTATATATGATCGTCTAGGTCAACACTAACATCCCCAAAGGCATCCATAAGCCCTTTGGTCACAAAAAAATATCCCTAGGTAGTCGTAGACACTTTCTAAGTACCGCTAAATTTCTAGGTCACCTAAAAGGCTCCTAGCAGGTTTTCACCATCAAGGTCAAGAAAAATGATCCTAGACCATGTAACATCATCTAAGTTAACCCTAAAAGCCTCAAAGGCATCCATAATCCCTTTGGTCACAACCAAATACCCCTAGGTAGTCGTAAACAATTTTTAAGTGTCGCTGAACGTCTAGGTCACCCAAAAGGCTCCTAGTGGGTTTTCATCATCTAGGTCAAGTAAAAATGCTCCTAGACCATCTACGACCATCTATGTCAACTCTAAAAGCCTCAAATGCATCCATAATTCCTTTGGTCACAACCAAATTCTCCTAGGTAGTTGTAGACACTTTTTAACTGCCATTGGATGTCTAGGTCACCCAAAGTGCTCCTAGAATATCTACGATCATCTAGGTCAACCCAAAAATCCCCAAAGGCATACATTATCCCTTTGGTCACAACCAAATGCCCATAGGTAGTCGTAGACACTTTCTAAGTGTCACTGACCATCTAGGTCACCCAAAAGGATTCTAGTGGGTTTTCATCGTCTAGGTCAAGTGAAAATGCTCTTAGACCATCTACGATCATATAGGTCAACCCTAAAAGCCCCAAAGGCATCCATAAGCCATTTTATCATAGACAAATACCCCTAGGCAATCGTAGATACTTTTTAAGTGTCGATTCCCGTCTAGGTCAACCAAAAGGCTCCTAGCAAGTTTTCACTGTCTAGATCAAGTAAAAATGCTCTTGGACTATCTAAGATCATCTAGGTCAACCTTAAAAGCCCCAAAGGCATCCATAAGTCATTTTTTCACAACCAAATTCCTGTAGGTAGTCGTAGACACTTTCTAAGTGTCGCTGATTGTATAGGTCACCCAAAAGGCTCCTAGCAGGTTTTCATCATCTAGGTCAAGTAAAAAGGCTCCTAGATTATATACGATCATCTAGGTCAACCCTAAAATCGCCAAAGACATCCATAAGCCCTTTGGTCATAGCCAAATTCCCCTAGGTAGTCGTAGAAACTTTTTAAGTGTCACCACCCACATAGGTCACCCAAAAGGCTCCTAGCGGGTTTTCATCGTCTAGGTCAACTAAAAATGGTCTTAGACTATATACGATCATTTAGGTCAACCCTAAAAGCCCCAAATGCATCCATAAGCCCATTGATCATATCCAAATACCCCTAGATTTTCTTGGTCACCCAAAAGGCTCCTAGAGGGTTTTAACCATCTATGTTAAGTAAAAATGCTACTAGACTATCTACAATCATCTAGGTCAACCCTAAAAGCCCCAAAGGCATCCATAAGCCCATTTTTCACAACCAAATAACCCTAGGCAATCGTAGACACTTTCTAAGTGCCGCTAACTGTCTAGGTCACCCAAAAGGATTCGAGCGGGTTTTCATCATCTAGGTCAAGTAAAAATGCTCCTAGACTATATACAATCATCTAAGTCAACCCTAAAATTCCCAAAGCAATCCATAAGCCCTTTGGTCAGAGCCAAATGCCCCTAGGTAGTCCTAGACACTTTTTAAGTGTCATTGCCCATCTACATCACCAAAAAGGCTCCTAGCGGGTTTTCACCGTCTAGGTCAACTAAAAAAGCTCCTAGACTATCTACGATCATAAAGGTCAGCCCTAAAATCCCCAAAGGTATCCATAATAACTTTTATCATAGAAAGATGCCCCTAGATAGTCATAGACACTTTTTAAGTGCCATCACCCATTTAGGTCACCCAAAAGGCTTCTAGCGGGTTTTCACCATCTAGGTCAAGTAAAAATCCTCTTATACCATGTAAAATCATATAGGTTAACCCTAAAAACTTCAAAGGCATCTATAATCCCATTGGTCACAACCAAATACCCCTAGGCAGTCGTAAACACTTTTTAAGTGTCGCTGAACGTCTAGGTCACCCAAAAGGCTCCTAGCAGGTTTTCATCATCTAGGTCAAGTAAAAATGATCCTATACCATATACAATCATCTATGTCAACTCTAAAAGCCTCAAAGGCATCCATAATTCCTTTGGTCACAAACAAATTCCCCTAGGAAGTTGTAGACACTTTTTAACTGCCATTGGACGTCTAGGTCACCCAAAAGGCTCCTAGAGGGTTTTAACTGTCTAGGTCAAGTAAAAATTCTCCTAGACTATCTACGATCATCTAGGTCAACCCAAAAATCCCCAAAGACATCCATAATCCCTTTGGTCACAACCAAATGCCCCTAGGCAGTTGTAGACACTTTCTAAGTATCACTGACCATCTAGGTCACCCAAAAGGATCCTAACAGGTTTTCATCGTCTAGGTCAAGTAAAAATGCTCCTAGACCATATATGATCATCTAGGTCAACCCTAAAAGCCCCAAAGGCATCCATAAGCCCTTTTATCATAGAAAAATTCCCCTAGGTAATCGTAGAAACTTTTTAAGTGTCGATGCCCGTCTAGGTCACCCAAAAGTCTCCTAGTAGGTTTCCATTGTCTAGATCAAGTAAAAATGCTCTTGGACTATCTACGGTCATCTAAGTCAACCCTAAAAGCCCCAAAGGCATCCATAAGTCCTTTTTTCACAACCAAATTCCCCTAGGTATTCGTAGACACTTTCTAAGTGCCGCTGATTGTCTAGGTCCCCCAAAAGGCTCCTAGAGGGTTTATATCATCTAGGTTAAGTAAAAATGCTCCTAGATTATATACGATCATCTAGGTCAACCCTAAAAGTCCCAAAGGCATCCACAAGCCCTTTGGTCATAGCAAAATGCCCCTAGGTAGTCGTAGACACTTTTTTAAGTGTCACCACCCATGTAGGTCACCCAAAAGGCTCCTAGCGGGTTTTCATCGTCTAGGTCAACTAAAAATGCTCTTAGACTATATACGATTATCTAGGTCAATCTTAAAAGCCCCAAAGGCATCCATAAGCCCTTTGATCATAGCCAAATGCCCCTAGGTAGTCATAGACACTTTTTAAGTGTCGTCGTCTGTCTTGGTCACCCAAAAGTCTCCTAGAGGGTTTTCACCATCTAGGTTAAGTAAAAATTCTCCTAGACTATCTACAATCATCTAGGTCAACCCTAAAAGCCCCAAAGGCATCCATAAGCCTTTTTTCACAACCAAATAACCCTAGGCAGTCATAGACACTTTCTAAGTGCCCCTGACTGTCTAGGT
Source organism: Wollemia nobilis (assembly GCA_028583015.1). Lineage (NCBI taxonomy): Eukaryota > Viridiplantae > Streptophyta > Pinopsida > Araucariales > Araucariaceae > Wollemia > Wollemia nobilis. The sequence continues at coordinate 7,855,976 of JAQPPZ010002550.1, forward strand.
CACCCAAAAGGCTCCTAGCAGGTTTTCATCATCTGGGTCAAGTAAAAATGCTCCTAGACTATATACAATCATCTAAGTCAACCCTAAAATCCCCAAAGGCATCCATAAGCTCTTTGGTCATATCCAGATACCCCTAGGTAGTCGTAGACACTTTTTAAGTGTCATCGCCCATCTAGGTCACCCAAAAGGCTCCTAGCGGGTTTCACCATCTAGGTCAACTAAAAATACTCCTAGACTATATACGATCATCTAGGTCAACCTTAAAAGCCCCAAAGATATCCATAAGCACTTTTATCATAGCCATATGCTCCTAGATAGTCGTAGACACTTTTTAAGTGCCATCACCTGTTTAGGCCACCCAAAAGGCTCCTAGTGGATTTTCACCATCTAGGTCAATTAAAAATGCTCATAGACTATCTATGATCATCTAGGTCAACCCTAAAAGCCCCAAAGGCATCCATAAGACCTTTTTTCACAACAAAATACGCCTAGGTATTCGTAGATACTTTTTAAGTGTCGTTGACTATCTAGGTCACCCAAAAGGCTCCTAGCATGTTTTCATCGTTTATGTCAAGTAAAAACGCTCCTAGACTATATACAATCATCTAGGTCAACCCTAAATTCCCCAAAGGCATCCATAAGCCCTTTGGTCATAGCCAAATGCCCCTAGGTAGTCATAGAAAATTTTTAAGTGTCATTGCTCGTCTCGGTCACCCAAAAGGCTCCTAGCAGGTTTTCATCGTCTAGGTCAACTAAAAATTCTCCTAGACTATATAACATCATCTAGGTTAACCATAAAAGCCCCAAAGGCATCCATAATCCCTTTGGTCACAAAAAAATACCACTAGATAGTCGTAAACACTTTCTAAGTACCGCTAACTATCTAGGTCACCCAAAAGGCTCCTAGCGGGTTTCACCATCTAGGTCAAGTAAAAATTCTCCTATACCATCTAATATCATATAGGTTAAACCTAAAATCCCCAAAGGCATCCATAATCACTTTGGTCACAACCAAATACCCCTAGGTAGTCATAAACACTTTTTAAGTGTTGCTGAACATCTAGGTCACCCAAAAGGCTCCTAGCGGGTTTTCACCGTCTAGGTCAAGTAAAAATGCTTCTAGACTATCTACAATCATCTATGTCAATCCTAAAATCCCCAAAGGCATCGATAAGATATTTTATCACAACCAAATGCCCCTAGGCATTCATAAACACTTTCTAAGTGTCGTTGACCGTCTAGGTCACCCAAAAGGCTCCTAGCGGGTTTTCACTATCTAGGTTAGGTAAAAACATTCCTAGAATATATATGATCATATAGGTCAACCCAAAAATCCCCAAAGGCATCCATAAGCCCTTTGGTCACAACCAAATGCCCTAGGTAGTCATAGACACTTTCTAAGTGTCACTGACCGTCTAGGTCACCCAAAAGGCTCCTAGCGGGTTTTCATCATCTAGGTCAAGTAAAAATGCTTCTAGACCATCTACGATCATCTAGGTCAACACTAAAATCTCCAAATGAATCCTTAAGCTCTTTGATCATAGCCAAATGCCCCTAGGCAGTCGTAGATGCTTTTTAAGTGTCATCGCCCATCTAGGTCACCCAAAAGGCTCCTAATAGGTTTTCATCGTCTAGGTCAAGTAAAAACACTTATGGACTATCTACGATCATCTAGGTCAACCCTAAAAGCCCCAAAGGCATCCATAAGCTCTTTTTTCACAACCAAATTCCCCTAGATAGTCGTAGACACTTTCTAAGTGCCATTGACTTTCTAAGTCACCTAAAAGGCTCCTAGCAGGTTTTCATCATCTAAGTCAAGTAAAAATGCTCCTAGATGATATACGATCATCTAGGTCAACCCTAAAAGTCCTAAAGGCATCCATAAGCCCTTTGGTCACAACCAAATGCCCCTAGGTAGTCTTAGACACATTTTAAGTGTCATCGCTCATCTAGGTCACCCAAAATGCTCCTTATGGGTTTTCATTGTCTAGGTCAACTAAAAATGCTCCTAGACTATATACGATAATCTAAATCAACCTTAAAAGTCCCAAAGGCATCCATAAGACCTTTGGTCACAACCAAATACCCCTAGGCATTCGTAGACACTTTCTAAGTGTCACTAACCATCTAGGTCACCCAAAAGGCTCCTAGCAGGTTTTCACCACCTAGGTCAAGTAAAAACGCTCCTAGACTATATACGATCATCTAGGTCACCCCCAGAAATCCCCAAAGGCCCCCCAATAAGACCTTTAGTCACATTTATATATATATCAATAAAAAAATCAAAAACATCATCAAAAAATAAAAATACAAATACATTATCGCATTGCACTTTCATACATATATACCAATCCAAATTTCAAAAAGAAGGGCATTATCAAAATTTCAAAAATTCAATAAAAAAATTGCATTCTCATCAAGTTGCACACCATTGCATTATCACTTGCATTATTACACTTTGTATTTTAGATTGGCTCATACATGTCTAGCTCTAAGATGGTACACTAGTTACAATTCACAATCAATGTTGTCAAGGTCATCATTCACCTCGTTCCATAGTTATCAATCATTTCCATCTATATTTCATAAATTTCCATAGTTGTGTCCATTACCTTCACGTAGCCATTTGTTTTTAGAATGTCATTAGGGTTTTCGGTCACTTATCTATATCTAGTTTCTTCTCAGATTTTGTAGAAGGCTAACGATATTTTTAGGAGGTAGAGTCTTTCTTAGATTGTACCTCATATACATCAAATCCCAACACATTTCACACTAATAAATCCAAGTTTCATGAAAGGAAAGATGAAATGCACAAAGTGGTCTAGGGTACCTTGAGCGAAATATTTATCTTGCTTGTCCCCCTGTGTGAATGGTTCAAGGATGCTGAGAATTGGCCAAAGAACAAGCTCTTCCCTACCTAATTCCCCAAAATAAATGGTGGTTTTCACCACTATCAAAAATATCAAACACCCTTGATCCCTAAATTCGTAAGGATTCATACTACGCATCCCTAAAAAGGATGAGTAGTCATCCCCAAGGCCTAAAAGATCAATACCATTCCAAAGCAAAATTCCCAAACACCCTTAATCCCTAAAGTCATAAGGATTTGTACTACACGTCCCTAAGAAGGATGGGTAGTCATCCCCAAGACATAAAATATCAATACCATTCAAAAACAAAAAAAATCCCACAAGCTCAACTTTGAAATTAAAATTCAAAATCATAATCCTAAAATAGCAACAATAAAAAATAACAGTGGTTATTACCACTCCCAAAATCCCTTGCTCAAAGAAAATTAAATACAAAATAAATGATGATTATCATCATTACATATGAGCAAGCATCCCTATAAAATTGAATAAAAGAATGACGCTTGATCTTGAAACATTGGAATTCTCAGCATTTGAAAAACCATTTAGGTGATCCTCATTACGGGTTTGGTGGATAGCCTATCCAACAATGGTGGTACCCTAAATGCATGATGATATGTCTACCACATTAGCTTTGCATGTGTGTATACAAATTTTTGTATGTGGGTGAGCTAACTTTTGGTCACCTATACTACCTAGTGGTCTAATACAACTGAGTACAAAACTTTGGATTATGGTATTCATAGAGTGATCCTCATTACAGGTTTGGTGGATAACCTGTTTGTCAATGGTGGTATATTTATGCATCTCATAGGAATGAACTCACTTGCACACACAGGGATATTGAGTATCTTGGTCATCCTAATGGATTCATACCTTGTCAAAAACTCTTGCACGGTTAGTATACAACTTTTGATCAGTTGAATAGAGTGTTTTATTCTCATGGAAACCTCATGATCATATTATAAACATCATACCACTTCACCACCTTCATTTCAATTACATTATTCACAAATCCATTATATAGTCACAGGACAACATTTACATATCATTTGGTGCAGTATATATCATCTATGGTGCTAGCATGATATGGCATATAGTCTATACATTTCATCCTCTAAATCAATAAATCATCCTACATCCATGCATGTACAAATTCAAATCAAATCACAAAATATTCATACATAGGAATTCATCATCATTGCATAAATCAAATTGCATACATTTGCATACATTTCATAAAACAATAAACACATGATGATAAACCACATAAAAAGCTCATATATATGTGTATATGTATGGGATAAAAAGATACATCATGTTGCCCATAGGCTACAATAAAAGGAGTCCTCATACTTCACACTACTAAAACATCCAAAAACACAAAAAGAGTCACGCGAGCCACTACCATGGTCATGCAGGATCGATACTACGAATCACACTACCACCTGTAGTCATAGTCCTCCATGAAATCCCATACCTACTATCACCTGCCCTGTCAGCTCTTTGCCTAGATCCTAGTGCCTCCAACCTAGAGGAAGAATGCCTTGTCCTGCTATGGCAACTCTAGTACAACCCATTGGCAACTACATCATCCCATAGACACCCTCCAAGGCACACTACCTTAGTATCCATCTTATCTGCATAAGCTTACCCTCATCGATACTATGCCTGGTAAGTCTCAACCATAGAATGGAGCCGTATCACCACTACGTGTAGCCTAGTCATCTCAACACTACTAGAATCCTCTCGTATAGGGCTTCGAGATTGCAACTATACCCAAATAGATGATATCTTAGCCTAAGACACCTGTACCTCGACTCGCTATGCTGCTAGCTCTGCCTGTATATCATGCACCTATGTTTGTAGGAGACCCCTCTCCCACATCACCCTGAGTAGCTCATCCTGTAGCTCCACCTCTATGTCCCCTGGTGCCATTGATGGTGCCTGCACCTCATCATCACTAGCATCATCATACTCCAAGTCACTTTGATCTCCTAAGTCCAGGAGATCTGCATGCTCCCCTACCATGTGTCCCTGCCAATAACTTGCCTCACCTTGGTCCTCACTAGAAACCTCTTGATGTGCCTCCCTAGATGCACCCCTCCCCAATGGCCCCTCTCCATGCCATTGGACTGTCACCCACCAAGTGTCATACTCCATTATAGTCCCAACATCATCCACATATGGAATGTCTACTATAGGATCCCTATCCCGTGCCACTACCTCTACCACTGTCCTTGCCAATATCCTCTCATCCTTGTGATACCGATAAGCCACCGACTCACTAGAAACCCCCTGGAATAGCACAAAATATGGCATAAATCGAGAAAAATGGAAGTACTCCCACTTTGTGCCAATCGTCCAACAAGCCATCTACCTCACTACACCCTACAAAGCTATACAGTAGCATATGCCCACTCTGGGAAATCCCTGTATGGTCTCTAGAACACCTAGCCTACCCCAAGTCATGAGAATAGATTTTCATAGTGACCCTCATCACCTACAAATCACTGATTCATACCTTCTCTCCTGAGCCCTTTGCCATAGGATGCCATATCCTATATCCATGTCTACTAGTTGTGCCTGAGTTGTCTAGGGTAACCCCTATGGTCACCCCATAGCTATGTGATACCATACCTAGCATTGTAGTAAAAATATACACCCAACACCCTTCTACCGATGGAATCAGATCTCGTACAACTCATCGTAGACCTATTCTAGTAGTACAGTACCCCATGCCATCACTAGTGGCTCCTCCATAGTGCACCTCACCAATGCAAACACTATCTCCACTAGGTTCCATATGAACCTCACTCTAGAAGAGTCAGGTAATAGCATATTCGAGATGAGCATCATCAACAGTGTATGCCTCACCCCCAATACCTTTACCTCATGCCAAAATCCTACTAGAATACCCCTCTTCAAGCAGTCTAGCTTTGTCATATCTAGATCATAACTGAAGTACCTCTCAAGCACTACCTATCTCTGGTCTCGTGGTGTCATGTGGATTGGCTACCCTTATATCAAAATTTTAAGAATCTAATAGATTTCATCAAGCATCATTTTCATCTCCCCAATGGGTAGGTGGAAGATATTGGTGCGTGGATACCACAAATCAATTAGGTCAGTCAGATATGCATGATCTCCTATAACAACCTCTAACTGGATCACCTGCTTGAGGTCGATGGCATCCAACCATTTCTAGTCCTCTATGGTCAAGGTATCCATCATGGAATAAAATAGAGTTGGTACTCGATACCGACTCCTAACCACATGGTAAGGATAAGCAACTCAATAATGCAACACCAAAATGGCCTTGCATGGCCCCAAAAAAATTTAGAAAAAAATGGTCCCTCTTCGAGGCCGATTTGTGGCCATTCTTCCTAGGAACAACCCCAAAAGCTATAACCAACCCATAAAGGGATGGCCTATTACCAACCCACACTAGCCATCCCACCTAAGGATGACTCCAAAAAATTGGGCTGAAAAAGGCCTTTTAGGCCATCAAAAATAACAAAAATAATGCAAAATTGGACCTATAAAAAGCAATTTAATTGCACAAAAACATGGATAAAAAACAAAAAATGGTACATATCTCATACAGTAGGTTTAATTACCTATAATCTAGTGTGATATGGCATCTTTTAGGCATATAATATTTAAAATAAATATTATATCCTATTTATTTTAATCACTTCCCTACCTTTTGGAAAAAAACCACCTAACATAAACCTCTTGACATAAGTGACAACAACAATTTCTCACATTTACAACAATATCCCCATTGTCATTGATAGCAATCCTTTTTACTATGGCAACCCTTTTTCCTTAACCATTCCTTTTTCTTATTTTTCAAAAAATGCTCCTCCTGATTGAATGCTCTCCCCCTAAAACAAATCTCTCCCCCTTTTTCATAAATGGAAAAGGTCCACCTTTGGGGTTAAATATAAGACTCTTAGCTCAACCCCCTCCCCACATCCTCTCCTTGAGGTGGTTAATTTTTGGGTGGGAGTATCTATACTCCTAGCATACACTGATTTTTTAATTTCTCCACCTTCTTCCTCAACTGATTCCTTTGATTCCTCTGAATATTCTTGTTCCTGCTTGTCTTTAGAAATTTTGTTCTACACCACTTAACCATGTGCCCAACAATATTGCACTTAAAATAATTAATGTTGTGATTCATTGAAGGTTCAAATATCTTGTAGTTCCTCTTGGTGAAGAAATATCCATTCCTATCATGAATCTTGCAATTAACTACATTATGACCAAACTGATTACAAGAGTAACAATACCTTTGAAAGAGATGCCCATTTTTGAAATTTCGATTGGTGAAACCATGTCCCTATATTTCATGTGTCCTACACTGCATAGCCTTGTGACCAAACCTGTGACATGAGAAGCAATACCCATTGAATAAATATTGTCTTGATCCCATTGGTCTCTTAGTCTCTTCTTCCCCGTAATATTTCCTGTTCCATCTGTTCCTTATTTGTGCATTGTTCCTTTCCTTGTTGAACCTTCTATTTTCCAACTTATCCTTAGAAGTCTCACTTTCTATTACACACTCTTATTATGAAAATTCTTCTTATTTGGAGCTTGAGATTGAATCCTCTCTTTGTTCTCTATGTTCCCCTTCAAAACCAAGTCCTATTTTATTTGATGATCTATGTACCTTGATAATCTTATCCAAGGTCTTCAAGCTTCTTCCAAACATGTGTAGCTTGTATTTAGACTCTTTTACTTCCTTCTTTAGTGAATCTACCTCATGCTCTAATATTTCACATTCTAAGACCTTTACCTCTAACTTTTCTTTAAATTTTCTTGCCTTAGCTATTGAGTTGGTTAGATCTTCTATAAGCTTTCCTTTATCTTCATCACATTCTTGAACTTGAAGCCTGATTTTTGAGTTCTGCTTTCATACCTTTCTTAATTATTTAAGAGCAAAAATAATATCACCTTCAAGATCAACTTCCTCTTCAGTTTATGATTCTTTGTTATATTGATTCTTTTCTGATTCATTTCCACTAGGAGCACTTCCTTCTTCTTCTATTCCCATAAGAAGAATTTCTTCTTCTGGACCTTCAAGAGCATCTTCATATTCATATTCAATAAAATTTAACCCATTCCTTGTACAATGATCTTCAAGATGACCAAAGTTACCACACCTAAAACACTTGAGAATTATTGATTTCCTTTTTACCTTTCTCTTAACATCTTTTTTTTCTACTGCCATAAATAGAATTTCTTCATCTTCATTATATGAGGATATTTCATCACTATAACTTGAACTCTTGCCTATATTATCTACATAAAAAATCTTCTTATAACTTTGGAAAAACTTCTTTCCTTGCTTGTCTTGTCCATACCTATTCTTCTTTTGATATCTGGATTTTATTTCTTCCCTATTCTTATGATCCTATTTTCTCTTCTAATGGCAAGCCGAGATTCAATCAACAGAACTTTAGATTAATTTTTCTGCAAATAGCTTAATACAGTCTTACATTACAGTTTCCAGGCACATTTCTCTTCCCCCTCAATCCCGAACTCACCATCCTCTGCCCTTACAAATTTCGAGTTTTTATCGAGGCCTCGATCCTCTAGGCAATTAATGCCCCCGCCTAATAAAAATTCAAATTCAATTTTTTTTTCCCCCGATCGAGTTTTCAAATTTTTTTGCCATAAATGGGCAACTACCCAATCTGCCATGAAGCTTGCATTAATGGCCTCCCTTAACCTGCACCCGCCATTTTGTTCTGACTGTTCTTTTGTACCGCTGTCTCAACCATAAAGTCCATCGCCTGTAATTGCTGTTCTACCAAAAATAATAATAAAAAGAAACATATGCGTGGTCGACATCTTTCTCTTCAAATTACGTGGCCCTCATATTTGAATTAATACATGTATGCTTTCGCATGTCAATTTCAACCTTACCGCCAACTGGTTGCGTCACTTTTAACACACGTGGCAGCCATGTGTCTATTTCAGCCTTGCCTGGTCGTCCGCATGTAAACTTTGGTCTATCTTCTTATTGGTCGCGATATCACGATAGGTCACGAAATCGTGACATGTCACGATATCACGACCAAAATCGCCTTCACCCTGCCGAGCCCATTGGGGTCACGATTTTGTGACCCCCTTTTGCCTTCACCTTGTCGAGCCTCTTGGGGTCACGATTTTGTGACATGTTGCGAAATTGCGACATGTCACGATTTCGTGACCCCCCATTGCATGCGTCTTGCTATAGCCTTTAGTATTGTCTTTCACCTTGCCTTAGTAACACTACCATGTGGCAACTTTTAACTGGTCGCGATATCACGACAGGTCACGATATCGTGACGGGACTTCCCCCCTACGCCTTTGTTAGAAATAACGTCGCGATATCGCGATGTCACGATATCACGACGAAACTTGCCGAAGCCAAGTCGCAACTTTTGAGGTCACGATTTCGTGACATGTCGTGAAATCGTGACATGTCACGATTTCGTGACCTCCTTCCCCCTTGCTTTAAAAAAACTTCTTCCTTAAAAAAAATTGAAACAAATCAAAATGTAAAGTACTTAGAAAAATCTAGAAAATTTTTGGAAGATGCAAGATTGCTCTACTGTCGCCGGATGCTCCTGCATCAGACACCCGGGGTAAATTAAAAGTGATCCTCACTTCTATTTTGTTAGGGGAAGACCCAGGTGGTCAACCTCCATTTTCGACAACCAAGTTGCATCTTCAACAGGTCTGCCCTTCCACTTTATCAAATATTCAAAATACTGTTTGTTTCTGGTGCTTCTGCCTTCACGAGTGTCTAATATTTCTTCGACCTCGTCGGTGGTTGGAGTAGATGCTGGAATTTGCCATAATCCCGTACTTGGTACCTCTGTACTCTCTCCCTCATGATATTCCACTAAATCTAAAATATTAAAAATAGGTGAAATGTCAAGCCAACTTGGCAATTCCACTTCATATGCATTTCTTGACTCCCGTTTTTCCAGTATTTTGCATGGCCCAAACTTCTTCATCTTCAATTTGTTATAAGTTTTGGCAGGAAATATTTCCTTCCTAAAATGGACCATGACTTCATCTCCTACTTTGAACTCTTTGAACCGCCACTTCTGGTCTGCTCTTGTCTTATATTGAGTATTCATTTTTATAATTTGTTTCCTTACTTCTTCATGCAGACTTTTCATATGTTCCACAAATTCTTCTACCTCGGCACTGCACTTTTCTCTCTTATCCAAATTTCTTAGTTCAGACACATTTCTTGGGCTGTTTCCATATATTATCTGGAACGAAGATTTATTGGTGCTCTTATTGACTGAATTGTTATACGCAAATTCCGCTTGCGGTAAAACTAAATCCCATCCCTTGGGTTGATCTGCTATCAAGCATCTCAGTAAATTACCCAAGCTTCTATTTACCACCTCTGTCTGTCCATCAGTCTGTGGGTGGTATGTAGAACTGAATTTTAGATCTATCTTCAGCTTTTTCCATAGAGTTCTCCAGAAATACCCAACAAATTTTGTATCTCTGTCAGAAACAATGATCTTCGGTAGACCATGAAGTCGTACCACTTCCTTGAAAAATAACCTTGCAATGTGAACCGCATCACTTATTTTCTAGCATGGAATAAAGTATGCCATCTTGGAAAATCTATCAACTACTACAAATACAGAGTCATTTCCCCTCTGTGTTCTTGGCAATCCGAGGACGAAGTCCATGCTGACGTCCTCCCATGGTCGCTCAGGTACTAGTAACGGTTGATACAATCCCGTGTTCTGTCTTCTCCCCTTTTCCATCTGGCATATTCTACAGCTCTGTACAAAATTTTTCACATCTTGCTGTAGTTACGGCCAATAGTAATTTTTTCTCACTAGGGCAATTGTCTTATCCTGGCCAAAATGTCCGGCCAGTCCTCCGCTATGTTTCTCCTTGACTAAGTTTTCCCGCATGGAACTCCTTGGAATGCATAATTTACTTCCTCTGAACAACATTCCGTATTGGATTAGAAAATCCAACCATTTTGTCCTGTCCACAATAACAGGTGTCAAGCAAGCCGTCCAGGCTTCTGCAAAATCCGGATCTTCAGGGTACAAACCCTTCAGTTCTTCAAATCCCAGTACTTCCACTATCATTTTAATCAATAAATTCTACCTTCTACTTAAGGCATCTGCAACTCTATTTGATTTCCCGCTTCTATGCTTCAGCACAAAGGTATAGCTTTGGAGGAACTCCACCCACTTCATGTGCCTTTGATTCAGTTTTGTTTGACTGTTAATGTACTGTAAAGCCTGATGATTAGTAAAGAGAACAAAATCCTTTGGCAATAAATAGTGTCTCCACTTCTTCAGAGCCTGAACTATAGCATAAAATTCCTGGTCATAAATTGAATACTTTTTTTGAGCATCATTTAGCTTCTCACTGAAATAAGCAACAAGTCTGCCTTCTTGACTCAGTACAGCCCCTATTGCACTTCCACTGGCATCACAGTCCACCTGAAATACCTTGTTAAAGTTTGGGAATGCCAAAATAGGCTGTTCTGTGACCTTTTTATTTAATGCATCAAAGCTCCTTTCAGCCCCTAATGTCCACTTGAACTCTTTTTTATCCCCTCTCATTGTTTCTGTGAGAGGTGCACAAATGCTGCTGAAGTTCTTTATGAACTTCCTATAAAAGTTGGCTAGACCATGAAATGATCTTACTTCTGTTGTGCTTCTTGGGGTAGGCCATTCGATGATGGCTCTCACCTTCTCTGGGTCCATTTTCAGACCTTCTGCTGAGATTACAAACCCCAGGTATACTAACTCTTTCCTGACAAAATTACACTTTTTTAGATTTATTAATAACTACTCCTCCCGTAGCTTTTCAAAAACCCTCCTGATATGCATCAGGTGTTCCTCCAGGGTTCTACTAAAAATTAATATATCATCTAAATAAACAATGACAAACTTTCCCATAAACTCTTTTAGTACTTCATTCATCAGCCGCATGAAGGTACTTGGTGCATTGGACAGCCCAAATGGCATGACCAACCACTCATACAAGCCCTCTCTTGTCTTGAAGGCTATCTTCCACTCATCTCCTTCTCGGATCTATATTTGATGATAACCACTTTTCAGGTCAATTTTCGTGAAGTACTTAGCTCCACTTAAATAGTCCATGATATCATCCATCCTTGGCAATGGAAATCTGTATTTGATAGTGATTTTGTTGATTGCCTGAGAGTCTGTGCACATTCTCCACTCTCCATCCTTCTTGGGTGCTAGTACTTCAGGCACTACACACGGGCTAAGACTCTCCCTAATCAATCCTTTCTCTAGCAACTCCTGGACCTGTATTTTTAACTCAGTTTCTACAGGTGTCATTCTGTGTGCAACTTTATTTGGCAAGCTTGATCCTGGCACCAAATCTATATGGTGGCTGATCTTCCTTACTGGGGGTAAACCCTCAGGCACATTATCTAATACAATATCTAGAAATTCCTCCAACAGATCTAGGACTTCTGCTGGGGTATATTTGTATTCCTCCTCCCTAACTCTAGGAATTATTGCATAACACAAATGTTCATGCTTCAAACCGTCCAAAAATTTTCTCCCTTCAACTAAACAAATTTTGGAGCTATTACACACCTTTTCATCCGCCTCCTTCATGGGTTTCAGCTTATGGCGTACACCATTCTTTGTCAATGAGTAGGTGTTGGCACGACCGTCATGCACTGCACTCCGGTTGAACTGCCAGGGCCTTCCCAGCAACATATGGCAAGCATCCATAGGCATGATGTCGCACAGGACCTCATCACAATAATTTCCAATATTAAATTTAACGGAGCACTGCTCATTGACCAAAGCCCTATGGTCCTTCTATAACCATGCGACCCGATATGGATGCGGGTGCTTCTTCCTCTCTAATTGTAACTTGGTAACCATTTCTTCTGAAACCAGATTATCCATGCTACCATTATCAATAATAATATTGCAAACCTTGCTCGCGCATTTACACCTTGTGCGGAATAAACTTCTTCTCTGATCTGTGTCCTTCTCCTCATTCAATAGGACTCTTCTTACAATCATTGCTTCCCCTCTCTTCGCTTCTTCAGAGTGTTTAGACTCAGCATCTTCCTCTGCCACAGTAGCCCTGGCTGGACCCTCAGGCCTCTTGTTCATCCTTTCTCGGTGTTGTGGACACTCAAATTCCCAATGCCCTTCTTCACCATAGTGGAAACATGTCCCATGAAATACTCTTCTTTCGAACCCTCGTCCAGATCCACCCTGTCCTCTTGGGTAGCTGTTCTGATCACAGGGCTGATAAACATCCTCTTTCATTTGATCCTGGTTGCTACTGGCTTCACCAGTCTTCTTCAGATCTTTATATTTTTCTCCACTGGTTCTCCCACCAGTTCTTCCACCATGGCCCCTTCCTCTTTGCTTGCCTTCAAACCGCCTATTCAATTTTTCTTCCACCTTTAAGGCAAATTGGTAAGCATCCTCAATGGTGCTTACCCGAACTAGGCTCAACTCTTCCTGGATATCGAGTCTCAACCCATTGATATAACGGGCTACCTTTTCTTTGTTTGCCTCTAAATGTCCAGTTCTAATAGAGATCTTGTAAAACTCCTCGATGTATTCTTGGACAGTTTTGTTTGTTTGTCTCAAAATTTGCATTTTCCTTAGCAGATCCAACTCGTAATCTACCGAAATAAACTGTATTTTTAGTTTTTCCACCATTCTATCCCATCTTGTTATTCTCTCCTTCCCTCTTTTATTCCTCTCCAACTGTATTCCCCTCCACCAAATGTTGGCATGACCCTTCAACTTAGTCTTAGCAAATATAACCCGATTAGGGTCTTCAACCTCATCGTATTCGAAATATTCTTCTAAATCATTTATCCAGTCAATCACCTCTTTTGGATTTAGGTTTCTCGAGTATGTAGAAACCTCCATTTTTGGTTGCTTTCCAATCTAAGAGATGGCCTTGTACAACCTGGCTTGTGCATGATCCACAACCTCTTCTTCTTCCTCAGACTGGTCTTCTTCTTCATCAACTTCGTCTTCACTTCCCTCATCCCTTTTGGGCTCTTGCCTTCTGCGTAGCTCCTCTTGCAAGGCCTAAACTTGTCTCTGCAAGGCTCGTAAGTCTTTGGTCGGCACCACATTTCCTACTCCACCAAAAGCACCTTCACCCTGTCAAGCCCATTGGGGTCATATTTCATGACATGTTGCGATTTCGTGACCCCCTTTTGCCTTCGCCTTGTCGAGCCTCTTGGGGTCACGATTTTGTGACATGTCACGAAATTGTGACATGTCACGATTTCGTGACCCCCCCTTGCCTGCGTCTTGCTGTAGCCTTTAGTCTTGTCTTTCACCTTGCCTTAGTAACACTGCCACGTGGCAACTTTTAACTGGTCACGATATCGTGACAGGTCGTAATATCGTGACCTGTCACGATATCGTGACGGGACTTCCCCCTACGCCTTTGTTAGAAATAACGTTGCGATATCGCGACGAAACTTGCCGAAGCCAAGTCGTAGCTTTTGAGGTCGCGATTTCGCAACATGTCGCGAAATCGCGACATGTGGCAATTTCGCGACCTCCTTCCCTCTTGCTTTAAAAAAAAACTTCCCCCTTTAAAAAAACTAAAACAAATCAAAATGTAAAGTACTTAGAAAAATCAGGAAAAATTTTGGAAGATGCAAGATTGCTCTACTGTCGCCGGATGCTCCTGCATCATATTCACCATTGTTATTTCTAGATTCTAGAAAATTAGATGCATAGCGACCATATTTACCATAATTGAAACACTTAAAAAATTTTGTACCTTTGTTCTTTCTTGTGTCCTTGTTCCTTCTACCATAGTTTGCTTCTTTATCACTATATAACTCTGTACTTGAATCTGACTTCTTATCCTTTGTCTTTATAAATTTGAAAGCTACTTCTTTTTGGATCCTTTCCTATTCTCATCTCAAAAGCTATGAGAGTTCCATGTAACTCATCCCTTGTCAAAGTTTCAATATATTTTTGTTTCTTCTATGGCTAAAATTTTTTCACTATACCTCTTAGGGAGTGACCTTAAAATATTTTGACAAACATCTATTTCTTCAAATTTAAATCCAAGTCCTTTAATAGAGTTAACAAGCTCATCCACAAAAAGTAAGTATGTAGCAATGTATTCCTCATCCTTTATATTTATATATTTAAATATTTTCTTGTGATTTTGCAATTTTGCCATCTTGACCTTTTTGTCTCCCTCATATGTTTTCTACAACTTTTCCCAAATCTCTTTTGCTAATGTGCAATGCATAAATTTTACAAAATTTGATTCACATAAGTCACTTAATATTCCATTCATTGCATTTGAATTTTTTAGATGTAAGAGCTTACCATATTTATCTGTAGGTGGAGTAGTTGACGGTGTGTACCCATCCTCAACTACTTGCCATATATCATTTCCTTGTACCATTAGGTAAATCTTAATTTTTACACTCTAAAATGCATAATTGTTCCCATAGAAAAATGGTGCATTATTTATTGAAGATCCACTCTAATAATACATTTGTGTTCCTCTAAGATTTTCCTTCAAGCTGTTAAAATATTCCGAAGGAAACCGTTTTGATACCAATTGAATAACACAAGATTATACTGAGAGGGGGGGGTAAACCGTATAAGATCAATTTTTAATTTTATTTCTCAAACAATATTATCCAATATATCAATGATAATATCAACATAAGTAATCAAAGAAATACACAAATAATCACACATAATAGAGACATCAATTTAATGTGGTTCACCCGATGTGGGCTACTCCATAGAGAAAATATTTCACTAAATTGTTTTCAACAAATCTCTTCGTAATTGTTTCTTATTAAAATTTTTATGGACATCTGTCCAAAGGAGACACCAATCCCCTAATCAAGTTCATGGATTTTATCCACAAGATAACTCTTTCCCCTCTATTGGTTTGTGGATCTCTATCCATAGGAGAACTTCTTATCATCTGCTCTAGCTAGTGATATTATAGAAGACTACTGCCTCCACTGCACTGGCTTGTGGATCTCTCTCCAAAAAATACCTCTATCCTCTCTATCCCAGCTAATGTATCTCTATCCATTATAGACTACTATCCTCAGCTCTGTCACCTCCAAAGCTTACTCTCAGCTCTGCTCAATCTTTGTCTCAAATTTATACTAAACACTATCCTCAGTCTAGCATAAATATGCTCTCAAATATGTCTCTGGTTTGGCAAAAATCTACCCTTAAATCTCCACCAAAATCTATCCTCAAATATGTCCTAAAGCCTTAACACAAAGCTCGATCCAATCATAACTCAAATCTGCTTAAATCTATCTCAAGCCTTAACACAAATCTTGTACAAATAAATCAATCAAATTTTCTCTCAAGTCTTCTAAAATACTTACCTCAAATATATCCAAAAATTCCACTCAAGAACTTGCCCAAATGGCTCTCAAGTCTTCACTAAGACTTATCTCAAATCTATCCAACAAGTCATCTCAAGAACTTGCTCAATATGCTCTCAGGTCTTCATTAATACTTGTCTAAAATCTGTCCAACAAGTCCTCTCTAGAACTTGTCCAATCTGCTCAACAAGTCTTCTCCAAGACTTACCTTAAATATTCTCAACAAGTCTTCATCAAGACTTACCTCAAATTTATCCAACAAGTCTTCACCAAGACTTACCTCAAATCTGCTCAACAAGTCTTCATCAAGACTTACCTCAAATTTATCCAACAAGTCTTCACCAAGACTTACCTCAAATCTATCCAATAAGCTTTTACAAAGTTTTCTTAATTCTATCCTTAAGCTTTCATAAAAGCTTACTCAAATATTTCTTTAAGATTTTATAAAATCTTACTCAACTATATCCTTAAGTCCTCTCTAGGACTTACTCAAAATTGCTCACAAGCTTTCACAAAAGCTTACTCAAATTTTTTCACAATATTTCACAAAATCTTACTCAAATTTGTCCTTAAGTCCCCACTAGGACTTACTCAAATATGTTCACAAGATTTCACAAAAGCTTACTCAAACAACTGCAATACTTGCTTACAAAACTCAACTTAATTTCTTTGAAAAATCTTTTCAATCACACAAAATTTTTTCACTCATAATCATGTTTAACCATAGAAACATATAGAGAATGATCAAAGACTCAACATGTTTCACACTCACTGTGTTTTTTACTCAACACAATACTCTATCACTTTCAAACTCTCTTTCAAATCAATTTAGAAATAAAGTATAATGTATTTCACAAAAATTGAACTATCACTCCAATGCTTTCAATCAATAATACTAAACCAACCTCACTCAAACATCCACTCAAATGAAACACAACTTGCTTACAAGCCCTAACTAAGTGTTTCACTATATTTCCAATAAATCACACTTATGGAACTCAAACATTGACTCAAGATGATTCCAATGTCACATAACAATGATAGTCATGTTCCTTCATAAATCCTAGTTCAAGATAGTTCTCAATATTACATAACAATGATACTCATGATCTTTCACAAACCCTAGCTCAAGATAGTTCTAAATATCACATAAAAATAATACTCATGATATTTCACGAACCCTAGCTCAAGATAGTTCTCAATCGCACATAACAATGATACTCATGATCTTTCAACATCCACAAATCATGCATATGAAAACTCACTCAAACATTTCCAACTATCATTTTCACTCTAGCTTTGCATTTCACAACATTCAATCTAAAAATATTTCACTCATAAGGATAATTTACCCATACCTTTTGTTTGATGGAGATATATCTTCAAAACCTTAGTCTTTGGCCCAACTAAAAATATTGTGCACAAATTGGCTACGCACAAAATTGAACCCGTGAACAACTACCATCAAGCACCTTAGCCAAATGCTAGGCTACCATTAGGCTACACGCCCACACATGAACCTTAGTTCACACACACCTCCTTATGCCTCTGTAGGATTCAATGAGCAAACAAAAATGACTTCCTCCTTCACAAAACAAGTCGTGTGGGGATTTGAAACCACAACCTCTACTGTACGAGCATCTTAGCAAGTCTTTGGCCACCGACTACGCTACGTAGTGCTATAAAACCTTTCAAACTCATCGCTTGCACTTCAACCAACAAAAAACTCTTAAAACTTTAAAGCCATGAAACCTCTCTTCTTACTTAGCAAAGCATTGCACAAAAAATCATAAATATCCTTAGCATAGCATAGCATTCGATAGCATAGGTGAGGGGATAAAATGAAAACCATTTTTCCCTTTTTATACACGTTTTCCTTTGCACTTAACTTGTGAGTTCAAATTCGAATTTTGAATTTCGAATTTAAATTTTAATTTTAAAACCCTTTTAAAAAATTTGGTGCCTTTAGTTTATTAAAATTAAAATTTTAACCATAGGTTAAAATATTTTAATTTAAATAAATTAAATTAAATCCTTTAAAATTTGTTCAATAGGTTTTTTCGAGGAAATATTATTTTAATGATTCCTTGGACCTCATTTTCTTCACCTCATCCTTTTTCCTAAAATATTATAATATTAAATATTATAATATTGTTATTCATTTTAAAACCTGATTCTTCTTCCTTCGGTCTTCAAACTTTTAGGCCTCTTTTAGGCATATAATATTTAAAACGAAGTGATTAAAAGAAATAGGATATAATATTTAAAACAAATATTATATCCTATTTCTTTTAATCACTTCCTTACATTTTAGAAAAACCACCTGACATAAACCTCTTGACATCAATGACAATAAAACTTACTCAAATATCCAACAGGGAATACTTGCAAATGCACAAAAAAACTTGAATTTTTATTTCCAAAAGACTTTAAAAAATTCATCTATTGTTTTTGCAAATCCAATGACCTGCAAACCCTCCAAAAAAATCACCTCTAGGCTAAATTATTGATTCATAAAGTGCAATTGTTTTCTTTACAATAAATATATAATATTTAAGTTGCAATATTACTATAGTGGTAAGGGCTTTGGCCTCTATTTGAGAGGTCCAAGGTTCAAACCCCTCTCAGTACGAGGGGAGAAATACCCCTCATAAAAATCTATGTAAACTTATTGAAGAATTAAATATCTAATATTAACATTTTGGCTCTATAATTGTTCTATATATATATATTAAAAAAAAGCTCTTCAATATTAAGTCATCGAGTATTTTTTGAGTTGCAATTTTTAAATCTATATTTTAAAGTACACTTTTACAAATAATAATAAATGTTCAGTGTCTTATGTATTGTTATTTATTGTTAGTCCCATGGTATAGTCAAACATTTAGCTCTCAATGTAGATTTAAAATTTAAAGTTATTTTTAAAAGAATAATAATGACACTTTCATAGATGGATGTGACATTGTAAAACAATATTGAAAAAGTTGGTCCTCATTCAAGGACTAGTTCACTGTCAAAAAATACTATTTAAGCATTTAGCTAAGCAAGAGATTTTTATGGCTATGACTATAGTCTTTGCAAAAGGGGTGTAAACCCTAGGTGTAGTTAAGTGATGGAACATAGCAATAAATTTGGCTATAGTCTTCCCAAAAGGGTATAGTTAAGTGATGGAACATAGCAATAATTTTGGTTATAGTCTTCGCAAAATGGATGTAAACCCTAGCTGCTATCAAGCATTAAAAGAAGAGGGTTATTCGTAGACCGTATCTTCAGTCTATGAGAAAGCCTCTTTTGTAAGAAGAAATATCTCTTAAGGATACTTGGATTCATGAGTGGATGAACCTTTGCCCTCTATTAGGATTTTGTAGGATAAATTTGGGTTGGATTTGATTGATCATGAAGCCCAAAAAATTATCTACAAAATCAAGGGCAAAAGACTCAACCCTATAGATTGGTGGATCAGTATAGAAATATACATTAAAGATTGGTTGATCAGTATAGAATTTCATGTAACTCTCCTACCCAAAAATTTCTTTTTTGTTTCCTTTTTTAATTTAGTAGATAGAGATAGGGTAATGGATTATAGATATAATTGGTTTTTTGGACAAAGGGGTGTCTATATAAGACCTTGGAATCCTAGTTTCAACCCCTTTATAAAAGAAGTTAATGGCTTCCCAGTCTAGGTGAATATTTATGCTCTCCTTCTAGATTTTTGGGGAGTGAAGATATTCACCAAAATCGGTAATGCCATTAGTGCATTCTAGTATATAAATGCCCAAACAAAGGAAAATTTGTCCAATAAAATTAATATGAGTAAAGCAAGATTGGTTATTTATATGGATGTTTCAATTTATGGGCCTTAATCCATTTTTATCTCCTCAAGAAAAGGGGGATGAATCCAAAATATTGAGTATGAACACTTCTCCCTATGATGTTATGGTTGTCAACAATATGGCCACTTGAAGAAGTGATGCCCAATCATTCAATCATGCTTTGATTTCTCTTTGGTGGAGGAGAAGGCCCTGCATGCGAATGATTTGAAATCTTCAAATTTTCTAGTTCAAGAAAGAAGCTCATCCTGCAAATGCACCGATTATCCATCAAGAATCATGCGAGCAACAAAAGACTCAACCCTAAAAGGAGAATTTGAATCAGATGACTGATAAAAAACTAAATAGTCACTAAAGACCATCCAGATGGTTCCATGGAAAATATTAGCATCTCATATGGTATTCTTGAATCTAATTGTGAAATAATCAATGATGGTCATTTTTCTAAAAATTAAGATCCTACAAAATGTGTTACAACTAAATATTACCTGAGGAGCTTGAAGTGCAAAAATGCATTCTTAGATATTGCCAGTCTAAATGAGGAAGAACCTCTGCTACAGAAGAAAAATAATCAAACTCATTTCCTCTTTGATGGATGACTGTTATGTTTGCTTTCCTTATATCTATTGGATTTATGTGTTATATAAAGCTTGTTCTTGTTGTTAGTTCCTTTAAAAAAAAAAAAAAAATTGATTATGAAACACTTAGCATTTTGACGAAGATGGAAAATATCTTTGATAGAAATACAAAGATAGATATGCTTTAATTAACTACTTAGAAATATAAGAAGATCAATATAATGTTTTGTTTTTTTGTAATGAAAGTGACCCCAATAAAAATCATTCATAACTTATCAAAAAAATAATAATTAAAAAAAAAATGAACTTTTTATGAAGCTGTCCATCACCGTCACCGTGATAAATAATTTTTTGAAAGACTAAAAATGACTTGACACCCATAACCTTGTTTTATTGTCGTAGGGTTGTACGTTGTGTCTCCTCTATACTTTCCTTTGTTCTTTTATCTAAATGATAAATGGGGCTATAAGATGAGAGAACACGCTTGGAGATACCTAGGTGTGGAACTGTGGAGGTCTAAGGCAGATTCCAATACAGAACTGCTGGTATGGTAGTTACTGCATTTAAAATTAGTCTGCCATGGGCTTAATCTCAACCAATTGCACCTTTTGTATCACACTAGAATGCTTGAGTCCTTTGTTTGGTATTGTACGCCTGTTAAAAATATTTGAAAAACAGTTACTTCTGCATTTTCCGTCATGTTCATAAATAAACTCATGGAACTTTTTGCTTGGAATGTTTATATATATATATGCACACCAAACTGCTTATGTTTAATAGTGAAATACAGGTTTTATTTAATCATAGAGCGGGTTCCTTAAAAACATTCTCTCACAACAAAAGCTTATGCGGGCTAATCTAGTTGACTGCGTTAATTTCGATGTTCATCGGTTGAGATTTGTCCTTGAGTACGAAGGACAAGCAATAATATACAGAAATCTTTTCTTTACGGGATATTTTGTTTTGTTTCTTAAGTAGCTCTTCCTTAACCTTTTCTCAATGAAACTTGTCGTGGGGACTCGTTTTTCAATTCGAATGGCTTTCTTAGGACCACTACTGTGTGGTAATTTAGAAGATGATACTTTATTTTTCACAAACTCTTTTTTAAATTTAAGGATAATAAAGTTATATATTTTTTTTAGTGGTATTAGTTTAATTAATTAGATTCTTCAACATGTTTAAATTTTATTAAATTATATATAATATGTAAAAATTATTATAATATGAGGAACTGCATTTGGTGTAATGGCAGTTGCCTGGTTATTATCATTCATGTGATTGTGAGGTCGATTCCTCCTGTGTTTGATCAAAAAAAGTCTTATATTTGTAATACCGTACTTATATAATACCAATGAAACCTATACTTTATTTTCGGATTTGCATGTAATTATTTCATGTGCATTTGGACTTGTGAATCACAAGCCATGTAAAACCCATACAAGTTTTGCTTAAGATAAGCTTTTTCTTCGGGTATTTTTCTTACCAAACTCTCTAACTAGGGCATTTTTAAAGGGTGGCAGCTCAATCTTGTTAGTTATACGTTCTAAGTGAACGCCTTTTTCTCAATTAATATCAACTCCACGCATGCAACCATATTGGTTCCTTACCCATGGTTATAAATATGACCTGTCTAAGATATTTTGCATACAAATATATTACACTCGAGGCATTGATAAAATGGTATGATTTTTATTGTCCGCAAACAAAGAACGAAACCAAAAGCAAAACATGCTGGGTAAAGTCTGAATCTACGCTAGTGAAAGGAAGTCACAGATATTCTCCTTGCTGTCTCGGGTAGGTTGTCCGGTGATTTTTTTTAAAAGTGATTGTGCCAATGTAGGCATCATGCCCGTCAGACATGTACCTGTTTTTAACTATGCTTTAGACGAAATATTATGAATTTTTATTTTGTTTTAATAGAAAAAATTGCATTTCAATCGAATAACAATTGAAGCCAGAACGATCTTCAAAAACAATAAAAAAAGAAAACAATTTTTTTTTCCTTTTTCTTAAGATGCTGTTTATGAGTTAATCTGTGGTGTAGCGGATCAAATGGATTGTCAAGAAATAGTTACGAAAGTGGGCCAGAACAAATTTCGTTGCAGAAGGTAAACCAATCTCCTTGTCTAGAATATAAACCCTCTGCCGAAGCTTGTATCTTAAAATATTATAATGATTGACAATTAAAAGTTTTGGGTCTCTTGTGTGGCGAGTGGAGATATTGATGATTGGTTAGCGTGTTGATCAAGATGGTAGAGTTTACTGATGATCGTCCTTCGGTCCTTCTAACGCACGAAGCTTGTCACAGGGGCCTGCCTCTTGCAAGCTTCCACATTTTCTCCTCCACGAGGTGGAGGATATGGCGCTCACGTCGTCACATCCTGAAAGTCTTCTCTGAGATTTCTCGAACCATCCTTCATCTGAAAACCCTATTCAGGTCTCTCAGAAACCCTAGTAGCTGCCAAAACCGCTTGTGAAACACTTTAGAAGATTTTTTTGGTCATTTGTCTTCCTCGAATTGCTTGCTTTCACGATGTTGTCTACGAATCCTAATACTTTTGACTTGCAAGTCCCCTCCGATCCTAATAGTTTTGCGCTGCAATTTGTTAGAAATAATTGTTAATGAAAAATAGAAAAAGCTTAGAACCTTCTCTTCTGTGTTGTACTCTATCTTTGCGTGGCTTGGACCTAACCCGATTCCATCTGTGATCTTTTTCATCCAATGGCCTAAACCTTTTCGTCATCTTCTTTTGAGCTCTTTTTGGTTCTTCTGTTGCCCTCATTTCTTGGGGCACATTTGGCTGGAAAGGAATAAAATAATTTTTAATGGCTCTTGTTTTGACTATGCTTCCATTCTTTTGTGAAACCTTTGCTCTACTGCCAATAATGTCCGCCCTGTTCCCTTTGGCAAATTTCCTGGAGGTGGTCTCGAATCTTCTCTCTTTGCCCATTTCAATATTTCAGGAGAGATTGTTCGTCGATGTGTTTCTTCCTTGGACCACTCATCAATGAAGTGAATTCCTCTACCTGCTGGGTGGATCAAACTCAACTTTGACGGAGCCACCAAAGGAAACCAAGGAAGATCTGAGGAATTGTTAGAGATGATTTCAACAAAGTCATCCTGGTCTTTTCTGAAAATATTGGTGTCCAAACGAACCACATGGCGGAAGCACATGCGTTGCATCAAGGTCCCTCCATCCTCAACGATCTCCACTTTACCAACATCATTTTTGAGGGTGATTTCTTTAACATCATCAATGCCATCAATTCAGTCTCTAGTCCTAGTCCTAGCACTAGGAACTTGCTCAACATGGTCAAGGATTCCAAGAGGTTGCTGGTAAATTACAAGAATATGATCATTCAGCATACATATCGGGAAGGCAAAAAAGCGGCAGACGCCATGGCAAATTTAGCAATTTTGAGGATAATATTCGAATTTGGTTCGACCACTTTTCCCAAAGTATTTTCACTGATCGCAATAAAAATGAATCAACCTTCCTCTAAGTGAGCCAAGTAGGTGGCTTTTGACAGGTGTCATTCCAAGATTGGGACATCTCATTACCTTCTCAGGTGGCATGGAAATATGACTCATTGCTCTCCCATGATGGGAAATCCTTATAATCACTAAAATTACTGCTATCATACGAAGGGCTTCCATCATAATCCTTAGTGGAATTTGACTTATCTGCTTACCTAATTTTTCATCCACGTCCAATACTCCATTCTCCCTGGATAGGCCTTCACATGGCATGTTGTGCTCCTTGTATTGCGGGTATCCAAATCGGGCACCTTCCTCACTGGCGTCCTCTGTGTGAATCACTCCCATAAGTGGCATAAAAAATCTATTACCATCAACATCTACATTTACCATAAAAACACCACATGGTGTGATGCATCCTTTGTGATGTGGGCTCATGGGAAAGGTTCTCCACCAATTTTCATTCTTAAGGTAAATCACTTTCCAAGGTGGGATACATCTCCTTATGGTAGCCCATATTTAAATTCGTGACTTTTCTCTGAGCAGTGTTTTGAATCTCATTGACCACCTCAGGATTAGAATGATTAGTGTGATCATTTCTATGCTCATTAGAATCATGTCATGGGATCAATGGTTATCCTCCATCGATGGCATGCGTTATGTGGTAGGTATTGTTTTACCTTCCTGGGTGGCCACAAATACCCACCCTACCACCGTTCCTCAACTATCTGAGTCAGTACCTTATGGTTTGCACTTGAAGTGGTTTCATATTGAATGGTGGGATTGGTGGGAATTTGACCAGGTGATCAATTTAACCATGGTACTACTAGAGCCCATGTTATTGCATATTGATGCTCTAGTTGAAGAGTTTTTAACTCTTTTCTAGTTGATGCCTTTCATTCAAAAATTTCAAGGTAGTGACCCAACCATCTCTGATGAGTTCATCACTTCCTAGGATAGAGGTCGAGTGGTTGTCAAGGGTCTTAAGTTTAAGGTGAGTGTTCACATGATTGTTGAAGTTTCTGAACTTCCCATTGATGGTGATAATGTCCATAGGGACAAGCACACCCTAGATGGTGAGCTTATCCATTTTTGGGACAAGGAAAAGCATCTTGACAAAGAGAAAGGTGGCATTGTGCGAAAGGGCCTTCTTGCACCCTATAACAGAATCATGGTCCCCATAATAGTGTATATTATGGTGGAAAATATCAACGCACATCTAGGGAGCTTCCAAATGGCCTTCCTAAACCATATGCATTCAGTGAAGGACATCAATATACCTAAATATCATTTTAGGTCAATTGAATTTTTAATTGATAATATTAGAGATATGTTGTCTACCCATCCTAAGCATCAAGGGATTCATATTATACTATACCAGTATGCTATGGAAGGAGGTAGACAAATCTGACCTCACGGTGATTGATACCTAGGAAGTGGGTGTCCTTGGTGCATCGACTCTCAGTAATGAATCAGACCAATTCTGAAATCAAAGTTAAGGGTAGGGCATCTCCAGCCTACACCCCCTCTCCAATGAAAGTGGGTTCCTATCATCGCGTGTCGCATAGGGATGCTTTGAGATCCAAGGTCCAAAATATGGAATTGGACCTATCAGACTCTACTCCTGAGAAGACTCCTACAAAAGAAAAAAAATAAAATCCAAAGGGATTTTTGCTCGAATTCGCTTCATGAAAGTTGGGAAATCCCTAGATAAGAATGAACCGTGGGTCTTTATGGATGAGCTCCCGAGTTTTGCTTCCTCCATGCTTGTCCAAGCCAAAAAAATCATTGCCACAATGAACGATGTAGCACCAAAGGAGCTAAGTTTGACACTACAATCAAAGCATCCAAAAAAGAGAATCTTGAAGAATGAGGTGATGGCTTTCGAGGGTTGTCTATTTTTTATCTGGTTTCCATTGGCTTGACAATTTAGAGTTATTTTTGAGGGTTTTTTTTCCTTTTTATTTTTTTCTATGCTTCTTGGATTTTGCTTGTGTTAGTTTGGGTTGTCTACCTAGTTTTTTCTACTTAAGTCATCCTTTACATTCTTATTGTCAATGATGATTTCTTTTTGGTCCTATCTTGTGGTTCGCTGAACCTATCCTTGGTGTCTATTGCGAGGATGGATTCATCCTTTGTTTTTTGTGGGGGATCCACCCTTTTGGATTTTAAATTGTAAAATTTTTAGGGTCCTTTCAAAACCCTCTTACCTATAAAAACAAACAGAAAAAACTAGTGCTTTTATTTTTAAAGGAAAATAGAAGTTTTTTTATAGATAGAAAGAAAACTAAAAATACAAAAAAGAGATAATAACTAAAATATTAGTAATTCAACATAGAAAAGTTTATTTATTATTATGTTTATTTATTAGGTGTAAGACATCTATTATAATGAAAATTTAGTTTGATGTAATTAATTATTTGAATAAATAAAATTTTGAACATTGCAGTAGCAATTTGTGGTTTATTTTTCTATGTTTCTATTTTACCTTTCTGTTTTTATTTTTGTTATTTTTTTCTTTTTCTCAAACTAACATTTGGTATTGAAGCTAGGTTTTTTTGTGAGGAGAAGATAGATAAAGTTGTAGTAATGATAGTGAGAGCAGAAGCAAAAGAAATAGGAGAATATACCAAGAGTAGTAGAATATAAAAATGGTAGTAGTTTAGATCTTATTGCACTAGCAACGGTAGCAAAAGTCTAAATATTACTTAGAATCCTCTATTCAAGGGGGAGAACTATGATTTTGGAGCATTAAGATGAAGATACTAGTTATATATCAAGATTTGTGGGTTTTTGGTTTAGAATGGTTACATAGAACATATAGATGCACAAGCTCTTGCTACTTGGTCTCAAGCACAATGATATTAGTTAAAGGAGAAAATGACTAACAACCTTTTTTTTTATTCAAAAATCATTATATGAGTAAATGTTTTCAAGACTTTTGCAACAAAAAAATCCAAATAGTCATGGGATCTATTGTAGAGTGAATATCAAGGAATAGAAAAGGTAAAAATTATCAAACTTTAGATACATAGAAGATATTTTGTAAATATTTTTGCGAAAGACTCTAAATCTATGCAAGGTTTATTTACTCATATCATGGGCTTAATAAATCAAATTAGATCTTATGGAGAGAATTTATCAGATCAAAAAATGTAATTTTTTAATAAGCCTCCCTCCATATTCTAATCCTATTGTGATTGCTATTGAAGAATCAAAGGATATAATTTTTTTTTCAATTAATGAGGTTATGGTATCTCTTCAAACTCATAAGCAAAGAATGAATAGATCCACTCAAAAATTTATTGAATAAAATTTTCAAATAAAACTTAACATTTCAATAATGGAAGAGCATCATCTTATAAAGGAACATAAAATTTGAGAGAGGACATGAAAGCAAAGGTTGTTGTAGTGGATTAGGAATAGGAAATTGTAGCAATAATAAAGAAAAAGACAATAGCCACTATGAAAGAGGTAATCAAAACTAGGATAAATCACAAGTTCAACGGTATTATTGTAAAATGTTTGGTCATTATGAATGCAATTATTGGAAAAAGCATAAGCAACGTGATAATATTTTTGAAGGAAAATAAGAACAAAGAAAATTATTTTTTACTTGTGATATTACAAAAGAAATCTCTAATGAAGTATAGATTTTAGATAGTGGTTGTAGCAATCACATGATCGGGAACAAAAACATCTTTGGAAATATGGATGAATCAATAAAATATCAAGTACAACTTGGAGATGATAAAGAATTTTAGGTCAAATGCATAGGCAGCATTGCAATTGAGACAAAAAAGTTTGATATAAGTCATATTCATGATTTTTTATGTGTTTGGATT
The DNA here is from genome assembly GCA_028583015.1 of Wollemia nobilis. Taxonomy (NCBI): domain Eukaryota; kingdom Viridiplantae; phylum Streptophyta; class Pinopsida; order Araucariales; family Araucariaceae; genus Wollemia; species Wollemia nobilis. Next base: position 7,883,985 of record JAQPPZ010002550.1, read on the forward strand.
AGCCCATATTTTGTTGAATATAAGACAACTTATTGAAAAGGGATATTCTATTATTTTTAAAACAATGAATGTATTATTTATGATAAAAATAGTAGTAATCAGATTATAGAAAAGGCTGGTATGCTATAAAATAAAAATTTCCCTCTTAGACTTGCATATGGAGAAGCTCAAGCTCTGAAATTAGTCTTAAATGATGAATCTTGGTTATGGCACATGAGGTATGGACATCTAAATTTTTGAGGGTTAAAACTACTATATCAAAAGTATATGGTGAGAGGATTACCATTTATTGAATGAGATGATCAAGTTTGTGAAGGTTGTATTTTTTGTAAGTAACATCGATATTCTTTTATAGTATGAAATACATGAAGGCCACAAATACCACTGGAATTAGTATATGTTGATATATGTGCTCCAATGCAGACCTTGTCACTGACAAAAGTAGATATTTTATTATATTTCTTGATGACTACAATAGAAAAAACTTGGTATATTTCATCAAAGAAAAGTTAAAAGATTTTCCTATCTTTCTACAATTTAAAGCTAATGTATAAAAGTAAAGTGGTTGTTTCTTAAAGATTCTGCATATAGAAATAGGGGGAGAATTAACATCTAATGAATTTCAAGTTTTTTGCATGAACTATGGTATTCAATGAAAATTGACTATAAGCTATACCCCTCAACAAAATAGGGTAGTTGAACATAAGAACAATACAATCATGGGAATGGCAAGAAGCATGCTCAAGGACAAGGTTCTTCTAAATGCTTTATAGGCTAAAGTAGTAGCAACATCTATTTACTTGCTTAATATATGTCAAAAAAAAAGTGTAAAAAATATAACTTCATATGAAGTATGAAGAGGAAAAAATCCTAGTGTGGCTCATCTTAAGGTATTTTATTAAATTAATTATGCAAATATAACCAAATAGAAAAGACAAAGCTTGATGATAAAAGTGAAAAGTGTATTTTTATTGGCTAAAATGAGGAGACAAAGGGTTACAGTTTGTATAATCTAGTAATAAAAACTTGATAATTAGTCATAATGTATTTTTTGGTAAAAATTAAGCATGGTAATGAAACGAAAGTGTGCAATAATAAAAACTAGTATTTGTAGATATAGAACAAGGTACTTCATATTATTATACCAATATGAGTAACAACTCAAGTTCTACTATCACTCCATCAAGTTCAATATATCCTTCATCTAGTCCTCTTCTAAGCCCTCCTCATCTAGCTAAGGTAAAAAATATCAAAGAAACCTATGAAGAAACTACTAGTTCAAGTATAAATTTTACTATATTATCTCATATTCAAGTAGAATCAAGATATTTTGAAGATGTTACGAAGCATGAATTTGTGTGTAAATACATGGATGAGGATATTGCATCCATAGAAAGGAATGAAAGGTGGGTGTTAATAGATCCTCACCAAGAAAGTATGTGATTGGACTAAAGTAGGTCTAGAAAATAAAATATAAAGTAGATGGATCCATTGAAAGACATAAAGAAACATTGGTAGCTAAAGGCTTATCATAATAGCTAGGTATAGATTATAATAAGAATTATGCTCATAGTCAAATTTTGGATACCATAAGAACTATTTTTGCATTAACAATACAATTGAAGTGTCTAGTATATCAATTTAATGTTAAATACATATTTTTGAATGGTTTCTTATATGAAGAAGAATTAGGAGAACAACCACTAGGTTATAAAGTTGTAGGACAAGGACACAAATTTTACATTTTGAAAAAGACTCTTTATGGATAAACAATTACCAAGAGATTGGTACAACAGAATAGATGGGTATCTTTAGAAAAATGGTTTTAATAGGAGTGAAAGTGAACCTACTCTTTATGTCAAATATAAAGGTACAATTTATTTACTTATTACCTACTTGGATTTCGATGATTTGAATTACACTAGTAATAGCACAATGTTAATAAAGAAATTCAAAAATATCATGAAGAATGAATTTGAAATGATAGAATTGGGGTTTACACATTACTTCCTTAGATTAAAAGTCAAACAATTGAATGATAGTATTTTTATCTCATAATAAAAGTATAAGTTTATTTTCTTGACAAGTTTATAATAAAAAATTGCAAACCAATGAACATACCCTTGAATGTGGGTGAGAAGATAGTCAAGAATGATGACAACAAAAGATAGATCCTACACTATACAAAAGTTTAGTTGGAAATCTTATGTAACTTACTACAAATAGACCATACATCATGTATGTTGTAAGTTTAATTTCACTATTTTTGCAAGATCCAAGCCATATTCGTTTTCATATAGCAATTTTGGTATTTTATATACATCAACTTATGACTTTGAATTGATTGGAAATATAGATAATGATTGGGTAAGATCTATTGATGATAAAAAAAAGTATGGAAATGTATTCAAATTGAGTTCATGCGTAATTTCTTGGTCCTAAAATAAGAAAATAACACTTTCCTTATCAACAATGGTAGTAGAAAATACTGCAACAACATTAGCTTTATGTTAAGAAATTTGGTTGAAGAGGATTTTAGAATATTTGGGGCACAAAAAAAATGAGACAATAACATTTTGACAATAATTTTAGCAATTGACATAGAAAAAATATAGTTTCCCATAGTCTTACTAAGCATATTGATATCAAATACCACTTTATTAGAAATCATGTGGCAAAAGGTCAAGTTGAACTAAAGTATCGCAAAATTGGTAACTAGCTCTCTAATGTGTATACTAAAGCATTATCAAAAGAAAATTTCATAAGGATGAGAGAGATGCTAGGTGTTACAACATTAAGCATTAAGGGGAAGTGTTTAAAATAATTCTTAGTAAAAAATAGGAAAATTTTATCATTAAAAATAGCACTTTTCTTAAAGAAGAAGATAAATTGTTTATAGAGAGAAAGGAAACTAAAAATAAGAAAACAAGATAATAATAAAAATTTAGGGGAACCAAATATAGAAAATTTTGTTTATTATTAGTGTGAAGGATGCTTATTTATTATGTGGAAGGAACTCATTGTAATGAAAAATCGGTTGAATTTAATTGGATGTAATCAAGAAATTGGATAAATAAAATTCTAAATATTGCAACAATTTGTGGTTTATGTTCTATGTTCAGTTTTTCTAGTTTTTTGTTCTATGTTTATTTTTGCATATTTTTCCTTCTTTGCAAACCAATTTGGTTTGTATGTAGACCACACATAACTTTTGCCTATGATACTAAGGTCCTATTATATACTATCACTTATCAAGCTCTTCCGAAGTTGGATGGAAAAATCTTTGCAATCCTTTTAATGTAAATTTATCCTAGTTTAGTTTCACCTTCTTTTTGATACCCTATGGGAAAAAACTAGATCCAACCCGTTATTTGTTAATTATTTTAAAACCTCTATCATCCCTCATTTGAACCATGTTTGCTCAATAGAGAATTACAACTAGAGGAGGGTGTCCCACATTGAAGAGTTATACCCATAATTATTCCAGAATAATAATACAAAAATAAATAACTTAGAAGAAAATAACAAATCAAAAAATACATGCACATAGAACACAAAATATTTATCCTAGTTCACCCATTTTGGACTACGTCTAGGAAACAAGAGCCACACCATACTTTTCTATTATTATTCACCTTACTCATAATGGGACATTACAATCAATATAAAGGAAACTATTACAACCCTAAACCATAATGTGGTATTAGAATATTGTGGGTACAATACCATGGGTAAGACCACCCATACCCACTAATCATGGGAATCCCACCAATGCCTCCAAAAATAGCTTTGATAATATCTCCAAAAAAGTGGGACCGCCAAAGCGAGGGCATGTCGTACAATACTTCCTATGCAAAGGATGAGACACATCCAAAATTCTCCCACTTGTTAAATACTTTGCATAAAGGTTGTAATCAATGCTAGTTCCAACATCTAGTCTTGCCAGACCCATTTCAACTATACAAAACATGAACTTTTCTATGCTCACTACCTTGTTTAAAGCATTTGCAACATTTTCCTTGGTATCCACTTTTTTCAGCAACACTTTCTTATGTTCAATCATGTCCGTAATTAAGTGGTACTTTGTATTGATGTGCTTTGTTATTGAATGGTAAGTAGGGTTATTTACCAAAAATATAGCACTTTGGCTATGACAATTTATCTTCACAGCTCCTTGAAAGAACCCAATTTCAGCACATAGTATTTGTAGCCATACTGCTTCCTTACTTGCATTAGTGGCTGCCATGTACTCAGCTTTAGTGGTTGAAAGAGCAAAAAAAATTTACCTTTTTCTCATCCAACTAATAGCCCCTCCAAACAATTTGAATACATATGCACTAGTAGATATTATGTTGTCAAGATATCCAACCCAATATGCATCAACAAAACCTTCTATATCCAAGGATTTATTTTTGTTTCCTGTACCTTCATAACAGATTGAAAAATTAGATGTACCACGCAAATATCTGAAAACCCTTTTTATAGCAGTCCAATGCTCTTTACCAGGCTTAGACATATATTTGCTCAAAACTCCCACTACATGGGCAATATCTAGTCTAGTACACACCACAACATATTAAACTCTCTACAACATTTGCATAAGGAATATGATATATTTCTTCTACCTCTTCTTCTATTTTTGGATATTGTTCAACAAATTTTTTTTCACCCAATGGAATAGGTACCTTTACTGGTTTGCAATATTGTATACTGAATCTCTTCAATACTACACACTTTTTTTTATTCAGCCACAACTTTATGTTTGAATGATCTCTATTTATTTGCATACCCAAAATAAAATTTGTAGGACCAAGATATTTCATGTCAAACTGTGATGCTAATTGAGACTTCACTTCCCTGATCATTTCCTTACTATTTCCAATTATTAACATATCATAAACATACAAAACTATAATGACAAGTTCATTACTAATTTGCTTTGAGTATACACAATGATCAACATTGCTATGAAAAAAATCAAGTCCTAAAATATAAGTATCAAATTTTTGATACCACATTCTACATGACTATTTTAGTCCATATAGAGATTTATTTAACTTACATACAAAATCCTCCTTTCCTTCAACAATGAATTCTTCGGGTTATCTCCTATAGATTTCTTCCTCCAAATATCCATGAAGGAATGCAATTTTTACATCCATTTGCTCTATTTCAATATCAAATGCAACAACCATAGATAAAAGAAATATTATTCACGTAAGATTACAACATGGGAAAATAATTCGTCATAATTAATTCCCTCTACCTATGAATAGCCTTTAGAAACCAGACATACTTTATACTTCTTCACTTTACCTTCAACATTCTGCTTCTTATTGAAAATTCATTTGCAACCTATTGCTTTTCTTCCACTAGGTAATTTTACTAGATCCCATGTCCGGTTCTTTTTTAGGGCCATAATTTCCTCATTCATGGATCCTTCCCAAAGGTTTACCTCTTCAGAATTAATAGCTTCTCTAACTGTTCTAGGATCTTCATCAGTAACAGATAAAACAAAGGAATAAGGAAAAGTAAATGGAATATACATTTCAAGTTGCCTTCTTTATCATGTTGATATCCTTACCATAGGTGTATGAACCTCTGGTTCATCCTCTTTTTATGAGTAGGATTCTTCATCCATGAGATAAAATTGCACCTTTTCAGGTTCTTCTTCTGTTACTTCATTCATGTGATCACTTTTCATTTCTCTAAACATCACATCTCTATTGTAAACTGTACTCTTATTTTTTGGATTCCAAATTTTATATCCTTTAACACCATCTTTATAACCAATTAAGATACATTTAAGAACATTATTATCAAGCTTACTTCTTTTCTCCTTTGGAATATGCATGTATGCATCACATCCAAAAACTCTAATATGTGAGAGGGTTTCTTACCAAACCATTCTTAAAATGGAGTTTGATCTAGAAATGCTGATGTAGGAGATCGATTTAGCAAGTAACATGCTGCATTTACTACATCTGCCTAGAATTTTTGTGCTAGACAAGCACCACTGAGCATACTTCTAGCCTTTTCCATCAATGATCTATTCAACCTCTCAACAACTCCATTTTTTTGAGGTCTATATGGAGTAGTCTTACGTCTTGCAATACCACATTGCTTACAAAAATCCTCAAATTTATTTGAACAATACTCTCCTCCATTATCAAAACTCAACACCTTAATATTTTTCCCAGTTTGATTTTCAATAAGTGCTTTAAATTCTCTAACCTTATCAAACACTTCAGATTTACTTTTAAGAAAAATAATACCATGCATATCTTGAAAAAACATCAATGAAAGAAGCATAGCATTGTGATTGTACAAGGGATGGAATATGGGCAGGACCAAAGATATCATTGTGAATCAGATCTAATATCCCTTTTGATCTTGCAACACCAGATGGGAAACTCACACGATTCTGCTTGCCATAAATACAATATTCACAAAAATAAAAACCATGAAGCAATTAGGGATACCTTGAACCATACATTTTGTGTACAGGGTATGTAATCCCATTTCTCCAATATGTCCCATTCTTTGATTCTAGAGCGTTGCAATTTTATCTGATTCAGCCTCAAGAATAGTCGAGCTATTACACTCATTTGTTATAGTGCTTCCCAGTAGCTTATACAAGGTTAAAATATGACTCCTCTTGCTAACACCATATATCCACAAACCATTTTGCATGAATTCTTACTAGAACTAATGTTCACTGCTACATCAACCATTTTGCTTACAAAAATTAGATTTCTAGAAAGGCTAGGAATATGCATCACACCTGGGAGGGTTTTAACCCTACCATACTACAATAGTATTTTCACTCTTCCACAACCAATGATTATAAGTGGTGAATCATCTCCCAAAAGTACCTCCCCTTCATCATATCTTTCATATTCATTGAACCACCCCCTATGAGGAGTCATATGAAAAGAGGCACTAGTATCGATCAACCAATATTTACTCTATGAACGTATGGAGCAAGATGTAAAATATACATCCCTCCTTCATTAGTGTATTTATTTATCTCCATGGAAGTGGATTCATCAGATATATTTCTAGAATCAACATTATTTTATCTACAATCCTTCTTCATGTATCCAATCTTACCACATTTTCAACATTTTCTCTCAAACCTTCCTCGAGACTTGGATCTCCCTCTCGACTTAGATCTATCACTAGATTTTTTTTTATATTTTTTATTGACACATCCTCTCACTGTTAGGGCATACCTTGATGTGCCTTCCATGGATTTTATCCTCATATCCTTTGATAATAGATATGCTGCAACATATTCAAACTTCAATGTGGATGAATTTGTACTACCAATTGCTACAACCAAGTTATCCCATGAATCTAGTAGAGCATAGAAAAGTAATACATTTATCTTCCTCAATCAACTTAATTTCAATAGGTGTAAGTTGACTTACCACTGTATTGAATGCATTAATATGATCTGCTACTAAATCCCCTTCATTCATCCTTAGATTATACAATTTATTTCAAAGGAATAATTTGTTCACCAGGAACTTAGATTGATATAGAGCCCTTAACTTCTAGTAGAGATCCTTTGCATTAGCTTCTCAATTTTTTTTTATTAAAACTGAATCTGCAAGGCACAATTGAATTAGAATCCTCACTTTCTAATTCAAATTTTTCCAATCTTCATTGGATGTACTAGCAGGTTTCTGTTAAAAAATAACATACCACTAATCTCTATCCATGAGCGGATCCTCCATATTTAATTTCCATAGCTCAATTTTTTTTCTATCAAATTTCTCTATCTCTATCCTTGAATTATTTGGCGTCATTTTACTTCAAGCTTATTCTGCATAAAACTCCCACTTCGGAATATGTTTTCTATAACTCCTAGAAACCCTAGATCCTCTTCAATGAACTAAAACCCTAGCAATAAATGTGTCCCTCTATGGCTAACAATTTTGATCTGATAACATATGAAGAGTTATACCCAGAATTATTCCAGAATAATAATGTAAAAATAAATAACTCAGAAGAAAATAATAACTCATAAAATACATACACATAGAACACAAGAGATTTATCCTGGTTCACCCAATTTGGGCTATATCTAGCAAACAAGAACCACACCTTAATTTTCTATTATTATTCACCTTACCCGTAATGGGACATTACAATCAATATAAATGAAACTTTTACAATCCTAAACCACAACGTGGTATTAGAATACCATGGACACAATACCATGGGCTAAAACCACCCATACCCACTAATCATGGGAATCCCAACAACGTATCTAAAAATAGCTTCGATAATATCTCCAAAAAAGGGGGCCTGAAGTAGGGGCCTACCGTACAGTACTTCCTCTGCAAAGGATGAGACACATCCAACACACATAGTAGTGGATCATAGAAGTAACATTACCCCAAAATCATCAATCACACACTGATATACAACATAGCATCAATGGGAGGAGATAAACCACTATGCATCTTGTTTCCAGTTTATTTTAATAATTTATTTTATAATTTGTCTACGAATGATTATGCTATTTTCTTTATGCATGGTATATCAAATGATTAAGAAAATTTTAAGTCAATTAGGTATGTATGGGATGATGGTAGTGTATGAAATGTAGAAGTAGATAGTGTTAAGGAAATTTCACATTTCTATAATATTTGATAGTCCTTTGCATGCATACTCACTCCTGCATTACGAAACATGCATTATTTGCAGGTAGGTGATGTAATTACAAACTTGGTTGTTAAAATTTTCTTCCTCAATTTATGAATCCTCCTTTTTTGTACTTTATTTCATCCCAACTTAGTCATGTTCTTTGGAGTCACATAGAGTCACAGAGATAGAAAAAGAATAATTCTCTATGAATGCACCCCTAAGCTTGTAAAAAGTGTACATATCTAAATGACTTCCCATAACAATTTATTTGGTAGGATCTACTACTTTAATTTCTCAATCATCATATTACTTGAACCTTTTGAATGTGGACTATCCTAAGAAAAATGTAAAGAAAAAACATATGGAGTAGATATCTACAAACGCTACCTCTTTGTCCACAATAATAATGAACCACTCTCTCCCCATTGATAAATATTCCTCATAATTACAAAAATATCATGGCCAATGAACCAATGGAAAATAAAATGATATTTTCCAACCTTATTATTGCATACCCTTTAACACAAAACTATAAAAAGGATGGTGATTTGTAGGAAAATGAGGTTGCTCTTTGCTTGTGTTTATTGTCAAACACCAAGGAGTAAATTTCCTTTTGTTAATGAGTTGGAATTTTATTTTTAAGGTTTCGTAGTAGAATAAAATACTCCCCCTCCCCACTTATTTCTACATTTTAATTCCCCACATATCCATTTACTCTGTCCAATTTGTCCATTTTGTTGGACATTTTGAGTCCCTAAGCCAAAGTTGTCATTGATGTCAAGATGCCAGTGATAGTTCTTCTTCAGTTCGAGTGCAAAGTTTAATGGAAGTTTATAATGGGTTAAAATATTTTTATTTTACACCCAAAAGAATGGGTCAGAAAATGGTTTCAGTTCTCCTTTGGAAGCAAATATATCCGAAGCAATGGAAGGATATAATATTATAATCTTTATTATAATATTTATCCAAGGTGGTGAAAAACCCAAATAAATTATTATAATTTTAATTATAATATTATTTGGTTTACAAAGGACAATTAATTATTTTTTATAAAACCCTAAGGTTGGGTTTTTGAGGGAAAAATATTTCAAAGCGCAAAGTTTAAAGTAAATTAAACCCAAAGGTTGGGTTTAATAAAAGGCATTCGAAGCCTTTACCACCGACGTCATGGAAGGAAGCACGTGAGCGCCGACGTCGTTAATGCAATGAAGAAACATATAAATATGCCCAACAAACCTAAGTTTTATTTACCCTTGCTCGAATTAATAATCGGTGGCATGCAAAAAGAGAGCTTGTGCATTTACGAAAATGTGGCAGCGAAGGGAATAAAGGAGGAAGTTTTCATCCTCAAGTTTCATTGGGCAAGCGTGGCCTAGTGGTAGTTGGGAAAGCGCAAAGGCGCTGGCAGCAAGGTGGTTGACGTTTCGAATCCCCACGTGCATTGTTTGGTGAGTTGATTGAGGTGCCCAAGGTGCACGACCTTTTGCCCTTGGTGGAAGGTGATGTGAGATTAAGAAGCACGTGGTGCTTCTTTAATATCGAATGAGCGCTTGGCTCGTGCGGTGACTTTGGCCATGGTTAAGGCGCTTGTGGTGAGACGAGGTTGAGGGTTCGATTCCCTCCGAAGACAAGGTATTTAATTTTGATTTAAATTTTGTTAGTTGCCTAATGTTGGAGGAATAAGGGTGCATAAGTGATTATTATTTTTATACATTAAGGCATGAATTTTATGGTGAATGTTTGTTGAGGATTATTGTGGAAGGTTTGATATTTGAAGTTTATGGTGAATGTTTGTTGAGGATTATTTTGGAGGTATTGATATTTGAGATTTATTATTTTAGGAGTAATAAGGAGTTTTAGTAAAGTCTTAATTAATTTCTTATTAAGACTTTTTGAGCATTATTTTTGTATAAGGGTTTTTCTATTTAAAGAAGACTATGGTGAATGTTATTTTTGAGTTGGAGTAATAAGGTGTATTTTGGGTCATTATTTTGTATTGTGATTTGATTGAAGTCTTCTAACCCTTATTGAGATTGGAAAAGAGAAATTTGTGAGTGTGGCAGATTTGTGAGATCAACTCCTTGTCAAGAAAAAAGGTATGGGCAAATTCTTCTTTGGTTGAGTTGGTTGTTTGGCTTACTTGAAAATTAAGTTTGGAGTGAAAAGGATTTGATTAGGGTTTCCTTTTCAAAAGTGTTTGAGTTGATGCTTCAAGGTTTTCTAAAATTGAGAGTTGTGATTAAAACCTTGTTTTATAAGCATTGTTGTTGAGATCATTGGTTGAGTGAAGTGTTTGAGTTAATGCTTCAAGGTTTTATAAAATTGAGAGTTGTGTTTAAAACCTTGTTTGATAAGCATGGTTGTTGAAGTGAGTTGTTATGCAAAGAACTTGAACTAGGGTTTGAAAAGATCATGAGTATCATTGTTATGTGAGATTTGTTGTTAAGCATTGTTGGAAATATTTTGAGTTGGATGATACATGCTTGGACTAGGGTTTGTGAGAAAGAGTTGTTTCTTGAAGTGATTGGTTGAGTAGAGTTGATTGAGCCTAGTCAAGTGGATGTATGAAGTGATTGTTCAAGTTCCATAAAACAAACTATTCTATATTCTGATTTGAGTTGTGAAAGAGATTGAGTTGTGAGAATAGAACATATTGAGTCTCTAACAATTCTCTTTATGCTTCTATGAGATTGAGTTGAGAAAGTGATTGAGTTTTGAGTATAGAACATATTGAGTCTCTAACAATTCTCTTTATGCTTCTATGAGATTGTTTGAGTTGAGAAAGTGATTGAGCATTGAGTATAGAACATATTGAGTCTCTAACAATTCTCTTTATGTTTCTATGAGATTGGACAAGTTCTATGTGGACTTGTTAAGCAGATTTGAGGTAAGTCTTTGAGAAGACTTGTGGACTAATTTTGTGTGAGATTTTATGGAAGCTTACAATACATATTTGAGCAAGTCCTAGAGAGGACTTATTGAGCAGATTTGGACAAGTTCTATGTGAGCTTGTTGAGCAGATTTGGACAAGTTTTATGTGAGCTTGTTGAGCATATTTGGACAAGTTTTGTGTGAGCTTGTTGAGCAGATTTGGACAAGTTCTTGTGGACTTGATTAAGGTTCGATGGACCTATTGAGAATTAAGAGTGGACCTATTGAGCAGAGTTGGAGTTTGAGTGGACCTATTGAGCAGATTTGAGTAGGTTTTAAGTGGACCTATTGAGCAGATTTGTGCTAGACCGATTGGACTATGTTTAGTGCAGATTTGAGTGGACTTGTGCTAGACCGACTGGACTATGTTTAGTGCAAGAGTTGAGAAGATTTGTGCTAGACCGAATGGACTATGTTTAGTGTAGATTTGAGTGAGATTATTGAGAAGACTTGTGCTAGACTGACTAGACTATGTTTAGTGCAAGAGATTGAGAAGAGTTATGCTAGACCGATTGGACTATGTTTAGTACAGAATTGAGATAGATCTTTGGAGGTGATAGAGTAGAGAGGATAGAGTCTCCAGTGGATAGAGATCCATCAACTAGGGTAGTGAGGATAGGTCTTCTGAGTGGGGACAAGAGTCTTCAGTGGAGAGAGATCCACAAGCCAGTGTAGTGGAGGTAGTCATCTTCTAGAGGATCACCAACCAAAATAGAGGAGAAGGAGTTCTCCTATGGATAGAGATCCACAAACTAGATTTAGGGGATCAACATCTCCTTTGGATAGAGGTCCATAAACATTGTAATAGGGAAGGATTCCCAAGAGATTATTTGAGAAATATTTAGAAGAAATATTTTCTCCATGGAGGTAGCCATATTTGGGTGAACCATATTAAATATGTGTCTCTATTGTGTATGGTGTTTTATGCATTTCTTTGATTACTACTATTGATATTGCTATCTATACACTGCATAATATTGATTTGAAAAGAAAAGTAAAAAGTGCTCTTATACTATTCACCCCCCTCTCAGTATAAGCTTGTGTTCTTCAATTGGTATCAGAGTGGGTTCCTTCAGAAGAGTTTGACAACTTGAAGGAAAAGTGGTCAAGAACACAATGGATCAAAAGGATCAAAGGGATGGGTCCATCAATAATACAGTACCAATATTTGATGGAAGTGACTTCTTGTATTGGTGTATGTTGATGAGATTTCACCTGATGGCACTTGGCAATGAAGTTTGGGATGTAGTGGAACTTGGATATGATTCAGTAATGATCCTCCTACAGATAAGGAAGGTAAGCTTCTAATGCATGCAAATTCAAGAGCTATGAATGCAATTATAAAAGGGTTGCGTAGATCAGAATCTATGAAGGTTATGGATTGTAAAACAACAAAAGAAATGTGGGAACTACTGCATAACATATATGAAGGAGATAAAGGTGTCAGGAAAGCTAAGATCAAAAATCTCAAAGGAGAATTTGAAAACTTAAGAATGCGGGATGATGAAAATATTCATGACTATCTCAGTAAGATTGATGAACTTGTACATGAGATGAGAGGTCTTGGAATGAAGGTCGATGAATCTGATGCTTGTGATAAGATCTTGAGAACTCTTCCAAAAAGGTACAGTGAAAAGGTCTCTGCTATAGAAACATCAATTGATAGTGATTGTCTGACAAGAAATTCTTTACTTGGCATGCTTACAAATTTTGAGATAAGAACAAAAGATCCTATCCCTCCAAAAGAGGCTACATTCAAAGCAAACAAGAAGATAAAGGGTAAGAAGTCAGAATCAAGTAGTGAGTCATCCAGTGATGAAGAAGCAAATTATGGTAGAAGAGATAAAGGTTCCAGAAGACCCATAGATCTAAGATCTGTTAAGTGTTTCAATTGTGGAAAGTATGGACATTTTGCAACAGATTGTAAAGAGCCAAAGAACAACAATGGTGAAGAAAAATAGGATCACAGGTACAGGGAATCAGAAAGATATAGGCACCAAAAGAAAAGCAAGGATGGACAAAGCAGACAAGGAAATAAGTTCTTCCAAAGACAAAAGAGGAGCTATTATGCGGATAATGCAAGTAAGTACTCAAATGATAGTGATGCTAGATTTTCAGACAATGATAGAGATGAAGTCCTATTTATGATTGAAGAGAAAGAACCAGTTAAGAAAAGGACTCCAGTTATTCTCAAGTGTTTTAGATGTGGTAGATTTGGACATCTTGAAGATGATTGCACAAGGGATGGTTATAGTTTCAGTGATGATGACTATGAAGATGCACTTGAAAGACTAGATGAAAATCTTCTAATGGCATTAGAAGAAGAAGTGAGTGATCCTATAGAAGATAAGCCAAAAGAAAGTAATGATATGGACAAAGGTAAAAAAATAGAGGATTATTCAGCAGAGAATGGTTATGATCTCAAGGGAGAACTTATCTATGCCCTTGACATGGTAAAGAAGGTAAGAAAGCAACACTCTAAGCTTGAAATTCAGTTTCAAGAATGTGATGAAGAAAGAAGATTGCTCATAGAGGATTTAGAAAAATCAAAGGCTAAGGCAAAGAAGTTCAAAGATAAGTTAGAAGCAAATATTTTGGAATGTGAGAAGTTAGCACAAGAAGTGGCACTACTAAAGGAAGATGTAGAAGACTCCAAGAATAAGCTATACAAGTATGTAAACAGTGCAAAGAGTGTGGATAAAATAGTCAAGATACAAAGAGGAGCAACAAACAAGATAGGTCTTGGTTCTAAATAGGTACAAAAGAAATGGGAAGAAGAGTCTACTTCAAGTCTTGAAGAAGAAGAAACTTCAGATGAAGATACATCAGAAGAAGATAGTGTAAGAGGGAGTGAGACATCAGAGGATGAGTTGGACAATAAAGAGTTCAACAAAGATAGGAACAATGCACAGAAAAGATACCAGATGGAACAACAATCAGAATAGGAGACCAATGAGGTCAAGACAAGGAAGCTTCAATGGAAGATGTTTTTCATGTCACAGGTTTGGGCACATGGCTTCACAGTGCAGGACACATGAAAGACAAGAATATGGGAAAGGATAACTTTTCCATGGGTATTGCTACTCATGTAATGAGTTTGGTCACAAGGCAATGAATTGCAGGGTTCATGATAGAAGAGGATATGGCTTCACTAGAAGAGATCCTAAGACATTTGCACCTCCAAGGAATAATAACATTAAGTGTTATAAGTGCAATAATGATGGTCACACAACAAAATGGTGTAGAGAAAATATTCCAAAAATAGGTATGAACAGGAACATAAATATGAACAGGAATATGAACATGAATAGGAACATGAACAAGAACATGAACATGGATAAGAACAGGAGCAAGAATAGGAATGATGATAGGAATAGGAACAAGAACATGAACAGGAACAAGAACAGGAACATGGATGAGAACAGGAACAAAAATAGGAACATGAATGATGACAGGAACAGGAATGATGACACAGATAGAAACAATCAGAAGAATCAAAAAATTCAGAAAAGAAGGGAAGAGGATAAAGGTAAAGAACAATACCTTTTGGGAGTAGAAATACTCCCACCCTAGAATTAACCACCTCAAAGGAGGTGGGGGAGGGGCTAAGCTAAGAGGCTCATTCTTAGCCCCGAGCCCCAAAGGTGACCCTTTGCCATTGATGTCAAAGGGGGAGAGATTTGTGTATTGGGAGAGATTTGATATGGGGAGAGATTTGATATCTGAGAGAGCATTGAGCCAGGGGGAGCAATGTCCCAGGGGGAGCAAAAGAAAAAGAAAGGTCAGGTTTCAGTAAAAAGAATGTGGGTTGCCATCAATGACAAAGGGGGAGATTGTTGGACATTTTGAGTCCCTAAGCCAAAGTTGTCATTGATGTCAAGATGCCAGTGATAGTTCTTCTTCAGTTTGAGTGCAAAGTTTAATGGAAGTTTATAATGGGTTAAAATATTTTTATTTTACACCCAAAAGAATGGGTCAGAAAATGGTTTCAGTTCTCCTTTGGAAGCAAATATATCCGAAGCAATGGAAGGATATAATATTATAATATTTATTATAATATTTATCCAAGGTGGTGAAAAACCCAAATAAATTATTATAATTTTAATTATAATATTATTTGGTTTACAAAGGACAATTAATTATTTTTTATAAAACCCTAAGGTTGGGTTTTTGAGGGAAAAATATTTCAAAGTGCAAAGTTTAAAGTAAATTAAACCCAAAGGTTGGGTTTAATAAAAGGCATTCGAAGCCTTTACCATCGACGTCATGGAAGGAAGCACGTGAGCACCGATGTCATTAATGCAATGAAGAAACATATAAATATGCCCAACAAACCTAAGTTTTATTTACCCTTGCTCGAATTAATAATCGGTGGCATGCAAAAAGAGAGCTTGTGCATTTACGAAAACGTGGCAGCAAAGGGAATAAAGGAGGAAGTTTTCATCCTCAAGTTTCATTGGGCAAGCATGGCCTAGTGGTAGTTGGGAAAGCGCAAAGGCACTGGCAGCAAGGTGGTTGACGTTTCGAATCCCCGCGTGCATTGTTTGGTGAGTTGATTGAGGTGCCCAAGGTGCATGACCTTTTGCCCTTGGTGGAAGGTGATGAGATTAATAAGCACATGGTGCTTCTTTAATATTGAATGAGCGCTTGGCTCGTGCGATGACTTTGGCCGTGGTTAAGGCGCTTGTGGTGAGACGAGGTTGAGGGTTCGATTCCCTCCGAAGACAAGGTATTTAATTTTGATTTAAATTTTGTTAGTTGCCTAATGTTGGAGGAATAAGGGTGCATAAGTGATTATTATTTTTATACATTAAGGCATGAAGTTTATGGTGAATGTTTGTTGAGGATTATTGTGGAAGGTTTGATATTTGAAGTTTATGGTGAATGTTTGTTGAGGATTATTGTGGAAGGTTTGATATTTGAAGTTTATGGTGAATGTTTGTTGAGGATTATTTTGGAGGTATTGATATTTGAGATTTATTATTTTAGGAGTAATAAGGAGTTTTAGTAAAGTCTTAATTAATTTCTTATTAAGACTTTTGAGCATTATTTTTGTATAAGGGTTTTTCTATTTAAAGAAGACTATGGTGAATGTTATTTTTGAGTTGGAGTAATAAGGTGTATTTTGGGTCATTATTTTGTATTGTGATTTGATTGAAGTCTTCTAACCCTTATTGAGATTGGAAAAGAGAAATTTGTGAGTGTGGCAGATTTGTGAGATCAACTCCTTATCAAGCAAAAAGGTATGGGCAAATTCTTCTTTGGTTGAGTTGGTTGTTTGGCTTACTTGAAAATTAAGTTTGGAGTGAAAAGGATTTGATTAGGGTTTCCTTTTTGAAAGTGTTTGAGTTGATGCTTCAAGGTTTTATGAAATTGAGAGTTGTGATTAAAACCTTGTTTTATAAGCATTGTTGTTGAGATCATTGGTTGAGTGAAGTGTTTGAGTTAATGCTTCAAGGTTTTCTAAAATTGAGAGTTGTGTTTAAAACCTTGTTTGATAAGCATGGTTGTTGAAGTGAGTTGTTATGCAAAGAACTTGAACTAGGGTTTGAAAAGATCATGAGTATCATTGTTATGTGAGATTTGTTGTTAAGCATTATTGGAAATATTTTGAGTTGGATGATACATGCTTGGACTAGGGTTTGTGAGCAAGAGTTGTTTCTTGAAGTGATTGGTTGAGTAGAGTTGATTGAGCCTAGTCAAGTGGATGTATGAAGTGATTGTTCAAGTTCCATAAAACAAACTATTCTATATTCTGATTTGAGTTGTGAAAGAGATTGAGTTGTGTGAATAGAACATATTGAGTCTCTAACAATTCTCTTTATGCTTCTATGAGATTGAGTTGAGAAAGTGATTGAGTTTTGAGAATAGAACATATTGAGTCTCTAAATTCTCTTTATGCTTCTATGAGATTGAGTTGAGAAAGTGATTGAGTTTTGAGTATAGAACATATTGAGTCTCTAACAATTCTCTTTATGCTTCTATGAGATTGATTTGAGTTGAGAAAGTGATTGAGCATTGAGTATAGAACATATTGAGTCTCTAACAATTCTCTTTATGTTTCTATGAGATTGGACAAGTTCGTGTGGACTTGTTAAGAAGATTTGAGGTAAGTCTTTGAGAAGACTTGTGGACTGATTTTGTGTGAGATTTTGTGGAAGCTTACAATACAGATTTGAGCAAGTCCTAGAGAGGACTTATTGAGAATATTTGGACAAGTTCTATGTGAGCTTGTTGAGTAGATTTGGACAAGTTCTATGTGAGCTTGTTGAGAATATTTGGACAAGTTATGTGTGAGCTTGTTGAGCATATTTGGACAAGTTTTGTGTGAGCTTATTGAGCAGATTTGGACAAGTTCTGAGTGGACCTATTGAGCAGATTTGAGCAGGTTCTGAGTGGACCTATTGAGAATATTTGAGTAGGTTTTGAGTGGACCTATTGAGTAGATTTGAGCAGGTTCTGAGTGGACATATTGAGCAGATTTGAGTAGGTTCTGAGTGGACCTATTGAGCAGATTTGTGCTAGACCGAATGGACTATGTTTAGTGCAGATTTGAGTGGACTTGTGCTAGACCGAATGGACTATGTTTAGTGCAAGAGTTGAGAAGATTTGTGCTAGACCGAATGGACTATGTTTAGTGCAGATTTGAGTGAGCTTATTGAGAAGACTTGTGCTAGACCGACTAGACTATGTTTAGTGCAAGATATTGAGCAGAGTTGTGCTAGACCGACTGGACTATGTTTAGTATAGAATTGAGATAGAGCTTTGGAGGTGACAGAGCAGAGAGGATAGAGTCTCCAGTGGATAGAGATCCATCAGCCAGGGCAGTGAGGATAGGTCTTTTGAGTGGGGACAAGAGTCTTCAGTGGAGAGAGATCCACAAGCCAGTGTAGTGGAGGCAGTCATCTTCTAGAGGATCACCAACTAGAGCAGAGGAGAAGGAGTTCTCCTATGGATAGAGATCCACAAACCAGATTTAGGGGATCAACATCTCCTTTGGACAGAGGTCCATAAACATTGTAATAGGGAAGGATTCCCAAGAGATTATTTGAGAAATATTTAGAAGAAATATTTTCTCCGTGGAGGTAGCCATATTTGGGTGAACCACGTTAAATTTGTGTCTCTATTGTGTATGGTGTTTTGTGCATTGCTTTGATTACTGCTATTGATATTGCTATCTATACACTGCATAATATTGATTTGAAAAGAAAAGTAAAAAGTGCTCTTATATTGTTCACCCCCCTCTCAGTATAAGCTTGTGTTCTTCACATTTCCATCTCAATATATTAATATTTCATTTGCCATATCATGTCCCATTTGGTAGGTGTTAGTCTGACTAGAAAAATATTATGCTAATGGAAGTGGTAAAACAACCCCTTTGTGAATATGATTTATGAACTAGAATTATATTTACTAGAATGTACATGGGATAACCTCCCCATATTTGCAAAAGTTTCATGTATTTAGGGTATTGCATCAAAATAAAACTAATGTTTTATTTCTTCAAGATATCAAGATTAGTAGTATTCAACTAGAACACTAGTTATTTTATCTCTATTATTAATTGAAAACCTTATATACGAAACACAAACTTGGTAGTGGATGTTCAATCCTCGTTTTTTCCTATTTTTAGCTTCTTTTATGGTTTATTCTAGACAAGATCACAAGAATAGGTGCATTTGGAAAACTATTATATTGAATAATTCATTATTAGGGTTCTATTCAATGTAACTACCAAATGACCAAGTGTGGTATATCACACTTTGGAAGTCAATAACCACATTTCCTAACTACTATTGAGTGGATTATAAATCAAGATATTATAATTTTAGGAGTAATAAGGAGTTTTAGTAAAGTCTTAATTAATTTATTATTAAGACTTCTGAGCATTATTTTTGTATAAGGGTTTTTCTATTTAAAGAAGACTATGGTGAATGTTATTTTTGAGTTGGAGTAATAAGGTGTATTTTGGGTCATTATTTTGTATTGTGATTTGATTGAAGTCTTCTAATCCTTACTGATATTGGAAAAGAGAAATTTGTGAGTGTGGTAGATTTGTGATATCAACTCCTTATCAAGAAAAAAGGTATGGGCAAATTCTTCTTTGGTTGATTTGGTTGTTTGGCTTGCTTGAAAATGAAGTTTTGAGTGAAAAAGATTTGATTAGGGTTTCATTTTAGAAAGTGTTTGAGTTAATGCTTCAAGGTATTATGAAATTGAGAGTTGTGATTAAAACCTTGTTTTATTAGCATTGTTGTTGATATCATTGGTTAAGTGAAGTGTTAGAGTTAATGCTTCAAGGTATTCTAAAATTGAGAGTTGTGTTTAAAACCTTGTTTGATAAGCATGGTTGTTCAAGTGAGTTGTTATGAAAAGAACTTGAACTAGGGTTTGAAAAGATCATGAGTATCATTGTTATGTGAGATTTGTTGTTAAGCATTGTTGGAAATATTTTGAGTTGGATGATACATTCTTGGACTAGGGTTTGTGAGCAAGAGTTGTTCTTGAAGTGATTGGTTGAGTAAAGTTGATTGAGCCTAGTCAAGTGGATGTATGAAGTGATTGTTCAAGTTCCATAAAAAACTATTCTATATTATGATTTGAGTTGTGAAAGAGATTGAGTTGTGTGAATAGATCATATTGAGTCTCTAAAAAATCTCTTTATGCTTCTATGAGATTGAGTTGAGAAAGTGATTGAGTTTTGAGTATAGAAAATATTGAGTCTCTAAAAATTATCTTGTTGACAAGTTTTGTGTGGTCTTGTTGAGCAAATTTGGACAGGTTCTGAGTGGACCTGTTGAGCAGATTTGAGAAGGTTCTGAGTGGACCTATTGAGCATATTTGAGTAGGTTTTGAGTGGAACTATTGAGTAGAGTTGTGTAGGTTCTGAGTGGACTTGGTGAGCATATTTGAGTAGGTTCTAAGTGGACCTATTGAGCAGATTTGTGCTAGATCAATTGGACTATGTTTAGTGCATATTTGAGTGGACTTGTGCTAGACCAACTAGACTATGTTTAGTGCAAGAGTTGAGCAGATTTGTGCTAGACCGAATGGAATGTTTTTAGTATAGATTTGAGTGAGCTTATTGAACAAAATTGTGCTATACTGACTAGACTGTGTTTAGTGCAATAGATTGAGAAGAGCTATGCTATATTGACTGGGATATGTTTAGTATAGAATTGAGACAGATATTTGAAGGTGACAAGGCAGAGAGGATAAAGTCTCTAGTGGATAAAGATCCATTAGACAAGGTAATGAGGACATGTATTTTGAGTGGGGACAATAGTCTTTAGTGGAGAGAGATCCACAAGCTACTGTAGTGGAAGCAGTCATCTTATAAAGGATCACCAACCAGAGCAGAGGAGAAGGAGTTCTCATGTGGATAGAGATCCACAAACCAGATTTAGGGGATCAACATATCCGTTGGACATAGGTCCATAAATAATGTAATAGGGAGGATTACCAAGATATTATTTGAGAAATATTTAGAAGAAATATTTTCTTCATGGAGGTAGCCATCTTTGGGTGAACCACGTTAAATCTGTGTTTCTGTTGTGTATGGTGTTTTGTGCATTGCTTTCTGCTATCTATACACTACATAATTATGATTTGAAAAGAAAAGTGAAAATTGCTCTTATATTTTTCACCCCCCTCTCAGTGTAAGCTTTTGTTCTTCACATTTCCCTCTCAAGATATTAATATTTCATTTGCCATATCATGTCCCATTTTGTAGGTTTTAGTCTGACTAAAAAAATATTATGCTAATGGAAGTGGTAAAACAACCCCTTTGTGAATATGATTTATGAACTAGAATTATATTTCCTAGAATGTACATGGTCTAACCCCCCCACCTTTGCCAAAGTTTCATGTATTTAGGGTATTGCATCAAAATAAAACTAATGTTTTATTTATTCAAGATATCAAGATTAGTAGCATTCAACTAGAAAACTAGTTATTTTATCTCTATTATTAATTTAAAACCTTATATATGAAAAACAAACTTGGTAGTGGAGGTTCAATCCTCGTTCTTTCCCATTTTTAGCTTATTTTATGGTTTATTATAGACATGATCCCAAGAATAGGTGCATTTGGAAAACTATTATATTGAATAATTCATTATTAGGGTTCTATTCAATGTAACTACCAAATGACCAAGTGTGGTATATCACACTTTGGAAGTCAATAACCACATTTCCTAACTACTATTGAGTGGATTATAAATCAAGATATTAATATGGTTGAGGTTTTTGATTATTATAGCTAGAAGTGCAATATACCTGAAAGGAAATAATTACCCAGGTGTTGTAGGTGAGTTGGAGAGGAGAGGGCAATCCTCCAAGGGAGGTCTCAGGTTCAAATTTCCACCCTACCAAAAAGCTGAATTGGGTATCCAAAATCCAATTGATAATGTTGGTACGGGCAGGGTCGGGTGCGACTCCCGGGTGACTTTGACGGTGTAGAACCTCCTGTTCGTGGTCTCTCAGACCAAGGCGGCTCTGCAAGGGGTTTTTCACTTAAAAAAAAAACAAGCAATAAATTTCAAATGAGTTATGCTATGAAAATTTATTGGGATTCTTTGATACTTTTTTCACTTACTCCATAGTAAATTAATCCTAATGGTCCACTTGGTAAAGAAATCATTCAAAAAATATAGAACATCGAACTAATTAGATAAATTCTATTTGCAAGTCTCTCTTTCAAAAAATTTCTCCAAAATAGCTTATTTATGTCATAACTTATTGTAGACACCTAAAACATGTCATATTAAAGAGACTACCTATATGGATATCTTCTCAGGCCATATGACCCATCTTGGGTAGTCCTAGGGCTTAATAGTGATTTTCACCACTCATACAAGAAGGATTTTCATTTACAGCAGTGACCATATTACCCCGAGATGACCCCCAATCATGATCGTATCACTCTAAGACAACACACAGTCATGACCATCCCACCCAAAGATGGTCATACTAGAAGCATGTTTTCACACTACTATTAAAACAATTATGCATACCTGCTAAGAGCAACAATACAACAGAGTCAAATTTTGTAATGGTTATCAAGAAGTGGTTGTGTTTCTTGATCCCAGCCGCTTCTTGGATTTTTCGTACAATATTTGGACTCCCATTTGGAATTCTATTTAAAGGTTCTTAGCCTTCATTGAAAAAATCACAATTTCATGCATCAAAGTGCTATCAAACTGAAGAATCAAAGAGCTCTCACTCTCAAAGCAATGAAGTAATATTGAAATTCAACCATGAAGCTTTCAAGCATGCCAATGGATCATATCGAAGGTTGAAGATCAAATTTATACTTATTGCACCATACAACATCATTTATTTGGTGTAAATTCCATCCCTAATTTGTTCCTCATGAGTGCACTAAGAACATCAACTCATCCATAGATCAAACATGATGTCACCTCGCATTAGCCATAAGAAATTTGCTCACAGTTTAATGGTCATATCACCCCAAGATTTCCCACAAACATGACTTTCTTATCTTGATATGGATAGCAATCAAGACTGTCCCACATAGATATGACCTCCCAATAGAGATCTTTTACCCTGTTTTCTTATTTATTAGATTTAATAACACTTCAATTACTTCCTATCATAGTTTTTTTTTAAACATAGTGGAATTGGTAGCTGCCATGAATCTGAGTAGGTTGTTCAAATTTTATGGCCACCACAGTATTCTGCACTGTCCACCCTAAAATTTGCCACACAGATCTTCATGAAGTCCACCCCTATAACAGCCATGCCACAATCATTTAAAACCTTTTACACGGCTAAAATATCTAGGAAAGGGACAAGCGTTCAGTCCCATGAGGCCTGAGATTTGAACCTTGGACCTCCTCCCCCCTTATGGGGTTTGTATGAAACTTCCTAGCATAGTTAGATTTCATTTTTCATGCATTTATTCATCATATTTTAGTTTATTTATCGATTTATTTATCATCATATTGGAAGGCTCTTCATATGCTTTTGATGCTCTTTATATTTCTTTGTGTGCAGATTACAGGTCTTTACAATGGATTAAATGACATAAATATACAAACCTCCCCATAAAACATCATAACAGTCACCAAAAACCTGTCAATTATTAATTTATGAGATGTGTTGTGACTCCTTCACAACGACCCCAAAATTGGAGACCCACCATAAATTTTGTGATTTCAGGGAATTTTTTGTTTATCCAATTTTGCTCGCATCAAGGTCTTTGAAAATTTGCTTTCACTTTGGAATTGCTAACATATTTGCATTTTGAAGGTTTGAATGTAGTTGCAATGCTTCAAACTAAATATTTTGATTATTTACATATTAATTGCATTATTTCAAATCAAATAATTTGATTAAAATAATTTTTAAAGGTTTAAATGATTAATTTTCATTTAAATAATTATATTTCATTAAAATAATTAAATTCTACTTTAGGGTTAACCCTAAAATTAATGCAACATTGAATTGGGCATATCTTGAGCTAGGCAACTCCATTTGATCTCATTCAAAATTGGTAAAAAGATATATATTTTCTCCTTCTAATGGTACCAAACTTACAAGATTTTAGATGTCAATTTCATCAAAAAAATAGCAATTTAATTTAGCAATATGAGAAATTTGAAATAATTTTGGAAAAAGGAAAGTTACGGGAGAATGAATAATAAATAAAGTTTGGTTTTGTTTTGATATTATGATTATTGTTTCATTATGCAGGTAATACAAGGGCAAGGGTTTGAAGAAGATAGTTATAAAATACGTTCTCGATGATGAAACATAATAACTAAACTTTTCAAATTATAAATAAATCATTGAGATTCATGGAAAAGGTCGGACGGGTTGGAGAAAAAGATGAAATATTGAAAGGAGCCAAATAGAAGACCAAGTTGTAGAGGAAGCTACATTTTTACATGAATACATAGACTTTGTTGGACTCATTGTAAGATCTTTTATCTTGTATCAAATTCAATTTTTATTAAAAGCAAGCACTATTGTGGTGTTTTTCATTTATAAGTTGATTGATATAATTTTTTAATTAAAATTTTCGTAAAAGATAACACCAAATTTGTGGTAGGATTGTGTAAAATCTACTCTGCCTAAGTTTGGTTTTCAAAGTTGTGTTTTCTATGCTATAGCAAGTTTGTCCGAATATTTTATTCAAATTTGTTTCTTTACCCTAAGACATTTTTAATTTATTTGAGGCATGAAGATTTAAAATAAAACCTCGTTTATTTTATAAAAAAAATAAATTTTACAACTAGGTTAAAGATTGAATTTATCACTCAAATATATAATTCTATAAATATTTCGGGTGAATAAATTTCATAGAGAAGGGAATCAATGAACTTTTGATTTTAAATTTCATAAAGTTTAGAAAGTTCATTGAATTTGTTTTGTTAAAACCCTAATTTGAATTTCAAAGATTCAGATTTATAGAAAGGGTTGTAAAATTTATTTACGTCAAATATTTAAGTTAATAAATATTTGATAAATAAATTTCAGACACAGAGAAGGATTATATGGATTATTGATTTTAATATCGTAAAATTTTAAAATCCATAATTTGATATTTATTTATGTTTTTGAAGTTTGATTTATTTAAATTTTCATCTCAAATCATAAATTCCAAAGTACTATTCAAAGGATTAAATTTATTTACTTCAAATATTTAGTTTAAAGAATATTTGAAAATAAATAAACATCACATTAATGAATATTATAAAGTACAAAAAATTATAATTAGAATTCATACATATTAATTATTTATATTTATTTATTTCCAATATTTGAATTAATAAATATTTGGTTTAAAATGTTATATGAATTCTAATTTTAATATTATAAAGTACAAAACTTTAAAATTAGAATTCATACACATTAATTATTCATATTCTATGAAAAGAAGCAAGGATTATAAAGCTTAGAATATTCTAAAGACCCAAACATAGAGATTATAAAGTGTTTCACATTTTATAACTAGGGTTTTTATTTTATTCATCATTTATTAGATCTAATTTTAAGCTTCATTCATGAAATAAATGCAAGTTTTGAATTAAAATGCTTTAAAAAATTCATGCAATTTTAATATAAGGTTAAAAATTTTCAATCAAAGTTCATCTTTTAAAATAAATTTGCATTCTCAAATATTAACTTTAAAAGGTAAGTTTATTCATTTTGAGAATGTAAATTATACTGATGAAAATGCAAGTAATGATTTCAAGATCAAAATATTTATTATACTAGGCCCCTTAACAGTTGATTGTTAATCCTTGAGATGTTATGTGCACTTAATTGACATAAATTCATAACGTGTTACATAAAAGAACCTTGGAGAAACATATTTTATTTTCAAGAGAGGATTACGATCCTAATTGTTGGGTGATATTTATAATCGAATAAAATCATACCTCAAAAAATTGGCTCTAGAAGGAGGGCCTGAAAGGGAAATATTTTATTTTCATTTGAAGTATTTCAAATCTTAGTTTAAAGAAAAATGAAAATTTTCAATTTATGTTGCATTAATGTTAATCTATCATAAATTTGAAAATTTGGTTATGATTCAATTTTTGCAAATTTTTCTTATATAGCCTTGCATTATAAAAAACTGGTTCAATGGCAGAAAATAATTTACCCTATTTTAAGCATGATGGGATGATTACCGCTGAAGAAAATTTTCAGACATAAAAAAATTATGTTTCATTTTCAAATTATGCAGGAAGATGTTCTCTATAGAATGTTTCCATACACATTGTATAAATTTTCTAAATATTGGTTTAACAATTTACCTGCAGGTTCTACCACTTCTTGGAATCAACTAGAAACAATGTTTCTTGGACATTTTGGAAAATCGGTTGACATAGATTTGTTATCAAATCAATTTTCTGCTATTAGTAAAAATTCTTATGAATCCATGAGTCAATTTAATGATAGGTTTCATATGTTGTATACTGAAATAGAGATACACTTTATCATTTCAAAAGAATAGGTTTTTCAATTATACTTGGAATCTTTAGATCCTTTTACTATTAAGTTGTTAGAAAAACGTCCTAAAGATTTGTCCTTATCTAGCATCTATGATGGGGAAGTAGCTGTAGAAAAATGGTTGATTTCAAGGGGAATTAATGTGGGTAGATTATCATTACTCAATACTAGGGTTTCAAATCACTTACCAACTATGAGTCATGATACACATTTTCTGACAACATAAAATTAAATCGAATATCCTAGTTTTTCAACCACTTTTGATATTTTCCAAGAGGAATTTCAAGTTTCAAATCCAATATCCATCAATGAGGATTGTAGTAATCAATTTTATCAGAATGTAGAAATGCATTAGTCTTCAAATATTGGAGGAATCTTAGATCTAACTAGATTTGAAACATATGATAGAATAGAATCTTACTTAGAGTTGAATGGAACAATTGAAGCTAAAGAATTGCAAGTTTCTAGAGGTAATTTCATTATGACTGATCATAAAATTTTATTACTTGAGAAAGACGAATGTTTCATTGAAGATTTCGTGGAATCCTTCACAACGACCCCAAAATTGCGGAACCACCTTAAATTTTATGATTTTGGAGAATTTTTTGTTTATCCAATTTTTCTCACATCAAGGTCTTTGAAAATTTGCTTTCACTTTGGAATTGCTGACATATTTGCATTTTGAAGGTTTGAATGTAATTGCAATGCTTCAAACTAAATATTTTGATTATTTGCATATTAATTGCAATATTTCAAACCAAATAATTTGATTAAAATAAATTTTAAAGGTTTAAATGATTAATTTTCATTAAAATAATTAAATTTCATTTTAGGGTTAACCCTAAAATTAATGCAAAATTGAATTAGAAATATCTTGAGCTAGGCAACTCCGTTTGATCTCATTCAAAACTTGGTAAAAAGATATATATTTTCTCCTTCTAATGGTACCAAACGTATAGGATTTTAGATGTCAATTTCATCAAAAAAATAGCAATTTAATTTAGCAATATGAGAAATTTGAAATAATTTTGGAAAAAACAAAGTTACAGGAGAATGAATAATAAATAAATTTTGGTTTGTTTTGATTTTATGATTATTGTTTCAATATGCAGGTAATACATGGGCAAGGATTTGAAGAATATAGTTATAAAATCCTTTCCTGGTGATAAAAAAGGATAACTAAACTTTTCAAATTATAAATAAATCATTGAGATTCATGGAAAATGTCGGACAGGTTGGAGAAAAGATGAAAGATTGAAAGGATCCAAATTGAAGACCAAGTTGCAGAGGAAGCTACATTTGCACATGAATACAAAGACTTTGTTGGATTCATTGTAAGATCTTTATTTTTGTATAAAATTCAATTTTTACTAAAAGCAAGCACTATTGTGGTGTTTTTAATTTATAAGTTGATTGATATAATTTTTTAATTAAAATTTTCGTAGAAGATAACACCAAATTTGTGGTAGGATTATGTAAAATATGGTCTACTTGAGTTTGGTTTTCAAAGTTGTGTTTTTCTATGCTATAGAAAGTTTGTCCGAATGTTTTATTCAAATTTATTTCTTTACCCTAAGACCTTTTTAATTTATTTGAGGCATGAAGATTTAAAATAAAACCTAGTTTATTTTATAAAAAATTTAAATTTTACAACTAGGTTAAAGTTTGAATTTATCACTCAAATATATATATATATAAAGCGAAAAACCCATTGCAGGGCCGCCTTAGTCTAAGATACTACGAACAGGGGGTTCTACACCGTCAAAGTCACCGGGGGGTTGCACCCGACCCTACCTGCACCAACATTATCAACTAGATTTTGGGTACCCAATTCAGCTTTTTGGTAGGGTGGAGATTCAAACCTGGGACCTCTCTTGGAGGATTGCCCTCTCCTCTCCAAATTTGGGTTATCACTCAAATATTTAATTATATAAATATTTCGAGTGAATAAATTTCATAGAGGAGGGAATCAATGAACTTTTTATTTTAAATTTCATAAAGTTTATAAAGTTCATTGAATTTGTTTTATTAAAACCCTAAGTTGAATTTCAAAGATTCATATTTATAGAAAGGGTTGTAAAATTTATTTAGGTCAAATATTTAAGTTAATAAATATTTGATAAATAAATTTTAAAGACATAAGGATTATATGGATTATTGATTTTAATATCATAAAATTTTAAAATCTATAATTTGAGATTTATTTATGTTTCTGGAAGTTTGATTTATTTAAATTTTCAATCTCAAATCATAAAGTCGAAAGTACTATTGAAAGGATTAAATTTATTTCCTTAAAATATTTAGTTTAATGAATATTTGAAAATAAATAAACATCACATTACGGAAGATTATGTGAATTCTAATTTTCATATTATGAAGTACAAAACTTTATAATTAGAATTCATACATATTAATTATTTATATTTATTTATTTCAAATATTTGAATTAATAAATATTTGGTTTAAAAGGTTATATGAATTCTAATTTTTATATTATAAAGTACAAAAAATTATAATTAGAATTCATACACATTAATTATTCATATTCTATGAAAAGAAGCAAGGATTATAAAGCTTAGAATATTCTAAAGACCCAAACATAGGGATTATAAAGTGTTTCACATTTTATAATTAGGTTTTTTATTTTATTCATCATTTATTAGATCTGATTTTATGCTCCATTCATGAAATAAATGCAGGTTTTGAATTAAAATGTTTTAAAAAATTCATGCAAGTTTAATATAAGGTTAAAAGCATTTTTAATGAAAGTTCATATTTTAAAATAGATTTGCATTCTCAAATATTACCTTTAAAAGGTAAGTTTATTCATTTTTATAAAGTAATTTATACTGATGAAAATGCAAGTAATGATTTCAAGATAAAAATATTTTTTTATACTAGGCTCGTTGTTAATAGTTGATTGTTAATCCCTGAGATGTTCTTTGCACCTAATTGACATAAATTCATAACGTGTTACATAAAAGAACCTTGGAGAAACATATTTTCTTTGCAAGAGAGGATTATGATCCTAATTTTTGGGTGATATTTGTAATTGGATAAAATCACACCTCAACAAGATGCAAGAGAGATCCTATGAGATACACCTTGGATTAATTTTCTTATTGTAAATTTGTATCAAAGTGATATAAAATCCCTCAATGGGATCCCATTATAATCCTCTTGAAGGATATAATTGATATTAATAAATAAGTACCATTATTGCATTTCTTGTTTTTGTCATTATGATTACATAATTTGCTATCTAGTTTGTTCTTTATAATTTTTAGTGGTGAGCACATTGGGACTTTGTCCACATTTCATATAATTATTGCTAATTATTTTTTTCTTGGTGTCTTTGAATTTCAGGTTCCATCGTCCCTTATATAGATGACCAACAATCACGACCATCCCTAAGCGAGATAGCCAGCAAGTGCAACTATCCCTCCTAGAGATAAACTCAAACCAAAGAGCAAAAATGTCAAAAATAATAGTATCTTCATCGAATGTAGGCTATCATAGTAATCCACTCTAATTTTCTTTCCCTATTTCAATAAATAAATATAGATTTATCATGCTTAATTGAGAGAATTTTAGAGGATTTTTTATCTTTAAAATAATCTATTTGTGATTGTCCCTATGTCAGACAACCTTTGTCTATGGTCATCCCTATCTTAGATGAACCTTATTTTTGATTGTCCCTATGTCAAAAGGCCTCTTATGCAAATAATACCTCATAGAGACAACCTATGTTTGATTGTTTGTAGCCTATTCTATATCTAATAGGTTTTTGAAATTAAAATATTCATTATTTAGAAATCTAAATTTAAAATATTATTTTATGCATTAGTGAAATATCATGGAATGCTTCTTGCTTTTACTTTATTTTACATAAATAAAATGAACCCCACACACCATGCGCCACTTTAACATTAATGAGTTAGAATTCATCCCCAACCATTAATCGAGACTAGTTATGGTGGGCTTCATCTCCATCCATTGGCTCGTATCCTATCAACCTAGTGGTAAAAAATTAGTGGTCTTCTGGACTTCATCACCATAAGGTCCCTTACTCTTGGGTGCACCCAAAGTGGAAAGGTTAGTAGAGCTATTTTACCATGGGGCTCTTTAAAATACATAGTGGATCTAGTTTTCATTATTGCCCATGCCTTAAACACAAGGGTTAAGGAAAAGTGAGGCTTTGCTGGTGCCAATACACTAGATAGCACAACTCCTTTAAATGGTTAATTTGTTCCCTTAAGGTTACCTTGAGCCTAAATCAAATAGGAAGCCACTTTTTATCATTTGAGTTACATCCCTCGATAGAGGGGTGTGCTTAAAATACATTTTAGTTATTTTCTATTCTATTTACCCTTAGTTTTATAGAAATAGGGGATTTTCAACATCAAGATGCACAAAAAAATATAAATATTCACAAAGAATATTTAAAAGAGATAATCACATTGTATACTTTATTTCTTTCTTTACTATTTACATAATCAATATCATGGTAACAACATGTAGTTGAGCTCAATCAAGATCCAATGTTGTTAAAAAATCATGAAGAGACATGGATATCTTCGAATCAATCCATAAGACCCATCCATGAGTCTTGAGTAAGGCCAGGATGATGATATTCCTAATCAAGCCACTCTAATTGCCTTCTATAAGAATGCATGTTCACATACTAAATTAGATGGTAGGTCATCACATCAAATTCACATTCCATATCACCCCACATCACCACTAAATCAAGAACATGTGTAAAAACCATACAAAAATGGGAGTAACCAGATTACCACAACTGAATTCATCTTCTTGAATCATCTAACTGATCACATCGAATCCCTTGAAAGACAATTCAGTCATCAACTCGTCCATAAATCATCACCCCCACTTTCATACCACTCTGATAGGTCTGAATTTGAAGAGTTTGGGAGAGAGGAGGAACTACAATGGAGCTACAAACACACTCCTCTAGTTTTACAACAAATATTGAACTGACTCACAAATATTGAACTATTATTGAGTCATCATCAACCTCATCAAACACATAAAAAATCTCAACAACTTTCAAAGTCACCTCAAACTCATCCACCTCGTTTATGATGCTAGCTCCATGCTTGGACTCCTTTACCCGAGCCCATGTTGACAATCTTTCACAAGTTGCAAGAGGAAATTACTCTACCTAGCATATGTCCTCTTGATTCCAATAAATTTGAATAAAAAAAGTATAACGAGGATTTATACTATGTCTACCATAGAAAAAAGGGTCAAGAAATTAATGGTTGCTTTACATTCAACAATATGATTCAAGATATTATCAATAAGGAGACCTTACCTATAGACGGCTCGCTTACCTCACCTTAACAAAACCAACGAAAAAATGTCAACATAACCCCCTTCACTAGTACACATCATTGCATGAGTCATTGGCATCAATTTTTCATCGATTGTGTGAGGCAAAGACCATGAGTCTGCCTAAGGTTCAACAACCATATTTCAATAAATCAAAGGGAAAAAACTTTATGGAAGACTTACATTATCTCTATCATTATCAAAATATGTACGACATTAAAATTTGCTACTCATTCAAGAATATCATGCAAGACATGATAGAATTAAATGAGCTCCAAACAAATGGTTTGATCACCTCATCTCATCAAGACAACAACATTGACCCAAATTCCTTACCACAATAGGAAGGGTCAATTTTCATCACTCCTCCCACTAAATCCAATCACATCACATCAAGCATAGTGTATACTCGGGGTGCTCAAGGTGTCACACCTTCCCTATTAGCCATGTCTCAACCAATAAATCAAGTTGGGGATTCTAAAAGTATCACACCTCCCCTACACTTGCCAATCATCACACATTATGAGGGTGCTCAAGGTATCACACCTTCCCTCCAAAAAAAAATAAAAAAATTAGAAAAACATAAAAACACAAAAATAATACAAAACATCAAAAATACAAAAATATTTGCATTACATCATCATGCATTTCATTGTAGTCATTGATTGGTTGGATTAGGCATATTCATCCATTTCACTTGCACTAGGATAAGTTGTGTTTGTATTCTTAGGAATGACACCATTTTTATATGCCAGTCATGAGTCTTCAATCATTTTTATCCATCATAATCAGTTGTGGTTTTCCTTATGAGGTTTTGCTTCTTAAGGGATTATCGTAGGATAAGTTAGATACCAGATGAATATCAACAATGATGTTTAGATGACCACTGACTATTTTATTCACATATTTTAGTTTGTAAAAGAGCATAGGAAAAACCCCCACCTAACACACATCAATACCATCCACATTCCTCCTTTGTGAGTAACTATGCTTTTCAACATAATAACTAAATTGCTATAGGGTGTTCACTAGGGTTTTCAATCATTCAACCACCCCTAGTTATACTTTTAGATTTTGTAGAATGCTATATTGTCTTTTAGAAGTTAAGGTCTTTCTTTGATAGTACCTTGCATATATCAAAATCCACATAATTTTACACATTTAGCACTTGAGTTTAAACAAGGATGATAGTACAACATAATCCTAAATCTATTGAGAAAAATGTTTTCCTTGCTCATTGTATTATGTGCATGGTATAGGACAATGAAAATTGACAAAAGGACAAGATCCTCCCTACCCAAGAAATCCATTTGCTCTTCCAAAAAATGAGTAAGTTACCAAAAACAAATAGTGGTTTTCACCACTAAAATGAGCAAGTATCCCAAATAATCAAAATAAAAGAAGAGAATGTTGAGCTTGAATCCTTGGAATCCTTAGTTATTCAAAATCCATGGGGTAATCTCCATTACAAAAATGGGCTGAATGAAACCTACCTGGAAATGGAGGAGCTTTACATGTGGTGATATGTCTTTCACATTAGCAACCTTCTTTTGTAAATACCAATGTCCAATTGCAGATAAGCTAGCTTTTGGTAGCTTGTATTACCTAGCAGTCTAGTCCAACTACATCCAAACTCAGGATAATATGACCATAGGGTGATCTTCATTACAACAATGGGTTGAGTGAAACCCAATTGGAAATGAAGTAGTCTTATGCATCATCTAATACATTCACTTTGCACACACAAGGTTATTGAATATCTGGGTCTTCCTAGCAGATTTTTATCTTACAAAGTCATGTATATGTAGTATACAATTTTTTATCAATCAACTAGGGTGTTTGATTCCCATGGAAAATATTAAATTCCCTCATATAACTTAACTATCTCATCATCATTTGTAGTTTCCTTATGATTTTTTGCTTATTAAAGGGTCCTCGTAAGATAGGAAATTTAATAAAAAATTTAAGTTGGACCAACCTATGACTACCCTCCAAGGTGATAAATAGTTTAGTGAAGGATGTCGATAATGACCAATGCATAGCACATGCAACCATTAATCAGCACTACCACAGATGGAAAGAATCAAATGTTGATTAAATTTTGATGAAGAAACACAATTTTAAGGAAAATTTATTTTAGGGTTAGAAACATCATCACGAAACTGACACAAGTTTTTTTTGATCAATTATATGAAGGTGATGTGGATTTGTGATTTTGACCATCGATTAAAACAAGGATCAAGGGCTAAAATTTGTCTAAATAGTGATAAGATTGCCACCATCGATTTAGGGTAAGCAAATAGTTGTGATTTGTTGCATGGCAATCAGACAATGTAAAAGAAAACAAACCCTAATCCCCTTTCGTAGAATGTAGTAGACATTGATGGAACCTCTGTGACCTAGTCAAAATTCTATCAAAAATTCTCAATAAGACCAAATTGAGAGTTTGAAACTAAAATCTAGAAATGGAAAACATCGTATAGAGGTGGAATTATGGAAAAATAAGGGTCAAATGGTTTGGAAAGCATCAACGTAGGGTGATAGAATTTGGATGCAACAAAAGAGCAAAAGTGACAACAGGTAATATTTTACTATCCATTTTGACTTTTTCACAGGATTTGATATCTTAAAAAAATATATGCCCTATTCACTCTACTACAGGAATGATTATCGAATAATTTTTAAAAATTATGTAGAGGATTAGGTTTAGATTTACATGTTTTTTTTACATGAATGATTAGCAAATAATGTAGAGGATTAGGTTTAAGTTAACACTTTTTTTTTATGAGTGATTAGCAAATTTTTTAGGGAATATGTAGAAGACATGTCATAATCGTCAATTGTTTATGTTGATAACAAAAAAAAAATCAAATAAGATAGGTCATAATTGTTTTAAAATATTTGCTTTAGTTGAATTGCATGTTTTTTATTAAGTCGGATAATAGATTATCTCCAATAAAATTGTAAAATTTGTTTTGTGCAGATGAAATTGTTGCAGGTTCCTAAAATTTTAAAACTTCTACCCTAAGAAGCCATGCCCTGATCTATGTTCCAAAAATGTAGTGATCCCTCATCCATAAAATGTAGAATCCAAGCGATTTTGTAATAGTACTATTCCAAAGGACCAGATGGTGGGAAGCCCTCACAAAATTTAGAGGGCATGACCAAGGGGTAGCCCAAAAATTTATCTTAAACTGTAATCTCATGAAAATGACTACCTACATTGGAGATATTCATTATGACCTAAACCCAAGAATTATTTTTAAGGTATTAGAATTACCATAGGTATGACTACCATATTACAAAAACCCTTCTAACAGTATCACCCAGCTAGTGGAAATTTTTGAGGAAAAGTGCACTATTATCCGAGAGGAGGGTTGGATTAAGGGTGTTACCACTATTTCACTCCCTCTCATGTGGTAGGAAGCTATTGTTTTGATTATTAATTTTTTCATCCTAGAAGGACGCTTGTACACTTGTGCAGTCTACCATATTTTCATGTTGATGAATCTATTTTTTTTAAGAATAATGATTGTGTTATTAATCTACCATGCTTCCTATTTCAGTCTCTCAAGTCTACTGTTATCCGTGTGCAACCTAAAAATCCTCAAGAAAATCCTAATCTACATCTACTTGTACATCATGGCCTTATTAAATTAATAGTTCTAACGAAAGCACATGAAGTTAAAATTACATGGAATAATATAGTCATAGAATCAAACCTTCCAAAATAATTTGACTCGACTAAAAATGAGCTTGAGGAAGATAGTCCATCTGAGGAAACCTAGGAGTTAGACATCCAGAAGGAGGAACCTGAATATCCAAAATTTAAACGCCAACCTCCCAAATATGTTAAACCAACTCAACTTGCACGAAAGGTTTGACATTAGAAGCATACTCTTGAAACCCTTGAGAAAGAAAAAATAGCAGGGCATGAATCTGACTTACCTATACCAAAATCAACTACTGAAACCTTGTCCTAACTATGGGCACAAAATATGATTTTGTAAATAAAAATTGAAAAACTAAGAGAGGACTTTGTAGAACACTTGAAATTAATTCAACGATCCCTTACCCTTCAGATAGATATTATTTAAAAACTCTTAGCGAATAAGGTGACAAAACCTGTTGATTCTGTCAACCGAACACCACCTATCGATGCTTCCCTTAACAAAAGCTCCATCATCAATAAAAAGTAAAAAAATTCAATTAACTTTAGAAAAGTGACCCATAAAAATAAGCCCTTTAAATTTTCTAAACATCTTGAGGAAGAGAGTTCCCAACCATTCATCATCCTGACATAGCAAAACCAACCAAAGAAACTGATTTCTCCCATCAAAAGGGGAACTGCACCTAAGAATCTTGTCTTAAATGTAAGGATACCTCCAAAAATTAACGTAGTGATAGATAACATTGTTGCAACAATCAAAAAACCTCCACCTTCTCAAATGTAGGATACAGAGTAGATAGAGGATTCCCATGAAGTTGAGCATATCAAAACTGTCATGGTTGAGACACCAATTGGTGAATAGAAATTCAAATAGCAAGTACAAAAAGTGAAAAGGGAACACAAGTTACCACTAGCAAGACCCCCATATTCAAGAATCTCGACCCGACAAACACAAGTCGGATAAGCTGCACAATAAAATCAACCAAGGAAACTGATTTCTCCCATCAAAAGGGGAATTGCACCTGAGAATCTTGTCTTAAATGTAGGGATACCTCTAAAACTTAACTTAGTGATAGATAAAATTATTGCAACAGGCGAGAAACCTTCACCTTCTCAAATGTAGGATACACAGCAGAGAGAGGATTCCCATGAAGTTGAACATATCAAAACTATCATGGTTGAGACACCAATTGGTGACTAGAAATCCAAATATCAGGTACAAAAAGTGAAAAGGGAACACAAGTTACCACCAGCAAGACCCCCATCTTCAAGAATCTCGACCCAACAAACACAAGTCAGATAAACTGAACAAAAAAATTGTTTAATATTTTATGATTTTTAAGACTTCAGTATTTGATCTATATATTAGTATTTGTAACATATTTAATGTTTCTATCTATAAATATTTTAGTAGTATATATATCTATATCTCTGAGATAATACTATGAATGATATTTTTATTTGTAAAATTGTTCTGTATAATGCAGTGTTTAATTTTTATGATCACAATTTTAGTACATTACTATAGTAAGATAAATTGGGAAAATTATTTTTTGTT
Source organism: Wollemia nobilis (assembly GCA_028583015.1). Taxonomy (NCBI): domain Eukaryota; kingdom Viridiplantae; phylum Streptophyta; class Pinopsida; order Araucariales; family Araucariaceae; genus Wollemia; species Wollemia nobilis. The sequence goes on from JAQPPZ010002550.1 coordinate 7,921,138, forward strand.
AAAAATTGTTATGGTATTGTGCTATGTTCCTTGAAAAGCAATTATGAACAATATATTTCCTTGAAGATGATCAAATGTTTTGTATGTGATTGATGAAACTATTTCTGTTATAAGAAATTTAGAAGTCATCATTTTCTGATCTGCTTTTCTGAAGAATTTGTATTGTTTATGACAACACAAAATATTTCATTTTTAAACTACAGATATCAGTACTTCAATCTGTTTGATAGATTCTATAAAATTTAAGTTGTTATGAAGATGAGCTGAAAAAATTCAAACATTGTATTTTACTACAGTTGTATGATTGAAATTGTATGCTCTATTGTAATATTTTTGCTTATGTTTAATTGATTTCTAAAAATGTTTGTATTTCAGTATTATTAGCAATGATCTATGGAGATAATATTTGATAACTTGTTTTTTGTTCTGGAACAAAATTGTGATGTTTGTTTCATGGTTTTGCAAATGATTTTTAGAAAAAATGTAAATCTTGATTGATGTTAATATTTCTTTAATTTTGCAAATTGGATGATGACATTTGATATATGTGTAAAATTTGTAAGTTTATGTTGTCTCATTTTCTTCCCATGCATGAGGACATGCATATATTTCAGTTTGGAGGAAAATGATGAGTGATTATTTGGTACATATTTTCATAATAAATTGTTCCATTTTTATATCTAATTTGTGATTATAATGTATCTTAAGTTAGTTGTTTTTACTTATTTCTGTGAATTATTAGTAAAAATATGAATGTAGTTGAATCTGAAAAATGTGTGCATTTTATGTAAAATACATCCGAGTTATGAGTAATTATGCAGGAAAGTCTTGAAGGATGTTCCACAGATCCACAATGTAGTAACGCGAGCTTTAGGATGTACCTTGGACATGAGAATATGGACATAAGGACAAAGGATTAAGGATGCTATGTTATGGAAGATAGTTACCGAAGCATGTTATAGAAGATAGCTACTAAAGGTTGTTATCGAAGAAGAATTCTTACCAGCAGTTACCGAAGAGAGTTGACCAACACTGTACGCCACATTAACAACAACATGACACTCTCACATGGTAATAAAGAAGTACAATTAGTTTAGATTAAGTTGAGTTGTCACATATTCTCCATGAGGATATTGTGATTAATAAATTTGTTATCACTTTATTTCATAGACATTGTATAATTGGAATCTTGTTAGGTTGATTAGATTTAGACACAAGATTGTTATACCTTTTTCCAAGAATAAAGGATATGATTATATTGTACATCTTGTGAAATATTTAAATTAGTATAGTTTTGTTAAGTGCATTTATAAAATACCACTTGGACCACTTAGGATGTTTATTGAGTCCAAGTAGAATTAGGAATTTCATTAGTTTAGATTATTTTGGTTAGTGCATAGTTGTTGCATCATAAGTCCACAACTCCACATGGCAAAATACATGGAAGAGTTTATTCAGAATTGTACAAGTCATAATATAAATTACATAGGGAGACCTTTGAAAAGGTCTAATGTCCAATGTTCTAATGGAGAAATAGCTAATGTCCAATGTTCTAATGGAGAAATAGCTAATGTCAAAATGTCTAATGTTTGTACAATTTTTGAAGAATTACGCCAGCATGTACATTTGAATTTCCAACAATAAAATGAGCACTTCATTCTACGCATATGGTAACTGTGTCATTTGAATTTACTGTTTAATTTCATTTATGTAGTTGTAATTGTATATTCCTACATTTATAGAATAGAATAATGTTAGGAATAGTTATGCATTTTAGTTACCTAGATAAAGTAAACTAGAGGAGAAATACTTACACAGTCCTCTAGGAGGCATGAACCACTCTTACAGCCAGTACCTAAGCTCTTGCCCCTACAATAGGTTATAAATAGTTAATTAACCTTAGAATATAAAATAAAGTAAATTACATTTTCATATAATATAAATTCAAAATAGATAAATAAAACTAACTGCATGAGGATATTCATCAGTAGGCAATTACTATTAGTTAACCTCAACAATAGATAAATTCATCAATAGATTAAATCATTAATAAGTAATTATCATATTTATTGCATAAATCATAAATTGCATTCTATTTTCATTCCTGCACAATTTAATTTCTATTTATTTATTTTTCCACAAACAAATGAAACTGAAAAGAAATATGAACTAAGCTTAGCATTGATCTCCATAATCAATCTATACTATATTCCTACTCTTTAAATCTAACCTTGATTTACCCTCAGATTAAATAATTTAATGTAAGCTATTACAGTCGATCGGTGGTTGCTTGTTATTATGATTGTTACGATTATTGTTCTTTTCCCAAATTTTCTTCCTAAAATTTCCTTTTTTCTGGTTATTTATTTTATCTTACCCTTGGGAGCTTTTGATGGTTTTTTCTCTCTCCCATTTCATGAAATCTACACCATTCCTTTTCCCGAGTGCCTATTTTTCCTATTCGTAAGCTCCTTCATAATAAAAATAGGGCTTAAGATAAGTCTTAATTTTTTGGCCAATTCATAGGCCTTCTAAAGAGTACTAGGCTCTTGCGTGTTCACATCATACCCTATTGTAGGATCAACTTCTAATATGAAATTATGAATCTTCATATTCTCATTATACGTATGCACATACTTTACTAGTTTAATAAACTTCTGATAATAAGCCTCCACCATCTTAATTCCCTATCAAATATTGGTGAATTATTCAAAATTTTGGGCATAAAAATGATGTGTGAGGAACCTCTCTTTAAAATATACAATAAAGTCCTCCCATTTTAGATCAATTGCTACCATAATTCCTATTTTTGAACTATAAGTCTCCCACCAATCTAGTCCAACATCCTGTAAATGTAAGGTGGCATAGGATGTTCAGTTTCTTGTGGAGTAATTCTTTATAATACAAAAAGTTTGTATCTTCTTCAGCCAAGCTTTGGTTTCATCACCATATTCCTCTAATTTAAAATTAAAATATTTTACATGCTTCATATCCTTACCCATTTTTACCTCTAAATAAATTTTGGCTTATTGAGACTCGGCAAGGGATTCATTAACTTATCCCACTCTAGATTTACCAGCCTGTATTTCCTGATTCAACATAGCTTTCAATAATTGCTTCTATGTTTCTAGCTGTTCACGCAGTAGAGAAACTATTGCAGGGAGATCTTCCCTCTCATTATTAGGATTGTTTGAACCTACATATAGGGACCTAACCTCTATATTATTTCATTGTATCTATATTTTTTATAGGGTAGAACTCCCTCTCCTATTTGGTGGTATTTTCCCTAGCCACACACTGGAGAGATAGTAGGAATCAGTTCACAATTACATATTTGAATCCTAACTAGACAGTCGAGGTTAATTTTTAATGAACACACTATTAATGTAGGTATAGTCCTTATATGAGGTATATTCTATTACACATCTTCATCTAATCTTATGCAAGAAAGCTTATATCCCTACAAACCAAGTGCTCTGATACCAAATATTATGTCCAAATATTTCCCTTCATTACCTTGAGTTTTATTCCCTAACTTTTTAAGGGTTGTTCTTATACTTTTATCAAATAACAACACCAATTTTTAACAACATTCTTTAGAGAGTTCCTAGTTATAACACATGCTCAACCTATATTTATTTCCACTTACACCCATTTCAAGCACACCCATCCCTACATCTTACATATGTCTAGCTATGTAAGTGTACTAGGCGTATTAATTAGTTCATGAGCTATCTCTCTCATTAACCTACAATAAGCTAGATTACCCTCTTTCATCCCAATGAAAGAGGTATGCTATCCATCACACACCTCATAATTCCATCTATGCAGATGTTTGGAGCGTATAGAAATCAACTATCCTTCTCATCTTTGCAATGAGCTAGCCATTTAATTAGAAGGTCTCTTTCCAATTCTTACTTCATGGAATCAATATTTTAGGTCCCTTATCACTCTATTGAGATCCCTTAACCAAGGTTCCTCATAGATAAAATTTCTTAAGAATTCCATAAATAAAATTAATTTTTAAAGACCAAGAAGTTTTACTACATTGCAATCCTACTCTTCTTTGTAGCATAAGGAAGTTATTCTCTACTTGCCTTCCTTGAGAAAACTATTAGTTACACCCATCAAGATCCTCTGTGATGATTTTGAGTATTATTCTAGAACATTAAAATTCAATAGCAAAGTGCATGTTATCATGCATAATTTAATCTATTCCATGAAGTCATTAACAAGTAATTTTTGAATACCCATGAAAATATGATTCTATACTAACATACCCATATTTGTGAAGAGTATAAGAATTCGTTTAACATTCCAATATTAAATTATTTCTAAATTGAGGTACAACTGATCCACATGTATTAGTAAAATTGGGCATTCAATACTTATAATTTCTCCATATTCTTTGAGTACGAGGATTTGGATGGGTGCTTTACAGACTACGCATGAATGGAATTCAATCCTAGGTTTAAAAAACTATCACCCTAATCCATTGGAATATTGATTGAAATTAATTAGAAAGTACTTTCTAAAAGGCACAACTAAACATAAAACATAATTCAAGGATCTCATATATAGTGATATTTGTATATTCGTGGGTATACCATCTCTTTCCAAGAATATGTACTTTCTTTATTTTATTGATGGTTTCTAGTGATATGTATGGTTGTATAGTATTCATACCAAATATGAGTATTCTGTGAACCTTAGGGAATTGAAAGCACTAAAATGCATAAATAAATAAATAAATCAAATTAATTGATCATTTACTTAAAAATTCATAACAATTTCCATTAGCATTTTAAGCAAATAATAACCATAAGAAAGAACCTCCACAAAAAATTACACATCTCTTTTATCCTGGAAAACCACAAAGGAAAAAATTCAGTATTAAAATTTGTTTCTAATTTTTATTTCATATAAATTGGATCAATACATTGATTCAATATCTCTCATTTAGCCTCTGTTCTCAAGTTAAGAGATTCATGACTCTTAAATTTACAATTTTAGTGTATCCTTCAGTTCATAATCACTTTTGGATCACATAAATGAGATTGAAGGTTCTACATATTACCTTAAATACCATCATAAGAATTTCCACATCCATGATATTACATTAAACACTTTAAACCTAAATTTTATAGCACAAACCAATTCCATAATTGGGTCAAGGGTGCCCATAATACCTTTACCCCATCATAAGACCAACTCATATGTCACTTTTGTGCAACATATGATTACTTTGGTTTTAGTGTATATTCCATACTTCATAAGTTCCACTACAAATCAAAATAAAATCATACACAACTCCTTAATGTAATAACATGTCATATTTTCTATATCTCATCTTAAAACGAATATATTACCATATTTATAGGAGCACTATACATGGTTTATTTTACCTTAGTACTAACCTTATGATTTTCGTTCAACCTGGAATGGTATATACATAGTCCTAGAATTTTTATCCAACATAAGGAGCTCAGTAAAAAATATCACAAGATTTTTACAACATATTGTCATAGTTTAATAGAATTTCTAATGAAATAGATTAGAAGGTTCTTGTCATTACACATCACACTAAGGCATGACAATTCTCATATTTCTTTTGGTGTCTCCTAATTACGTTTAGCACCCTATATCCATAGTTGAGTGGTTAGGGTACCAGTACTCAATAGACACCCACATATTACTCTCTAACCCATGAAGTGTAAATGGAAAGAGAACCTAAATTAAATGGAAACTTAAGTTAACCTTACAATTTTTGTTTCAGATATTCACATGGTGATGGATGGATATATCACTTCATTAGGGTGTGTCTTGGGTAAATATGATGCACAACTAAGAATTATTTTAGAGGTTCTAGTTGGACCCTACCCGATCAAGGCAACAATGGCTTTTTTTCAAATGGGTGCACAATCCAATGACCCATCTCATAGGAGAGCTCTTCACATAATTTTTCTCGTTAATAATACTTTTAGGAAATATTTCATCAATTCATGAGATGAATAAATTGTAAATTACCTATTAAAAAATCACATCTATAACATTGGACCAAAATTATACATTTATCTAATGACAAAGTTGCACTAACATAGTACTCTTATTCTGAGGAGAAACATTGTTGGATTAATTACATCATTGGTAACTAAAATAATGCCAACCAAGAATCTTCAGGTTTAGTTTTTCCAAAGTAAAATTTCTATTTCTAGTAAATCATAATGACAATATATAAATTCTTCACAGATAATGAATGTATATATATCCAGAAGTTTATTTTCCTTTGCGACAAAGATAAAACTGCTATAACATTTTCGTTCACAACAACCATAATAACACAATTCTCAACTATTGTTTCTCCACAACAAAGATATAATTACAAAGAGGGATTTATCTCTTTTCCTAGAGAGTAAGAAAACAAATTACTATAAAAAATTATTTCTTCTTTCCACAAAGACAAGCTACTATATTATCATCACTTATAGAGAGCATAAAAATGAATTTCTCTACTAATTGCTTCATTTTCAGCAAGGACCAAGCTAGAAATTTATCTTCATCCTAAGAGAACTTCATAATAAAATTTCCATAACAACACTTACCATTTTAAGCTAGAGTAAATAAATATTTTAGCACATATATCATGTCACTTTTCACTTCAATGATATCATAGCTAAACTTGAATGCAACCCTTGAAATCTTCTAATGTAAACTTCATTTTTCCAAAATATCTTTCATTTTCCTCTTCTTCTTTTGGTGGTAGAATGACCTCTCCCTCCACTCCACCCACCCTACAAATTTTCCTCACCTACTAAACTCCCACTCCATCCCTCAGCAATGGTTGACACATTCATTCTGACACGACAAAACAAGAAACTCAACCATTAATCTATAACTTAGTAGATGCATCATTAAAAATAGGGTTTGGATTAGCCCAAATCCAAAATTAAATGCTTCAGCCTTGCACAAATAAAATATTATTTTCACATATTGTATTTTAAAAACATGCAAAAACATACAAAAATTACATTTATCCATCATCAAAGATTTTTACATCATGAGTAGCACAAAGCAAGAAATTAGTTCAATTAAATTTAAATTAAAACATGCATGAAAGAATAATAAGGGCCTTTCATTAGATACCAAATCATTTGTAAGTACCCTAAAAAATCCAAGTGAGTCATATTATCATTCTTGTAAAACATTACCATAGTTCTTATCATTTTTCTTATCTACAGAGCAAACTATACTCAACTTTAAGAAAATTTAACACACACATAGTAAATTAAGATCATTCCAAGGTGGGGTATTACATTTGACAACAAATTTATTTTTTTTCACAAATTTTACAATTATGAATCATTTATTGATTCTAATTTGGTTTTGGATTTTTGTTTTTTTCTCTTATTTTCTTTTCAATAATTCATGTTTTTCAATGCTATTATTAAGTGGCTTATATTGTTACTATTTTTGTCATACTACTTCTCAATCTAATCCATACATTATTTTTTTGAACATGTATTGTCAAGTATGGAGAGATCTATATTCTTTCCATAAGAGCTCTATGAATTGTTTTATTTTATTCCTCATTGATGGTATTTGTTTCTTACACTATTTGGACCATATTTCATCTTTGATTTTCCCGTTTTGGATATCATTGTTGTGTTTATGTTTTTCACTATTCATTAGGCTGATATCATGTATGTTGGTATCTTTGAAAAGGTCTACATTTTGTTCCATTGATTTAAATTTTATATACAATAACTAATGTTATGCCATTTTTTTCTCCATTTAGGTTGATGCTATGAAGATGAAGCAATATTATTTGACATGATTTTTGTTGAGAAAAAGATATTGTTTGTCATATTATCTCTAGCTTGGTTTTCTATTTCATAATATTGAATTATGTTGACAATTTCATTAAAGGATATGGTTCTATTTAGTACATGAATATAGGTGACTAATATTTTATAATTTTCTAGAAATGCTCTTAGTGTAACTTGAAAACTAAACTTTTATTCCACTTTTTATCCCATAGTTTATAGTTTAGATTTCAATTATGCTACCCTTCAAAAAATGTTCTATATTTTCTCCATCATGAAATTTTAGGGAATATAACTATGATTGCAAGTGTAAAATAGTTACTCCATTATTTCCTTTAAATATTGTGCATAATTTATCCTAGGCATTTTTTGAAGTTTTAACCTCACTTATGTGTGCCTAAATTTCATCTGATATACCAAATGTGATTAACATAAGAGCCTTTGCATCATCATTTTCATATTGTATCGTATAGAATGTCTTTCTCTCCATTTATTACTTCCCAAAGTTTCTCAACAATAAGTATTGATCTCATCTTATTTTTCCATGGGGTAAAGTTAGGTCCTTTTAGTAGTTGAGATTCAAAAAGGAAAATATTTGTATTTTCCATAATAGAAGTTTACTAATAATTTCCTTTGTTGTTGAAATCCTTTTATTTCCAATTTCTTTTCAATTTTATTTAATCTTCAATTCAATTCTTCTCTTCAATAATTAAATCCTTTCCTCACTTCAATTTTCAATCTTAAATTTTATTATTCTTATTTTTATTTCTTAAATTTTTAATTTTAAAATTGATATTCTTCTTAAATAAAAATTTTAATTCATTGTAGAAAATATTTTATCTCCAAATTTAATATTTCTTCTTTTCTTCAAATAATTCTTATTCAATTTTCTTGAATCTTTATTATTTATTCAATAATTTTCTTTTCAATGCAATTCTCTTCTTTGTATTCATTTATATTATTATACCTCTATTCAATTCAATTAAGTTTTTATTCTTATAACTCTTTTAATTATAATTCCCAACACTTATAATATTTCTCACAATAACACTTTAGTTTCTTCACTTTTCTATCTTCAGATTTTTTATCTCCTTCCAATTATTTTATTCAACACTTCAATTAATGACCAACATGTTCTTTTAATGTTTCACCAAAATAGATAAAAAGGTTAAATTCCTACCTTTGTAATCCCTAGATTGTGCACACTCCTAATAATGCATTTTTTGCCATGTTCATTGATGAGGATGAAAAAACACGAACAAAACCATCCAAGGAGCCAAATCATAATAGAAAAGAATTATTTTAATAATGCCAGCCACAGGGGCATAAAATACAATGCCAGAATTTTTGAGGCTGAGAAAACACGAACAAAACCATCCAAGGAGTTAAATCACAATAGAAAATAATTATTTTATTAGTGATAGCCAAAAGGGGTAGAAATTACAATGCTAGATTGTACAATCTTGGAGCCCAAATGAAGACCTTTTTTCAGACCTAAAATCCCTTTTTAAATCATATTTCCGCCCCCCTTTTACATGATTTTTAAGTTTCCTGCCCATTCAAAAAAAAATTAATTTAAATTTCCCGCCCATGCAAAAATTTAAATTCTACTTTCCCGCCCAACTGGTAGTCGATAAACACAAAGATAAAACACTTAGAATTTTTTTTTTGTTGATGCAAGATTGCTCTACTACCACTCGATGCTCCTGCATCAAACACCTAGGGTAAGTTTGAGAAGTGACCTCACTTCTCTACTATTGGAGGAAAAACAAGGCAGTCAACCTCGGACTTGGATAACCAAGTTGAATCTTCTACAAGCCTTCCCTTCCATTTCACCAGATACTCTTTATACTGTCTGTTTCTTGTACTTCTATCGATGTAGATATCCAAGATTTCCTCATCTCTTATGTCACTGGATCTGATTTTAGAACACTCCACAACTCTACAACTAGTTTCTTATAACTGTCACCTTCATGATACTCTACCAAATCATAAATATTGAACACAGGGGATATGTTCAATCCACTCAGAAACTCCACCTCATATGCATTTCCTAAATCTCTTTTTTGTATGATCCTACATGGTCCAAACTTCTTCATTTTTAGTTTTTTATATGTTTTAGCAGGAAACCTCTCCTTTCTCAGGTGCACCATGACTTCATCACCAACCTGGAACTCCTTAAATCTCCTTTTCTGATCATCTTTTATCTTGTACTGTGTTCATCTTATTTATGTGATATTTTACTTCTTCATGCAAATCCTTCAGAGGCTCTACAAAGTTCTCAGCTTCAACACTATTCTTTTCTTCCTTGTCCAACTTCCTCAACTCATAAGAATTTTTTGGACTACTCCCATATACAATCTAGAATGGTTATTTACCAGTACTCCTATTAATAGAATTATTATAGGTAAATTTTACCTGTGGTAAAATCATATCCCATCCCTTGGGCTTATATCCTACCAGGCATCTCAGTAGGTTACCCAAACTCTTGTTCACCACTTATGTTTATCCATCAGTCTGTGGATGGTATGCAGAAATGAACTTCAAATATATCTTCAATTTATTCTACAAGTTCTTCCAAAAATACCCAATAAACTTTGTTTCTCTATCAGAGACTATACTCTTTGGTAGATCGTGAAGTTGTACCACTTCCTTAAAAAATATTCTAGCAACATGAACTACATCACTGGTTTTTTGCGAGGGAATAAAATGTTCCATCTTCGAAAACCTATCAATCACCACAAATATGGATTCATTTCCCCTTTGTGTCCTTGGTAGACCAAGAAGAAAGTCCATGTTGATGTCCTCCCAGGGTCTCTATGGTACAGGTAATGGTTGATATAACTCGGTGTTCTGCCTCACACTCTTTTCCATCTGGCATATTCTACAACTTTGTACAAACTTCTTCACATCTTGTAGTAACTATAGCCAATAGTAGTTCTCACTCACCAAGCCAATGGTCTTGTCTCTATCGAAATGTCTAGCAAATCCTCAACTATGCTTCTCTTTTACCATATTCTCCTTCATTGAACTCTTAGAAATGCACAACTGGTTCCCCTTAAACAAATTTCTATCTTGGATAATAAAATTCAACAACTTAGTCCAATCCATAGTAACTGGTGTTGTACAAGCTCTTCAAGATTCAACAAAATTTGGATCTTCAGGGTACAAACTCTTAAGTTCTTCAAACCTCATAACTTTCACTCTCATTATTGTTAGAAAAATCTACCTTCTACTTAAGGCATCTGGAACTATGTTTGACTTCCCAATCCTATGCTTCAACACAAAGGTATATCTCTATAAAAACTCAACCCATTTTACATGCCTCTGATTCAATTTCCCTTAAATATTAATATACTGTAAAACTTGATGATCAGTATACAAAACAAACTTCTTTGGAAAAAAATAGTGTCTCCACTTCTTTAGAGCCTGAAATATAGCATAAAAATCCTGATCATAGACAAAATATTTCTTCCTGGCATCATTAAGCTTTTCACTAAATTAGGCAACAAGCTTACCTTCCTAACTCAATACAACTCCTATGGCACTACCACTAGTATCACAATCTACCTGAAACACCTTATTAAAATTTGGAAGTGCCAACACAGGTTTCTTAGTGACCTTCTTCTTCAAAAAATCAAAGATCCTATCATATCCTAAGGTCCACTTAAAGTATTTCTTATCCCCTCTCCTTTTTTTAGTTAGGGATGCATAAATAATGCTAAAATTTCTAATAAACTTTCTGTAAAAACTTTCTAGACCATGAAATGATCTTACCTCAATTACACTCCTTGGTGTAGGCCAGTAATTGATAGCTCTTACCTTATCTGGATCCATATTCGGACCTTCAGTTGAGATGAAAAATCCCAAGTACACCAACACCTTCTTCACAAAACTACACTTCTTCAAATTTATCAGTAGATGTTCCTCCCTTAGATTCTCTAGAACTCTTTTGATGTGCCTCAGATGTTCATCCAAGGTCTTTTTGAAAATCAGAATGTCATCCAAATAGACAATGACAAACTTTACCATAAAATCCTTCAATACTTTATTCATATGCCTCATGAATGTGTTGGATGCATTGGTTAGCCCAAATGGCATGATAAACCACTCATATAAACCCTATTTGGTATTGAAAGTTGTCTTCCACTCATATCCTTCTCTAATGCAAATTTGATGATACCCACTCTTCAAATAAATCTTTGTAAAATACTTGGACCCACTCAAATAGTCTATTATGTCATCCATACTTAGCAATGGAAACCCATACTTGATGGTGATCTTGTTAATAGATCTAGAATCTATGCACATTCTATACTCGCCATCCTTCCTTGGTGTTAGTATTGCGGGAACTACACATGGAATTAGGCTTTCCCTAATCAGTGCCTTCTCTAGTAGCTCCAAAAATTGCCTGTCTAGTTCCTCATTCTCCACATGAGTCATCCTATGGGTAGCCTTGTTTGGCAAACTAGCTCCGGGTATCAAATCAATATGATGGCTAAACTTTCTCATGGGTGGCAAACCCTCTGGAAAATTTTTAGATATAATATCTGAGAAGTCGTCCAACAGACCTGAGACTTCTACAAGGATGTCTTTACTTGGTTCTTCCCTAACTCTAGGAATTAATGCATAGCACACATGCTCATACTTCAAATCATATAGAAATTTCCTACCATCAACCAAACAAATTTTGGCACTATTACATACCTTTTCATCCAGCTCCTTCAGTAGCTTCATTTTATGGCACGATCCTTCCTTTATCAAGGATTAAGTGTTGGCATGTCCATCATGGACCGCACGATGATCAAACTGCCATGGTCTTCCTAATAGCATATGACAAGCATCCATAGGTAGGATATCACATAGGACCTCATCCTTGTATCTTCCAATATTAAACTTGACTAAGCATTGTTCACTAACCAATGCCCTATGGTCCTTTTGCAACCAAATAATCTGATATGGATGTGAGTGTCTCATCCTCTCTAGCTATAACTTAGTAACAATTTCTTCATAGACCAAGTTATCACTACTACTATTATCTATAATAACATTATAGACCTTACCTGAACATTTACACCTTGTGCAGAACAAGATATTCCTATGGTCTGCTTCCTTCTCCTCATTCAAAAAGGTTCTCCTTATGACCATAAATTCTCCTCTTTGGCTCCTCAGAGTGCTCTAATTCAGCTCCTTCATCTGTAAGATCAGCTCTGGAATTACCCGTTGGCCTCCTATTTGGATTCTCTTGTTGCTATGGATACTCATATTCTCAATGTCCTTCACAGTTGAAGCAGGTTCCATGAAACCCTCTTCCTCCATTTCTTTGGCCAGATCTACCTCTTCCTCTTGGGTAGTTGTTGTTCTGAACACGAGATCTATAAGCATTATCTCCCTTCTGGTCTTAACTACTGCTAGCTTCTTCTTTCTTCTCACCTCATCCTCCATATGTTCTTCCACTAGTTTTTTATTCATGACATCATCCTTTCTATTTACCCTCAAACCTTCTATTCAACTTATCTTAAAATTTTGGAGCAAACTAGTAAGCATCCTTGATGGTGTTCATCCTAACTAGACTTAGCTCTTCTTGAATACTGGTTCTCAACCCATGGATGTAACAGGAAATATTCTCCTTGTTAGCCTCATAATGGCTGGTTCAGATCAAGATCTTGTATAAATACTCAGTGTATTCTTTGATAGAATTTCTTGACTACCTCAAACTTTGCATTTTCTTCAGTAGATCCAACTCATAATATACTGAAATAAACTACCTCTTCAGATTTTCCACCATTCATTCCCATCTAGTGATCCTCTTTTTTCCCATTCTATTTATGTAAATTTGTACTCCTTTACACCATATTCTAGCATGACATTTCAGTTTTGTCTTAGCAAACTTGACCTGGTCAGGATCTTCCACCTCTTCATATTTAAAATATTCTTCCAAGTCATTGATCCAGTTAATCAAATCCTTCGAATTAAGATTTCTTGAGTATGTGGAAATCTCCATCTTCTATATCTTTCCAATATAGGATATGGCTCTGTACAACCTCTCTTGGGTAGGATCTACTACCTCTTATTCTTCTTCCTCAAATTGGTCTTCCTCTTCTTCAACTTCATCTTCGCTCTTTTTCTCTCTTCTTGGGTCAAACCCTTTATGCAACTCTTATTTTAATGCTTGGACATGCCTCTGCAAAGGTTGAAAATCCTCTACTAGCACTACAACATTATTTTCAACACCTCGGTTCCTTTGTGGGGGCATCTTGCTCTGACTTCTCCAAACTTAAACCATAGATCCTGGTGTAAAATACCTCATGTTTGACGATCTACTTACACACTCAGGAAATATCACTCTGACACCACTTGATGAGGATGAACAAACATGAACAAAACCATCCAACAAGCCAAATCACAATAGAAAAAAAATATTTTAATAATGCCAGCCAAAGGGGCAGAAATTACAATGCCAGACTTGTTGAGGCTGAACAAAGACGAACAAAACCATCCAAGGAGTTAAATCACAATAGAAAAGAACTTTTTTATTAATTCCATCCAAAAGGGGCATAAATTACAATGTTAGATCATACAATATTGGAGCCCAAAGAAAGCTATTTTTTTAGATTTAAAATCCATTTTTAAATCTTATTTTATATTCCTTTTACATTATTTATAAGTTTCTTGCCCATGCAAAAGAAAATTACATTTAACTTTCTTTCCCATGCAAAAATTTAAATTCTACTTTCCCTCCCAACTGGCAACCAATGAACACAAAGGCAAAATACTTAGGGAATTTTTGTTTTTTTTTTTATGCAAGATTGCTCTGCTGCCATTGGATGCTCTTGCATTACTCATAGTACTCCCTTTTTGGACCTATTATATTATATATGAAATTTTGGTTGTCCTTGAGCATTTCTATTGTGACTACTCCAATCAATGTTGCATATTTTTGTTATGCTATAGGTCTATAATTCTATGGGTTTTCAATTATACATTTTTAAACATGAAATTATTGATTTTTTCTTGGTCATTCTACTCTCGACACTATTCATCCTAGGCATGTACACCACCTATCCATTCCTTAAAAGGACTTTACTTTTTTCTTCAAAAATTTCTTTCTAAGAAACCAATATATTATATGGTGTCTCAATTAATTTATGTAGGTTATATTTATCTTCTTCTCTCAATGAGCGCACTCAACTGCATGGCTCTCCAACTTCAAACTTCAAACTGAACTTTCTCTTCAACATGCACACTCCTTGCATGGTTACCTTCAAGGAGATAGTCAATGTTATTACCTAAAACTACCTCCTGGTAGATTCAAAATCTTTCTCAACCATAGATATTCTTCAATTATACTCTTCTCCAATATATTTTTCTAAACACTTCTCTTCTCTTTATCTTGGACATATAACAATTGTAGCTTTGATACCATTATTAGCAAGTTACCAATGTTTCTATAGGATCTCACTATCAAATATTCTGAAAATATGCACATAACAATGAACAACATACTCATTGAATATTATTTATAAACATATACTTTAAGCAATGGATAAATACAATGCTTATTTTATACAATATTACAAGGTTTTTCTTCAATATATACATACATGAGACTCTACATATTCACATGAATATTGACTTTTACACTTACATAAACTCTTCATATTTCTCAATACATAATAATAAATCTCAAATATTTATATAAATATAAATACTCTCATGATTGCACAAAACTCATAAATCCTCACTTATAAACATGACACTTCACTCATATAACTCACACTTACTAACATGACACCTCACCTACATAACTCCACACTTATTTACATGACACATAACTCACATTTAATAACAAGATACCTACTATAGACTCAAATACTAAATATAACCTATACTAAACTATTTACAAGGTCCTTCCATCAAAATTTTAAGGTACCAAATAATGTAATACCTCTAACAACTGCATCAAAAACACCACTCTCATACTCCATTTTAATCAACCACAAAATATTACTTTAATGTTTAGCAAGCCACACTATCAAGACAAAACAAAAATGACTACATCTCTTCCTCACATGGAGCCTCTCACTCCACTCCCTATACCTTTTTTTATTCCTAATGTTGCACCTTCTCTACCTTCTCATGGCACTAATTTTTCTTTTATAATTTAGAAAGAGAACCCACAAGCATCTTCCTCAATCCAATTATTGGTCAAATATCTACCTAATAAATAAAATTGTGTTTGTGCACCCTAGATACAACCAACATTTAATGACCAAAGGAAATGAATGCCCTCCGTGTCAATCTTCAGAGAGGGTTGGCTCCCTTACTAATCCTAAACTCGTTGAAGACTAGAGTTGTAGGAAAGAAATTAGAAAATACGGTAAGAAATAGAAATATGACCACAAGCTGACTGCATAGGATGGGAATAGATTGATAGAAAAAATCCACACCAAGAAACAAATAGTATGCAATAGCTAAATAAATGGCAAAATTTACTTAAAACTTTGCACATAGAATCTTCCAAATTGGCAATCCAACACTTACTACTCTCATCAGCAATATTTAAATTCAACTTGCAGAATTTAAATTCAACAAGTAAGGAATTTGAGAGTAAAAAGAAATGCGTAAATCAAAAGACAATAATGCACCAAGTCATTTGCAAATCCAAGAGCTTTGTATGTCTATTACTGCAGAGAACTTGCAAAGTTTTCTCGCAAGATATCTATTTTTTCCAAACCCTTAAAATGAAAGTTTTCTTAGTATTTATAAATTTTTGCGCCTCTTTCATTGAATAAATGAAAGAAGCTAATGTCCATAGATCAGAGACATAATGAGTTATCATTTCTTGGAAATATTCTTCTGACAATCATGATCTGAAAGTGATTTGGAGTGATGAGGCATTTTGATCACCATGAAACTAAAATCTGGTCACCTCCATTTTCTTGAAAATCAAACATATGCTTCAATAATTTAGTCATTAAATTTGCTTCAGAGAGGAAGTAAAACCTTTGAGAAGATGTTCTTGAAAATAACACAAATGCTTTCCACTTCACCATCAACATTAAATTACAACAATAATTTAAGGTATATCTTCAACAAAAAAATAAAACTTTAATATCATCGAAGATGATGGTAATTAAAGATCAAATATAGCAATCGTGTTCACCCAAATGAAAGGCGAACATGACATTCACCCCATTCACGAGGTGAACATGATTGAATTTTTTAACCTTTAGTGCTTGACTTCCCTTCGAATGTGTTCACCCCACCAATGGGTGAATGTGACATTCGCTCTTCCATTGGGGCGACCGTGATTATGTTCTAACATTTGGTCGAATTTTATCCCTTTTCTTCTTTCTTTGTTGTTTCTTGGCTTCTGCAGTGGCTTCTAGAGTGAAGTCATTTCACTTCAACTTTGAATTTCTTCTATGAATCAATCAAATTATTTTAAAGATGGTTTCCAAGCCGTGATTGGGGTTAGAGTGTTTATTTTTCAAAAGAAAAATTACATACACAAAAAATTGAAATGATTGCAAAGTTTGTTTCAAAATTAAGCAAGATGCTACATCATAATTTTTTACATTACAATCAACAATTTATTTAAAACCAATGTGGAATAGTGCAAAACTACCAAAATTTCTGGCAGCTCTTGGGGTATCCAGATCGTATGGATGCAAGAAATCCCAGACCTTGATCCATTGGGTGATTAGGAGTCTTCTTTCCAACATCCTTGGTTGGTGCATTTGATGTAGATACCTTTTGAGACTCCTCCACTTTATATTTCTTAGCGACTTCGGATTTTTCTGCAACTCAAAGTACTTTTTCTCGTTCTTGCTCTTTGACTGATTTTGTAGCTACTTATTTTTTTGCCTCTACTTGTTCTACCTATTCTTTGAGGCTCTCTGAAGTGACCTCATAAAATGCAACCGCAACTCCCCATACCTATGTGGTAAAAAAATAAGGAGTGCTTAGGGACTCATATACAAAGCACAAATTCTGAATATCTTCCAAGCTCAGGTGCCTCGCTCGTTGGGCTAACTCAAACAATGAAAGCTCCATACGAGTGTACTTCTACATGAATGGCAACACCTGAACATCTGTGATAGGTTCCTACCAAGTGTAAATCTTAGAAGTATCATCAAAAAACTACCTCCAACCTCCAATTGCACTTGTGGAAGAGGTTCACCCCACTCATCAACAAATTCTAGAAAACCCATGTCTCATAGAGTGTTAAGATGAGTCATCGAAATAGTATGTTCCTACTCTATAGAATTTAGAATTTTCTAACCATCCTGCATGTGATCCATCTACTAAAAATAATTGTGCAATGTGACTATTGCAGCTGACCAGGAATGGTCCATCTCGCTCAGGGGTTTCACATACATGGTGGAATTTTCCAAGGCCTGTATTTTGATTGCCATATCCATATGGGGTGATAGTAACTCCTCTATTTTGTCAATTATGTGTTGTCCCATTTGAATCTAAATGTGAGCCACCCATAAGTAAATAATAACTCAAAATACTTCTAGAGCAAAATTTTCACAATTCTATGTGGAGCAAAGATGAGATTCCTTGATGTTATCTCAAGAAAATCTCACAGCTTGAGCATCTTTCTCAGCTAATTGAGTTTGAAAAACTTCTATATTCAGGTGAAGGTTTTTCATCTCAATTTGGGATGCATCTCTTTCTTTTAGGTGAACTACTACCTATTACCATAAGTTCTCATTTTTGGTAGTAGTTATTTCTTGTTCTCTGCTTTTATCTAAGGCTATATCGAGTTCAATGATCTTGTCAACCTGATCAAAATACTTCTGTTTATAGTACTCACCATGAAGGTAAACTGAAATCATGTCCACCTGTATGTTTCCCATATTTTTTATAGGATAAATCCTTGTGATTTCTTCTATTATGGGCTCCAAAATAAGATCATTTAGTAACAATTATCCTTGAGGCTTCTAAGCCAATGGAGTAATTTTGGTGATATGATCCTCCATTGCAACATGATCAAAATCAAATTTCTTAATAGGATAGGCTGGTGCGAGATCCTCTTTGTGTCGCTTGCTTTTCAACCACTACGATGAACTCAAGTGAGCCCTATTGATATTTTCTACATCAAACTGCTTGGACATCAGCTGAACGTTGGGCAAAGCTTGTAATTCCAAAAATGGAATGAATGGAATGAGGGCATCAGAGTGATTAGATTGTGAAATGGATATGGTGGTTAAAATTGGAGGAATGGAAATAGTGGAATGGATGGGTATATTAGTTTTTACTATAGTTATGCTCACTTTGTAAAGATCTTGCATACTTATAGCTTCGATGGAAATGGTAGTGATAATGGATGTGGAAGGGCATGAAAATGGGTTCAACCTTGACACATATGAACTAAAATAAAGGGGGTATGAATAAAATGGAATGGAAGATGGAGTAGTAGTAACTTTGGGAAAAGAAGAAGAAATAAGTGGAATGGATACAAAAGGTATACCAAAAGGTGGGGAAATGGACATAGAAACTGATGGGAGTGAATTAGAAAAAGTCACTACATGCTTCAATACAGAAGGAGAAGAATAAAAATGAAGGGGAGATGTACCTTCGGGCATGAGCACCGTGTGATTCAAAGATGGAGATGACTATAAAATATTTGCTTCTTGTTGCTCCTCTTCTACGTCTTCAATATTTACTTGGGTCTCCATGACATCCTCTTGTGGTGGTTCTAACGGATGATCTTCCTATTGTCCTTGAAAAATTTGCATAATCATGGTTGAAGCCTCGATCATCATGAGAGGAGAGACAACTACAAAAGAGACAACCGAAGTTTTGGTAACCACAATAACTAAAACATCAATTGAAGAAATGGTAATAACATCAGTCCTTGGTTTCTTCACCATCTTGGGAAATGGTGGTGCTTTTTACACATCTTGCTTCTTTGATACGGGTGCTTCTTAAACATTATATCATGTTCACAGTGATCTTTCCTTAAACACGTATTGTTGCTCTTCCTCCTCAGGAGTCTTCTATGTGACAAAAGTACATTGTTCCTCATACCTACTTTCACCACTATCAGACTGTTGAAAACTATGCAGCAAAATATTGGTAAAAGTGATTGTCTAATAAGAATCAACATATTCATCATAAACCTCTAAAAATGCATCATCTAGTTTAAGCCCATAAGGATTTTTTGGCTTTCCTCAATGAACCCGCATTATCCACCAATTCATTATATTTTCTTTAGACTATTCAGGATTACTGGCTTTAACCTAACTAAAAAATCTTGGCAGAGGGACTTGATATCTATACTCTATTTCTTGCTCATAGTAGTCATGCCAAGGGGGAAGTGTAGCCATTTTCTCAATATGTCAATTAATTTTGGGCCCATTCAAATTATTTCTCTTCCACTCAATATCAGGTCGAGGACAAAAATGAAATGATTTGAACTTGAAATTTCCTTAAACATACCCAAGGAATCATACCTCCAACACTGTGGCAGTTCTATCAATCGTAGATCTTACAAGGCAATAGTGAGAATCCAATTATGTCCTATTTGGCATGCTACTATATGACTAAACTTGAATGGCATATTGCATGTTGTCTTTTTTCCATGCCTAGCTCCAGATATATTATTTATACAATATGACTGGCGCACTACCTCCATAGTAAAAACATGCTTCGTAGCGAAGTATGACAACAAAAATGGCTTACCCATGAAACAAAAAACTTGTACAACTACACCTTTAGTAAGCAAAAAAATATCACCCTTTTCCTAAGTAACCAATATATCTCTCAACTCCTACGACACTCTTTCACATGTACCACATAACAGTTCTATTGCCAGCACCAAAAACCAACTGTTGAAACTATATAAAGATTCCCTTCCTGACAAAACTGAATTCCACTTATATACTGGTAAAGGTTGATATTTTTCATCTATTTGTGTAACTACAATAAAAGGAAAACATTTCTGCAATTGAAAGAAGAAAAACCATACCAGGAATGAACTGTTCTTGAATGATTCCACTTTTTGAGTCTGCAATTTTTCCAACTAAGAATTCATCCTCCACAAAATGTAATCAACATAATCGAAGAAGATTGTATTGGTGTGCTCTATCATAACTTACGGGGAATAAAAATATAGTTGACCAATACATTACACTAAAGTCGCCTACAACTTGTGTACAATGTCATCTAAAGGTAAACCTGTGACCCACACTAACATTGAATAGATATCCATACTCTATTTCTTGCTCATAGCAGTCATGCCAAGGGGGAAGTGTAGCCATTTTCTCAATATGTCAATTCATGTCGGGAAAATTCAAATTATTTCTCTTCCACTCAATATCAGGTTGAGGACAAAAATGAAATGATTTGAACTTGACAATTTCCTTAAACTTACCCAAGGAATCATACCTCCAACACTGTGGCAGTTCTATCAATCGTAGATCTTACAAGGCAATAGTGAGAATCCAATTATGTCCTATTTGGCATGCTAATATATGACTAAACTTGAATGGCATATTGCATGTTGTCTTTTTTCCATGCCTAGCTTCATATATATTATTTATACAATCCGACTGGCGCACTACCTCCATAGTAAAAAAATGCTTCATAGCGAAGTATGGTAACAAAAATGGCTTACCCATGAAACCAAAAACTTGTACAACTACACCTTCAATAAGCAAAAAAATATCACCCTTTTCCTAAGTAACCAATATATATCTCAACTCCTATGACACTCTTTCACATGTACACATAACAGTTCTATTGCCAACACCAAAAACCAACTGTTGAAACTATATAAAGACTCCCTTCCTGACAAAACTGAAGTCCACTTATATACTGGTAAAGGTTGATATTTTTCATCTATTTGTGTAACTACAATAAAAGGAAAATATTTCTACAATTGAAAGAAGAAAAACCATACCAGGAATGAACTGTTCTTGAATGATTCCACTTTTTGAGTCTACAATTTCTCCAACTAAGAATTAATCCTCCACGAAATGTAATCAACATAATCGAAGAAGATTGTATTTGTGTGCTCTATCATAACTTACGGGGAAAAAAAATCTAGTTGACCAATACATTACACTAAAGTCACCTACAAATTGTGTACAATGTCATCTAAAGGTAAACTTGTGACCCACACTAACATTGAATAGATATCCAAGCTTTTAAAATCCTTAAGCAGTTTTGGCAGGTTGGTAATATGCCTCATCGACGGTTCTTTTATGAGCCGAGTCTCCATGAATTTATGCATCGTTACAGTAGATACGTATTTATCTTCATTTTCATCGATGTGAAACTTATTATGAACCCCATAGGTAGGTAGTTGCAATCCGCATGTGAATGCTTCTTGGATCTCGTTCGGGGTAATAGTGAAAAGAATATCCCTTTTTGCATTCCTTACTACCTTGGTGTTACAATACAAATATTATGAGCAGTCGGCCATAATATTTGTTAAAATTTAAATTCATTTTTTTTCATATTTAGATAGTTCCAAGTGTAGGATTTGAGGATCACTTTTTATTTCTCAATTTATCCTTTATGTTCCTCGCATAGGGTGAGCCCACCTTAAGGGGCGATCCGTTCACTTATTTCCAATCTCAATTCTGCTACATATTTCTTGTTATTTAATTATTTTTAATTGATTATTATCGTGTAAATTGCTAGATTTGAATTCATTGTTATGGTTATAGAGTAACCCGAAAGATATTTCCTTCCAAGTGGTATTAGTCTCCATATTCGATCTTGTAGAAACCGCATCTGTAGGCATCCTTTGCATCTCCGTTCAGATTTCCTCCATCTCAAACATAGTTCATGGTCACAGCACTACCTATTTTTTTTCCATTGGCCACAACACTGTAGGCTTGTGGTGTTCACCGACAACCGCGGTTCCACCACAGAAATTAAAACGCTCATCCGAAATTGTTGTCTAATTTCTTCGAGTCCCAGTCCAGCTTTCGTCGTAGCCTGTCCTGTCTGCTCCTCGTCGTCCGTCCGATTTCTTCAAGTCCTAGTCTGTTCTATTTCCTAGCATCTCGGTCTAGCTGTCACGTCCGTGTGATTGCTTCACTGTCCTTTTCGTGGTCCGGTATCCGTAGTGTCAGTCCTGCATCATATGAATTTGATCCTCGCTATTTTTGTCATGTCAGTCCGACTTCGATCCTCGCTGTCATGTCAGTCCCTGCATCAGTCGACTTCGATCCTCACTGTCGTGTTAGTCCCTCTGTCATGTCAGTCCAACTTCAATCCTCGATGTCGCGTCAGTTCCTACGTCAGTCGACTTCGATCCTCGCTGTCATGTCAGTCTGTCGTGTCCGTCCCTGCATCAGTCAACTTCAATACTTGTTGTCTATGTCGTATCAGTCTGGTCAGCCTTAGTCCTCGATTGTGTTAGTCTCAGTTTAGTTGGAAAAGTTGCTAGAAACTTGCTCTCCAAATTGCTGAAATTATCCAAATTGAAAAAATTGTTGAAAGTTGCTATCAAAGAGGCTGCCCAAAATCAAATCTGTGTCACAGTTAGAGTGACAGTTGAAGTGGAATAAATTTTTTTTGTAGAACTCGAAACTCAAGTACTTTTATACAGGAGATTTTGGTTAGTGCATGCCCAAACAGTGGACCAAAGGACCTGACGGTCGACTAACAAGCTCGGAGACCCCCAATAAAAATGCAAGACCTCATCGAAGCCAAGGTAAAAAAAATTCTCCTTCTCCTTTCAAAATTGGTAGTTATAATCCAAATCATCCACTAGTCGACCCCATGGCTACTAACCCTCCCCCAACTCATGAAAATGTCACACAAGGAGAATCAAGCAACTCGGTCATTACCATGAATGAAACTCTTCGACACTTACTAGATGGTATGCGCCAAATTAATGTCAACCTAACTAAACTGTTGAGCACACAAAATCGACCTAATACCAATACTAATTCCCAAAAACACTCCCATGAACAAAGGAATGAAGAACATGATGACCAAGATGAATATTGGGAGCAGTAAAGAGGCAATCAGGATAATTACGGGAATCGCTTTCATAGACAGAGATATAACCAAGATCAAGATAGGGATATGGTTTATCACCAACCGAGAGGCCCTAATAATTTTCCATGCATTGATATGCCCACTTTTGAGGGTCATGATCCTTGTGGTTGGATAGCCAAAATGGAAGGCATTCTAGACTTGTACCAAATTAGGGATTTTGATAAAGTCCCTTTCGTTGCATCAAAATTAGGCACTGAGGCCTACCAATGGTTCGTATGGCTTAAGTGTGAGAAAGGAGCTAATATTAACTGGAAAAAATTTACTACCTATTTTTTAGAAATATTTGATGAAGGAGCTACATCGTCATACACAGTAAGACTATTATCTCTTAAACAAGAAGGCTCGGTTAGTGAGTTCGTCTCGAAAGTCACCAGTTTACTACCATATACATTAGACCTCAGCCTGACATACTGGTAGGAGCTTTTCGCAATGGATTGAAAGAAAATATTAGGGTTGAGGTGGAAATTCAAAATCCAACCTCACTGAACGATTGCATAAGAATAGCCAAGCTGGCTGAGAAGAGAATTCAGTTATATACACGACGTGAAAATTATAGTCGTCCTTTGTATCGCAACAATTCCTTTCACATAAATGATCAACCATCAAGATACTTTTGTTGTAAATGTCGCAATCATCATCCCAGGGAACAAGCATGTGCCCAAAAACAAAACTTTCATATTGAATGCGATCAATATGAAGGAGAAGAGGAAGAAGCTTACCACCAAGATGAACCTATGCAAGAAGAACTACCAAGTACTCTAGAAGAGAAGGAAGAGGATACAATGGCTATATTCGTGCATGCCCTCATGGGGTTAACAACCCACCATACCATCAAGGTCCTAGGATTTCTCCATCAGAAAAAGGTGAATGTGCTAATTGATTTCGGTAGTACCCATAATTTTATCAACATAAAAATAGCAAAATCTTTGAACTTATTCATTAACTCTTCCAACAAGGACAAATTCCAGGTTCTAGTAGCCAACGGGGTGAACGCTCAATGTGTTGGGAGAACATATAAAGTTTCCATTAAAATGGGAACTTATACCTAGTATGGATCTCTTTTCGTAATGAATTTAGGGAACTCTGATGTCATTTTGGGAGTTGAATGGTTGGAAACACTAGACACAGTTAGCTTCAATTTCAAAAAATTATTTATGGAATGGAAGGAAAACGGATGTGTCATTCACTTACAAGGCAGTACTACTCCTCCATCACAGATGGTGAGCTCGCATAGTATGGAGAAAATGTTAAAAAAGGGTGGATATGGATTCATAGCTCAAATTAATTGTTTGGAAAAACAATATCGAGCAACTTTGGATATTACTACTCCAGATTTGTGAGGCATCATCGCAAATTACGACGAGGTTTTCCAAGAACCTAAAGGATTACCACCTAAAATAACTCATGACCATGCCATCCATTTGATTCTAGGGAGTGTTGCACCTAACAGTCGTCCTTATCGCTATCCTCAACCACAAAAGATAGAAATCGAGCACATTGTTCAGGATTTGCTAGATCATGGAGTCATTCGTCATAGCACTAGCCCTTATTCCTCACCTATAGTTTTGGCCAGACGAAAAGATAACTCGTGGTGTATGTGTCCTGATTTTTCGTTCCCTCAATAAACTCACTATCAAGGACAAATTTCCTATCCCTATCATAGATGACCTACTAGACGAGTTGCATGGCGCAAATTTTTTTACAAAATTAGACCTTCACTCAGGATTTCACCAGATTCGTGTCAGAGAGGAAGATATCCCCAAAACTACTTTTCGTACTCATGACAGTCATTACGAATTTTTGGTCATGTCGTTTGGTCTCACCAATGCACCATCCACATTCCAAAGTCTCATGAACCAAGTGTTTCGTCCACTCCTCCGTAATTTTGTGTTAGTTTTCTTTGATGACATTCTCATCTATAGCAAAACATGGAAGGATCATTTACATCATGAGGATAAGGCCCTTCACATTTTACACAGAGAAAAGTTATTTGTCAAACGTTCCAAATGTTCATTTGGTGTCCAAGAAGTTGAGTATCTTGGTCATATAGTTTCACACGAGGGTGTCAAATTTGATCCCAATAAGATTAAGGCAATTCAAGAATGGCATTTACCTAAAACCATCAAGAAACTCCGTGGTTTTTTGGGTCTCATAGGCTACTATCGCAAGTTTGTACGAAATTATGGTAATATTGTAGCACCTCTCATAGCACTCACAAAGAAAGATGCTTTTCATTGGTCAGAAGAGGCCACTCAAGCCTTCAATACTCTTAAGGAGGCCATGTGTACAACTCCAGTTTTAGCAACTCCAAATTTTCACAAACCATTTATTATCGAATGTGATGTGTCAGGAATAGGAATTGGGGATATATTAATGCAGGAAGGTCATCCATTGGCATTCAAAAGTAAACAGCTATCAAGAAAAAAATTGGGAAGATCAACATACGAAAAAGAAATTTTGGCAATTCTTCACACGATAGAAAAATGGAGACACTACCTAATCAATAGCCGCTTCATCATAAGAACAGATCATAGTATTCTCAAACATTTTCTTGAGCAAAGGTTTTCCTATCCGGAACAAAATAAGTGGTTAACCAAACTATTGGGTTATGATTTTGTTATCAAATATAAGAAAGGGAAGGAAAATGTAGCCGCTGATGCGTTATCCAAGAAATATGAAGATGAAGTAGTCATCAACGTTATTTCGGGTCCTTGCTCGCAATGGGTGAATCAATTACAAGATGAATGGTTATCCAATAGCGAAACTGCTCAGATAATTTAGGAATTATCTATAGGGTCCTCTAAAAACCCTTTATTCTCTTATGAAGATAAAATCCTCTAGAAGAAGAACCACATTTACATTCCACAAAATTCAGAACTCAAATCAAAGATCCTCGACGAATCACATGCTTCTCCATCAGTGGGACATTCAAGATTTTTGAAGACATATTTAAGGGTCAAACAATCATTTTGTTGGAAAGGATTAAAAGCAGAAGTCAAACAATGGGTAGCAGAATGCGAAATTTGCCAGCTCAATAAAGGAGAAACAGTCAAATCACCAGGGTTGTTACCACCATTACCCATCCCTGAGCATTAGTGGGAACATATATCCATGGATTTTATTGAAGGTCTTCCTAAATCAGAAGGCATGATAGTAATATTTGTAGTAGTAGATCGGTTATCCAAATATGCTCATTTTCAGGCTTTACAACATCCATTTTCTACAAGCAAAGTGGCAAAAGTATTTATGGATTCAATCTTCAAACTACATGGTATGCCAAAAAATATTGTAAGTGATAGAGACCCCATCTTCACTAGTAACTTTTGGTGGGAGTTATTTTGACTTAGTGGTACCAAATTGAACATGTCTTCAGCTTACCATCCACAAACAGATGGTCAAACATAAGTAGTTAACAAATGTTTGGGTACGTACTTACAATGTTTCGTTCAAGATAAACAATATCAATGGAGCAAATGGCTAGCATTGGCAGAATGGTGGTACAAAACTTCCTACCATTACTCAATTAAGATGTCCCCCTTTGAAGCATTATATGGAATCAAGCCTCCAGTAGTAGCAGATTATGTATCTGGATCATCCAAAGTAGCCAAAGTGGATGATTGGTTTCAACAAAGGCAGTATACACTCACCATCCTCAAAGAGAATTTATTCCAAGCATAAAATCGCATGAAACAACAACAAGACTTGCACCGATCTGAGCGAACTTTTAATGTAGGTGATAAGGTTTTCCTAAGGTTGCAACCCTATAAACAATCATCGTTAAAGATAAAGACCAGTCAAAATTTGGCTCTATGATTCTATGGTCCTTACGAAATTGTGCACTGCATTGGAGAAGTAGCCTATCAGTTAGAGCTACCTTCATCATCCCAAATACACCCGGTATTTCATGTTTCGTGTCTCAAAAAATTAATTGGTCAAAAAGTGTAGATTCAATAAGAATTACCAGTACTTGATGAGGAAGGACGCATACATCTCCAACCTGAGGAAATCTTACAACACAGAATACGAAGACTAATGTCACGCCAGATTCAAGAATTTCTCATCCAATGGCAAAACCTACCAGAGGAGGATGCCACATGGGAACCTGAAAGTATTTTCCAGACATTTCCAGCTTTGAGGACAAAGCTTTCCGAGGAGGGGAGTCGTGTTACAATACAAATATTATGAGCAATCGACCATAATATTTGTTAAAATTTTTTTTTTTTTTTTTTCATATTTAGATAGTTCCAAGTGTAGGATTTGAGGATCACTTTTTATTTCTCAATTTATCCTTTACATTCCTCGCACAGGGTGTGCCCACCTTAAGTGGTGATCCGTTCACTTATTTCCAATCTCAATTCTGTTGCATATTTCTTGTTATTTAATTCTTGTTAATTGATTATTATCATGTACATTGCTGGATCTGAATTCATTGTTACGGTTATAGAGTAACCCATAAGATATTTCCTTCCAATTGGTGAATGGGTCATAAAATTTTGCAATGAGCTACACCAGCTCAGGATAAAAGTTTACAAGCAAGCACAAGTACCAAAAAATCTATGAATGGTACGACACTATTAGCCAACTTTCTGATGTGACCCCCTGATTAACTGTAAGTTCAACATATTGTCATAGTCTCTCCACTCCTTTGTGGGTTATTATGCAATCACCAATTTCTCCCATCATGTCATCATAGGGGTCCAGTTCAACATAGTTATTTTTTCGGGCCTTTTTAGACCTCATACGCCCCTCTTTTCTCTTTGACTTCTTGGGATTTGTACTATCTAAATAATCTTGGGGATATTTACTATGTCTTCCCATTTTTCTCCTTGACAAATTTACCAAACACTATCTCGACACTTCTGCAATAACAGTTTGAAGCACACGATAGTAGAAAAATTTAAATAAAATTTTAACTGTGAGCTTTACCTTGCTTTATTTTAATAGAGCCCTTTTCCAACCATTGCAATAAATTCTAAGTTACTTGGATGCCTTCAAAAAAAATTGAGTCTTGATGCACTCACCAGGAACTATTTCCAATGTATCCCAACGTATCCTCTAACTCACTACAAAATTCACCTTGGGGAAAACATCTTTCTTTGCCGCATAACTGTGTTGTAAATCATGCCCTAGCTACAAAATATTTATTTGGAAAAATAAATTGATCACTTGAACCATTTAAATACTTCTTTTACTCCTTTGAGAAGAAAAACTTCTGCCAACTGAAATCTACTTCTCCTTCAGAGTGCTTTCAATCTGCTTCTCCTTTAGAGCGCTTTCAATCTGCTTGATGAATTTTGGGCGAAGGCTCTCCTTTTATAAACTTTGTTCCTTGCATTTTTCCCTCTTCCTTTAGAAAATTAGATTTTCTAAAAAAACTCCCATCCCTTTTTTTAAGGGATGGGAGAACGCAATGCTCGACCAATCCTTGGGGCGATCATGCTTTTTTTATATATTTTAAATTTAAATTTTGTTTTATTTTTATTTTTTAAGTTTTCTTCTAATTAATTATTTTAACTTAGAATCGCCCAATGCTTGGGCAATCCCATTATTTATGGGGGGGTGCCCAAACCTTTGGGTGCTCCCATTTTTTTAATTGGGGGGTGCCCAAAGGAGGTTGGTGAATGTAATTTCGCCCAACCTTTGGGCACTCCCATTTTTATTTGGGGGGTTCCCAAAGAGGGGGGAAAACATGACGTTCGAACCACCAATGGGTGCTTCCCCTTTATTTATTGGGGCATCCAAGGTGGGATGCGAATGTGGTGTTTTCCCCACCAATGGGTGCTTCAATTTTTTTTCTAATTGGGGTCCCCAAGGTAGGGGGTGAACGTGACGTTTGCCCCACCAATAGGCACTTCAATTTATTATTTTAATTAATTTATTTTTCTTTATTTAAATTTTGGGTTGCCCACGGATATGGGTGACCCAAATGTTTGTACCTTAGTTGCCCCTATAGGGGGGCAAACATAATGCTTGGCCAGCCCTTAGGGCAACTTAAATTTTTTATTTTTTTGTTCTTCTATGTACATATATTTATTTATGAACATGTTCACCTAATATACATCTCTTTTTTTCTATGTATAATTTTTTTCCCTATATATATATATATATATATATTATATATATTTTAAGAAAAACGTGAAAATAATTACGAAAATGAATATATACATATTTTACAAAAGTACCTTATAAAAATGTTACCGAATATAAGCCTTCAAATGGAGGCTATTCACTGGAATTGGAATATTCCAACCTTCCATGTCTTGAATATGATAGGCATTAGCCGAGTTCACAACAGATATTTGGAAAGGGCCCTTCCAAATAGCATCGAATTTATGATGCTCTTCGAGCTTGGCCTTTTTTTTCCACTTGAGAACCAAATCTCCTACTTGAAAATTGTGTTTGGTTGTCTTCTTACCGAACCACTTCTGCATTTTCTTGTTATGTTTGCAAAACACCTAGTAAGACTTTTCTCTATCCTCTTTCAACTTTATTAATAGTGCAAATCATGCGTTCATAGGATCAAACTCCTCTTCTTCTTACTGAAATAGCTGCAATGTTTGAAGGACCGAAAGCTCAATGTGAGCAGGAAGAATTGCTTCCTTACCATACACCAATGCATATGGAGAAGTTTTAATGGATTTTTTTATGGAAATGCAATCTTCCCAAAGCACCTAGTTCAACAAAAAATGCCAACTTCTCTTGTTATTTCCCAGTGTCCTTTTCAAAATTCATGGCAAATTATTATTTGTGGATTCGACCAAACCATTCCCTTGTGGTTAATAATTGGATGAAGTCCTGAGATAAATCCTATATTTTCTAGCAAACTCTGTCATATTGGCCCCAATAAATGGAGTTCCATTATCAGTTATAATTGAGTCTAGAACATCTAAGTGAGTGATGATTCCATCTAGGAAAGAGATGATAGTTGCTTGGTCCACCTTTTTAGTAGGAATGGCCTCCGCTCATTGGGTGAAATAGTTAGTTATTGTCAAGATGTACTTATGCTCTGTAGAATAATGTGGGTCAATAACTCCCAAAAAGTCAAGATTGCATTACTGAAAATGTGCTTCTACTTGAATCAGGAAAAGAGGCAATACCCCCTTTCTGATTCCGCCAACATATCGCTGAAAATTTTCATAGTGCGTACTTACTTTTAGAGCATCAAAAAACAAAGTAGGCAAAAAATAGCTTGCTCGGATGATTTTTAAGACCATGGACCTTCCTGCATAATGACCACCTGATAGTCTTGAATGAAATTATTCTAGTATTTTTCTATTTCGAAGTCCCTTACACACCTGAGAAGAACTCCATCAATATTCTTGTGAAATAACCCATTGGACAACAAAACATATTTGAGATCTTACAAACTGAATCTTCGATGTTGTGAAGCATCAAGGCGATATGGACATTTTCTTGAAGTAAAATAATCAATTAGTTCTTTGGTCTAATCATGATCGTTTGTGGTATGGTTTGCACAAATGCTTTTGCCCAGGCTATTCTCATGCACCACATCCAATGATTCAAAGGCCGCACTTTTTACTAGCTCTTGGCATAGAGCTCTCCCATGAACTAGCTTTGTTGGACGGATCTCTACATCATACTCTTGAATTTTTGAGACCCAACCTGCTCTCTTGTCTCCTAATTCTTCATGAAGAATAAAGTTTCGTACATCGGTGTGTATAACATACACAACAGTTTTGCTCTGAGAAACAAAGTGTCAAAATTTCTTCAATAATTTTATCACTGCATATACTTGCTTCTCAATAAAATTATATTTCTCCTTATGAGGAGCAATGACTTGACCGAGGAAAACAATTGGTTTCTCATCTCCATCCTATTGTTGTTGTGTCAAAATTGTAGCATAACTCTCCTATTTACCTACTGCATAGAGAATGAAATATTTAGAATAATTAGGATTAACCAATACTGGATCATGATTAATCCTCTCCTTGATTTCTTTGATAGCCTATCTTCTTGCCTTAGTCCATTTAAACTCAACATATTTCTTCAAAAGCTCAGTCATGGGTCTGGCCACCTGAGTAAAATCAACAATGAACGTACGAATGAAATTAATTTGTCTAAAGAAGGACTATAGGTCCTTTTTATTAGTAGGCAATGGTAACTTTATTAGGGCATCAACTCTTGCAGGGTTGATTTCCAATCCTTCTTGTGAGATCACATGGCCCAATAACTTCCTCTCTTTGATAGAAAATATTGACTTCTTCAAATTAATCAAGATCCTGAACTCATGGCACTTCTCAAACACCTACCTCAAATGAGCAACGTGGTCTTCTCTATGATGTGAAAACATAGTCATATCATCAATATATATCACAATAATTCTATTTAAAAACTCATCAAAAGTGATGTCCATGGCCCTCTAAAAAGTGGTGCCGATATTTGAGAGTCCAAAGGGTATTCGCTGGTAGGTAAATGTGCCCCACTTGGTGTTGAATGTTGTTTTATATTAATCCTCATATTTCACCCAGATTTGATTATAACCAGAGAAACCATCAAACAATAAGGACCTCTACATACCAACTATCACATGAAGTATTTTATCAATATGCGATAGAGGGTAATGATATTTTAATGATGCCTAGTTTAGACTACAAAAGTCAACATACAACCGAATTTTTGCGTTCTTCTTTCGTACTGGAACTAGATTCACAACCCAAGTAGAGTGCTTGATCAGATATATTATCTTTGCCTCCAATATCTTTAGCAACTCTGCCTTCATTAGCACTTTTATTTTAGGATTGACAAGGTTCTACTTCTACCGTAAAGTTTTTACCCCTTCCTGCAATTCTATAGTATGTTAAATCACATTTTTATCACAATCCTTCAAATTATGGTAGCTCTAGGTAACAATGTCGAGGTATTCGTAACACAATTTCTTTATATCTTCCAAATCTTATAGGGTGTCATCTATTTCAACCTTGATTATTGTCCCATGCTTTAAATGCAACTCATTGTATTCCTTTGCATCTACTTTGATCCTATGCTTTCCAACCCAATCATTCTAGTCGAAAATACTTTCCAGTGTAATCATTCCCTTAGGGATGTGATTATTTTTTAGCTGGATCATCCCTTATCTCTCTTATTTGACAAGAATTCTATCATAAGTGCTTGTAATTTATTTAAGTAAGAAGTTGACTATCTACTTATCATTTTCAAGCACTTGCCAATAGAGGTTTTTGTCAGAAACTGAGGGTCTATAGATCACCCTAACTATGTTAGGATTTCTAACTACTTGCTCAACAGGAGAGTAGTTAGCACCAAGAGATGCTAGAATATCTACATATTTATTTAGCTCTCTAAAAATTTCTTGGATATTTAAAGCAGTGAAATATTAAAACAAGTTCCATACTATATTTCAATAAGCCTTTAAATAATACTACTTTGATACACACCTATTAGTCATATGATTAACAATAAGTTCAGATTCACTAAAAATCTATAGATATTTAATCCCCAACTTCTCAGATTTCTTTAATCCAAGGCATAATACCTCATATTCAGTTGTATTATTTGTGCAACCCCAAGTTAGCCTATAATAATAGGTCTTTTGCAACCCTTCGAGAGAGATCAACACAATGCCAAATCCTATACCATTCTTGCACCTGGCACCGTCAAAATACATTCTTTATAACTGGTCTACAACAAGCTTGGGAGAATTAAAAATCTTCTCTTCAATATACTCTAGCTTAGTTATAATATATCATACAATTTCCATTCCAACCATTGCATTGAAATACATGAGTGAAAACTCATCCTCGAGGTGAAGTTCACCCAATGCTTCTTCCATTAAATCAACCTCTCCTAACTCTTCAGTCATCATGTTAACTGCACCTAGAGATTCTTCTTCCAGCTTTTCAATGTGAAAAGGTGAGGGCTTTTCATTATGAATGCAAATATTCTTTCCTTTGAATGGTATCTCCAAATGAGAGTAATCTAAGGAAAGGTATCCCCCTAGCTTGACTATGAATTATCTTGAGAGGCACATGCTAAAGTAGGGCTCAAGGTCAACCACTACCACTTCCTGGATGACCTTGATTTGTGGCATACTATGGAGGACAATGTGAATATATTTGATTACTCCCACTACCTCGACTAGAGTCCCATAGAACTGTAACACTCATGGGATACTCCTTGTATATTCCATCCCCATCACTTCACATATTTCCTTTGGGATGATAGTAGTCATAGCTCCAGAGTCAATCATACAGTTTTGTACAATCCACCCTTCCATTCTAAGTGACAAATAAAATGGGGGAGCCCTATTTTTTTCTAGTGGCTAAAGTCGATAATGCTTGTGCCAGGAATGTTTGAGAAGGATTTTCTTTTTTATCTTTAGCAGTATTCAAATATTCTTGTAGGAGGTCAACTTTTCCAGGCAATTGTAGTGCATCATACAAGCGAGATTTCATAAGGATCTTATTCATTTATTTTGTAATTTTATAATTTGAAATAGTCAGAGCTTTCTCCTCTACAACCCACTCATACTTGCCTCGGTACTGTTGGGTAGCTTCCACACTTTGTCTCTTGGTCAAATATGGGTATTTGAGATGATCCTTGGCCTGTTCTCTTATTTCATCTTGTGTTTGAGCAACTGTTATAGGTCATGAAGTTGATGCCTTAGTTGGTGTCTTTCCTTGAGTATGCTTGGGCAATAAATCTTTCAATAAGACAGAATATTTTTTCTTAGCCATCCCACTAGGCACTTTTGCTGGAGGGTACCCTTTTTCATCTTGTGTATTTGGTTCTGTAGGCACCCTTAAGGTTTCAATGTTAGCAAGATATAATGTTACTGGCTTCTTTCCAGATCATGTGAGAACTAAAACTTACTCTAAAGATGAAATCATAAAATTGTGATTGTCTTCCCTGATCATATTGACTTGTCTGCCATCCATACTCTCTGCTAGAGTTTGTACATAATTCATATGCACCATGCAATTTTATTCTCCATGAGGATCATTGCATGTTGAGCACTAGTACGCCTTTTAAGTTGCACTAGTTTCTTTGTTTTTTGACACCATTGTGTTCTTCTCAGGGCCTCTACTAGTATATGCTTGCTCTCGAGTGATCGGTGGAGTTTGGAATCTTCATGATAGAATTTCAACCTCCACTTGCTTCTTCCTTAATTTTGTAAGGTCATTGGATATTTTTCTCAAGGTTGTGTTATTATATTTTATCTCTTGTAACAATACTGTGAGAGGATCAATATTGGAAGGTGCAGGGGCATAATAAAAGGCAGAGATGTCAAAATCCCAGGTAATGGTAATGGAACTGGTGGTACTGGTAATGTAGGAAAAGAAAATCATGAAGGAAGTTGGGGTACTAATTGAATGGGTAATTATGGAATACTTGGAGCTGGCTATTGTGGGATAGGGATCAGAGTGATATGATGTGGGCTTGAGCTCCATGAGGGAACTGGGTACATGGAAGGCATGGGCTACAAAAATGCACTTTAGTACAAGTACTATGAGAGATCGAGAATGATGGGCATATTCATATTCGAGGGAAGTATACCTATAATAATCATATCAGATTCAACCTTTTGTACCTGTGTATAAAGATTTGGAAACATAGTCACATTGGACTATCACACGACCATACCAATTTCAGTTCTAAGCACCGTTAGATAGTAAAAAGTAGTCTATTCATGCATGGTCCATAAACCATTAGGAAATATTTACCATATTTGTGCAAACCTGAAATTAAAATCAACTATCTCCTCTTGCAAATGTCTTTGAATCATTGTGAACTGATGAAATAAAGAGTATGGATCAACTTGTTAATGAATATTTTTAATCAACAACTCGGCCAATTGATCCCATGATGTAATAGTACTTGATTGCAATGATCAGTACCAATAAAATAATTTCCCTCTTAGTGACAATACTAGCAATTTTATCATTACATATTGTTATGTCACGAATTATAGCCAAAGAATCTACATCTTGGATATGCTCATACGTAGTTTTACTAGTACCATCATAGGTCAGTAAGGCCTTCAAAGTATCTTGGGCTAATAGATTTTGTGCCTATAAGTTCAAATCCCCTAATCTATTCCACGCTGGGAAATTCCTAGGTGGCTATTGTGGTGGTGGATTCTAAGCCATGTGGACTGGTATATGAGTTGGAGCTTGAGAAATACCAACGATCATGTGAGGCAAAGATTGAGGAATACTAGTGGTAGTACTACCTAGGCTTATGGGAGTGGAAAATACACCAACTAGTTGTGATGATGTGACAAATGATATATGAGATATATGAGGTAATGAAGATGTACGAAGCAAAGTGGATAATTTAGGATGTTCCCCTACCCTTTGGATATCGAGTTCATAAAACTCAATTTGATGATCTAGATTTTTGGCGTTTGATCTTATATTCATGAGACACAGCTTTCATTGTACTCACATTTGGATATTTCTAAGTGTAATCGAATCATCAGATGTTCTAATTCTACAACATGAAGGCGAATATCAAATGTTAACACCATTGAAAATGGAAATTTTGAGGTCCCATCAAACGTACAAAAAACTATTCGCATCGATGGGTTTGTCAAAATTGGGATAATACTTGTTCCACCGACTATGGATCTTACTAGGAAAAAAACTGTCTATCCCATCGGGTATGCCAAAAAATTATTGGTCAAATATCTACCTAATAAACAAAACTGTGTTTGTGCATCCTAGATATGGCCAACATTGAATTACTGGAGGAAAAGAATATCCTCCGTTTCAATCTCCAGAGAGGGCTATATCCCTTACTAATCCTAAATTGGTTGAAAACTAGAGTTGTAGGAAAGAAATTAGAAAATACAAAAAGAAATGGAAATATGGTCACAGGCCGACTGCATAGGATGGGAATAGATCGATAGCAAAAATCTACACCAAGAAAAAAATAGCATGCAATATATAAAGAAACAACAGAATTTACTTAAAACTTCATACATATAATCTTCCAAATTGGCACTCCAGCACTCACTACTCTCATCAGCAATATTTAAATTCAACGTGCAAAATTTAAATTCAATAGAAAATAAGGAATTCGAGAGTAAAAATAAATACGTAAATAAAAATACAATAATACACCAAGTCATTTGCAAATCCAAGAGCTTTGTATGTCTATTACTACTGAGAACTTGAAGACTTTTCTTGCATGATATCTAATTTTTCCAACCCCTTACAATGAATTTTTTTTTCATATTTGTAGAGGTTTGTGCCTCTTTCATTAAATACATGAAAGGAACCAATTTCCATAGATCAAAGACATAATGAGTCATCATTTATTGGAAATATTCTTCTCGCAATCATGATGCAAAAGTGATTTGGAGTGACGAGGCATTTTTATCACCATGACATTAAATTTTGGTCACCTCCATTTTCTTGAAAATCAAACATATGCTTCAATAATTTACCCCTCATTAAATTTTATTTAGAGAGAAAGTAAAACCTTTGATAACATATTCTTCAAAATAACACAAATGCTTTCCACTTTGTCACAAACATTAAATTGTAGCAATAATTTAAGGTATATCTTCAACCAAAAAATCAAACTTTAATAGCGCAGAAGATGATGGCAATTAAAGATCAAATCATGCATCATTTAATTCAGCATATGTTTTCCATAATTTATCCTCAGGTGTCGTGAGCAACTGAACTCATTTTATTTCACCATGAAAATGCTTTCATCAAGAAAAATATTTAAAAATCCTCTTCGCCTAAACTTCGAGAATTTTAATAACATTTACCCCAAACAAAGAGATGAACATTATTATCCTTTGAAACATCTTCGTCCCTACTTTTAAAACTTTAACAACACTCATAAAAAATAAGGGATGAACATGATTTTTATTTGGAACAATTTAAAATCACGTCTACTTCAAACACTTTCATTGAATGGAACTTCTAATATGTGCTCACTCCTTAAAAAAGGTGAAACCCATCTCCGCCAAAGTGCAAAGGTAAAACCAATTTTAATTTTCTTTGTTTCCCAATTATATATTCCAATGTCGTTCACCCCCAAGGTGTGTGAACAAGCCTATCACCCAAATTTTGGGGTGACAATGACGCACATCTTGAAATCGTGTTTTCCCAAATGAAAGGCGAAGACGATGTTCACCCCATTCACAAGGTGAACATAATTGCATTTTTTTAACCTTTAGCGCCTGACTTCCCTTAGAACGCATTCACCCACCAATGGGTGAATGTGACATTCACTCTTCCAATGGGGTGACCATGATTATGTTCTAACATTTGGTCGAATTTTATCATTTTTCTTCTTTCTTTGTTGTTGCTTTGCTTCTATGGTGGCTTTTGGAGTGAATTCATTTTACTTCAACTTTGAATTTCTTCTGTGATTCAATAAAATTATTTTGAATTTGATTTCCAAACTGTGATTGGGGTTAGAGTGTTTATTTTTCAAATGAAAAATTACATACATAAAAAAAATAGAAATGACTGCAATGTTTGTTTCAAAATTAAGCAAGATTATACATCATGAATTTTTACATTACAGTCAACAATTTCTTTAAAACCAATGTGGCATAGTACAAAACTACCAAAACTAACCTTTATAGATTCCTTTATCCTCAAAAGTTTCTATTTTTTATAAAACTCGACAACAACAATGGTAGATCAAGGGTCCTCATCAGCTTCCTCCTCATTTGAAAGTTGGAAACCTAGTTTTGACCAAGTGTTGTCTTACAAATATGGTACCTCCTTGCATCCTCATCATCATCAACCCTCCTATTATATTAGTACCTAATTTTAAAATTTAGTATGATCCTAATTTAGTGTTTGACATGATGACTCATTAGATCACCATGGTTCTTTCACCTTATCTCACTTTTTCTTCTATTGTTAAAAGCATTGGAGTCCATTATTTCTATTGTGGGGATGTATGAGAAGGACATCATGTATCCTTATTATTATTATGTATTTATGTTATGATTATAATATTTTAATTATCCTATGTAATAAATTAAATTCTATAACTCACGTAGGGGTTCTAGATGCAATTTATTAAGTTCTAGATTATATTCTTTAGTTAGTTGTTAGATTAAGTTGTTAGTAGATGCTTACATTAGCATATTATTTCTAGTAACCTATTAGTTGTAAATATTCTAAATTTAGTTGTCATGATATTCTAGAAGTGTTGTGGTTCATATTAACACCTAAATAACAATGCACTGTAACTATCATCTAATGATTAGTATTGAAGGTGAGCACCCACTAGTTACAACCCAAACCAAACATTGGATGAATCAAATTACTTTGACTCAACCTCTAGAGTAGGTTGGTTCCTTGTCAACCTATTGAACGTTGACTCTTTTAAGCTCAAAATGAAATGATAAAATATTAGGGATAGGGATGAGAAAGGGTAAGGAAATATGAAATGTAAAATTGATGGATGAAGCTAACAAAAATAGACTTCTATCAACATCTCACAAAACATATGTAATAAAACCACTAGAACTAATATCATTCATATTTGTGCTCTTCAAAAATAAATATCCTAACATACCATAGGAAACACACATCATATTTAGGATTCTACTCATATGGACACCTTTTCAGGCTGTATGACTCATTTTGGGCCTTCCCAAGACCTAATAGTGGTTCTAACCACTCAAGCAGGGTAAGCTAGTCCTTTTCAGCCTGGGTTCCTATCCCTCCTAGCGGCTGTGTGGTGGCCATTAGACCTTATGACAGTCCACAAAGCATGCTACACATTTAAGTATGGCCTTGTATATAACAAACCCGAGCTCCCCAAGTCGAGTAAAATCTATTACAAGGAAAATGATCTTGAACGGTTATGCTCAAGAACCTTCCAAAAGCAACACCTCACCTTCTTGGATCTAGCTTAATATTGATCTTGGTTTCTTTAGGAAGCCAAGATTTTAATTGAGGGAAAATCTATAAATTGGAGCATTTCCTTCACCTAGACCCTAGTTGCCTTCCACAATGAAGTGCTATCAAACTGAGTTTCAAATTGAACATAACGAAGTGCTACCATTTTATGATTAGAGAGCTCAATATCTCATAAGCAATAAGGTACTACCAAAATTACATCATGAAATCAACAATCATATCTATGTAGTGCATTGAATCTTGAAAGACAAATCTTCATAACTTTTCAACATCAATTCACCATGAATTCAACTCAAATCCCACTATAAGTCATTCCTCAAGAATGCACCAAGAATTTCAATCAATTTGATGAGTATTTTGGACATCACCATGCATCGAACGTAGAGAATAGAGTCTCTGTTCAGTGACAACTATGCCCAATAATGGCTTGTAGTTTGAGCCATCAAACTTGATGATGACTAGTAGAGCCAACTATTTTGCTCAATGATGGTCATGTTGTGATGTGCATTTTTTTATGTCTTATCATTTAGATCAGTTTTATTAGCTTTTAATTATATTTCTAATATTTCTTAACACACTTTCATTCGGTATTCATGCATTTATTTATTGTTTTATGCATTTATTTTCCATTTTATATTATCATGAAATGAGCCTCATCTTGAGAGGCTTTACATTTTCTATTGATGCTTTGTAGGTGTGCATGTGTGCAAATTTTAGGTTTTCACAAGAGCAAATAACCTCAAGATTTCTCAATATTGGCATCATCAAGCATAGGTCACTAGAAAAATCCTCCATAATCATTTGGGGAGATTACAAGAGATCTTTTGGAAGGCATCTATTCTTAAAATTTTGATGTAATTTGTATCAATTTGGTGAATCCCTAAGAGACATATATTGTAACCCATTGTAAAGACATTTCTTGAATATCAAAGGGAAGGACACTTTTATTTCTAAATTTTCTTGTCATGATGGTTACATAATCTACATTTATCAATTTGATTTCAATTTACATTCTATATATGTTAGATTTTTTTCTATCTTACAGTGCCAATCATGTGTGGGACTATTCTCA
Source organism: Wollemia nobilis (assembly GCA_028583015.1). Classification (NCBI taxonomy): domain Eukaryota; kingdom Viridiplantae; phylum Streptophyta; class Pinopsida; order Araucariales; family Araucariaceae; genus Wollemia; species Wollemia nobilis. The sequence continues at coordinate 7,961,949 of JAQPPZ010002550.1, forward strand.
TAATTTCCTAAATTATTGCTAACTTGCTATTTTTTTATATTTTTGAACTTGCAAGTACCACCATTTTGATTTGGCGTAGCTCATAGTAGTCATCGCCATACCCTATGATGACTAGCAGATCCATCACTCAGAACTCTGACGACCTCAAAGCAAAGTGTAAAAATAATATTTGTAATAACTTCATCAGATTTTGGCTACACCTGTAAGTACTTCTCTATTGGAATTTACTATGTTTTTATAGAAAATGACATAATAAGCAACTTAATTGGAAAATATAGAGAAATTTAGAAGAAAATTGTAAGTTTTCATTTTTCTTCTAGCAACCACTTTTGGGAATAGCGGCCTCTATTGTTATCCACCCCAAGATACAATGAATCCCATTTATGACCAACTCTATGTCTGACGACCTCTCATGTAGGCCATTTGACATAGTGACAATCTCTATTAAATTAGTTGTTAGGGTTTGCTTGCATGTGGCCTACCCAAAATCTGATTTTATTTAGGTTTGCATTTCAAAACTTTGAAATTAGAACATTTTTATCTTCATATTTGGAAATTTGAAATGTCTTTTCATGCATTAGTGAAAGTCATTGTATGCTCTATTTTGCATTTTACTTTTGCATGGAATAAAAGGAATCCACACACACATCACGTATCAAATTTAACATCAGTGAGTTGGAAGTGACATCCAACAACTGATCAAGACCAACAGTGGCCTTCATCACCACGTGTTTGACTTGTATTGTGGATTTTTAACCTCATTTTAGCCAAAGCCAACTCCAAGAACCATTGTAGCTATAAAAAATTGCACGCACTTTTCTTCATAAGGTGTATCACTAATCATGGTGAACCAGGTAAGGACTGGCAGGACCTGTGCCCCCTCATTATATATGGGCTTCATCTCCATATTTTGGTGGATTTCACAGTCTAGAATTCATCACAAAACTAGTGTGTGAGAGCATACAGGTGAAAACCATTTAACATTAAGCATTATATCAACATTTTTCAAACCTAAACAATAGAAAGGCATGAAATTCAATGAATTATAACACATAAGTCATTTTTAGTAAACACAAATAATCATTAAGAGATAATCATTTGTATAATTTATTTGTTTTCTAATCACATGCATAATAAAAAAAAAATGGTCACCACATGGAGCCACACCTAGTTATCAACTAAGGCCACTATAAATGCACGTGAAGGCTCAAAACACCTTCAGTATAGTCCACATGATGTAGATTTACCTAAACAACGTCTAGGCAATCATCACAGATATAAATATACCCATGGAGTATCTTCTCATTGAGAGACCCCTGCTAGGAGGACTCTTATAGGAACTCCTCATGACCAAGATGAGGATATTTCTAGACCTCATTCATCACATATTATTTCTAGATAAAATCTACCCAATGAGGGGTCTAATAGAGGGGTTGCATGCATTCATATATCCAAAATATCTACAAACCCTTTAGACCTTGGAGCGGATCATATACCTTTACTTAGTTGAGCTAGGGGAGATGCTCCTCCTGACCAACCTTGGAAGACTCATAAGCTATATTTCTTAGACATGTATGGTCCAAACATAACCCAAATAGCCCCTTCTTTTGTTTATTCTCATTCTGAGAGTGGTCATGATGAAGATATAGTTCATCCTACACATGCCCATGGTGAGTGTTCTACATGAGCATGCCACACACCCGCACCATAATTATATGAGGATATTACCCCTAGGGTTGAACACAAAGTGAATGCAACCTCAATTGATCAAGGTAAGAGGGTAGTTGTCCCTTATGAAAGAACCAAAATAGCCAAAATTCCTTGCATAAAAGTAAGAAGTTAATGGCCTTACACAAAATATTTCATAGATCAACTACCTTGGCCTAACACTAGTCAAAGAGAGTAATTTCTCCAATATCAATTGGAGGATTTGTGTAATGAGTAAGAGTGCTTAGACCATGAGCCCACCGAGTAGCAAAGGCTACATTGCCTACATTTGTATGAACACAAACTGCATGAGGAAAGGATTCTCAAACAAAAGTTGTATGAAGAGTAATCACATAGGATAGGTGATGATGAGGTACCCACTCCTAGTGCCAATAGGAAACAACACACGATGAGGTACATTGTGCATCCTCTTCATACCTCTATGCATTCTTCTCATCAAAGACAACATGTAGTGCCAAATCCATCGAAGCATGAAGCTTATGAAGAGAAAAAAGTAGATGAATAGGACCAAACATATCCTGAGCCATCTTGTGAGGACTTGGTGGTGTTGAGTGGCAATTTTACCCAATTGTGAAATTACACTCTTCCTTAGGATTTTATTTTTAAAACCCTCTCTTGCAAAGAATTTAAAACAAAACTTCTCCAAGGTCTCCGCTATATTAGCATTTGCATATGTGTGTTAGTAATCTCAATAAATATATATCAATTAATGCTAGGAACACCTTAGTGGTTGCAAGTAATTGTTTACAAAGGGCATGTGTTGGTTCATTTTACCATGCTAAATTAATGATTGTTCATAAACCTTAAATAAAAGCAAATGTGACTTGGCCCTCATATGACCATGATGTAGTACCTTAATTATTTTATCTTGAAATGTTTTAAGGTGGATTTTATCTTCCTTTATTAAGTAGATTTTAAACAAGTTTTATCTTGCATTAAATCCTACTTTAAGCATTAAATATAAGATTAAATCTATTTATGAAAATGAATTAAATGAAATAATCATATTTAAATGTAACTCCTTATCATGAAGCTAAAAATAAATATAGCCTTTGATATCATTAATAAATTCTCCCTTTTTGATGAAATTAATTTTATTAAAGAGACACCAATTTATTGCTTGAACATAATAGCCTCATAATGTCACGATGAATTATCCCTCTTTAATGAAATTAATTTTCATTAAGAAGAAATAATTTCATTCTTTAAAACCAAGACCTTTGATGTAATTATAAATTACCCCTCTTCAATAAAATCATAATTTTCATGAAGAAAAGTGCATTTATTACTTCGAAAATAATGGCTCATGAAATGCCAAAAAAAATTCCCCCCTTTTATGAAATTGAATTTTCATGAAGGAAAGGTCATCTTATGTTTATGAATGAAAATGCAGAATTTAAAAATCTGATTTGCCTCCAAAACTTAAAAAAAAAAAAAACCAAAATTATAAAAATCCTTAAAAACAATAGTTTTCAAAAATAATTATAAAATTGAAATGACCTCAGAATGAGTCCGAATTGGTTGCGTATAGAATATTGATGTTCATTTTTGGACTCCATGTAATTATTTTTATCATTTAAAAAAAAAAAATTAATGTCTGAAAATTAAAAAAATCAAAAAAACAAAAAAATGAAATTTGAAATGAACTTGAATGCTGAAAATAGAAACATGCAAAGCTTTATCAGTTTGATGGTACCCCGTACTGCAAAACCAAAGATGTGAGAAAATATTACTTGCAACCTAGTCTATTCAAACATCCACTTGCACAATTGAAATAAACTATGTGCTAGCTCCTAGGGATACAGAAAATAAATTCCAGATTTTGAATATTCACTTGATGTAACATAAAAATGCATAACATCACTTATAAATTTAAAATCTAAAAAGGGAATGATAATAAAATTTAAATCTAAGCATTCATAAATAAATTTCTCCTTCTTCTAAATTTCTAAAACAATCTTTGGATTAAAATAATTTCATTTTTACAATGATATTCTCGCAACATATCTCTGGTTTTCCAAAAAAAACCCGTCCCTGTGCCTGCGTTTCAATGACATATTTACAGTTTTCAGAAAATTCTTTGTTTCACCTTCGGATGGTTTCGAAACTACTTTGTTTCCTCTTTCCCTCTGTCTGTTTCTCCAAACGTTTCGTTTTCATTTCATTTTTATGTCCTTATGTTTCAAATATTGATGATTTTGTATTTTCTAAAATTTAGAAGACCTCCATAACACTAGCATGTTCATTGCTTCTCATGGGGGCACCGCCACGTGCCAACTATTCCTCGTATCAAATTTCATGGTTTTATATGTTTGTAAACTTTTGGTAACATCCCTTTTACTATGAAAATCCAACCATTTTTCCATTGTACTTATAACTGCGTTCAAATAGAACATTGATCCTGTAATACATATTAGGTCCTTGTACGCGGTCACTTCAAACGGTGAGTGTATTAGCCAAATAAGGTAAGGTAATAGACATTATAGCTGATTATTCATCCTCATTATTTATCTAATGAAGCACATTTAAATTCATTGCATTGACCCGGGCCTAGTCCTTTTTGGATTTAACTATACCTACAAAATTACCATTGTAACCTTTGTGAACCACATCGACTTGGTCCACGTGGATGTATGGCCTACCCTTTAGGTCTGGAATGAAAACAACTCCATCTAAATTGAACAACTACCCTGCAATAATATCTCTCTGCACAACCATGGAGTCTTGCCAAATTCCCATATCAACCACTATTGCCACTTTGTTATTGATATGTGTGACTATGTCCACTACAGCGCTCACCCACTACTCGTCACGCGACTACCACGGATGATATTTTCGGGTCACACCGTCTTACTCCACCATACTATGACACTACGTTCGGAGGATCCACCATTTATGCCACGTAGCTTGGCCATTCCTAGAAGACCTTATTGTAATCATATAGTCATGTGCCACGCTACCGTGTATGCATCCACTGGCTGTCGTCCATCGTAGAAGAATGCCACCTCATTCGCCTCCGAAACATGGTGCTCACTACCATAGCATCACCTCGCTTTCCTACATAAACCACCATATGTTATAAAAATGCTATGATCATAAAGATAAAAGGCCCCAACAACAATAAGAATAGACTCTTATAAAAATAGAAATTGATATCTTAAGGCATTTATGATTATTATATTATATTTTATTTTAGATTTATATTATTATTATTATTATTATATACAATAATATTATATTTTTCATACTTTTACTTTTTATTATATTGTTTTGTGATTTTTTTAATTTATTAATGTACATTATTATTAATATACAAAATATATATTCATAATAATGTATATTATTTTATTTTTATTTTTTTACTTCTTTTTCTTGATTAATCTTATTTTAACATAAAATTTGCATTAATTAAATTCAAAAGTATGAATTTATTGAACTCTGAAATCATAAGCTAATGGACACGAGAGAAGCATTTAAAAAAATCTCCTCACTAACAAGAAGGTCACACCAAAACCAAAATAGCCAAAACACACCCAAAATAACATATGAAGGCATACCACAAGCAAGGACCTTGAAATTCTCATTGCAACTAAAGGATATCGATATCCTAACCTTATCGATCAAAGAAGAAAAAGACACTACTCAATAGGGCACCTGGAAAACTGCAATACAAATGTCAAAGATAGAACTTGCTAAAATCATCTCCCCAAGGATACCAAAATCCTCAAAAACAAAAAAAAAGGTGGGTCCCCAAGTTTTGGGGCTAGTTGTGGAGCAGCCACAACAAATGGTGACTCTACTGGGAAATGCTCCTGAGCATTTTGGTGAAGAACCCAACCTGAAATGAAAACACACAAGATCAGCGAGACACAATAATTTAGCAATGTCCCAAGAAGATGGGGGTAAACAACTTTAGAATGAAAACAACTAATCCATCTGCCTTTGCTCAGTGTGTGCAAAAGTGATTCATTCCTGCATTTCTAAAAATCCTCCAGATTCCATCATCCCTTTCTACATTAGGCTATGAAGTATCGCTCATAACGAAATGGCTATAGACAGAGCCCCACTGCCAGTCAGGCGTCTATAGCCCTGGTGGGGTTTATCTAACTCACCCTTGTGTTTGCTCAACGCTTTGCAAAGCCTTTCCTTTTACCCGAGCTATATCTAGATAGAGCCCTACTATCGATCAGGCATCCATAGCCTCGGTAGAGTTTATCTAGATCTTGTGACTGATATGATCAAGCTTTTCAATGCTCATTCTCTCTCTCTCTCTTTTTTCTCTTTTTTTTCTCTTTTTTTTTTTCATATATAATTTTTTTCTTTTCAAAAGAAAAACCTTGCAAAGCTTCAAGCATCACTAGGGTAAGGCAGCCTACAAGTGAAGCATTTTAGATTTTTGCCTAGGGTTGTAGATCAAGATAACTTCATCCTTCATAATTCTAGAAACACCATTTAATGTGTGTGAGTTCCATGTGGAGCTTTGGCTAATCTTTCATTGTTCCACTTTCCACCATTTTAGTCCCAAAATCTGAGCATGATCACCAAATAACTCATCCCCATTTTCTCGGGTTCATCAATTTTCAGATCAAGTACTCCAACCTACTAAGCAAAGAAACATCAAAAACCTTTTTTATCATCTTTCACTCATGTACTCCAACCTACTAAATAAAGGAGCTTCAAAATAAGCCAGAGACCATAAGTTAGCGACCACAAAACATCACCTCAAAATAAGGGAACAACCCAAAACACAAAACTCAAAACACAAACCAAAACTATATACAAATGTACAATATGGTACAAGATGGTGCAAAGCTTGAACTATCACTTCCCTGGATCCCAAACATGATTAGCACATTTCAAAAGACATATAACATGATACGCAAGCCAAGTTTTATAGAAATCCAATGAAAACAAGATTAGGCCAAACAATACAACAATCTTCAACTTGCCTCTCTCACCCCACCAATTTGATTTAGTTCTATTAATAATTCCATAGGTGAGCTTCAAATCATTGAATTGATTAGACAATAAATGATCTTCAATTTTATCTTGTCTATTCCTTAAGATGTCAAATTCACAACTCAATTTATGATTTAGAATTAGGCTATCTTTTTCAAACATGAAATTTTGTAAACAAGAGCCTATTTCTAAAAATTTTAAAGCCAATTCATTATTCATGTTTTTAGGCCAATCAAACTTATGCAAAAATTTGCAAGCATCTAGGATATCTACTAAATGAGAATCATTATAAGTTTTTATCCTAGATTCCATTATTAATTGTTGATGAATTTGATTTAGCAATTTAAGCACATCAATTTCTTTTTCATTCATCAAAGCAATATCATTAGTGGTGTGAGTAGAAATCAACTTTACTTCTTCATTCACCTCTAATGGCATTTCATCATTAATAGCATTAGTATCCAAAGTAACATCATGTAATCCATTACTTGAAATTTTTGTAGTCACTAACAGAGGGAAATATTTCACCTTGTCATCCATACTCAACACATCATGGTTAGAATTTACCAAAACTTGATGAGCGTTTGTGACTTTTTCTTTCTCTTCATGATCTTTATCATTATCAAACACCTGTTCAAACATACCAAAGTTAGGCACCCAATCAAAAGTGTGACCATCCTTTTCAATCCATAAGTCTTGTCTATCTAGGGAGGTGTCAAATAACACATCACCATGATCAATCATTTGAGTTGCTTCACATAGATCAACCTCTTTGTCATTTGGTTCCAATTCCTTGTTCACTATCCATGGTATCTCTTCATTTGAATCCTCAAAACAATCATGTGAATTTGTATCCAAATTTTCAATATCCCGAAATGAAAGAGCAGATTTTACCTCTTCCTCATCCAAAATAGATGAGTCATAAGAAACATTTACCATTTCTTCCCTTTCTATTTCAACAAGATCTTCAATAAATTCATATTCATCATGATCCAATTTGGGAACTTTCTCTATTCTTGCAAATGCAATATCTTCATGTGAAATGGTAATTTTAGCATCCTGCATGTCAATAGAAGTTTCATCAATGGGGGTGTGCAAAGTAGATGATTCTTCATATCTTCCCCAACCATTGTAAAAATTGTCATCCAAATTCATGAGATGAAACTCTATTGCATTTGTGACATGATATTTTGATTCATATATCAATTATTTTTCTTCTTTGTCCTTGGTAATAGAATCATTATCATTTTTCAACATTTGATGAGATTCCAATCCTTCTTCCAAAACATTCTCAAATTGTACAGGACTTGTAATATCCTCATGCGAGAAAGCGATTGTATCATCCTGCATATCAATTGACACAAACGTTTCATTAGAAGGTTTGGAGTGAGTGTATTCTTCCCACTTCTTCCAAGAATCATAGTAATCATCTTCCAAAATCAAGTGGTGATGCTCAACTACTTCTTCAACATCTTCCAATTCATCAACGTGTTTCTCATCAAATTCACCTTCACCTTCCTTAGATGGTTCAATGATTTCCAAAAGTGGGCTACTTTTTGTATCCAAGTTTGCAAGATCAATATCTACATTTGTAACCCATGATTCAATTTCATCACAATTTGGAGGGTGAGGATTTTCTTGATCATCAATTTCAAGAATCTCATCCAAAGTGTCTTCCAAGAACAAGTGGTGAAATTCTATTATGTCTTCAAATTCATTTATTGATTCTCTTCCAATTTCACTTTCAACCACTTCATTCAATTCTATGGTAGGTTCTGTCCTATCACATATCTCCAAACTAGTTAGATTTAGGACACCATTATCTAAATACTCATGCACTTCTAGAAATGAACCCATCTCTACACAATCCTCATTAGTGGATGTTGGCTTGGCAACTTGCATCTCCTCTTGGACTATATCTAAGGTGGTTATAAAATTTGGACATTCAAATTCATCCCCTTGATCATTCACCTTAGGTATCATTGGAGTGGAGGGTGCTATCTTAGATGGTTGGTGTAGGTTGGCATCAATAACTCCAGAAGGACAATCTCTCATGGGAACATGTTGTGCCTCTTCTTCCATATTTTATTTTTCCAAAATGTACCATTGTTCTAATTTTCTCTTGGTCTCATAAACTTCATGCAAATATGGGTCATTAAGATTTTCCCTTAAAAAAGTAGCAACTACGGGGTGTATTGCTCCCATGTATACTTGAATAGCTTCTTCTTCTGTTATGTTGTAATGTTCCAACACTTGAGCGTGCAACTCATGGAACCTCTCATTGAATTGACTCATGGATTCATTAGGTTCTTTGCAAATAGAGTCAAACTGATTTCTTACAACAATTGGGTCAACTCGATTTCCCACATGGTTAAGAAACATTGCTTCTAATTGCGCCCATGAAGTGATGGAAGCTATAGGAAGATTGATAAACCAGTCATGAGCAATTTTATCCAATGTGTATGAAAATAGTTCACATCCAACATCTTCATGATTTATTTGCCACAAAGCCATATAGAATTTGAATGCATTAATGTGTGCTTCAGCTGACCTAGCTCCCTCATGCCTAAAATGAGGTAGAAAAGGCACATGGCCCATATTCACCTCATGTGAGGGCCCAAGTATGTTTAAAGGACTACTTGCCATCATTGAAGTAAATCTTGCAATAGTCAAGAAGATATAACTTTAGTACCAATTTTGTTAGTCAAATAAAAATATCTTGCAATGAAGTATGAAATGACTAACAAATTTTAAAAGCATCATCCAAAAGATATGCATCCATTAAACCATGAAATTGAAGAACATTCTCAAATTTATAACATGTTAGCATTAATGCATCATCAAACATAGAGAATGTTAGAATCAATGAAAGTAATCATATGGAAACGAAGTCTCGTTAGTCAAGACCAATGTCTTTGAATAAATATTTCAAGTAACATGAACAATTTAGCATCTAAATAGCAATAAAATAAATCAATTCAAATCCTCCTAGCTCCCAAAGTGTTGAGTGCTAAAGGATTCCAAAGATGCTAATCAAATGAACTTGAAATATTTAGCAATTCACAACCTTATGATTATACCAAATCACATTATTTCCTGTATGAACAATCCAAAAGCGTTAGATCAATGAATACCAATTCATGTCCTCCTTTAGCACCACAATGTGGCACAAAATACAATAAAATAAACCACATCATGCCCTCCTTCTAGCACCAAAATGTTGAGTGGTAATTTTACCCAATTGTGAAATTACACTCTCCCTTAGGATTTTATTCCCAAAACCCTCTCTTGCAAAGAAGTTAAAACAAAACAACTTCTCCAAGGTCTCCGCTATATTAGCATTTGCATATGTGTATTAGTAATCTCAATAAAGATATATCAATTAATGCTAGGAACACCTTAGTGATTGCAAGTAATTGTTAACAAGGGGCATGTGTTGGTTCATTTTACCATGCTATATTAATGATTGTTCATAAACCTTAAATAAAAGTAAATGTGAATTGGCCCTCATATGACCACGATGTAGTGCCTTAATTCCTTTTATCTTGAATGCTTTTAGGTAGATTTTATCTTCCTTGATTAAGTGGATTTTAAACAAGTTTTATCTTGCATTAAATCCTACTTTAAGCATGAAATAGAAGATTAAATCTATCTATGAATGTGAATCTAAAATGATGAAAAGATCCATTAAATGTAGCTTTTATCATGAAGATAAAGATAGCCTTTGATATCATTAATAAATTGTCCCTCTTTGATGAAATTAATTTTCATAAAGAGACACCAATTTATTGCTTGAAAATAATAGCCTCATAATGTCATGATGAATTATCCCTCTTTAATGAAATTAATTTTCATTAAGAAGAAATAATTTCATGCTTTAAAACCAAGACCTTTGATGTAATGATAAATTACCCCTCTTCAATGAAATCAGAATTTTCATGAAGAAAGGTGCATTTATTGCTTCGAAAATGATAGCTTATGAAATGCCATAAAAATTTCCCCCCTTTAATGAAATTGAATTTTCATAAAGGAAAGGTCATCTTATGCTTATGAATGAAAATGCAAAATTTAAAAATCTGATTTGCCTCCAAAATTAAAAAAAAAAATTTCCAAAATTATAAAAACCCTTAAAAACAACAGTTTTCAAAAATAATTATAAAATCGAAATGACCTCGGAATGAGTCCGAATCTGTTGCGTATGATAGATTATTCATGTTCATTCTAGGCACCCATGTAATTATTTTTATCATTTTATTTTATTTTTTATTTTTATTTTAATGTCTGAAAATTAAAAAAATTCTGCAAAATAAAAGTTAGAAAAATGAAAAAATAAAATCTGAAAATAAATTGAATGCTGAAAACGGAAACATGCAAAGCCTTATCAGTTTGATGGCACCCCGTCCTGCAAAACCGAATATGTGAGAAACTCTTACATGCAACCTAGTCTATTCAAACCTGCATTTGCACAATCGAAATAAACTAAGTGCTAGCTCCTAGGGATACAAAAAATAAATTCCAGACTTCAAATATTCACTTGATGTAACCATAAAAATGCATAAACATCACTTATAAATCCAAAATCTGAAAAGGAAAAGATAAAAAAGTTAAATCTAAGCATGCAAAAATTTCTCCTTCTTTCTTGCTAACAAGGCCTAAATTTCTGAAACAATCTTTGCATTAAAATAATGTCTTCATTTTTACAATGATATTCTGGCAGCATATCTCTGGTTTTCCAAAAAAACCAGCCCTTGTTCCTACGTTTCAATGATATATTTAAGAAAATGCTTTGTTTCACCTTTGGATGACTTCAAAACTGTTTCGTTTCCTCTTTCCCTCCATCTTTTTCTCCAAATGCTTCGTTTCCATTTCATTTTTCATGTCCTTATGTTTCAAATATCAATGATTTTATATTTTCCAAAGTTTAGTAGACCTCCATAACACTAGCATGTTCATTGCCGCTCATGGGCACCGCCACGTACCAATTATTCCTCGTATCAAATGTTGTCGTTTTATATGTTTGTAAACTTTTGGTAAAATCCCTTTTTCTATGATAATTCGGCCATTTTTCCTTTGTACTTATCACCGCGTTCAAATAGAACATTGCTCCTTTTATACACCTTAGGTCCATGTATGCGGTCACTTCAACCGGTGAGTGTATTAGCCAAATAAGGTAAGGTAATAGACATTATAGCCGATTATTCATCCTCATTATTTATCTAATGAAGCACATTTATTTAGTCCTTTTTGGATTTAACCATACCTACGAAATTGCCATCGTAACCTTTGTGAACTACACTGACTTGGTCCACGTGGACGTATGGCCTACCCTTCAGGTTTGGAATGAAAACAACTCCATCTGAATTGAATAGCTACCCTGCAATAACATATCTCTCCACGACCATGGTGTCTTGCAAAATTCCCATATCAAAATTACCACGGTTTCTGCTTTGTTATTGATATGCGTGACTATGTCCACATCAAAATTACCCGACTCTCGTGCATTCCTAGTGTTAACCAATGCCATTACAGTGCTCACCCACTTCTCCTCGTGCATCCATTTGGTAGCTGCCACGTTGTCACTCGTTGCATTGAGTCTCAACCATCTACATATTTTTTTCATTTTGCTACACAATTTGTCCGCCTGTGTGCCTCCTTTTGCTGATGATGTCTAAGTTGTTATAACCGACATCGCATCCCCACTTTCTCTACCATTTAAATAAGGTATTTCACTGAGATCGGTGTTGTGCAACATCACAATGTAGGCCCTCATCACTGTTTGAAATCTCCCAGTACTTACGATGTGTTCAGTGCATAACTCGTTGCCATGCCACCGTCTTCATCTTAAGTCGCACTGTCCATGACAATCGATGTTGAGATCTTAGCCACCTCGGCGTCTGCGTTCCACATGGGCTCTGGGTTGTTTTCTCTATCACTGTTGTGTGTCGACATAAAACTCCCTACATAGATGTCGTTGTGTCCAATCATGTCCATAAACTTTGTTCAAGACATCAATAAACATACTATGCATTACCATCATTGTTCATGGAATAAGCCATGGCCAACATGAATCTTTGACAATGTCATTAGTGATATTCGCCCTCTTCACTAGATTTTTACCCATTATCGGGCTTGAACTACCGATCGAAGGACATACTTCATAAATTCTTCCATAGCCCACATCCACCTTATCCTAGGCCTTTGCACCTGGTAAATTGAATCGCTAGTCGTTCTTCCACATCAACATATCACCCATCTCTGCACTGCGTCCATATTTCTTAGGCCATACTCGTTTTCTATGAAAACTTCATCACGTGACTAGCACAGATGATCTTTCTGGGTCGCACCATCTTACTCCACCACACTACGACGTCGTGTTTGGAGGATCCACCATTTATGCCATGTGGCTTAGCCATTCCTCGAAGACCTCGTTTTATTCGTTGTCGTCATAGTCATGCACCATGCTGCCATGTAAGCATCCACTGGCTGTTGTCCTCTGTAGAAGAATATCACCTCGTCCACCTTCGAAACATGGTGCTCACTACCACGACATCACCTCACTTTCCTACATAAACCACCATATGTTATAAAAACATTATTTATATATATATATATATATAAAAACAATGGTTACAATCACGATTTTTAGTAACTACCAGCACAGTTGGTAGGGTTCAAACTATCTACAAAGGCTCCCAGGACTTCCACCATCTCGGTACATTATGATCATAAAGATAAAAATCCCCATACATTATGATCATAAAGATAAAAATCCCCAACAACAATAAGAATAAACTCTTATAAAAATCGAAATTGATACCTTAAGGCATTTATCATTATTATGTTTTATTTTATTTTATATTTAAATTATATTTTATTATTATTATTATTATTATTATATATGTTTTTATATTTTTACTTTTTATTATTTTCTTTTTTGATTTTGTTTATTTATTAATATACATTATTATTAATATACAAAATATATATTCATAATAACGTATATTATTTTATTTTTATTTTTTTATTTCTTTTTCTTGATTAATCTTATTTTAACATAAAATTTGCATTAATTAAATTCAAAAGTATGAATTTATTGAACTCTGAAATAATAAAGCTAATGAACACGAGAGAAGCATTTAAAAAAATCTCCTCACTAACAAGAAGGCCACACCAAAACCAAAATAGCCAAACACACCCAAAATGATATACGAAGGCATACCACAAACAAGGACCTTGAAATTATCATTACAACTCAAGGATATCAATATCCTAACTTTATCGATCAAATAATATAAAAGACACTACTCAATAGGGCACGTGGCAAACTGCAATACAAATATCAAAGATATAACTTGCTAAACTCATCTCTCCAAGGATACCAAAATTCTCAAAACATAACAAAAAGGTGGGTCCCCAAGTTAACTTGATCAAACCAAAAACTTTCCACTTCCTGCTCCCAGAATCTCTTTGATAAGATGATATTATCTCATCATAGGCCTATAAAGTGCTCATAGAGCGAATCCAATCACTCGAGAAACAAGGTACAGTTTATCAAAAACCCACATTGAGCATTTTATATAACCAACCCCTTAATCCATCAGTTCCCAATCCAACCTACCCAAAGCATGAGATGCCAAATTTAGAAAATTTTAGGGGGGATGATGACTCCCAAGAGCACATCATAAGTGTCATGAACTTGTGCTTTCAACTCTAAAACAATGATGCTTTGCTATTATGCACATTTGTGATAACACTCTCTAGCTTTGCCTTGGAGTGGTACAACCAACTGCCCAGACATGGCATCTCTAGCTTCGAACAACTAGCTAATGCCTTCCTTGAACACTTCTCTTTAGACATCAAGAAGAAGGCTAACATGTCTAACTTGTTGAATCTATGCCAATATGATGATGATCCAATAATGGATTACAGAAATAGATAATGCAAGATCATGTCAAAATTGCCATTCACCATTCATGTTTCTAAATTAACATGGATATTTACTAAGAGTTTCTCTAAGAATATATCATTGCTATTACAATTATAGCAATACCAAACATTCTAGGAAGCTTTGGCTCAAGCCAAAGTGATTGAGGACATTAAATTTTAGGAGGGAGAGCTAAAACTCTGAAAGAAAGAATGGAATAAAAACACTCGTAACAATCCTCATCAAGCAAAACCAGTGCATATAAACCATATTGTTCTAAACATTCCAAAAGTGGAGAAATCCCAACAACAACCTAACTATCAGGTTCAACCCCTCCGATGCAATACAATAATCAATATCAGCAAAATTAAGGGTAGGATAAACAACTTCACATCCCTCACACATACAGGCAATTTCTTGAGTGTTTGGTGTCCCTGTTTAATAGATTATGTGAGGCCAAGATAATTACATTACCATAAATTAAATTGCCAGATCTAGCTCATAAAAAATTGAAAGGGTATAGAGAGTATAAATATTATCCTTATCATGTATAAAATGGACATGATATCCAAGGATGCTATGGTTTTAAAAACCTAGTGCAAAATATGCTTGATAAGAACCAGCTACAAATTGATAATACTCTAGTCCCAGATAACCAATAGCTAGGAATATTCAAAGAACCATTGCCCGACCATGAAGTTAAGGGTATTCAAATGGGACATGTCAATGAGATTCACATTGATCCACCCACATAGGGGTTTGTTGGCATGATTAATATAGTTACGTGTAATTGAAGGTATAATTAAGTGGAGCCTCTTGTAGCTCAAATTCAAATCCCTTCTCTGCCAAAACCTTTGCTATCTCAAAACTTGCTACCAGGGCCACCGTGATAGCCAGTGATTACTATCATAAATAGGCTTACTCGGAGCCTGCAGACAACTTCGAGCAAACTATTAATCTACAAGCTCATTCAAAAATCCCCTAGGTATAGGGAGGTGCTTATGGAGATTATTAAATCCATTGAGCTCCAACCCCATAATCTTAATTCTTTCACCAATTTTGTGGGGTACATACAAAAATACAAAGAGCATGTTATCACCTTTTATGATCATGAAATCAAATCAATCCCAACTAATGTAGGAGATCCTTCGTTGCACAGCATCGCTTGTATAAACCAAATTCTGTTTAAGTGAGTGTTGATCGATACGAGCTCATCAATTAACATCATAAAAATGATAGATTTAGGAAATTTAAGTCTTCTAGAATCACACATAGTGACATAAAATTTCACATTGCAAGAATTTAATGATGCATTATGCTCAATGGTTGGAACCATAGTATTACCTATTCAGGTGGGAAATAAAACCATATCCATTTTATGCTATATGTTGTAAGGTTCTATGCAATATAACATCATGCTCGATCATCCTTGGATTCGATAAATGAGATGTATCCCTTCCATTCTACATCAGTGCATTAAGTATATTTATGAAGGGCAGGTCCATGTTGTCCCATCGGACGAGGAACCTTTTAAATATGTTAATCAAGTTAGTAATATGAGGGAGTTCATCCTTCCATCTATTCATTTGGACATCAGACCCACATCTCCTACTAATCATCTAGAGCATAAGTCTAAGGTAGTGCATGTTGATCCATCTACTTCAACACTGCCACTGTCACCCAAACCAGTCAATGCTTTTTATAAACCTTCATCATCGTATGATACAAATAATAAATAGAAGCTCAAAGAACCTATGGTAGATGAGCCTAAATTCATCCCAGACGTAGCTACAATGAATATTCTTGTAGACACCTAAAATGTATCATGTTGAGGGGATTACCCATATGAGCACATATGAAGACCACATAACCAATTTTGGACCTTTCCAAGTGCAAGTAGTGGTCATAACCACTCAAAATGGTATTTTTAGCCCATTTAAGCTTAGTTGTTGTAGACTAGAGTAGCTAGTTGAGTGGCCAGTTTAACCGTTGTAGACTAGAGAGGCCAGTAATCTTGGCCGCTATAGGCTAGAGCGGCCATAGTTAGACGCTATTGATGACAACGACTAGACCTGGAACATGAACTGCCATGCAAGATTTCCCAAATAATGGGTGGTAACTACAGTTTGCATGCATTTCGAAGGGATCTCGATGAGGAACTCCTAGAGTCCCTCCTAACTGCCCCTTCCATACCAAGTCAATACTAAACCTTCCCTTTGGGATAGTTTGTTGGCATGCATATTTGGAGCTTGGCTTCCCTAGAAATCCAAGCCCTAGTTCTAAACCTAAAACCTGGAATTCTATATATGTAGATTTCTAGTAAGGCAAAGGATTGGCAAATATTCAAATCTTATACAGCGAAGCCCTGCCAAATCAAAGAGACAGAGAGTTCAAATTGTGTGCATTGGAGCACCGTCTAGCTGAGTCACATTCACATATTAGTATTCAGACCCATCGTTCTTAACCACCAATCAGTGTAGGAGACACACCTAGAGACTCTTGAATATCATTTCAATCCAAGGATTGATTAATTATAGCCCATAAGACCTAAGGTAACATATTAGTTAGAGGTAACTGTATTTGACAATGGCCCATAAGCATAGCCAGGTTTATAACATGATCATTACTTTGTTCTTAGTAATAGATATATATTTATTATTATTTCATCTATATATCTTTAGCATATATTTGAATATTTCAATGTATTTAGATTAATATTTATTATTTTCATATGCATATTATACAGATCTGGTATATTTCAATATACATTATGCTTATTTATCTGGATTATCATATTTGCTAATAAGAGTCTCTTTTGGAGAGGCGGCCCGTACTACTAAGCTTGATTTGTTGTTTACATGTATGCAGATCTACAGGTTTATAGGACCATATCAAGAAATTCAGAGTATAGGATCCCTCTTGGACGAGAGAAGAAGGAGGCATCTATAAGCCCTCGTACAATTTCGTGTGAGAAACCAGGAAGCCTGCAAAAGTGCACCAACCCTTTGTAAAGGGGGAATTTTATTCACTTGTACTTCATTGTATCGAAATGGGTATCCCTCATAGGGACCGACATGTAATCGGGTTTCAATATAAATAAAATAATCCCTCTTTGTTATTTCTACGTTATATGTATTTCATGGTCTTTCATTTCATTTCGATATAATATTGCAAGTAGAGTAGAGGTGCATGCTTCTCGGGGTCGCTACAATTCTAACTTCCATGGAGGTGGATGATTCACCTAACCTAGTAAAGGATGTACCTGAGCATACTTCACCTGCTTCATCTACTATATCATCTACACCATAGGTGATGGTTCATCTAGTCAATCTCAAGCACATGAAATATTTGGTTCAAAACATAACTTTTACGCCAATAATTGATGTAAAATGAACAATAATTAGATTAGGAAAATAATCAATCCGAACATTAGGAAATTCAATTAACGTCAAAGTATAAATAGGTTACAAAATAGACTATTTAACAACTTAGTTGTAGAAGCGCTAACGTCGTTCAATAATAGAATATGCTAACAAACTAACTAAATATCATAAGATATTTAGGTATTAACCATAGTAACTAGAAAGTAATTCGTAGCATAGTAACTATCTCCTATGGTAGAAAAGTAAATGTAATAACCTATGTAGTATAATGCAATATACTACCTATTTTACCTAGTGGAGTAAAGGGTAAATATCCCAAAGAATGGAATATTACTCTAACATCCCCCCTTATTACATTATTTGGGTAATGTATATAACTGTCCCAATACAGTAAACAAAATGTCGATCTGCTGGTTCTTGCTCTGTCACAATGCTCTGGCTGCTCCTAAGCAAAAAAATGGGTCATTCCTCACTTTGTCTTCACATTAACGAATGTCCTTATTGTAATCTTGTCATCCAACCGAATTGCATGGGTAACCAACCGCTGCAATCGCTAGGTGTAGTAGAATAGATCACTTCATACGAGGTTCATTCATTTACAATATGAGTTTGCAAAAGATAAGGTAGCTAAGGTGTCGGTCGCTATCAAAAATGCACCCTTATAAGTTCCCCCCTTCTTGTTGCAAAACATGTTGTAATTAATTTCTGAAAGAAGCATGACTAAGGTGTCGGACGCTGCCGAAAATGCACCCTTATAAGTCTTCTTCTCTTTTTACAAAAAATTGTGAAGAAAAGAAAAGTATATCCTCCCTTAATTGCAAAAGAAGATGTGCAACTCAAGAGTGTTGTGAAGGATTTTACAAATATTGCCTCCTAGGCAATTTTACACCACAAAAATTCCCTCCTTTTGTTACAAGTACTTCAAACATTGAGAGTTTGCTATTTATGAAGCCTAAAAGAGGTACAATCACCCCTTATTGCAAGTACTTCAAACAAAAACTTATGCTATTTATGAAGCCTAAAAAAGAGAGAGAGAAATGATGTTTTGCTCAAGGTGACAAATGTGTTTTCCCTCTACAATATTGTCTTAGCAATAAGCACTCTGTGTGCTTTTTTTGAACCAGAATCAGAATCGAAACTAGACACTTCACTAGCAATATGGCCTTTGTTTTGCTTTTGTGTTGTGCCTTTGTCTTTCTTGTTTTGCTTGTTTTTGAACCAACACCGATTGGTGTCATGGTTGTCCTTTTTACAATACGAGCAAAACCTCTTTTGAGATTGCTTTCCCTTACCTTTTGAGGATGATCCTCCCTTTTTAAAGTTTCCCTTCTCTTTATTACCTTTATAGTTTGAATAAAGTGCATTGTTTGACACTTCATCATTTTGGAGTTGATTTGCTTCCTCAGTTTGAAGCAAATTGACTAACTCCACAAAGGTGACAACTCTTTGTGAAACATTAAGGGATGTAATCAATATTTTGTAGGATTCGGGTAGAGCTCTCAAAATTACTAAAGTCAAAATGGTGTCTTCTACTTTGGCCCCTAAAGCATTAAGCTTAGACTTTAGATCTGCCACTCTGTAGAGGAATAGTTCTACTGATTCACCTGACTTCATATGGAGTGTATGAAGTTGTGTTTGAAGGTTTAGAATAGTTGATTGATTCTTGCCTTCAAAAATGGTACTAAGAGCATTCCATGCCTCTTTACCGATTTTAGCTTCACTTATGTGAGGTTGGATCTCATCAATAGTTGCAAGGAGTATCAACATGAGAAGACGATTGTTCTTTTTGTCCCATGCTTTTTGATCTACTCCTGGTGATGTGGGTCTTGTTTCAGTGCCATCAACTAAATCCCACATGTCCTCTATAGTCAAGATGGCTTTCATCTTAGTTTTCCATGCTGAATAGTTAGGACCCTTTAGCAATTGTGTATCACTTAAGTATTTATTGATAGTTGCCATGATGAAGGTCCTACAATTTGTACTAAGATGATATTTCTTTCACTCTCAAGTGGTATTTAATGGCACCTTCTTGAAGACTCTCTTGAAGAGAGATAATCAGTTGGAGGAAATTAAGCCAAACAAATAAGAGATGAAAGATAATTCACTCAAACAGATATTTAATGGCACCTGCCTAAAAATCCTCTTGAAAAAGGATAATCAGTTTGAGGAAATTAAGCCAAACAAATAAGAGTGAATTAGGGGTTTTGGTTTTAGGAGAGAATATCAAGTGAAAATGGCTTTAAATCTGTGCAAGGATTTACACAAATTTGTGAAATTTTGAGGTATGGAGTGATCTTGATTCTATGACTTATAATTGCAAAAAGAAATAATGCAATAATCAAACAAGAATGCCCTCAAAATTATTATCACTTAGGTGTCGGATGCAACCGAAAATGCACCTAATTTGCCAATGAAGGTGTCGAGTAAAATCAAAAATGCACCTTTTAATTTTTGCAACAAAATGTGGATTTGTGTTGTGCAAAAAATTGATATTTTTATGTCTCCTACTTGTTTTACAATTTTGCAAAAGAAGTACAATGTTGTCTTCCCCATTTTATTTTGCAAAATTAACAATATGAGCACTCCTTTCAAGACAAGTCGACACACGACCCGCGTTTGAAAGGCTTCCAGACCAGTCGACACACGACTTTGGTTTTTGTCTTCAACAATTTAGCATGAGGAGCAAAATTGCTATTTTATGTTTTATGTCTCCTTTCTTGAAGGAGAGAACAAAAGCAAAGTTTTGAAGTTTTGTGAAAAATGAGATAACCTTTATGCTTCCTCAATCATGGCATGCTATGTATTTTGCAATAGAATTTTTGAGTTTCTATGTCTTATATCTCCAAAAATGAATGAAGAAAACTATAGAACTTCTGTGGAGGTTATTGCAAAAAAAAATGTTGAAGCAGGTTTTTAAAATTTGCGAAAAAGAGGTTCCTATGTTTCTTTTGTCTCCAGATGAGAGAAAACACAATTTGATTTTTGGAACATTTAAGGCAAAATTTTTGTTTGGATTTCAAGTTCTCTAAGTTTGATAAAGCAGAAAAATATGTATTTAAGATGAAATTTCTATAATTTAGGAAAAAATTGGAAAAAAAATGGTCCAATTTGATTAAAAATTGAATATTTTAAGCCAATTTGAAAATAAATTATAAAAAAAAAACTCAAAAAAAATATTTTTAATGCTTAAAAACTTTAGAAAATTTAAAATTTTAGAAATCGATTAAAAACCTTTGTATTTGGAGGCACTGGGAATCGATTTGGTGCCTCCGCTGTGCAAGGCGGCCGCGCTAGCCAACCGAGCCACCGATCGGTTTGAAAAGGCTTCGACGTAGCTGCTATTTAAGGTGGCCACGACGGAGCATAGCCTTTGTGGGATTTATCCCACATGCATCCCAAAATGGGATGCAGAGGCTTTATAAGCCACGACACGCCCCATATACGTCGATTGCCTGCGGGTAATCGACGAGTCTCGCCTACCCTTTTGGATGTCGCCACGTGGCGCCAAGGGTGGGCCCAATCGAGTCCAAGTCGTGTCCTATCATCCAGTGGCTGTCCGCCACGTGTCGAGTCCGAGTCAGTCGTGTCGTCCAGTGGATGTCTGCCATGTGTCGAGTCCGAGTCAGTCATCCAGGTTACGCCTCGAGGTGCGTGCAATCCAGAGATCGTTAGATCTCACCACTTGTCACGTCATGATTGGTCGGTTTTAGGGATCGAAGGGCCTCCTACCCTCTCGGATCCCAAGGTTGTCAGGGATCGGAGGGTCGCCTACCCTCTCGGATCCTGAGGTGGTCGAGGATCGGAGGGCGCTCCTGCCCTCTCGGATCCCGATTGGGTCCAGATCGTCACGTCCAGCTGGGAGGGAAGGGCTCGCCTACCCTCTCGACTCTCCTAGCCTGTGGGGGCCCACGTCCATGTGGGATCAGGAGGGTGCTCCTGCCTTCTTGATGATCCTACGTGTGACTATGGGAGACAGCGAAGGTTGAGCCCACGTGTGGTCGATCGGAGGCTGCTCAGGCCGATCCTGCGGGTGGTCTACGGGCGGCTGGTCAGCGTTATCCCGATTGGCCAAAAAATGGCCATGGGATCGCGACTGACAGGCTTCGACCTATCATGTGGGTGATCGGATCATGATCACCTCGATGATCATGTCGGTCGATCGACCCCATAGTGGCTGGGCCCTGGCAGGTCAAATTGACCTGTCTAGCAGTCTGGCCATTGGGCTCGCCTGTTGAGGTGGGTTCGATGGCTACCAAATGGCACCAACTCGTCCTTCGGGCGAAGCCAAAAAAATGGCTCTGATGCCAATGATGTAAAACAAACAATAATTAGATTAGGAAAATAATCAATCCGAACATTAGGAAATTCAATTAACGTCAAAGTATAAATAGGTTACAAAATAGACTATTTAACAACTTAGTTATAGAAGCGCTAACGTCGTTCAATAATAGAATATGCTAACAAACTATACTGACCCAAATTTTTTTCACCCTTACCTTCAGGCTATAGGATCCATGCTCGAAAGGGGGATGCGAGAAGGATGGGACAATACCTCATACTGAGAGGCCCTTTGAAGGTCGTGCCTCTCGGGGAGGGGTATAAGGGTGAATTTTCGACGGATGGTGGGGTTCACCAGGAAACTTTGAGTGGCAGTTTCCACGCCTAGGTTGAGAATGGGTTTGATGTGTTCATTTTATACTCAATCATTCATATCCCTAGGTTGGCCAAAATGAATCTAAGCTATTCTATATGAAAATGTTGATTTATATGAATACATAAAGCATGAATGAATCCTAAATACCAGGAATACATTAAATGAGAAAGAATGCACCTGATTCTGGATGTTTGATGAATATTTTGAAGCTTGCAGGAGTCCAGATCATCCCGAATATGATAGGATCATCTGCAATTGTACAGAATCATCCTAGATCACAGGCGATCATCTGAGATCAGACAAGATCATCATCGATCTGATGAATTTGTCTGACGAATTCGTTAGAAACCTGCAATCACAGAAACAGACACCAAAAACAAAAAATGCAACTATAAGAATAATGCAAAATGATAGAAATGAGAGTATAAATGCTTAACTGATAAATATAGATAGAATATTAAAGGAAATGCATTGTTTTAATAACTTATTTTAACTTTATCATGCATTTATGCTAAATGAGGTGAACTCCAGGATGCATAATGAAAATAATCAGGCTAATGCATAATAAAATAAGGAATATGAGAAATGTAAACTCAGGGCTCTGATTTCCCTCAATCTAAAATGTAATCGAGATCGCCTCCAATTGTACAAGATCATCACTGATCTACGATAGGATCATCCAAAATCGTGTGGAATCGCCTTTGATGATTTGAGCTTCCTCCAGCTGAAGCACAGTGAAAACCTGCAATGAAAACTTAAAACTATAAGTGCAAACAATGGTAGATAGGACGTCTTAACACAGCAAAGCTAAATAGCAGGGAAAATCAACCAAGGAGAGAGTCAGGAGGAGATCCAGGGGCATAAACTAAGAAAATCCTAGTTTACATAGAATTTGGGGGAGGTTAGGAGGTTGGGGATCATCCCAATCTAGGAGATCTCCAACGAAGGAATCTCCAACTACGCAGACACGCTTCTATCCAAGTTGGAGAGGCTGTTGAAACAAAAGCTAATTATGAAAATTTGGTTTTGGGATGAAATCGTCTAGACGTTCTATTCCAGACAAATTCGTTCGATCGGGGAGGATTTCGTTTGATCGGTGACGATATCGTTCAACAATCAAAACAACTCCTAAAAATGGCGTGAAAAATGGGGGGAGTGGTTAACGGGTGGTTTCGGGGTTAAAATTCAAATTTTTATCTTTTTACTAAGGGTTTAACTGTGCCAATTTTAGGGTGCTACATTTTACCCCCTCTTTAGCGAATTTTCTAAAGAAAATGCGTTAAAGACGAGTTCTTCCCGATTTACGAGAAAGCAAAAATTTATTCCATTTTTTAGACGACGATTCTAGGTCGAGTCATACAACCACTTGCTATGGTGCCCCCTCCGTGTTTTTACCCAAATCGAACGTTTAAGGTAAAAGTGCGAAAAAGCAAAATTTAAAAAAAGTTGTTTTTTAAATAAAATAAAAAAATAGGGTAAAACCCTAATTCATTATTACTGTTCACTTTTGCTATTTTAGAGCTCTGTAGGCAAAATGGTGGAAATGACACACAGATCGATAGAGGTCCGACGCGGGTTGCGGGTAGGGATCTAAACTTGACATATTATGTTTTTAATTTGATTTGTGTGATTTTTAATTTGAATTTTGACTGTTTTTGGGGTATCGCGGCCATTTTTAGGCCGTCGACGACGTTGGGATGAAATCGTCCCAATTTCATCGAAATCATCCCTATATCGCCAATTTCATCTAGGGGTGAAATCGACGAAATAGGGGTGAAATCGATGAAATAGGGGTGATCCCCAAGTTGAGAAATCGGAGACGATTTTGTCCTACCAAGGATGATTTGACTTAATTTAGTACGATATCATCCAATAATGGATGATATCATTTTTTTATAAGATGAAATTGATTTAACTGATTGTAATGATTATCTATTAATGATTTTTGTTGTTTTATTGTTTATTTTGCAGAGGGGATTACTAAAAAGTCGGGAGTGGAAATACAGGGGGGCTCAGAGATGATGTAGCTGCACTCGACCAGGTAGAGCGAGACCGACTATCAGAGGTTGGGCTATAGCATGTGACAGAGATGCCATAAATACCTATAGACATGGGGCTACTGACAGCCCTAGCAGAGAGGTGGTATTCGGGGTCGTCCTGCTTCCGGTTATCGATAGGGGATATGGATCCCACTCTAGAGGATGTATGGAGGATCTTGAGGATCCTCATACATGGGCGATTGATGACTCCTATGGCCAATCAGGGCCATGCCATGATGCGATTGTGCAGAGACCCTAGCTTCACCCTAGATAAGGGCGAAGTGAACATCGAGACATTGAGGTAGATGCCTGGGGCATCTCGATTGACTCAAGTTTTTACAGGGGTAGTTGGTGGCCTACTGCTATGCCACTAGAGCGGATACAAGTTACCATGGCTGCTCTCAGATGTGGTCTGCGATATGAGAGACCACAGCTACAAGTTTGCTTGGGGCAGCTTTGTACTATGTCACTTGTATAGGATCCTCTACAAGGTCATATAAGAGGGAGGTCGATGTCTAGTACTGACATCGTTGCTATAGGTTTGGTGCTAGGAGCACATTATGGTGTAGAAGCTGGTAGGGCTTCCACTGATAGGGGTTGATCAAGAGAGACCCCAGGTTTTCTATTGGTGGCTCTAGAGAGGGTCACAATGGCTGATAGATCTGTCGATGTCTCGAAGGTTGCTAGACGACCTCATCCTTGACCAGATCACTTGGAGGCCATGGAGAGAGAATCCAGGGTGGGGAGAGGATGGACAGGAGTTGGCTCACATCAGGTGAGTCTTATGGCTGAGGATGGAGCAGGAAGAGGTAGAGCTCCATCGCTATGACCAAGTTTTGAGGCAGTTAGGTCTACATCAGGGGATCCCTTCTCTTAGAGACTACGAGTACTCCCGTACTATCTGATATAATACTACATTGAGTGGGGCTCCAGATATGCAGTGATTCTAGAGTCAAGATGATGATGATACCCCCATTCAGCCAGTGGATGGGGATGATGTTGGGGTCATAGACAGGTATAATGTCTGGTATGTAGGCATATGCCCTTCTCAGATGATGAGGGCACAGGGTCCGATGCACGCTATGGTGCAATGGATGGGGAGGTGACACTAGGCTTCCATCGATGTAGCAAGGAGTCGTAGCGGGAGGGAGCAACGACGGTCTCCTTAGGAGAGATGCCAAAGAGTGCCATAGGCTCTATAGAGATAGCAACAGCTAGAGAGGAGGGAGTAGGGACTCCCTTCTCAGCATAGGGATAGCCAGCATCACTCGATAAGGGCAAGGGTGTCGAGGTGGGGGAGAGCAGCGATATGGCGACTCTCTAGGTTGAGAATGCCCACCTTTGGGCTCAAGTGCAAACACTATAAGATGAGGCTACATGACTTAGGGCTTGGAGCGAAGGGGCGAGCACTCAGGATCTGGCATGGGCTATTGCTCAGACCGCATTCTACTAGGGATTGTACTATCATGTGGTTTCAGAGACCCAAAGGATACCGTTGCTAGCTAGCATTGTGGAGCTGATCACGATGGGATCATTGAGGACATCCTCACGATTGATGTCGAGGACCCACGATACAGCATGGACCTCGATGGGACCACCTCCTCCATGCCAGGGTGGGAGAGGAGATGAGGCTGAGAGCTCGAGGGCTTCCATAGACTATCTGCTTTTGACTGTAGATTGTATATTTGAGAGGATTGAGTATGCCAGGGTATAGATTGTGGCATACCAATCCAGTTTTGATATGATGTACATAATTTTGATATATATATATATGATATTTTTGTGATATGACTTGTCCATATGTTTTATGATGCTTTAAATTTTGAATTGTTGATTGATTATTCATATAATTATGTCGTTGGAAATAGTATAATTTTATGTCATGCTGTAAAATTTAAATGAAATAATCTGATGTAAACAAATTGGTTTTTTATGGTGTTATTTGATGAAAAATAAAGGGACTTCTAATAATAATTTCAAAGGACATTTTCGCTGTTATATGACCATTTCATGGAGTCGCCGCTCGCTAGGTCGTCAAGCTAATCCCTGTATAGAAATATTTCTAAAAGTAAAAGAGTGCTTAAGAGTCTGTCTTAAGACTTTGTGTTGTGATGATGAAAAATGATGATGGTGATGATTTTTTTTTAGATTTTCATGAAAATATTATGCATGAAATATTAAAAATATGATTTTTTCTAGGCATAAAATTCCTAAGTGTGATAAAATTTTGAACAATTCCTTAGGAATTATACCATCGTTGCAAAATTGAATGTTGACATAATGAAATGAAATAGAAAAAGGTGTTCATTCTTTTTAAAGCACAATTGTGTAACATAATGATGTAAGCAATATTTTATTATGAATTAAATAAATGGAAAATAAAATTAGAACAATGGTTTGCGCTAGGCATAGAATTATAGGTATAGACTTATACCATCATCGCGAAATCCAAAAATAATTTGCATAATTAATTTTTGATTTTGAGATAAACAGAAAATATATAATATGAGGACTTGTGCTAGGCATAAAATTCCAGTTTAGGTTTTAGGAACTATACCATCGTTGCGGAAATCGAAAATATATAAACGTGACTTTATTGTATGGTTTGAAAAAAAAATTGGATTTTTGAAAAAAATGTATGTAATTGTTTTTATACTAAACAAATGTTCTCAAATAAGAAGATGAAATTATTCCAAAAGATTTGCATAAATATTTTAAATTATCTCAAAGATAAAATGTAGATTTATAAGGAACCCTCATGTGCGTATGTGATTTCATTGTCGATCTTGATTTATCATAATGATACAAAATCTCTCAAATACAAATGTGTGTGCAATTGTATTGTTCATTTACCAATTTTGAGCAAGATAATTTGATACAAGTAATTTGAATTAACCAAATAAGTGTTCATTGACCATGATTTATATGCATGTAACCGTACCAGACTACTATGTAAGTCGGGTCATCAAGAGCTAGCTGATCCATAAGCAGACATAGGTATGTACAAAATAAGGTCGCTAATGTGACAGACATATCACCACACTAGGAGTTACCCAAGGCCAAGCGGGTTGGGCACAAACCACCTGTTATGGGGCTTACCTCACGGTTTTCGAATAATTGAGAATTCTAGGGATTCAAGCTCATTCACCCTTCTTTTCTTTTCAAGGGGTAGGGAAAGGGATTTATTGCATTTTGCTTTTTCTTTTCTCTTTCTCTTATTTTTTTTTTTTTTGTATTTTTGCTTGGAACTGAGATAATGCTGAAATATTGCTGCGATGGTACAAAATGATATTTTTCTTTTTCTCATTTTCTTTGAATTTTCTTTTTCTTCCTATACTAGGGATACTTGCTCAAATTTGCTGTAGAGCAAGGGATTTTTATTCTGGGCAAGGGTGAGCTTTTGCTTTTGTCAATTCTCAAAGATTATAGACCATGTGCATGATAGGATAGCAGGGGAAACTTTTCACTCAAGAAACCACGTCTACTATGTAGCATCATATTGAATTTGCAATGAAATCATTTTAATGTGAAAAGATATACTTGGTTCAAGTAAATAACAAGATCAATTCTCTATGCTCAAAACTTTATTTAATTCAACTGTGGACTTTGATATAAGAGAGATTAATAATCATACCAAATAAAATCAAGATGTTTATTCATGTGAGTGTGAAAGTGCGGGATTCCAAATAAATGCTAATTTATCCAAAATAATTGAAAATATGACTGCAATACTTCAAGAATTGACAAGTGCAAAAATAGAAAATGTTTTTGAAGATTTTGATGATTTTGATGTTTTTTATATTTTGGTTTTAATTTATGAATTGAAAGAATAAATAATATTACTGTTTTTTGAAAATTTTATATGAATTACTAAAATGAAACAATATGCAAAATAACAATATATACAATGATGAAATAACCAGATTTATGCATAATAGCATTTAAGATGCATAATGTTCATAGGTTCTTTAAGATCTTTACCATATAAGGTAGCTAATATGTATGCTCCCGAGCCGAATTTGGTAGTGATAATATATGGTCCAAGCCAGTTGGGCTCGAATTTACCTTTAAGATATTTAGTTGCATTAGTATTTTTTTATTTTCTTTTAAGACAAGGTCGTTGATCTCAAATGATCAATGATGAACTTTCTTGAGGTATGCTCATTTAAGCTTGTTCTGGTAGGCTCGAAGATGTTCCAAAGCATTGATGCGCTTCTCATCTAGGAGTTCCAACTAACTAAATATGCCAGCATGATATTCATCTCCTACTTCAGAATCTTGAAGTAGTAGAGCCAAAGAAGGAACTTCTAATTCAAAGGGAAAAAGCTTCAGTGCCATAAACCAAAACAAAAGGTGAAGTGCCCGTGGGATTATGAACGCTAGTTCGATAAGCCCACAAAGCATGATATAATTGAATGTGGCAATCTCGGCCAGATTTATTGACTAGTATTGTGAGGATTTTAATTAATGTTTTATTATATGCTTCTACTTGGCCATTACCCTGAGGATAATAGGGAGTGGACCAACGATGTTGAATTTTATATTTTTGACATAATTTCTTGACATATTTATTTTTGAAACAAGTTCCATTATCCGAGATGAGATTTGCAGGAATTTCGAACCCACAAATAATTTGATTAAAAATAAATTTGGAAACTTGGGTTCTAGTGCAAGAAGCTAAGGGCATAGCTTCAACCCACTTCATGAAATACTCGGTGGCGGTTATGATGAATTTGTGTCCATAAGATGACACAGGATTGATTTTTCCAATGATGTCTAAGCCTCATTTTGAAAAGGGCTAAGGAGATAAAATAGCCTGCAGTTCTTATGCAGGAGCATGGACAAGGTCAGCGTGTTTCTGGAACTTGTCATAATGGTGCACATAATCATGTGCATCATTCTCCATGGTAGGCCAAAAATAGCCTATCCTAAGGAGCTTCTTAGCAATGGCGCTACCACTAAAATATCCCCCACAAGATCCATCGTGGGCTTCACTCAAAGCTGATCTAGATTCTTCTAGATTCAAACATCTCAGTAGGATACCTTTAAAAGATCTCCTATATAAGGTATTGCCAATTATTATGAAGCGACTTGCTCATCTACGTAATAATCGATGTTGGTTTCTATTAAAATCTTCAGGGAAAGTCCCATTTTGAAGAAAATTGAATATATCAGTGTACCAAAGTTCAGGAGTAGTTTCATTGATTAGAAACACATCCAAAGGTTCTAAGCATGATTTATTTGAAGCGGTTTCCTAGAGTCGATGAATAATGATGGTAGCATATTCGTCATCTAACTCCAAGGGTAAAAGATATGCAACTGCAACCATAGCATCAGTCGCACGATTATTAGTTCTAGGAATAGCTTCCAAGGTAACTTGATCAAATAAAGATATTAATTGTAATACATATGCTTTATATGGGCATAATTTATCATCTATGGTTTGATAAACATCATTAATTTGATTTATAACAAGTTGAGAATCACTAAAAACTAATAGATTTTTTATTTTTAGAGCCAAGGTAGCTCACAAGCCAAGGATTAGAGCTTCATATTCAGTAGTATTATTAGTACAAGCAAACATTAATTTAAAGGACAGAGGTATAAGATGTTTCTGTGGAGATATTAGAATAATACCTGCACCAGCCCCACTCATGCATCGAGCTCCGTCAAAGTATAAGGACCATTGCTCTGGATGGTCTACCTCTATTTTAAGGTATTCATCAGGAAACTCAATGATGAGGGGATGGGTAGACTCTAAGGGTGCAACAGCTAATTGATCTGCTATGATTTGACCCTTAACAGACTTCTGTACTATAAACATGAGTTCAAACTTGCGTAGAACAAGAAACCACTTTGTTGTGCGACCAGATAAATAAGGTCGACTCATAAGATACCGTAAAGGATCAAATTTAGCAATAACATACGTTTTTTGACTGAGCATATAATGGTGTAATTTTTGTGTAGAAAATACGACTACTAGACATAACTTTTATAATGTTGTGTAGCGGGTTTCATAACTAATTAACATTCTGCTAATGTAATAATTAGCACGCTCTCTCTTTTCATCATCAAATTGAGCTAACATAGCTCCTAAAGCAAAATCAAAAGCAAAAATATACAAGATAAATGGGCGATCAGGTCTAGGTGGCGAAAGCATAGGCAGGTTAAGAAGATATTGTTTGAGGAGTTCAAATGCTTCCTAACATTTGTTGTCCCAATGGAAAGAGACATCCTTCTTAAGAAGCTTAAGAAAGGGTCCAGTTTTATCCGTCAGCTTATCGATGAAGCGACATATAGCTTGAAGCTTACCTTGTAAACTCCGTAATTCAGATATATTTGTGGGCATGGGCATATCAGTGATAGTCACAATCTTGAGAGGGTCAATTTTGATGCCACGTAAAGAAACTATAACCCCCAATAATTTACCGAACTTAATTTCGAATATACATTTGGTTGGATTCAATCGGATAAGATATTCCCTTAACCGATCAAATACTTTTCTCAAGTCATCTAAATGGCCATCTTCGTTAATAGAACGAGCTATAATGTCATCTACATAATCATGTAGTATATCATGAAAGATATAAGTCATGGCTCGTTGATATGTTGCACCTGCATTCTTCAAACCAAATGGCATCACTTTCCAACAAAACGTCCCCTAAGGGGTAATAAAGGTTATTTTAGCCTAATCTTCAGGAGCTATCCTGATCTGATTATAACCATAAAATCCATCCATTAAGGATATCATTCCACTCCTAGTAGTAAAATCAATGATCTTATCCATATTGGGAAGAGGAAAATCATCTTTAGGGCATGCAACTATAATATCTCTAAAGTCTATGCAAACCCTAACTTTGGTAGCTTCTTTCTTAGTTACTGGAACTACATTCGAGATCCATTCAGTATAATCAATGGCTTGTATAAAAATAACATTCAAGAGTTTTTCTAACTCCCCTTTGACTAGTAAGGCCACTTTAGGATGCATTTTTCTAAGTTTTTGTTTAACAAGTTTAGCATCCGGATGGACTACTAGGTGATGCATAACTACAGAAGGGTCTAAACCTGGCATATCTTCATATGTCCAAGCAAAGACATCTTCATATTCTTTAAGAAATGCAATGTATTTATCCTATTTTTCTTAACTCAATTATGATCCAATATTGATTATGTGAGGATTATCCTCAGTTCCAATGTTAATTTTTATGACATTTTCTACTTCCATGTGTAGATCTCTCACAAAATTAGGTGGGGCAGCTGAGACACCCAATTCCTATAATTCATCCAAGGTTAGCTTGGATAACTTGTCTTGAGGAGTCATGGCCTCAAGATGGGCTATACTAGGTATAGAGCCATCAAAATAAAATTCATTATGTAATAATTCCTCAACGAAGACATCATGGAAGATATCTCCCTCCAACTCATCGTTGGATTCAACGATCATCTCAGGATAACATATAGATAGCATATTACATGTACATAGCTTATTTGTTAAACACAAAGCATCGCGCTCATCCAAATAATCTTGATAATATATGAGATGGTCATCATCCTCAAATGGTAAGGGCTGACCCTTACTAGGAAATAGGCCCACACCACATCGGGTGGGTCACGATTCTACCTCAAAAGGTTCTTTCATACCATTTTGGAAAGGTCCTAAACCTTTCCATTTATATCCCAATTTAAGCATTATAGTTTTGGCTTTAATATACTCATTAGTAAAATAACATCGATCATATCCATCATGATGCGTCTTGATGTTTTTGGGTATTCTACCCCAATCATATCCCTTATAAATAAAAGCACAGCTCCCGACTTGGTAAATGCTTTCCATAGGCTTTGGGAGACCCAAGGTATGAGGAGATGGTGGAAAATTATTTAAAATAAGGGAATCTTGCATAGAAAAATTTGTTTTCTCTGATATAATAATTTTAGATAGATCGGGTAAGAGCTTGTCAGTAAGAGCATAAGAGGTAGAAGAAACATTTCCTACATCTTATGATGCAAAAACTATGCCTTTAGTGGATGTATATGTTGTAGAGATGTCGATGGATGGGCCTATTATAGGTATAGAAGTTATAGGAGTAGAACAAGAGGCATTGGTTGTGGGATTAGGATCTTTCTTAGGTCCTAATGCGGTTTTTTTAGAAGATGGTTGAGCTATATGTAGAGGTAGAACTGATGGAGAATAAGTAGATGATGTTGTGGGTGTGTGTTTCACATGTTTAGATGGGTAATGAGAATTAGGATGTGTGTATGAAAGAGCAGGGCAAAATTGAACTCCAACAGGTTCTGCCAAAGCACACATATCAAAGGGTCTAGGATCACCATGAATGGTAACCAACTGATTCTTAAATTTGAATTTAAAACATTGATGTAAAGTTGAGGGAATATATCACATCACGTTCATCCAAGGGCGACCCAAGAGTATATTGTACGATGCAGGGCAATGTACAATAAACACGATCGTATCCAAGGTTCTCGGACCAACCTGCAATGGGATGGTAATAAATCCACACATTTCTTGTGTTTCGTCATTGAAGGCTTTTATGATCATATCAGTTCTTTTCATTTCATCACTTCTAAACCCAAATCTTTGGTAGAAGTTAAAAGTGCAGATGTTTAAAGATGAACCATTATCAATCAAGACTCGTTTGACTGCTACATCTCCAATTAAAGCAGTAATATACAAGGGGTTATCTTTATGTAAACTATGTTGCAGTATGTCTCTATCCCAGAAGTCAATACAATCAACTTCATGAGTTATCATAGTATTGGCCATGTCTTTAGGTTGAATGTCTTGTGGTACCATCATCTGGATTAATGTAAGCATTAATTCATCTCTATGTGTAGGAGATCTTAAAAGGTCCAAAAGAGAAATTCTAGCTGTAATATTTGATAGTTGCTCATTAATATTATAAGGAGGTTTAGGTTGGACATTAGGTGCATAATTCCCTTTATTAGGAACTTTCAAAACAAATGGAGTTGATCCATCGTTATGCATTTGATCTTGTTGAGAGTTTTGATCCTATTGTCTAGTAACAGCTTCGATGCTACCCACAATATTATTCTGCGGATGATGAATGGGTCTTGGTCTAGTGTTTGTGGCTTTCTCATTAGAAATTAATTGGTGAGATGATGGTCTAGTAGTGAATCTTCTTGGAAATGGTTCTTCTGGAACCATATAACTTGTGATAGGGAGAATAGGATCTGATTCATCTTCAGAGCTATTCGATTGATTTGATGTGATTTCCATATCACTCTCAATCTCATATTCTGTATCACTAAGATCAGGTATCCGCATATTATATAGGGGCTTGGTTGTAACCACGGATAAAGTTGTGTCAAAGGTTTCCAGCTCATGAATGGGTAAATGCCCACTAATAGCCCCTACATATCGGGTAGGAGGAGGAACATTATGATGTTCAATTTTATTAGCCACTTCCTTGCCATGTTTTGGTAAAGGATGTTGAAATATGTCCAATGACTGATTGGCATTCTAATTCTAGTTTTGGGGGATGTTATTTTGAGCATTATTAGGAGGATTTTGCTTAGGTTGAAAGGCTTGCACCTCCATCTCATTGTTATCAATTAAGTCCTGTATTTTATGTTTTAATATTTTACAAGAGTTGGTAGTGTTTTTGGGTCCTCTATGGAAGTCACAGTGTAAATCAACTTTGTATTCGAGTATAGTTGGATTAGGTTCCTGGATATTTGGTAATTGAATAAAACCTCATTCTAATAATTGCGGTAGAATGGTTGATAAACGTTGATTTAACCTAGTAAATTCTCGAGGAGTTTTATCAGGAGGTTTCAGTATAAACTTCTCCGTTGTCTACGCAGCATTAATAGTAGCGATATTTTTGCTATCGGTGACTCCATCACCCACAACCTATTTATTTTTATATTGATTTTTGGATGTTTTCTCATCGTATTTCTTTTTAAGTTGTCCTATCCTAATGAGAGCATCTTCCACTCGTCTGGCTAAGTCTATAGCCTGATCGAAGGTGGTCAAGGTAGCAGTTGATAACTCATAGGATAGTTGGTCTTGCAAATTATTAATAAAGATGTCCAACATCTCCCTATAAGGTAACACAAAGTGCAATTTTTCTATCAACTATCTCCATCTAGCTAGAAAATTAGAAAAACATTCATCTTTGTCTTGTTTTAAGTTGTACAAGTCTTTAATGGTCACATGCCTTTCGATGTAGGCACTAAATTGATGAACAAAAGACTCGGTTGTTTCTTCGAAATTCCTCAAAGAATTAGTGGGTAAATACCACTCTAATGCCATTCCTCTTAAACTTTTCAGGAACATTTTTAGCAATAATAAGTCATCATGTGATATATCATGACATGCTATCCTAAACATATGAAGATATATGATATATTGCTATGCTATCATGTGATATATGGCTATGCTATGCTATCATGTGATATATCTATGGGATCTTTCGTTCCTTTATATATGGGCAGGACATGCATAGGAAAATGTTTAGGATATGGTTGTATTGCAACTATAGGATCTAAATTCTGACTACACATATCTTGATAATTATACGAGGGACGGTAGGGATCTATCTGGTCCATGCGGGAAACTAACTGTTTCACCATGGTTTCAATATTACTAGTTTGTCCACCATATTGGTTCGTTGGGACATAGGTATGGGATTTATGAGTGTATGATGGTGTGACATAAGGATTAGATGCTATATTGCTATTATGTAAAGGGTTGGTAGGAAGAGTATTATGAAGGAGAGTTGTATCTTGTTCATTAGTGTAATCAGATTCTAATTACTTACCACTTCTCAAAATTCTAGGGGTATATATATATATATATATATATATATATATATATATATATATATATATATATATATATATATATATATATATATATATATATATGCTTCAATTCTTGGGGTATATATGTTATATATATATACCTATATAAATATGTAAATAAATAAATATACTTTATTTTTTGTTTTTATTTTGCTTTTATAGATTTTTGTGTTTTTTTATGTTTTATAAATCAGAAATATGCCTATGTTTTTCACGTCAGGTTCACCAAAGAATGTAGCTCTAAAATTCTTGCACTCCTTTCCTATAGGCTAATGGATTTGTGACTCGAAGGAGAATGGGAGAATAGTAGGTCTACACCTCGAAGAGAGACACTTGAGGTTGTGTCTTATTTGGTGATTTTTTGACGAATTGTTTAGGGTTCACTAGGAAATATTTTATGGTAGTTTCCATGCCTAGGTTTTGGAGTTTGTTTTTATGTGTTCCTTGTAACTTCTTACAATCACCTAGTTTTGGCCAATGCAACTAACCTATGCTAAATGCAATTCAACTTTCAATGAATATATTATATGGTAGTAAACAAAGGGAAATATAATACAAATGCTTAATTATGAAGGGATTTGATACTCTTACTTGGTCAAGAAGTTTGACGAATATTTTGTTCTTTTTTGCAGATAAGATCGTATGTTGCAGGTTAGGATCATACACTTCTATTCAATATCGTACGTATGATCTATGATTGTACAGTCTGATCAGTGATTGAAAAATCTGATCACAGTAAAAACCTACAATTTTATGAGTGAATAAAATAGAAAATGGAGTGTACTACAAACTTTATAAGATAGAAATTAGATTAAATATAATCTATTGAATGTCATGCTAAAAGGAATTAACATGTATATGCTTTAAACTATGTAAAGTATGCAATTGAATGCAAATTGGTGAACTCCAAGAATGATGATAACTGAATTTTATACTATATGCAATGAAGAATGATAAATCAGATAACAAACATGCAAATGAGAGGCTAGAAAATGCAAACCAACACTTGGAGTTGCCCCCAAGTGATCTGCAGGTAAAATCATAACTAAATAGAAAGATCCTATCCTCCTATCATAAGATCATATCCTCATATCACAAGATTGTATCTTCCTATCATTGATCATATCCTCATGTCACAAGATTGTATCTTCCTATCATTGATCATATCATCTGATCGTACAAAAAAAAGCAAACTAACAAGGCCTATTGAAAAAATTGAGCGACTAAAATGTGAAATTTGGTCGATGAGGTAGGAGGAATTTGAGGTGAGGGATGCCTAATTAAATAGGCTAAGCAAGCTGATGAAATTGGGCTAGAAGACAAAGTGGGTTGCAACCTCCTCCAAGATGGGACTGATCAATGGATCCAATCCCGTAACTACCACATGGTTGCATAGGTAAATATAAAATAGGTTACAACTTAATTTGTCATTTTTCTTAACTAAGCATTTTCTTTTTGTACAAGATCGTATGTACGATCAGGGATCATACGTACGATCTCGTCAAGAAGTTAGACATGTACTTAGTTTTTTGGTAGTTTTAGGGGTCAAATGATGTCAAAATTGGGCATATAATATACCATTTAAAATCTCTTTTCAAGACCTATCCAATAATATAGGTTTTAGGAAATTTGGAGGGGATTTGTTTAGGTAAAATTAAGCTCAAATATGACCTTACTTCTCTAGGAGGAAAACTAAGGAAAATGAGTCAATTTTTCATGTCTACAATAGTAAACCAAGTGAAATAAATTTATTAGTGTAGATGTCCCATCCTAAAATCTTACAAAAAACTTGTGGACATATATTTAGTGCAACTAGATTGGTATGATATCGAGGTAGTCCCTTGTACATCTAATAAATTTATGGATACTATGGTGTCTTTGGGATCCTTAATCCCTTAGAATCCTTTCACTAATTTTACTACCATCCATGTCAATATGCTCTCATAATTCATGATATTGCGTGAGACTCCAAACAACAAGGAATCAGCCCACATGATTTAGATAGAACCAAACCATGAATTATTCTACAAAGCATGAGACTTTCTGACTCAGGTATCCTAGGGGTCCTTGATCTTGTAGGGTACTTCAAAGAATGGTACTACCATTCATAATAATTTTGTTTTCCAATATACATTTGTGCAAATAGATTCACAATGGGAGCAAATTGCTCAGATAGTTACAACTATAATTTATCA
The DNA here is from genome assembly GCA_028583015.1 of Wollemia nobilis. Taxonomy (NCBI): domain Eukaryota; kingdom Viridiplantae; phylum Streptophyta; class Pinopsida; order Araucariales; family Araucariaceae; genus Wollemia; species Wollemia nobilis. The sequence goes on from JAQPPZ010002550.1 coordinate 7,999,676, forward strand.
GGATTGGCTCACCCAATTAAGGAATTACCTAAAACTTGGTAGCATCCCTCAGGGGTTATTGCATGCTGTAAAATGAGCATTTAAATAGAAAGAAATTAGATATGTCTTACTAGGAGATATTCTTTATCAATGGAGCTACTATGGAATTCTTCTTTGTTGTCTTAATCCCTAAGAATCTACTTGGGTAATATCACAAGATCACGATGGTACTTGCAATGGCCATTTTAGTGGCATGGCTATCATTAAGTGTATCCTTAGAATGGATTATTATTGATCCATGATAGAGAAGGATTGCTACACGTATGTTAGGAAATTTATCAAATGTCAACATCATGCTAACCTCATGCACTTGCCATTGTAGGCCTTGCAACATATTCAATCGAATTGACCTTTTTGTTAGTGGGGATTCGATCTAATTGGGAATATCTCTCCTCCATATTTGGGCCACAACATGTTTATTATAAAAACCACTGAGTACTTTACCAAATGGGTATAAGCAATCCATTTGACCACTACGATTGGAGCTCATATTGTAGAGTTCATACTCCATAATATTATATGTAATTTTGGAATTCCATTCAAAATCATATCAGATAATGTAACATCATTTAAGAAAAAATATGTACGGGCTTTAACATCCAAATATAATATTTAGCACAACTTTGCAACACCATATTATCCACAAGCAAATGGGAAAGTAGAGGCCTTTACAAAAATAGTAGTTTCCATATTAAAGAAAATTGTTAAGGAGAATCATAACTATAAGGATTGTCACCTTCAATTACCTCTAGCTTTGTGGGCTTATCAAACTAGCATACAAACACCCACTAGGAAAACCTTGTTTTTGCTAGTATATGGTGTAAAGGCTATTATACCCTTGGAATTAGAAATTCCATCATTGTGAGTCTGATTGAAAGAGTTTATTGATGATGAAACTTCATGATAAACTCACCTAGATAAATTGACCCTTCTTTATGAAAGATGAGTGAATACTTCTTGAGCATATCTATGTTTACCAAGATAATATTAAACAAGCTTACAATACTAAAGTCCATCCAAGAGACTTTAAGTTTTGGGATCTTATGCTTAAAGAGAACCAATAGAACTCAAACTGGTTGCCTTGTCTAAGAGAAAAAATTATGATCAACTGGTTAGGTCCCTTCATCGTAATAGAGAAGATATAACATATAAGTTAACGTCTAACATCACTAGAAGGTGTTTAAGAGCCTAAACCTCTCAACATTATTTACTTATAGGAATTTTATACATAGATCATAAAACAATAAAAATCACAAAAATAATAAAAATCATAAGAAATTCAAAACAAATCAGAATACATCAAAACACAGAAACAATTCAAAAACATCAAAATACAAAAAAAATTGCATTATGCTTTCAAGAATTTCATCATATGCACTTATTAGTTTCATTGCATTAGGTATATTCATCCATTGCAATTGCATTAGGATAAGTTATTTTTACATTCTTATGAACGACACCATGTTTGCATGACAATCATGAATCTACATATCCTTATCATTCACATTTTCCTTGTGAGTAATTATGTTTTTCAACACAGCTCATGAGTTGCTATAGGGTGTATACTATGGTTGTCTAGTTTTTCATCCATCCCTAGTTATCTTTTCAAATTTTGTAGAAAGATATCTTTGATTTTAAAAGGTAAGGTCTAGTTTTGATGGTACCTTGCATATCTAAAAATCCCATCACAATATCAAACATTAAAAATCCTAGTTTGAAAAAGGAAGGATGACACTACAAAGTTGTCCTAGTCACCTTAAGCGAAAGGTTTTTTCTTGCTCATCCTATTATGCGTATGGTTTAGAATGCTGAGAATTGACAAAAGTACAAGCTCCTCCGTATTCAAACAACCTCTTACTCTTTAATAAAATGAGCAAATTACCAAAACAAAACAAAATAAATAGTGATTTTCATGACTAAGCAAATCCCTTGCTAAAAAATAAAACAAAAATGTAAAATAAACAGTGGTTTTCACCACTAAGCATGAGAAAGTATCCCAAGAAATTGAAAGAAAAGAAGGGGTAACAAGCTTGAATCTCTAGAATTCTTAGTTTTCAAAAGCCATTGGGTGATCTCCATTACAATAATGGGTTGAATAAAACCTGCCTGGCAATGGAGTAGCCTTACGTGTGGCGATATTTTTGTTACATTAGTGACCTTATTTTATACATACCAATATTATATTATGGATGAGCTAGCTTTTGGTGCCTTGTATTACATAGTACTATAGTCAAACTACATCCAAACTCAAGATCATGATGACCATAGGGTGATCCTCATTACAACAATGGTTTGAATGAAACCCACTTGGTAATGAAGTAGTCTTAAACCTCATCTCATATATTCACTTAGCACACACAAGGATAGTGAATATTTGGGTCATCTTAACATACTTGTATCTTTTAGGAGTCTTATGTGGTCATTATACAACTTTTGATCAATCAAATAGGGTGTTTGAATCTCATGGAAAACCTAAAAAATTCCCCTTGTAGCAACAAATCATTTCATCAAACAATCAGAGTTTTCCTTATGAACTTTTGCTTATTAAGGGGTGTTCATATAATAGGATAGATACCAGATGGATATTAGCAATGATATTTATATGACCACTTACTATTTTATACATATCTTTTTGTTTGTAGAAGTTTATAGGGAAAGCCCCTATTTCACATTAATTCATCTCACATATGCATGGATAAATGATTAATTCTTATGATAAGAGTTAAAATTTTCGTTCATGATTGTCATACATTCTATTGTATTAGCAATTAGTTTTTTAAATACAATTAAATTCATTTCTTATGTTTTAAGTGATTAAAGCATACATGTATATTTACATTAGACCATCCACATGAAATTAATGCATTACATACACATCCACAATATCATACAAAAAAAAAACTAATGCATAATCACTTAAACAAATCAAAACATACATTTAACATTTACTATTGCATCCATATAAACATACATATCAGTGTATTCATACATTTAGATCACAGAATCTAATCATACATCAATCATCTAACTATTGCATGTCATTAGTACATCACATACATATAGCATAATCACATCATCATATAGGTATTACATCCATTAATGCATCCATAAAATGAACATAAAATCAAAACCATAAGACACATAATGAGTCATAAAAGAGTATATCAGATATATATATATCTATGTGTATGAATAAGAAAGTACATCATGGTACAAAATTACTCGTAGGCTACAACTATGTAGGTCCTCAGAAGTTACACTCAAAATGATAAATACATGATGAAATCAAGAAGGGTGTGCCTACAAACCACTCTCAGTAATCATCATACAACACTACCCATAAATCCAAGAACAAGTTAGGCCCCCTATATTAATCCATAAAAGTCTAATTCACAACAATACGTAATTCAAAAATCAATCCAAAATAGTAAAAAAAATCAAATAAAAAAAAATCATCAAAATCCAAAACAAATCAATTCAAAACACTCAATTAATCATCCAAAAAAAGAAAAGTTCAAAAATATCATAAAAAACCAAAAAAAAATTTAAAAATTAATTAAAATTTAAAAATTTGGCCTAAAGTTATCTGTTTTTCAAGGCCTAGACGATCACCATCACTATAGCCAAATCCTAGGATGACCACCACTAACAGTAAATTTTTTATCATTGGAGTTCAAACCTCACCATCGAACCCCATGATGGCCTCCTTATAACCAAATGGGAGTCATTTTGAGCTAGGAAAACCCCAGAGTGAAACCAACAAGTGATATTTTCCCAACCCAAAAATGCAAAAAAAAAATTAAACATTACCTCCCCTTAAGCTAGCCTAAGCTAAATTTCTAAACTAGGGTGAGATTCATTGCTTGCAGTTTAATGAGCTTCCTTTAACTCATTATTTAGTGAGGTTAATTTTAAAAATTCATAATTCACAAGAGGAGGATTGAGAGTCTACCTTGGAAGCTCCAGCTCCCCAGCTTGTCGATGCCTCGAGTTGATCCATCATGATGGTCTAACTCGAGTTTGGTAGTATTACGTATCAATTAATCTCTTTCCTCCCTTAGATTTGTCACACCCCGTCTTCGAAGAACTCTCTTAAGATGTTATTTATGTATTGATAGTTGGTTTCAATACTTGATATATTTGTAATATGTTTATTTTTGTTAATATTAAATGAAGTTATGTTGCATTACTTGATTGTAGGAACAAATACTCTCATAGGTGAAGATTGACCACCAGATATAAGAAGGAGATGATGATAATGACAACTCAATAGGTAAGTACTCATGTTCCCATAATTACTAGTGTCCTTCATGATGTACGGTGATAAGTAAGAGTATCTTAAAATACCCGCTCACTTAAAGGAAAAATGGTAATGAGTAATATTGAGCATGCGTTGATTGCTTGTGTTTGTCATTCGTGTGATATACTCTATTTCACAAGCAATTTTGTAAGAAATTGGTATTATTGAATCTTACCTTGGAAAATGCACATTAAGTAATGAGTTTTGCACCCTACAAATTACCTTAGAAATATTTTGAATGCATTTGAAAAAATTTCATAAAATTTTACAAGATTTATTGTGACTTTGTGAAAACATTAAATTGGGTAATTTTTAAAGGAGATTTATTTTTCTGAATATTTTTATTTGACCTAATTGCTTCCATATTAGAAAGGAAATTAGGTGGATTGTTATCTTACAAAATTATCCAATTTTTATTGGACCAAAATAAAAATAATATTTTTTTGACCTAAAGGATCATCCCTTCCCTCCACATGGCTGCTTTAGGATGGCAAAAATGGTAGGTGAGACTCCTCTCTTATCTCTAATAGTATCAATATTGTATCACCCGTATGCTTAATAGTAGTAGCTTCCCTAGAGATGGGGAACACAAGAAACATGAGCCACCCTTCCCATTAAAATATTAATTTTAATAGAAGCCTGCACATGGGGAGAGAAAGAAAATTAATAAAATATTGAAAAACATATTTCTTGTTTGGAAGAAAAAGAGCTATAAATTACCATAGATGTTGGGAAAATGTTAGGGAGAAGGAGGCAAAAATAGGGGAAGATAAATTAAGATTAGGTAGGTTATTCGCAAGGAAGGAAGTTCATCACTCTTTAGGATCTCCAGATTAGCGCTTTCTTTATTTGATATATTTGCATTATGACTTATCTTATTTTTGAATATTGTACTTGATAAAATGACCAAACTGATATACCTTGTATTAAACTAGCATAATCATTAGATGTAATGATTTAATTGGTCTAGATAAGAGGTATAACCAAGACTAGAGTCCCACTATTTGTATTCAAACTACATAAGCTTTAGGTAAGACACATCGGACTACGATAGTGAGTCTTATCATTTTATAATTTGACATTAGAAGGGAGTTGAAGTTTATTAGAATGATAAAATCACCATAACTATAGATCCCACAAGCTTTCCTTTTATATAAGACAATTCTGATTATGAGGAAAACATGAAGTAATATACCTATCCATCTATTATCATCACACCTCTCGCATTAGAATTTATTTACAATTATGTGGTTTCGTCATATAGACAACACCATCTATTTAAGCTACCCAATTCTCTTTGGTTGTTGTGATCCTACTTCGACATAGCCCAGAATAGAGAGTCGAGTAATTATACTATATTTGGTTCTCGTATGCTAGGTTGACATTGTTTTGGACCTACTAATTTTTGACAATATTAACATCTATAATTTGTTGTTGGATCAGTATTTTAAGTTGGTTAGATAACTTGATCCTTACTGTGTCGAGTTCACTCAATACATTCGGGCCATGCATGATTATAGATGTTATCATGGTGATACTTCCAGACTAGGCAAACCTCACCCTTGGAGTGCTTGTTAATCCTTTATGTGATGTTAAATATTTTATTTTACATCCGATAGATCCCATATACATATATTTATATATATTTATATATATATATATAGTATAGAATGTCATCCTACGTTATCATGAACCCTAGAGTACCTCTATAATTCCTATATCTGGTTAATGAGTTAAACTCACTCCATAGGACTTGAATTCTATATTTAGGACCTTATCCTCGTGATACCTACTCAGTGTAAGTCAAACTCTCTCTGCCTGTTATTGAAAGCCTATGAGATATTTCAACCTATGAGGACACGGACCCAATGATATTACCTACTTTTGAACACATCACCCTATTCTTTTTCCATCAACCGGTGCATCCTCCTTGTTTAAAAGTCTATAATGACATACCCATTGCCATTTTGAATGTAATATTTGGATTCTGGATCTTTGTTTCCAACATAAAATATATCAAATCAGTATCAAAAATCGATCCTAATTATTACATAGTGTAAAAATAACACCACATGACTTGTATATGGAACTTACTGCATCTAATAGTCAACTCAGTCACAAGGATTGTATAACTATATGGGTCATGCTTGACTTGACTAAATTTCTATTGATGTTTTCCTCTTTAGTTGTATAGTCGAAATTCAGTTTTAGATATGATCTCAAAATTGTAGTTAAAACATTTTTCCATTGGCTCCTTATCCATAATCATATCACACTTTTATTTTCCGCCATATGTACCTCAATATCTGTACTAACTTAACAGTTTGTTTGCCCACAACATTGAGTACCAATTGTTGCATTTGATAGTATTACTTGACTCCTAGCATGCATGGTTTATTCTGACATGTGAAATTATAATGTAGTGTGATGAAAACTGCATTCGTATTGATATGTTAGTTAGGTGCGATAGATCTATAAAGCCTCCTTTGGATTCACATTCCCAAATTTTATTGACTTTATCTCAGACTTATATGAGTTTTAGTATATCAAAAGGATGGCTAGTGATAAAAATATGTGATGAAATGGGATTTGAATATAGTGGATATAGTTATATTTTAGAAAATGGTATATGGCTTGTAATATATATGTTTAATCCTATGGAGTTAAGTTTAAGTATTTATTTATAATGAATAGAGGACTATTGAATATTATTTAATAGGTAATAAATATATTTATTGCCATAGAATTTGTATGTGATAAACATGCATATTATCCTAAGGAATATAGGACCATTGAATATTGTATGATTTATTAGGTTTAATTGATTTGGGTAGTTTAGGAATGAAATATGAATTTGAATTTATTGAAAATGATCTATTTTCCTTTTGTTTTCCAAAATTAGCTTTTCATAATTTATAGTAAAATTGAATGACTTTGTAAAATGTGTTTATGAATTGTTATTGGAAATCAAATATTATTAGGAAATTTGAGTAGATATTTGAAGTCAATTAATTAGAATGAACAAATAATGTTATAGATTTTGTATTTAAATTTCTATGATAATGAGCAATAGTATATAGCAAACTATACTATTTTTTGTGATGGATTTTGTAAATGAATGTAATCCACTAAGAAGTATGAAAGAACATCTTCTAATATTGGAAGGATGAATTGGTGTTCATCCTTGGAAGAGGTATGGGACTCTTCCATATTTTTGTGATAATCAAAATGAATGACATTTATGATGGATGGGATTAGGAAAATAATCCTTGTAATGAAAAGTATTAATTATGGATGAATTATGGAAATTCATTCTTGGTGATATCTATGAAATGAAATTTACAACACATTGTGGCAAATGATTGATGCATGGTTGCATACAAAATATATAAGCATGCATTTCTTGATTCGCATTTTGCATACATTCATCACGAGTTGTCCTGATCCCTTCACCATCATCTCTCACACCAAGGAAGACCAAGGAATCCAGAGAATACCTATACAAGACCACTCAATAATATTGTGCTATTCACGTAATTAAAGACTATTGTGATTATAAACAATGAGAATTAGTGATGCTTATTCAGCCAAGACTTTGTAATAATTAATGTATTGTTGTATAAAATCATGTATATTAGGAATGAAGATGTAATAATATAGTATTCAAATCGAAAAATGATAGGTGATATATGCATGCCATTGGAATGGAATTTGATAGAGGAAATGGAATTATAATTTTATTATTACATCTTTTGAATTGTAATTCTTTTAGATGATGAATGGAAATACATGTCTTTCTATTAGTAGTTGACTAGTGTAAGAGAACTTGTGAGTGGAAATTTGTGCCGATTTGTTGTATGTACCAATAAACCGAAAGGTTAATAATGAATCAAATAAACCTTACAATTTAGAAGTCAACAAAAAAACTTCCACAACTTATAAATGAGTAGGGAATATAATGGTGCTTAAGATGGATATCCAAGGCTTAATTTATCATGAGAAATAATGATTAATGGCTATCTAATCATGGAGATGGGGATAATAACAAAGTCAATTAATTTGATGGGCACCAGGTTGGTGTATCATCTAACTTTAATGAAATTATCCTAATTACTAGTCTTCATGGATAGTATGGAGAGGAGTCGATTCCCTTTAGTGAGGGATAGTTATCCTATTATTATGGTATAACCATTGAAACATCCTCATACTATTTGGTGATGGTATGATGGATATAGCCATTGAAACATCCTCATACCATTTGGTGATGGCATGATGGATTTGTAGAAGTTGGTGCTTCTACTCAAGAGTAATTAGGGTCTAATATCAGTGCTTCTTGATATTTTGTTATTCAGATTACTTACTATTCATTTGGGATATCATAGCCTTAGAATCATTATTATAATAATCACTCATTGAAAGGTAGATGAAAAAAAATATAAAAAATAGCCGGTTAATAGTAGCAATTGGGGTTGTTACAGTTGGTATGAGAGCACAATTCATAGGGATAACTGCTTTTGTGACGAGAAACTCAAAAGCATAAGTTCCATAACTTTAAATTATACATACTTGGTAATGACAAGGTTAGTACTTAAGGCTACCGATGTTCAAGTTTCTTTCTCCCATGAATAGATCCATAGCCATTCGAAAGTGGAAGAGCTAATTGAACCCTCCACACTCTATGGGTTTTAAGTGATGTACCTTAGACTATATTGGTAAATTACTTGACATCTATGTCTTTTGACTTACCTACTCATTATTTTCAAGTGTGTATAATAGCAACCAAAGTTAGTGAAATAAACTAGGGAGTGAACTGAAAAGGATTGAAAATCCAACTAACTTCATATTATTTACAAACTCATTATATAGGCTCTAATGGCCCAAAATACATACATAACCAAACCTATCAAATCATGGATTTGATCCAATATGCTTAACCATAAGCTACAAAAGTGCAAAGGAGAATGCACGTAACTTCTAAGTTAAGAGGAAAGGAATATTGCTAACTATAAGATCCATTTTAGCTATCTTGAAGTACACACTTCCTACTTTGAGTTCACACTTCCTAACTAACACTCCTAAATGACAACTAGAAGATAACTAGTGCCCACAAGTGCATGTGAGAAGGAGACTCACTTACAATATTAATTTACAAGAAATAAACTATGCAAACCTAGCTAGGAATTACTAGAGGGGTCATATGAGTGATCAAACATCAATCCTCATCATGCCTCCCCACAATAGAAGCATTGGCCTCCAATGCTTTTAGAAGAGTAGGAAAGTCATGGGACATCTGATGAAAAGAAATCCAACGAGCCTGATGTGGCAGCTATCCTCATCGAGCCACAAGATATGAGGTGGTAGACCCTTGGTGAGTCTGTCGAGTCTTTGTGTCATAGATCTAATCGGAATCCAATGGTAACTGAGAATCAGGAACCATGTCCACAGGATGACTGATAGCTGGTGCGGTCTCCAATGTAGAGTCAAAGTACAACTTCAAAAGATCTACATTGACGATGTCATGAATTCCCAAGTGTGCGGGAAGATCAAGGCAAAAAGCATTCTCGGACACCTGTTGAAGAATAGTATAAGGCCCATAGCGAATCGGTTTGATTTTACTATGAGTCTTATCAGTAAAACGTCGCTTGTCAAGATGCAACCAAACTTTGTCACCAACCTGAAATGGATGAGGAATGCGATGTCGATCCATGGCCTTTTTCTACTGTTGTTGTGTCTTTTGCAAAATCTCAATCACCTTTGATTGAAGATTGTGCAAGTGCTGAATAAATGAGTGTGCCTTGTCTTGCTCCTTCTGAAGATGTGAAGTGACAGGAGAAGGCAAAGACAAAGGTAACTCATAAGGTGCCAAGGGCTGAAATCCCATACAAACCTCAAAAGGTGAGTGACCTATAGAAGAATGTAGGGCCCTATTGTAGGCATGTTCAATATGAGTGAGACTCAAGTCCCACTTTGCTGGTGAAGCGTGATGATAGATTCGTAAACTTTGCACAAGGGTACGGTTTACCACTTTAGTCTGCCCATCTAACTACGGATGATAGGCGATGGAAAAGTTAAGGGAAACTCCCAAAATTTTCCACAAAGAATGCCAAAAGTGACCCACAAAGCATGAATCACGATCCGATATAATGTTGGTAGGTAGACCAAAGGAACGCCAAATGCTATCAAAGAAAAATTGGGCTAAGTCTATTGCAGAACTTGTCTTGCGGCATGGAATAAACTTAGCCATCTTACTGAATCTGTCAACCACCACGAACACACAATCATGTTGTCGCACTGTCATGGGAAAACCACTAACCAAATCCATGGAAATGCTTTCCCAAGGATGGGAAGGAATGGGCAAAGGCATGCCTAAGCCAAACTTCCTGTTAGCTGGTTTTGAACGACAACAAACTGCACACTATTTGAGAAATCTCAACACATCCCTCTGCATTTTAGGCCAGTAAAAAAATCTTTGCAAGTGATGAAGTGTTTTGTGTTTCCCAAAGTGACCACCATAAAGTGTAGAATGAGCTTCCTTAAGAAGTGACACCCTAGGCTCACAAGGAACACAAACCTTGTCCAATTTGTAAATAAGTCCTTCTTTGATGTAGAAATCTTGGAAAGGACGCAAATTGGAAGAAGAAGGCTTACTCACTTGCTCAAATATTTTCCCAAAATTAGGATCCTGTGAATACTGATTAGGCCAAGTCTTAAATCCCAAGTGTGAAGTGGACATAACTATTAATGCAAGAGCGGCAGGAGGCCTACTCAAACAATCAACAACAGTATTACTCTTCCCCTTTTTGTACTTGATCACCAAGTGAAATTGTTGGAGGTAAGAGGCCCACTTCATATGTCTTGATTCTTCAATTTTACTTTGAGATTGTAAAAACTTGAGAGGCATATGATCAGTGTGTACTACTGTATATTTTCCCAAAATATAATGTCTCCAAGTACTTGATAGCTTGAACTAAAGCATACAACTCCTTGTCATATGTAGAATAGTTCAACTTAGCAGTAGAAAAAGTTTTTGAATGATAAGCAACTGGATGACCATTCTGTTTGAGCACAGCTCCTAAGGCAACTTTAGAGGCATCCGTTTCAATCTCAAAATGTTGAGAGAGGTCAGGTAAAGTTAACATAGGTGTTGTACAAAGTTTCTTTTTGAGTTTCTCAAAGGCAATATCTTGGATTTTCTCCCAATGAAATGGAACTTTAGACTTAGTGAGATAATGCAATGGAGCTGCAAGAGTGGAATATTGAGGAATGAACTTGCGATAAAAATTTGCAAGTCCTAGGAAACTCCTTAACTCAGTGAGAGTTGAAGGAGGGGACCACTTAAGTAAAACATCAACTTTTGTGGGATCTACCTGAATTCCACTTTCACTAATCACATAACCAAGGTAAGAAACTGAAGTATTGCCAAAAGAACACTTGGAAGAATTGGCATATAATTGATTCTTCGCAAGAAGATCAAGTGTATGATGGATATGCCCAAGGTGTTCCTCCCAAGTTTTTGAGAATATCAATATATCATCAAGATATATTATTACAAATTTGTCAAGTACATCACGAAATACATCATTCATCAACCTCATGAAGGTTGCAGGAGCATTAGTAAGACCGAAGGGCATGACCAACCATTCAAAGAGGCCCATATTCATTTTAAAAGTTGTCTTCCATGTATCCTCAGCTTGGATACGCACTTGATGATATCCACTTTTGAGATCTATTTTTGAAAAGAACTTAGCTCCTTGGAGCTGATCTAATAAATCATCAATGCGTGGTAGTGGATATCTATTCTTTATAGAAATTCTGTTCAAAGCACGAAAATCAATGCACAATCTCCAAGTGCCATATTTTTTAAGAACCAACAAAATAGGTGAGGCACAAGCAGAAGTACTTTCCTTAATGAAACCCTTAGACAACAAATCTTCTATTTGCATTTTTATTTCTTCATTTTGCAAAATAGATTGTCTATACATGGGAGCATTAGGTAGTGAAGAACCAGGAATGATTTCAATGTTGTGATTAATTGTGTGAATTGGAGGAAGAGACTTTGGCTCCTGAAATATGTGTGAGTAATTTTGCAATATTTTATCCATTGAAGAGTGTTTCTTTGGAATGGATGTGGATGTAGGAGTGTTTTGAGAGTGAATGAAAATTAGAGCAATGTCACCACCTTTTTTAATTGCCCTTTTTGTTTGCTTGGAATTTAGAATGATGTTAGGAGTGTTGGTGCTTTTAATGAGAAAGACCTTACCATATTTTTGAAGTGTGTAGGTTATTTTGAAAGCATCATAAAAATATCTCCGATCATATTGAAAAGGTTGTCCAAGCAAAATCCCACAACAATCCATAGGAGTCACATCACAAGTGACTTGATCTATGAAATGTGGGCCAAGTGCAAATTTTAATGTGCAAGTGTGAGTGATTTATGAGCCCCTTCCACTATCCTTCCAACCCAAAGAATAAGGTTGAGGATGAGGCTCCATAGGTAACTTCAATCGCTCGACAATGGACCTCGCAATTAGATTTTTCTGTGAGCCATTATCCACTATACAATCTGTTGCAAAATTATGGAGCAAATGAGCTCGAGTGATGAACAAAGCATCACGAGCGCCCCCTGATGAACTTACATTTACCAAGGTAACCTCATTGAGCTTACCTCGTAATTCCATGTATACTCTACTTTCTCCTACTGACTCAAGGGGACCTTTGGAAGCATCCTCCTCTTGAGTAGTGATGACTAAACTCTTCTTTTTAAGCTTAAAACAATCAGCTTTTTCATGACCTTTTTTCTTACAATAGTTACAAAAAATTTTAGAAGAAGAAGGTTTGGAAGAAGAAGAAGAAGAAGGAGTAGAAGCGGAAGGAGAAGGAGAAGAAGGAGATGGAGAAGAAACATTCTTCTTTTGAGCAAAATTCTTCTTTTGTGAGAAAGAACTATTCCCTTTTGATGAGTTTGCAACCACTTGAGTAGCAGGTGCATGGAATGCCTACGAATGCGCTTTGAACTTGTCCTCCGCAAGTTGCACTTGGTTGAAAACTGAATCCAATGTTTCCATAGAAACAAACATAATTTCCCTGTACAAATGTTCCAACAAACCACTTTGAAATTTGAGAATCAAAGCTTTAATATCTTCCTCCACATTCAAAAGTATCCTGTACCTGTTGAATTGAAAGATATATTCCTACACAGTCATATTAGGACCTTGTCGAAATCGAAACCACTTAATTACCAATTCCTTAGAATAATTGGAAGGATAAAAATTGGTCTTAAGACAGTCTACAAGCTCATCCCAAGAGGTGAGTTCATCATGACATCTTTTTCTTTCAACAAGTACTTTAGCTAAACCAGAAAGTTTTAGCTTAGCATATGGAACCATATCCTCATCTGAAAGCTGAGTGTAAGAAAACCAAGAACTCATGTCAAGAATCCAACTATTCAAGACTTTAGGGTTCCGGGATCCATCATAAAGTGGTACTTCACAACGAACTCTCAGGTGAGAATCATGAGCAGAAGTTGAAGCATTGTGGACAGAAATGTCATTTACCTTCATTGCAAGGTTACCGAGGACTTCTGCCATGGTAGTATCATTAGCTTTATCGGCTAAAGCATTCACAACATGTGCAAGTTCTGCCACTTGGGCAGCCAAGTCAGAAGCCATGTGAAACCGGGTATAAGCCAGAAGTAACAAGGACAAAAACACTTAAAAATCAGGGTAAAATCTGAAAATACCCTGTTACAATGCAGTGCCTTGAAAATTACCCCTAAGGCTAAATATTTAAAAAAAAATTGAATTAAACCTAAGGTTTAAAAATTTTCTTTTATAATTTATTAATTTAAAAAAATAACTTAATTAAAAATGTGATTTTAATTAATCAAAAAGATTAATTAAATTTAATTAAGGCATTTTAAAAAAGAAATTAATAAATTAATAAAGAAAGTTTACATAAAGTAAATTTAAACCTTAGATAAAATAATTTTTTAAAATAAAAACGAATTTACCCATGCATGCCAAAGTTAACTGAGTGCAACTGCAAGTGGAAGGAAAGCATGCAAAGTGGAACTCTGCAGTTCACGGATCCCGAGGCATCTATTTTAGGGCCAAAATCGAGCAGTTGCAATTCACGAGGAACAAATTACAAAATGGACGGAGACGACACCCTTGCACAATCTCGAACAGTTGCAATTTTTTTTTTTTTTTTTTTTTAATGCCAAATATTTCGTAAACGACACCCCTATTTTGGCTTGATAGGGTCTGGTGCCTGTTAGTACCAGCTGGGCATAGTGCGGGCTGCTTGAAGGCAGACCATGTCCTCCTTGTCAAGCACGGTCACGCATGATAGGAGTGCCATCTGTGGCTATGTACCAGGTGGTAGCCAAAGGTGGACAACGTCCATTGTGTCAGGCATAGGTGTGCCTAACAACAACTAACACAGGCACTATCACCTGACAGCCCCACATAGTGTTGTCGCCTGACACAGGCTAGCGCCTATCAGCCAGGACAAGCACGAGCAGCCTGTGTCACGGTTGTGGCGTCCGGCGCTCTAGCACGCAAAGTGGAGGGTGTGTTTGTGCCAGCCACTGTTGTTAGGGGTGGGCACGACGACCGATGACAGTCCGGGATGCCTCTGCATCACGTGTCGAATTCGGTCGTATGCTTCCGGATGTCGAGCACCAAATCGACCAAATTTCTTTTTTTAGAAATTTTAAATCAAAAAAATTAAAATAAAATATATATATAGAAATATATATATATATATATATATTATTTATTTAAATTTTAAATAAAAAAATTAAATAACTTGATTGTTATTTAAAATTTAAAATTTAAATCTGACAATAATTCCAAAGAAAATTAAGGTAATTTTACCTAAGAATTTCAAGAAATTTGTAATTTCTTTTCAAACCAGCAAGACCCCTTCAGTAGCTCTCCTTTCAAGATCCAGTCGACACACGACCAACGTTTGAAAGGCAACCAGATCTAAGTCGACACACGACCTAGTTTAGACGATGCTCGATATTCAAGACTCCGAAATGGCAGGAACATCAGGAACAAAAGGCTCCCTAATTTGCATTTCACCATAGGAAAAATCCAAACCTGCCAAGGGATTTTTGTAAGACAAAAATTGGGGTAAACTTCTCCTATACTCCTTGAGCATACGAAGAAAGTTGGAACAAGGATTTTGACGTCGAAGAAACTTTCTTCTGCGAATGGTCTTCAAGCTCCCCTTGAGCTTGAACCGAGTCCTCAATGAGAAAGAGTTTCTCATAAGAAAACTAACTCCTTTCCTCTCACCTCACAAGCCCTAGTGCAAACTTGAACTAGGCTCTGATACCAATGAAAAGGATTGAAAATCCAACTAACTTCATATTATTTACAAACTCATTATATAGGCTCTAATGGCCCAAAATACATAACCAAACCCATCAAATCATGGATTTGATCCAATATGCTTAACCATAAGCTACAAAAGTGCAAAGGAGAATGCACGTAACTTCTAAGTTAAGAGGAAAGGAATAATGCTAACTATAAGATCCATTTTAGCTATCTTGAAGTACACACTTCCTACTTTGAGTTCACACTTCCTAACTAACACTCCTAAATGACAACTAGAAGATAACTAGTGCCCACAAGTGCATGTGAGAAGGAGACTCACTTACAATATTAATTTGCAAGAAATAAACTATGCAAACCTAGCTAGGAATTACTAGAGGGGTCATATGAGTGATCAAACATCAATCCTCATCATGAACCTAGGAATAGTAGATTACTTTGGGAGATTTTATGTTGAAATATATGTTTAGGTCATATAATAAATGATAGTAATATAGAATTTTAACTATGGAAAAAGATTAAAATTTAACACAACTCTTTACCCCAGGAAAACTTGGCGACAAACTTGATCAGTAAGAAGGGGACCTCGCAAAAAGCTAGTCTAGATAGTACTGAGCCTAGACAAATAGGAGAAATTTCTAGAAACTCAAACAAATATATGGAGAATCTTACTAATGTTGTTTCCATGATGCAAGGATAGATAAACCATATCCTACAAACTATTAGTTTTCAGCACAACCTTGAGGTGGAAAGTTTGATAGTTAGAAATCCCGTTAATTATGTGAATGAGGACCTCGAGGTTAGGGAATTTAAAGCTATACTTGACTTGGATACCAATGATAGAGAAGGTATGGCCCATATTAATATAGAAATGAGAAAGTATATAAATAATATTAAGGTGACTAAATTCACTGAAAAGGGTGGTGAAGATGCAGTTGACTCCTAGCTAGAGAAATTAGAAACTTATTTCTCCCTGAGAAATTATTCCTCTAAAACCAAAACCATATTTACCACCATTCATCTAGGAGATTAAATATGTACATGGTGGAAAACCTACAGAACTAGACATAAGATCAAACCAAACAAGATGAATGGGAAATTTTTGTGGATGCTTTCAAAAAGAGATTCCTCACAAAATAATTTTCCTTGAATAAATATAAGGAATTCTATATGCTTCAGTAGGGAACAAAGTCTATGGATAAATAATTTGAGCAATTTGTGAGACTACTCAAGTATGTGCCATCATATAAGCACAATGATGAGATGAAGATACAAAAATTCATTCTAGAAATAAAATCTCTGGATAAGAAACGTGGTACGTATGCACAATTACAAAACCATACAAGAAGCATATGATATAGCTCAACAGATAGATTCTACCAAAAAAGTCACTGAAACCCATAAAAATTCCACAAATTGGTCAAGCAAGGGATATAAGTTTCAAAATAAGAGGAAGTGGGAACACTAACATGTTAAAAATAACATAGGGAATCCAAGGCTCGAAAAGCAAAACAATGGGGATAAAAATAATTTCAAAAAAATATTTCACCAACGAATAACCACCACAACCACTTCAACAAAAATAATAGAAACTTCTAGGTTCTAAAGTAGCCAGTACTGCTACAAGTAGTGGATGTAGGAAAAACATTTCAAGAAGGAGATTTAGCTCAAAAAATTAGGTGCTTTAAGTGTGGAGGTTCACATTTTGTAGTTCAATATCCACTTCTTGCAGGACCAAGCACTAGTACAGTCAGGCCTAACCATAATATATATGTAGCAACGACAAAACAAAACTTGGAGGAACAAGCCACATATTTAATTTTGAATGGTAAAATATTTAATAAAGAAGTTAAAATTGTAATTGATAGTGGAGCTATTAATAGCTTTATTTCTAGTAACCTAGTTAAGGATATACCAGAAAAGCTAGTATCTTTGTAACAAGGGTGGAAAGTTGAGTATGGTCCTGGGCAAACCTATTATGAAAACCAATATATTTCTCCAACTAGAATTACTCTACCCAATTGCTTTACTAGATGGTATCTATATGTAGCACCTCTATATGCTTTCAACATAATCTTGGAAATGGATTGGTTGAAGGCCTACAGAGCCTTGGTAAATTTCCAAGGGATATGGATTGAGTTTACCAATGAAGATAAGAAAAGGTTGAGGATGTATAGCAAAGTAAGGGAATTTAAACCACTATTAATATTAGCAATGAAATTGAAGAAAACCATAAGAAAAGGATGATTAATTTATGTGGTCAAACTCAAGGAAAAATAAGTCCCAAAGGAAGAAGTAATTAGAAAGTTTCCACTCTTGTAAGAATTTTAGGATGTTTTCCTTGATGAATTACCTGGATTACCACCAAAGCATGAATTTGATTTCACTATAGAGCTAATGGTAGGTACAGAGCCTATCCATAGAGCTCCCTATAGGATGAACCCCATTGAAATGAAATAGTTGAAAGTGCAACTTCAAGAGTTGTTAGAAAAAGGGTTAATAAAACCAAGGATATCACCTTGGGGAGCACATATTTAGTTTGTAAAGAAGAAATATGGCTCATTAAGATTGTGCATAGAATACAGAATGCTAAATATGGAAACCATAAAGAATAGATATCCTTTGTCAAGGATAGAAGATCTATTTCATAAATTAAAAGGTGTCTTTATTTTTACAAAGATTGATCTAAAATCAAGATACCATCAAATGAGAATTCGAGAGGACACGCATAAAATTGCATTCAAGACTAGGTAAGGACACTAAGAGTTCATAGTCCTACCATTTAGATTGACCAATGCACCAACAAACTTCATGAATTTAATGAACAGTGTGTTCAAAAAGCAATTGGACCAGTTTGTTCTGATATTATTAGATGATATTTTGATTTATTTCCATAGTAGAATAAAACAAGATAGGCACTTGAGGATAGTGCTAGACTTGTTAAGGAAGAATCAACTCTATGGGAATTTATCTAAGTGTGGATTATATGTCCCATAATTAAATTACTTGGGATATATTATATCTACAGAAGGAATCACAATAGATCCAAGGAAGGTAGAAGCCATTCTGAATTGGTCACCTCCTACAAATGTGACAGAAGTAAGGAGTTTCATGGGTTTTTCAGATTATTATAGGAGGTTTTTAAAGGATTAATCCAAGGTTTCTTACCCAATAACCAACCTAAAAAAGAAAGTAAAGGATTTTAAGTGGATAGAGAAATGTGAAGCTGCATTTAATTTGCTTAAAAAAAATCTTACCTCAGCTCCTATATTAGAGATTTTGGATCCCTCAAGGAATTTTTCTATTTGCACTAATACCTCTTTGGAAAGATTGGGAGGAGTTCTATCCCAAGATAAATTTGTGGTAGCATATGAGTCTAGAAAACTCAAGAAGCACAAATTTAATTATGCTACTCATGATTTAGAACTTGTTGCAATTGTTCATGCTTTGAAAATTTGGCAACATTATCTTGTGGGTAGACCCCTTGAATTAAGAACCGACCATGAGAGTCTAAAGTATATTTTTACTCAACTATTTTTGAATGCTAGGAAAATAATATGGATTGAATTCTTAGAATAGTATGACTTTGGTATTGAATATATCAAAGGTAAGGAGTGTAAAGTAATTGATGCCTTAAGTGGAAGGAAGTACATAGTCGCTCTAACTCGTGGTCATGTGGATTTAATGGAACAAGTAAGGAAAATGTAATGCTAGGATTAGGAATGTAGTGATATTCAAGCTAAAATAGAACAAAACCTTAATGAAAATCAAGATTATAGCATAAAATATGGACTCTTATGCGTTAAATATTGGGTAGTTATACCTAAAATGGGTAATTTAAGGAGAGTAATTATGCACGAGGCACATAATTCTCCCTATTCCACTCATCCTGAAGGAGCCAAGATGAGAGAAAACATGAAAAATACCTTTTACTAGTCTACATGAAGAAAGACATGACATATTTTATAGCACGATGTTTGCAATGTCAAAATGTGAAGCATGAGCATCAACACCCAATAGGAAAATTGTATTCCCATGATATACCCATTCAAAAATGGTAGGTTATATCGATGGATTTTATAGTGGGTTTGCCTAAGACTAAATACCAACATGATGCAATTTTTTTATAGTAGATAAACTTACCAAGGTTGCACATTTTATACCAGGAAGTACTATGGATGATGTTTTAGTCATGGCCAATAGATTTTTCAAGGAATTTTTCAGGTTATATGGATTTCCAAAAATGATTATCTCTGATAGAGATTCTAGGTTTACATCAAAATTCTAGTAAGCTCTCCATCATGTAGTTAGCACAACCTTGAATATTATTTTTGCATATCATCCTGAAATGGATGGATAGATGGAAAGGGTTAACCAAGTCTTGGAAGATATGTTGCACATGTATTGCATGGACTAGAAGTCTCAATGGGAAGACTATTTGTATCTGGTTGAGTGAGATTATAATAATAGCTATCATTATTACTTGAATATGGCCCCTTTTGAAGCATTGTATGGTATATGATGCAGGAATCTGTTATCTTAGGATAATCCAGAGGATTGGATTATCATTGCACCAAAAATAGTTAGAGTAATGGAGGAGTAGCTAAGACTAATCCGATATAGGATCAAGGAAGTCAAGGATAGACGTAAGAGCTATGCTAATTTAAAAATAACATATAGGGAATTATTTGTGGGTGACAGTGTTTCTAAGGGTAAAACCTAGGAAAAGTGCCATCAAATCAACAAAAATTGATCCTATATTTGTTGGACCATTTGAGATTTTGGAGAAAATAGTTCCAGTAGCCTACATGCTCGAATTACCACCTAATCTATAAAATATTCATAACACTTTTTATGTATCTCTACTTAGGAGATATATTTTTGATCCTGACCATGTGTTAGATGTTTCTAATTTGCGTATGGTAGATCTGACAACCTATGAAGTGAAACCTATGAAGATCTTAGAATTTCATTCCAAGATAATGAGGAAATAAAATATTGATCAATGCAAAGGTCTAGTGGGACTAGTATTCTGACAGGAATGTCACTTGGGAAAATGTTGAAGACATGAAAAAATATTTTCCTTATTTATTTGATAATATTATGTAATAATATAGGTTGAACAATATACCACTTATGAAGTGGAGACTATGCAAAAAAAATCTATGTTTTATTTGCTTTTATGTAATATTGCAAGAGAAATACAAGGGATTGTATATAATCCAAGAGGGATAGTATGTCACACCCCATATTGGAAGAACTCTCTTAAGATATTATTTATGTATTGATAGATGGTTTCAATACTTTATATGTCTTTAATATGTTTATTTATATTAAGATAAAATGATGTTGCATTGCATTACTTGATTGCAAGAATAGGTACTCTCGTAGGTGGAGATTGACCACCAGATATGAGAAGGAAAATGATGATAATGACAACTCAATATGTAAGTGCTTATGTTCCCATAATTACTAGTCTCCTTCATGATGGGTGGTGATAACTAAGAGCATCTTAAAATACCCACTCACTTAAAGGAAAAATGGTAATGAGGAATATTGAGCATGCATTGATTGCTTGTGTTTGCAATTCATGTGATATACTTGATTTCACTAGCAATTTTGTAAGAAATTGGTATTATTGAATCTTATCTTGGAAAATGCACATTAAGTAATGAGTTTTACACCCTAAAAATTACCTTAGAAATATTTTGAATGCATTTGAACAAATGTCATAAAATTTTATAAGCTTTATTGTGACTTTGTGAAAATATTAAATTGGACGATTTTAAAGAAGAGATTTATTTTTCTGAATATGTTTATTTGACCTAATTGCTAACATATTAGAAAGGAAACTAGGTGGATTATTCTCTTACAAACTTGTCCAATTTTGATTGGACCAAAATAAAAAGAATATTTTTTTGACCTAAAGGATCATCCCTTTCCTCCACATGGCTAATTTAGGATGGCTAAAATGGTAGGTGAGTCTCCTATCTTATCTCTAATAGTCTCAACCTTGTATCACCCATATGCCTAATAGTAGCATTTGCCCTAGATATGGGGGACACAAGAAAAATGAGCCACCCTTACTATTAAAATATTAATTTTAATAGAAGCCTGCACATGGGTAGAGAAAGAAAAATAATAAAATATTAAAAAGCATCTTTCCTTTCTAGAAGAAAAAGAGCTCTAAATTTCCATAGAGGTTAGGAAAAGGTTAGGAAGAAGGAGGCGAAAAGAGGAGAAAATAAAGGAAGATTCGGGAGGTTATTCACAAGGAAGGAAGTTCATCACTTTGTAGGAGCTCCACGTGGGTTATTTCTTTCTTTGATATATTTGTATTATGACTTGTCTTGTTTTTGAATATAGTGCTTAGTAAAATAACCAAACTGATATACCTTGTATTAAACTAGCATAATCATTAGATGTAACAATTTAATTGGTCTATATAAGAGGTATAAGAGAGACTAGAGTCCTCCTGCTATTTGTCTTTGAACTACATAATCTTTAGGTAAGCCACGCCAGACTATGACAGTGAGTCTTATTGTTTTATGATTCAGTATTAGAAGGGAGTTGAGGTTTGTTAGAATTATCAAATCACCATAATTGTAGACCCCCAAGCTTCCCTTTTATATAAGTTAATTCCTATTATGAGTAAAATGTGCATAAACCTACCTTTCCATATATTATCATCACGTCTGGTATTCATACACATTAGAATTTGTTTACAATTATGTGGTTTCGTCATATAGACAACACCATCTGTTTAAGGTACCTGACTCCCTTTGGTTGCTGTGACCCTATTTCAATGGAGCCTAGAATGAAGAGTCAAATAATTATACTATATTTGTTTCTCATTTGCTAGGTTGATATTGTTATGGACCTACTAATTTTTGAAAATATTAACATCTGTGAGTTGTTGCTGGTCCAATATTCTGAATTGGTTAGATAACTTGATCCTTACTATATCGAGTTCACTCAATGCATTTGGGCCATGCATGATTATAGATGTTATCATGGTGACACTACCAGACTATGCAAACCTCATCCTTGGAGTGCTTGTTAATCCCTTATGTGATGTTAAATATTTCACTTCACATCTGATAGATCCTAGATATATTATATAGATATAGTACATAATGTCATTATTATGAACCCTAGAGTGCCTCTGTAATTCTTATATTTGGATAATGAGTTAAAATCCCTTCGTAGGACTCATATTCTATATTTTAGGACATTATCCTCATGATGCCTACCCGGTGTAAGTCAAACACTCTCTGTATGTTATTGAAATCCTATGAGATGTTTCAACATGTGAGGAAACGAACCCAATGATATTACCTAATTTTGAAGATGATCCCCTATTCTTGTCCATGAACCAGTGTATCCTCCTAGTTCAAAAGGCCAAAAAAATGTACCCATTGCCACTATGAATGTAATATTTGGGTTTTAGATTACTATTTTTGATATACAATATATCAAATCCCTCCCAAAAACCGATCCTAATTAATACACTATGTAAAAATAACACCACATAATATGTATATAGATATTACTACATATGATAGTCAACTCAGTCACAAGGGTTGTATAACTAGATGGGTCACACTTGAATTGACTAAATTTCTATTGATGCTACTCTCTTTAGCTGTATAGTCGACAGTTGATTTCAGATATGGTTTCTGGATTGTAATTAAAAAAAAATCCATTGGATCCTTAGCTATAATCATATCACACTTTTTTTGTCTACCATGTGTACCTTAGTGTTCGCACTGACTTAACAAATAGTTTACCCACAACATTGAGTACCAATTATTGAATTTGATGGTATTAGTTGACTCCTAGCATGCATGGTTTACATGTGAAATTAGAATATAGTGCGATGAAAACCGCATTCATATTGATATGTTAGTTAGGTGTGATATATCTCTAAACCCTCCTTTTAATTCACATTCCTAGCTTTCATTGACTCTATATTGGAATTATATGGGTTTTAGTCTATCAAAAGGATGGTTGGTGATAGAAATTTGGGATGAAATGGGATTTGAATATGGTGGGTATAGTTAGTTTTTGGAAAATGGTTTATGGATTGTAATATATATGTTTAATCCTATGGAGTTGAGTTTAATAATTTCTTTAAAATAAATATAGGACTATTAAATGTGATTTAGTAGGTAATAAACATGTTTATTGCCATAGAATTTGTATGTGACAAACATACCTATTACCATAAGGAATATAGGACTATTGAATATTGTATGATTTATTAGGTTTAATTGATTTGGGTAGTCTAGGAACGAAAGATGAATATGAATTTATTCGAAATAAACTATTTTCCTTGTGTTTTGTAGATATTAGATGTTCATAATTTATAGTAAAATTGAATGAATTTGTGAAATATGTTTGTAAATTATTATTGGAAATCAAATATTATTGGGAAATTTGAGTAAGGATTTGAAGTCAATTAATTAGAATGAACAAATAATGTTATATATTTTGTATTTAAATTTTTATGATAATGAGCAGTTGTATATAGCAAATTGTACTATGTTTTGTGATGGATTTTGTAAAGGAATGTAATCCACCAAGAAGTATGAAAGAACATATTCTAATACTGGAAGGATGAATTAGTGTTCATCCTTGGAAGAGGTATGGGACTCTTCCATATTTTTATGATAATAAAAAATAAATGATATTTATGATGGATGGGATTAGGAAAATAATCCTTGTAATAAAAAGTATTAATGATGGATGAATTATGGAAATTCATGCCTGGTGATATCTATGAAATGAAATGTAAAACACATTGTGTAAAATGATTGATGCATGGTCGCATATAAAATAGATAAACATGTGTTTCTTCATTTGCATTTTTCATACATGCATCACGAGTTATCCTAATCCCTTTACCATCATCTCTCACACCAAGGAAGACCAAGGAATCCAGAGAAGACCTGTACAAGACCACTGAAGACTATTGTGCTATTCACATAATTAAATATTATTATGATTGTAAATAGCGAGAATAAGTGATGATTATTCAGCCAAGACTTTGTAATAATTGATGTATTATTGTATAATATCATGCATAGTAGGAATTAAGGCCTAATAATATAGTCTTCACCTCAAAAAATTATAGGTGATATATGCATGCCATTGGAATGAAATTTGATAGAGTAAATGCAATTATAATTTGATTATTGCATCTTGTAAATTGTAATGCTTTTAGATGCTGAATGGAAATACATGTCTTTCTTTTAGTAGTTGACTAGTGTATAAGAAAACTTGTGAGTGGTAATTTATATCAATTTATTGTATATAAGAATAAAATAAAAGGTTAATAAAGAATCAAATAAACATTACAATTTGGAAGTCGATGAACAAAACTCCCACACCTTATAAATGAGTAGGGAATATAATGGTGCTTAATATGGATATCCCAAAGCTTAAGTACGTTATCATGAGAAATAATTATTAATGGCTACCTCATTGTGGATATGAGGATAATAACAAATTCCATGAATTGAATGGCCACCAAGTTGGTGTATCATCTAACTTTAATGGCATTATCCTAATTACTAGTCTTCATGGATAGTATGGAGAGGAGGTGATTCCCTTTGGTGAGGGATAGTTCTCCTATTATTATGGTATAACCATTGAAACATCCTCATACCATTTGGTGATGGTATGATGAATATAGCCATTGAAACATCCTCATGATTTTTGGTGATGGCATGATGGATTTGTAGAAGTTAGTGCTTCTACTCAAGAGTAAATGGGATCTAATATCAATGCTTCTTGATATTTTGTTACTCGAATTACTTACTATTTGTTTGGGATATAATAGCCTTAGAATAATTATTATAATATTCACTCATTGAAAGGTAGACAAAAAAACAAAAAAAAATAGTTGGTTAGTAGTAGCAATTGGGGTTGTTACAAGAGCTCACTTCTCTCTCACTACCAGTTGTAAAAATGATCATAAAAGTTACCAAAATTTATTTTATATTTTCTAAATTTGGTAGTCATTCTCCTAAAGGGTGGTCACATTTTGGTGTGTTTGTCGTACCTCATGATGGCCCTAGAATTTACAAGTCACCGTTGATGTACCTCAAGATGACCTCCAACTAGAAATAAATGCACTCATTTCCTCACCACCATGAGCTTCAAATTGAACATTTAACAACACTTAACAATCCACTTTAATCCAAAATTGCAAAATTAACAAAAAACAAATAAATAAAATTTCAAATGCACCTCGTACCTAGTTATTTACCCTATACACTTGGCGGTTGTAAAAACTTGCTCTCCATGCATTCTGGTAAGAGGAGTAAATTACCATAAGCCTATTTGAATCAATTCATTCATCGATGAATCAAAATTTCTTCACTTCAATCCCCAAGAAGGCCATTGTAGCTGGATTGCTCCACAAGAATGAAGCGTATATTCCATTCTTCTATGATATTTCATCAAATAATTGAATATAGTGATTCACTACATGCTTTAACAAAATTGCTATCATCTTGATTACCTAAGAAAGCAATATGACTGGACTGCTCTAGGGGATAGAGATGTACAATTATTCATAATGGTTGAAATCATAACTATAACAGGACTTCCCCTTTACAAAGATTATTGTATTGCAAAACATCCAAATCAGTCTTCTTGGTGAAGCAACTCATCGCTTTAATCACTTTCCATTTCCTCATCAACTCATCACTTGAGGGGTGGTCATAATCAAATAATTCATAATAAAAATCAATAATTTAACACTTAATCATGTAAATTGCATTCATCCATGAATCATTGCTAACAACTATCATAAGATTGCCTATTTGCTAGGGTAAAAAGCAAAAATATTGAATGAAACCTTT
This sequence comes from Wollemia nobilis, assembly GCA_028583015.1. NCBI lineage: Eukaryota > Viridiplantae > Streptophyta > Pinopsida > Araucariales > Araucariaceae > Wollemia > Wollemia nobilis. The sequence goes on from JAQPPZ010002550.1 coordinate 8,026,228, forward strand.
GTTAGTTTGAACTAACAGTCCATGTAGATTAACAATGCTACCAAAATACCTTCAGATTCATCAAATGTTTACTCAAATTAAGCCTACCCATATTTTTGGAGGCAACAATTTAGAGGTGCATGCTCTTTAAATTATTGGGGTATATAAAGTTAACCAGGTCAATGAATATCAATCAACCTACAATGTGACGTTAGGTTGTCAATTTTTGCTTAGTGTTGTGCTTTCACATGACACATATCAAAATGGGGCATTTGTAGACACTTAAAACACCTCACCGATTATGCTTGAGAACATTCCATAAGTGACACCTCATCTTCCTAAGCCTAACTAAATCTTGATCTTGGCTTCTTCAGGAAGCCAAGATTGCAATTGAGGAAAAGTCTATAAATTGGAGCATTTCCTTCACCCAAACTCTGGCTTCCTTCCACAATGAAGTGCTATCAAACTGAATTCCGAATTGAATGTATTGAAGTGCTGCCCATTTATGATTGGAGAGCTCAATCTCTCATAAGCATCAATATGCTACCAAAATTGCATCATGAAGTATGCATTTGTATCCATCGAGTGCATTTAAGATTGAAGGATAAATCTTCATCACTGTTCAACATTAATTCACCATGAATTCAACTCAAATACCATAGTAAATTATTCCTCAAGAACACACCAAGAACATCAATCGATTTGATGAGCATTTTGGACATTGCTATGCATCGAGCGTAGAGAATAGAGTCTCTGTTCGGTGGTCATTATGCCTAAAAACAACTTGCAGGTGGAGTTGTTGGACCTAATGACAGCTAGCAGAGCTAGTCATTCTAATCAATGATGATCATGTTGTGATGTGTAGTTTTCTCTATCTTATCATATAGATTAGTTTTATTAGTTTTTAATTATATTTCGAACCTTGCTTAATGTAAGTTCATTCGATATTTCATGCATTTCTTTACTATTTTACGCATTTATTTTCTATGTTACATTATCATGACATGGGCCTCATCTTGAGAGGATTTACATTTTCTATTGATGCTTTATAGGTGTGCGTGTGTGTAGATTTCAAGTTTCCATAGGATCAAATCACCTCAATATTCCTCAATCTTGGCATCATCAAGCGAATGTTGGTAGGAAAACCCTCCATAATCAGTTTAGGATATTACAAGATATATTTTGGAAGACATCTATTCTTGGAATTTTGATGTAATTTGTATCAATCTGGTGAATCCCTGAGAGGAATCTATTGTAACCTGTTGTAAAGACACTTTTTGAATATCAATGAGAAGGGCACTTTTATTTCTATATTTTCTTGTCATGATGGTTGCATAATTTACATTTATCAAGTTGATTTCATTTTACATTCTGTAGATGATATATATTTTACTATCTTACACCAAGCATCTAAAATACTAGTAATATAATATCACCAAAATAAACTAGTACATACACTAACAAAAATGAATTCCCATAATCATGCATTCATATTATGAATCATTTCAATTTCCCTAGGCTACCAATCCAATATTAGAAAAATAGGCTACCCCAGCAACATTAAGAGAAATGTCTTCACAAGATTAATACTTGATAATGAAGAAGATCACAAAGTTAAGGTAAACATCCCAAGTAATACTTCTTTATTTGATTGTGAGAAATGGTTACAACAATGCAAGCAAACACTTAAGAGCCGACCCATTAAAATGAGGGTTAAATATCTATTTATAAATTTTTACATTGATTATGTATATGAGCATTACAAGGATATTCAAACAAAATGTAGTTCTCTATAACATGCTTAGACTCAATGGCCTCTAGCTGTATTTTCTTGAATTGGTTAATGGAAACTAAATCTGGGCCATCATCTATTCTTGCAACAAATTGTACCCGTAGATCCTCAAACAAAAAATTGGTTTATTAGATGATTTTAGAAGCTTCCAAACTAAAACCGTTCATCTTCTTGATCGTTTCATCTTCTCAATTGTTGGATTTCTTGATATTTTTAATTTATCTCAAGGTCATGATAAAAATATTGCTATTTTTTGAATTCCTATCAAGATTCAACATCATCCATTGATATGGAGGTGCATGAATTCAATCGAGTTTATCAAAGTTGGTGCACTACATAGTCAAATGAGGATGACCTTCTCAAAATTATGTCCTTGCTTTCTTATTTCTTACTTTGGATGATTTTTCTCATGGTCATGAGGACTTTCCTTCAAACTGCCATTTTCCTTAAAATCATACCCAATTTTTATAATTGGGGGTGTTTAACCATTTTTATCGTAGATTCGAGGAAAATTATGGATTTTGGGCTTCAACTTCTCTAGGACATAATTGGTTCTTGGTCATGATCACATTCCAAGACAAGTGCCTTTTGACTATTTTGACCATGGTAGAGAGATGACTCATAGTCGTGGGTTGAGAGGAAGTCACGATTTTCGAGAGGGATCCATATTCAAACATCACAATCATAACCATGCTATTTATAAAGGAATGCTTGCATCCATGACACTCCAAAAATCCAAAGTTTGACAATTTTGACCATGGATTCCCAAAAAAATAATGGACTTGAGAATATCAACATCTGGTGGCCATGCTCCTTCTTTGGTTGGCATCCCTTGACATTATTATGATTGTAGATTTGATAAAATCTCTTATGGTCATGATTATCTCTTTCCTTGGCCTCTCTTTTATGAAGATAAGAGCATTTTTTAGCAAGCTAGATCCTATTTTCATGATATTCTTCTTGCTAAGTAATATTCTATTACCTTTGAGCATAGTTTTGAGCCTTTTTTTCAATGCTTAGACATTTCATAAAAATTTGGCTGACCTCTTTGTGATGTAGTCATATTTTCCTACATATCATTTTTGTCCATGTAATGTAGTCAATATTTGACCTACATATTCAACACCTATAGGGGGAATTCTCTTAAAAATTTGTAGAACTCAGATAGCCTTATCCTAAAAAAAAGACACTTTCTAGTAGAAGAAGGGACACAAAGGTAAGTTAAGTGAAGAGGGAGCTACTAAAGGAGAAATGAATCTGATAATGGTTGTAATATAAAAGAGGGTTTTAAGTGTATAAATATGGAGAATGAAAGTATAGGGATACAATATAGTATGAAAATTCATAAATAATTATGAATGTCCCCATAAAATAAGGAATTGATAGCACTATTTATAAACACACATTGAAAGAAATAGTATTGTGGTGTTAAGGAATCAGAGAAAAGATAAACAAAATGGAGGAAAAGAGAATCTAGGCTATGGAATACTTCATAAAAAATGTACCTTATAGGTATACTACATTGTAGCTTAGATTCACTTCAAGAACAAACAGATTGCCACAAACTAAAATTTCAACCATTTGTAGGCCATCGTTTGTATTTCCTATGCTTCTCTCATTTTATTATGCAGGTTGGTAGGAACCTTTTCAATTGCTCACACTTTACCATGGAAATATTTGTTTGCACTCTTAATCTCCCCCTCATTCTAATGTTATATTCTAGTTTGAAATGTATGCCAAATCTTATATAGAGCTTGGTCTTGGGAGACCATTTCATAAGTTGACACCTATGGATTTGTATTTCCATGATTAGAAACTCGTTCTAAAATATTTGGCTTTCTTTGGGCTATATATTCATGCATAAACCAAGTTCTTCCCTCATCATTATTTTTACTCAGTTGTTATCATGGTGCATATGGTATGACATGTTTCCTCACTTGCATAAGTTACAATAATACTTCCCATGTCATATTAGCTCTTTAGGTATACATTATGTCATTCTATAGCTAATTTTACTTTACCATTGGGTTACAAAGTCTAGATAATAATGATGAAGGTGCTTGGAGGAGAGGGAAAGCACTTTGACAAAAAAAATTGAGAAGGAAAGAAGGACATGCTTAATAAAATATTTAATGGCTATGATAGATTCTGCATCTGATTCTTCAAGATTTCAATCCTTTAATGTACATTTTGATTTACTGAACTTGAGATCTAATTTCTATTATGATTATCCTCATTTATTCTTCTTAAGTATATGTACAAGGTGATTTAAGGAGCACACTTACACATGAGCTTTGCCTACTTACTCATTATAGCTTTAATAAGCTATTTTTATTTACTTGCTGACTATGTACACAAAAATATGGTGTGTATACCCTCACTTGGGCTCAAATACTTTCCTAAATCTATCTAGTAAATCTATAATATCTAGAAATATAGTACCAAATTTATGTTTTTCTTTGTATTCCTCATCTGAAAACTCATAAAGTTTTTCAATTTTGTCTTGGAACCATTATGATTTTTTCTTTTCACCTAGACATTCTATGCTCTAGTTAGATGTGACTCTTATAACATCCAAGTATCCATTGAGTGTTCCATAATTGAGTATTATGAATCCTACAACTCTTTGCAAATACTACTCCATCCATAGTTACCTTTGATATAATTTTTCACCCCTATTACTTTCCTCTAATAATTCTTCTTGATTCTCTGCATAGAAGGGAGCTAGGATTATCTGAATACTAGTAGGACATAGAAATTATTGTAGAGTTTTTTGTGACCTTTGATTTAAAAATAATTAAGAATATTTTTATTGATTCATCTTTGAATGTGAAGAATTTTTTATTTCTAATATTATCCCACAATCAACTCCCCTTATCAGACTCAATTCTTGTTGTCCATATCTTGCAATGAAAAAGGGGTGAAGGTCCTAATTGGATATATTGATTACTTTCTTACCTCCAAATATATTTACTTGATTTAGATCTTGAATGATATATCCTCAAACTTGCCAAAGGTGACCTTTAGATAGACATATACCGAATAATGGAGGAATATCAATAACCATTATGTCATGTATGATGACCAAATTTGGGTGCTTGCATACCATCATCACAAAATATTTCAAGATGCCTATATTTTTCACTAGCCATCCTTTGAATTATAGCCATTCTATTTTTTTTACATCCCTAGTCAATCCCAAATATTTACAAATCCTTAGTACCTTTACTAATATCTTTGCTCTCAGATCAACTATACAACTGTGTAATACATATTTTTCCAAAAATAGCGGTAAATATAATGGGATACATTTCTCCTTTTGAAGGTGTAGGGATCTACCTCATAAAATTTCATCACCCTTTTCTATTATTTAAAAAAAAAATATCAACCAATGTTATCTCTAATGATTCCAATAAATCCTCCCTTAGACATTGTTGAGGAAGTACAAATTATTTGAATAGGCTTTGGAATTGCACTATCCTCTCCATCCTACCTTCTTAGGTCATAGTTGGAAAATATAGTCTATGATAATATCCAATTCATCTTTTATTTATAGGGTACACCATTGGGGTTTACACTTGTAAATATATTTGAATTATTACTTATTTACTTTGGAACTCAAGAAACTAAAAATTTTCATCAATTTTGTTCTCCCATTGGTTGTTTGTGACCTCTATATTTTCCTGTGATTGTTGTTTTACTGGTGTGTTGAAGGTTATCCTAGTGTTCTCCAATGATGATTTTAGCGACCCTTATGGTATGAATGTTTTACCTGGATTTTATCATATGTTAGGAATTTAGGCAGGATCAACATATCATTTTTATACCATCTATTTAACACCATTGTACTATGAGTCACCACTATGATAGAACTGTCACCCTTGATGCTTGGCACTGTTGAATTCTTCTACTCAAATTTTTTAGAAATGTTCCTCCTTTATTTTTCTTCTTGCCTTGAATCCTGGATTGACGTTTCCAATCCCTCCTATTTTTAAACTTGATTTTCTTGGGTAGTGTAAGCAATATTACTTCAAGGTTCTTGGACTATGCAATACACTACCTCCTTATAGGGTTTTATGTGGGGAGGGCTAGGAAGAGGGTCAAAATAGGGAGTGATCTCTCTAGGAGAGGCTTTTCCTACTATTATTAGAATATTTTTAGCATGGATGACTTCTTGGAAGATATAGGGGAATAATTTTCTTTGGATTGTTGGATTAGAATACTTATATCAAGAGGAAATTCACAAATATAATAAAGATATACTTGGGTAGGGATGGGCTGGTATTATTGAATAATTCTTTTCTACATTCTCTTGAAGCAAATATTGAAGTCAAAAATATTTTCATGAGCAATTTTCTTGATGAATGCAAATTGAGTAAGCAACAAGAAAGGATCTCCAAAGTCATCAAACTCATTAATGAGAGCTCTAACTAGATCTACCCAAGTATGGATACTTTTGACCTCTAAATACTTATACCATAACAACACCTTTCCTTTGAAGGATGGAACTAGCAACTTGACCATGACATATTCAAATAAAATGTTATAAATAGAGAACAAAAAACCTATATCTTGACAATGCTCAAATTGTAGCAAGGATTAATGCTATGTGCCCAAGCTCAACCACATGAAACAAGAAAAAAGGAGAAGATTTTTTAAAATGGAGGGGATGAAAAATCATGGTTAGTTTACACAGAGGCTGATATGATTGTATGACTATGTAAAAGCAAATATTTTTAATTTGCATAGAGACCATTGAACTCCATCAAATCTAGATTTTGGATACTATATTTTTGTGTAGAAAATGAACACAATTAGTTTACATAGAGGTCGCTGAACATGGTCAGATCTGAATTTTGGATATTGTATGGATGTGTAAAAATGAACACGACCAATTTACACAAAGACCACCAAACTCATTCAAATCTAAATTTTGGATACTATATGTTTGTGTAAACAATGAACATAATCATTTTACATAGAGGCTATCAAACTTAGTTAGATCTAGATTTTTGGATACCTACAAATATATATACAAGCTAATATCTACAATAAAAAGAAAATCTATGGAGGTTTTATGAAACCTCATGCAAAATCCTCATGCTCTCCTTGAACTCAACACATAAATTTATGGAGGAGGAGAGGAGGATAATGCAATGCTTCTCCAAGCTTTGGTTGTGGGATGGGTAAGCATCCAAGCTCTAATACCATATGTAACAAGGATCAATGCTATGTGCCCAAGTTCAACCACATGAAAAAAGAAAAAAAGAGAAGATTTTTGGTAACTAAGATAATGAAAAATCACATCTCTCCCTTTGTGTTATGGAATTTTATATTGAGAAAAATGAGATTAGGGTGAGGGTTCCCAAATTTATATTTCATGAAATTAAAATGAACATGAAATGACATTACACATTAAAATAACGTATTCTAATGAGGTTTTATTAAAGCCTCATAACAATTAATTAGGAACCTAACTAATAAACATGAACTTGGCTCCCTAGGATTATTGATTCCAAAGAACTCCATAGGGGAGGTCCAACCATTGATTATCGCAGTAATCTAAGTATGTAGTCTCACATGTTGAGTCTAAGGACGAGAAGAATATATGTTTTATTCATGTAAATCCATACAAGCCTTGGCTTAATCAGGTGAAAGATTTTCTTAATTTTGATATGCTCCCACTAGATTTATCGTGCACTACCACTTAAACTTTCAAATAGAAGGTAGCTTGTTTCACTCTCTTGGGGGATATTTTGTATATACATGGTTATGATGGAGTCCTACTTCATTTTCTTGAGTCTGCAAAGGCACAACAAGCCATATCTAAGTATCATGATGGTAATTGTGGTGGCTACTTTAGTGGAATGGCCATCACAAAGTGCATCTTGTGCATGGGTTACTATTGGCCCACCATGGAAAGTGACTGTTGTAATTATGTTAGAAAAAGTCAAAAATGTTAACAACATACTAATTTAACTCATGTACCATCATAGGAATTACAACCGATTCAAATTATTTGGGTCTTATTGCAATGGGGTCTCGATTTTATTGGTAAAATTTTCCCCACCTCATCGGGGCAACACAAATTTATCATCACTACCACTAAGTACTTCACAAAGTGGGTCAAAGGTATTCCTATGACAAGAATGATAGGACCTTGAATTGTGGAGTTCATACTCCAACACACTATTTTTCATTTTGGCATTCCCTCGAAGATAATCTATGATAATTTTTAGTCTTTTAAAAATAAGGATGTTTGAGAATTATGCAAGAAATATAATATCCAATATAGTTTCCTGAATCCCTAATATCCACAAGCAAATGGATAATTTGAGGCAACCAATAAGACACTAATATCTATTCTAAAGAAACCAGTTAGAGAAAATCATAAATATTGGCATACTCAAATTCCCTTGGAATTATGGGCTTATCAAATAATCATTTATACAACTACAGGGGCAACTTCATTCTCATTGGTCTATGGTGCCAAGGCAATCATACCTATTGAGTGTGAGATCCTCTCACTACTCATTTTATTACAATAATTCATGGATGACAACATCGCTAGATAAGCCAATTTTGACCAACTTATGCTCCATGATGAAAGGTGAATCAATACCTTTGAGAATTTATGAGTGTATCAAGATCATCTCAAACATTCTTAAAATGCAAAAGTCTATCCATGTGAATCCCAAATAGGAGATATTGTACTTAAAGAGAATCAACAAAACACCAATTCATTATTGCATATTCGTGATAAATGTATAGCTAACTGGTTGGGTCCATATATTGTCAAATAGAAATTGGGTCTAGGAACATATAGGATTGCTAGCCTTGAGGAAATAGAAGATCCTGAGCTATTGAATACTATCCACTTGAGAGTGTTCCATGCTTAATTAAAATTATATATGTACATATATACATGGCCTAAAAAAAATTACTACTCAATCATACACATTGCATTTCATGGATCCATTCATGCATTCCACCTACATTGCATACATGTATTTGTATTAGCTTCACCTATTTAGGCTACTCATTGTATTAGTGGTTATTCAATCATTTTCGATAATTATTAGTCCAAAAAATTTTGTCGTCTTAATTAGGAACACCTTTAATTTAGCATCAGTCCCATTTTGCAATTCAAAAATTATGTCAAGAAAAAAAACCACCCTACTAGGTGTTTTCGGTCACTCAACCACTCCTAGTATTTCAAAAACCCTCCATTGAATGTCAATTTTACTCTTGGATCAAATCACACTTTTCACAAAGAAAATTTTGAGTTATGGGAGTTGACTCTACCATTTTTGAACCAAACACATATCACACTTATTAATAGTATCTTGTGTTAGAGAGGAATGATGCCATGATTGGGTTGAAATTTGAACTAAAAAGTTTTTCTTTCTTGTCCCATTATGCACATAGTCCAAAAAAAAAATAATGAAAATAGTAGTTTTCACCACTTTAAATATACATCTTTGATGAATTTACAAAAAATATAGAAAGAGTAGTAAGGATAAGGGTAAAATTCTCATCAGAACTTGATTCAAGTGGTTGAGAGTCTGATTCCCCAAAGCTCTAATTCTTGTCACAATAATAATATCATAATAGATTGAGTAGTAAGGATAGGGTAAAATTCTCATTAGGACTTGATTCAAGTGGTTGAGAATCTAATTTCCCAAAGCTCTCTCTTTTAAAGCACAAAGTAATAATAATAGACCTTCAAGTAGTAAGGATAGATTTTAATTCTCATCAGGACTCGATTTGAGTGGTTGAGAATATGATTTCCCAAAACTTGAAGACCCTAATATTGGACTATTCTCATGCATGGTGACACGTATCTCTTCATGATACCTCTAAACACACATAAGGATGAGCTAGCTTTCTGGTTCTCTCCATGTCTAGTTTAATATCACCTTACTCAATATGGGTAAATGAATTCATTTACACACATGGTGGTTATTAATTATCTTCAGTTATAACTATGTTCATGATTGGTAAATGAACATCCATTGCACACACAATTGGTCCTTGAGAAATTTGACTCTGCTTTACCAAATTAATAGATGAGTTTGTTTGAAATCACTAGGATGTTTGAGTCTCTTGCAAAAAATCTAAATTCTTTATTATTAAGGTAAACCAATTCATAGGTAAATTTGCATTCCATATCATCATCACATCATTACATAAGTTTCATAATCCACTTCATATTTCACCATTAGATGTTGGTTTCCCTAATTAAGCAATAAATATAAAATTGGTTAAGCATTAATCTCTACAAATGATCAATAGGGCATGATACCATTAGTTCATTTACATCCATTATCATAATAAAGTATGCACATCATTCATAATACATTTATATCACCATATATACATATGCATGCATACATACATCCACAATAAAAGAAACACAAGAAGTGCAACATAAAATGACCAACAAAAATAAAATCCATGTATATATATATATACGAATTACAGGTACAAAGTATGCTCAAAGGTTGTATACAATAGATCACTGAGGCTCATACATACAAAAATGAAAACTACATAAATAATTAATAAGCACTACTAGGTAGCACCATCACGATCCCTAAGAGTTAATAAAATAGGCCCATGTCCATAATCGTGTGACAATGATGGATCAGGATGTTGTGGAGCTCTAGAGTGGACTCGCTTCACCTTCTAGACTTGAATCTTGAAGAAAAGGGTCATAGAGGTAAGGACATATGTCCTTAAAAATTTGATCCTCCAATAATTGAATGTAGACCTCCTAGGATTGTGTATGATGCTCATTTTCTTAAAGGGGAGATAAATCCTATCTCATCTACCCATCCTTCTCTGTATCTTTGCTTGAAGATCAGCTATCATAGCTACAACATCACCTCCACCCAAGGCACTCCTTAGTCCTCCCACCTCCCTTCGTAGCCATATAATCTTAGCATCTTGAGCATCTAGTAGCCTTGTCAACTTGATATTCCACACATCTTTCTCTGCCATAACCTACAAGAGTTTATCTTGCTCCTCAATGAGGTTATTTCACTTAGCCTAGAGCATAGCCCACTCATCCTCACTTCATGCTAGAGGTTTCTCTAGAATCTCCCCCATAACATGCCTACCATGACCTCCAACCTTGCTATGACCTCCAATCTCAGGAGGCTGATCTACCTTAGTCCTCGACTATCTCTTCTTACCACTAGCTCAATGATATATATATTATTGGAGAGTCTCATCTATCTTAGATATAATATTCACATCATCACCACTAACATCATCCACCACCTAACTCGGTGCCCATGGAGGCTGAGAAATAAACCAAGCACCATAGTCTATTGTGGTCCCTATGTCATCCACATCTGAGATATCCATGTTAGCATCATTCTCTAACTCAACGAACCAATCATCAGCATAAGGTAATCTCATATCCTATAGATCACTTGGGTATTTTAAACTCCCTATTGTATCATAAAATATTGTATAACACGTCTAGATCAAATATAATTTGTTGCTATGGAACTTGATAACCCATCTAGCATGTTTGGTCTATTGTAGCTACTCCCCATTCATAATCCATATATCCCCTCACCACAGATACCAATACACCTACTTATGTTTTAGTACCACCCAAAAGTCCTTGTACTCATGATCACTATGACTGGGATGGCTAGATCGTGTCTCCTTGGTTGTTCACCACTTGAGTGCATAAGGTTGTGCCATATCCCACTCACAAGGTAATCCCATAATATGAACTATAATGAAGTGCTCATAGCCCTAGCTATGAATAAGTAGACTGCACCCCAATACTTTTTTCCCATACCTCTTCATCTCATACAACTCCATGTATATCTGATCTAGTAAGGTAGGTGCCCAAAAATACACTTGAGGCTCATCAATCATATCATACACCAACCTAATTAGGTTCCAAAGGAACCTGCATCCTATGTTGTTTGACAATAAAATATTGGCAAGAATGAACATCACATAGGTTGGTAATACCTCCAACTCCTTCCTTGGGAACATTTCCAAATATTGAATTCCACCACCACTAATGTCCACCCTCTCCTAGGCGATCACCATAAATGAAATTGAGCTCATACTCCTTATCCCATCCAACCCGGATGCACAATCCCTCTATAGGTACATGAAAGATGTGGTAGATGTCTTCTAGCATCATTGACATATCCCCTATTGGGATCTGGAAGGTTCCCCTCTTTGGATACCACCTCTTTGCTAAGGTGGAGAGGTACCTCTCATCCGCCCTCACCATCTCAACCTATGCACACCCATCCAATCCCACTTTCTCCAACCACTCATAGTTGATCGATCACAATACCTTTTTCACCCCTAGTAGGATAGGCATAAATTGATGTAGATCCTCCAAAATATTCAACTACAACATAAAACAAAAATAAATACACATCAAGATATAATATATGTAAAAAAAAACTTTTCGCCCTCCCCCTTTACGTCATAGAAAAAATTTAACAAAAATAATTATAAAAATAAATGAGAAAGCTAGAAGAATTTATCTTTACCACTCACCCATAAGCTCCAATTGTTATATAAAATCCTTCCATCACCATAACCAAGCAACTCAACTCTTCTTATCTCAAATGCTGACTCACAAGCTCTCAAACACAAAAATGGAATCAAAATGACCCTTGCTACCCTTTTATAGCTTAAATCACACTTGAAAAAATATTTTTGCATTTGGCAGGTATATCTAGATGTGGCCTTGTATCTTGAGGGTGCTTGAAGATGCATCTTTATATTTGCAAATAACTAGACACACCCATGCATCTGGGAAAATAACTAGACACAATCTTATGTCTAGGAAGATAACTAAATGCACCATTGCATTTGTTCTCAAAATGTTATAGAAGGTTTCAAAAGGCTCCAAAACATTGCAAAACTCCCTAAAATAATCAAATAAGCTCATCTAAGTATTAATCACATCATTCCATATCATTCTATGGTAAATTGGATTAATTTGTGTACTTAATTTTTGAATGCAACCAAAAGTCATAAAATGCCCCAAAATGCTTCAAAACATCTCAAAATAATCCAAAATTTCACAAAATAATAAAATCAACCCATAAATGCATCTAAAACATAATCCCATATCATCACACTTGAAATGAAATTAGTTTGGTCCCTCAAATTTGGAATGCGACTATATTCAAGAAAATTTTCTCAAGGTAATCATCACACCCTCTTCGTGGGGTCGTAGAAAGAAAAAAATTCTCTCAAGTTACAAAATAGTATGCACCATGCCACAAAATGTAATTCGACATGTGGTGAATGATACCAATATAATATGCATACACACATTGGTTAGTCCATCTACCACTCCTAAATAACACATCAATTAACCAAAAGAAATCTTTCAACAAAGCAGCCCATTTCAAAACTTGGGGCAATCAACTTGATCTTGTTTTTAAACATTTATATTTATCAATTCACACCTTTTATCATCCACATGTGTTCAATTGGCACATGGGCTTCATCCTTCATCCATTCACAAATTGAGGGGGTAAGCTAAAATTAAAATTTCCAAAAGCCATTATTCTTATGCATTGAGGAAAGAGTCCATTTCTCCATTCAATAAAACCAGGTGTCTCTTGTTTTTGCACTGCATTATGTTCTACATAGTGCAATACAAAAAGGGGCATCTGTAGACACCAAATCCTAGATATTTTCTATATATACATATAAATACAAAATCCTAATACTAGTCAAACCCTAACCCTAGCTTGTCATTTGGTAATGATAACTCACCATCTCCAAACCCTAACCCTAACCTTCCAAAATTTTATAAAACTTGATTCACTTTTATGAATGAGGAAGAAAGGGATCCAAAAATTCATAATGATAATTTTTTTAAATCACGAGAGTAACCCTAACCAAAGTTTGGAGGTTGAACCACCGAAGTCTCAAATCGATTCCCATCAATTTTACAACATAGATCTAGATCTGGTAGGGCATATACATAGTCCTAGATGAAGCTATAAATATAGAGAAATGTAGGAATATGTTTAGTCAGTCCCTAGATGTGGCCTCACATCTACCCAATGATATTTTTAGCCTTGAAATATATAAATCAAGTTAGGTAATAATAAGGTAGATTTGATTTCAGCGTTTATGTTTCCTGTATTTTATTTTGCAGTTCAAAAATATTAGGGTTTTAGTTTTGGTAGCTTTATTTCATTCGTATCAATAGGTGCTACTAACCTCGTGTGTTTGCAAGCTCATGTGTGTAGGTTATAGGTCATTGGATGTTGTTGAGGTAGGAGTGGCCTGCACAGGATACACAAGCCCACTCAACTAATGATTGTAGTAGGATATTTGAGATACCCATTCCTAGTTTTGAGTTGCCCAATAGGATTTCCACCATTCTTTGGACCTATCGTACTATGAAACAAGCATTCTTTTATAACCCCTACAAATACGGGGTAAATATTGTAATAATAGGAGATCAAGGCTCCCAAATTTAATACAAAGTTTATATTGTTAATTACAAACACTTGTTTTAGGATTTTATTGTTTGGGTGCAATTCTTTTGCTTACAATATTTCCTCATACACAATAGTAATTTTTCTATATAGATTTTTTTATGTGCATTATATATTGTAATATAATTTGGTTTCAGTTAACATATATTAGTAATTTGAATAAGATATTGGCTCATAAATGAGTTGAATCCACTAAAATTCTTATAAATTATAGGAATGGTATAATTTTTATTTTTCTAGTATTTTGATTATTTATTCATTTTTAGTTCAATGTATGAGATGGAAACAATCCCTACACATATTGAATCACCATTATTTTTAACCATTATAATTTAGTATATTACATAGTACTAGTAAAATTAGAAATTGTTCCTATAACACTCGACAAGATTTAAACATAGGTCTCCACATCGGAATCCCATACTTTTAACAACTCGATTTAATGTACTTTAATAAAAATGTTAAGTTTCATTCATGAGATTTGAAATATTATTTGTGGTATGAAACTCCTTGGTCCCCACCTTTGAATCAAACCCAATAGGCTTCTTATTTTGACTTATTGAAAATTCAATTATATATTGAAAAGTTTACTTTATATATGTAGAGGTGGAAAACTACCCTATTGTGTATGATTCTTGGTTGCATTTGCTGGGACTTGAGGTGACCATGGGGGTGTGTTATATTCTCTAAAATTTAGGGTTTAGGCATTGAAGAGTTCATCAATAATGGTTTAAGGACTTGCTCCAAGTTTGGGGATGGAATATATGATGTGTATATTGAGCAAACACCTACATTTGGATTTTCTAAATCTAATCTAAGAAATGAAATAAAAATACAAGACAAACAACAATACAAGAAAACAAGGACTAATCCTAGAATGATTCTTGGTTTTCAATGAGAACTAAACCCTAACTTGTAACAAAATAGATCTTTTTCTTTTTAGCAAGGGCTTGAGAGAACGTACAAACAGATTTAACCTAGGGTGCAAATTATATGATTTTATTATTTCAAATGCCTAGGGTATGATAAAATACCTTCCCTTAATTTATGATCTAGGTTTTAAATAGAAATGGGTAGAAAGTAAACAACAAAAAACCTAAGAAGTTATCTTAGGACAATTATTTGATCCAATATTTGAACTTAGCTTTTAAATTGCATCCAAATATATCACATAGCTTCAATTCCTACAAAATAATTTCATAAAACCCTAGAAATTTTGAGTAGAATTTGGGATTATACTTAGGCTACTATAAGACTAAAAGGAATTAAACCCTAGATGTATGCAAATTTAAATGCAAAATGCAGAATAAACAACTTTAGAAACACCAAAATGCAATAATAAGCCTAGTGGAAGTGAAAGAACAAACAAAAGAATGAATACCTCCACAAAAATGGTATATTCCTCCTTAAGGCTCCCACACTTATCCACCAAGGGAAAAAAACTAGCAGTAGAGCAACAATAGAATACCAGAAGATGCTTGATCTTGTTAGAAGACTTGCTTACCAAAAGAATTTCTAGCCAAAGATCACTTGAAATCACACTTCTTTGAACTTCTAGAAATTGCTTAGGGAAAAAAGAGGATCCAAACCTTCTATTTATAAGAGGTATGGAGGGAAAAAATATGGAAAAATGAAAATACAACCTAGATGAGGGCCGACGTCTTGAGGGTTGACCCAAAAATAGGGTTTTCTAAGAGAAATCCTAACTTGTTGAAATTTCACTTCATAAGGAGCAACCGTGATTTTGGTAAAGCTAGGAAAAAAATGAGAAGCAAGGGGTGAGGAGGCCCAAACTTGTTCTTAGACAAGTTTAAGGACCTTATCAAGAGGTCCACAAAAAATGACTCACGTAGGTGCGTCAAGTTTCCATGTATACGATATTTTAAATTTTATCTATCTATATATCTATATATAGGTAGATAGGTTCTTTTAATAAAGGTTATATTTGACATATGTTTTACCAACTAATATGTTTCAAGTGGTTCAATATACTAACTTTTAAATGAGAGACCTAGGTTGAAATATTTAAAATCAATAATACCTATTCAATCTAATTTAACCAACTATAAATACCATAATCTAGATTCTAGTGCATTGACTATTTTGTTTGAAATTACACAATATATAACATCCATGCTTTTAAAAATGCATTAAGTAGTCAGCATAGGTAACTAAAACTATACAATGTAAATTTGCTAAAAACTACATAACTTTTTCTTGAACTTATTTTTATATACTTTCTATTAACTAATTCATGATGTAATATAGGTGAATTCAATTTTATTTCATATATAATCAAGTAAAAAAATATTATATGCTTTTTGTTTGTGCGCTTTCTCATTCTAAACTATACAATATGTGGTTGCAATGAACATTTTAATGCATTGAATAGAAGGATCAATATTGAAGGATAAAGATAATTTTACCTTTTTTTAAAAGACATAAAAATAAAACTCATACATCATAATTTTTTTTCATTTACTATATGTTAATCTCATTATATAGGAATGAAACAAAATCCTCTCATATTAAATTTACTTCAGAAATTAATATTATCATGAACTAATAATAAACCATCGATAATATTATAAGAATATACATTATAATGTAAGGATTAGACCTTTTTAACATCCATATGATCATAACATATTCATCGTTTGAGACAAATATTAATAAATATAATAAAGTATTTGATTGAATACAAAATATATTAATAAAAACTATATTTATTCATTATATGTTATTTACATTATTTTGATTATAACAAATCATTCTTAGTACATGCATTAAATTTATTCTAAAAAGTATCATTACATGGATTTCTCTGTAACATTCATAAAAATACAAAATTTAACTAAGTGTTAGAGTGGAAGGAAAGTGTGAATATATATCTTATTAGAAAGTTGTCTATAAAAAAAACAAATATCACATAAATTCAAGGGTGAAAAAATATGAATATATCATTTTAAACATGAATTACAAAAATCAAGAGCATCATACATCCACTTAAAAAGATAGTCTCACTATCCACCATCCCACATGCACCACTATTGGATTTTTAAGCCATAGTACCACAAATTTTATAAGTCCCAATATAAAATAACCACAATATTAAAGGTCAAAATATCAATAATAATGAGTAGAATAATATATGAGAAATCTAATATGTATATCCAAGCCAATATAATACTAAAAATAACATTCACTTATATAATCAAACATGATGTAAATGGACTAAATCATTCAAGAACTATGCATGAAGAAAACTTACAATATTAATTGCTCAAAATTGGTATACAATCTTTATTCCTTTTATACACCTCTTTGCAAATGTATAATCTTAAATTCAAATTCATTTCTCATGGAGTATTATCTCCATAATATAGTTATAGTAAAGTGACTCTTCAAGTACTTGACTATTGCTCTCAATATGACAAATCCCATGACCTTTGGCTTATCATCTTACCACTTGCATACTATACTCTTCACTTTCTTCTTGCATGTACACTTGACTCTATAAAAATTGCACACATCTACATGCACTCCTAATCTATGACACGTTTACACATCCTCATATTACATATTTGTAGTCTTACATACAAGACACTTGTGAACATTCTCTCAATACACTCTTGCAGTCTCACTTACATGACACTTGTGCATTTCTTAAATATTAACACTTACATTAGGGTTATGCATAAGGGGTCAGCCCCAAAATGTATTTATAAAAATTTGGTGAATCGGTTTTAAAATCAAGGTGAATAGTGTCCAAACACATGTAGAAGGTTCACTATTATTATGGGTAATGTTGGAAATTTAAACTTAAAATGGTCAAACTATTATAAAATTGGGGCGAATTGACCCCAAAAAATATTTACACCTAGAAATTTTTGGCTAATGGGCCTTGGTCAAGGGTCCCAAATATTAGCCAATTCCAAATTTTAAAAATCCTAATTTTAGCCAATTTGGCGAATATTAGCCGCTATGCATAACCCTGACTTACATAGAAGGAAAAATATAAAACACTCATCTAAACTATAGACTCAACCCTAATCTATTACATATTTACAATTGTACCATGATGGTACCATGGGGGTACATTAATATGTGCTAAATAATATAATAATTCTCAACACCCCTCTATATTACATTATTTGGTTATTGAAGACTTTAGTCTTTAATCTTGGCCTTCATTTGCATCTTCAATATTCATGTGACATTGCATTTATCATGAAACTTTTCTTATCTAGAATATTTTTCATCATCTTGAATCTTGATTTCATGCATTTTTCATGTTTGTAGGATAACCTTAGACTATGTTTGATCCAATTTCTTGTTTCCTGAATTTCAAGCAACTTATCATCAATTTCATCTTAAGATAAATGTTTAATTATTTCTTGAGAGATCCTATTGAATCTAAGGTATATATTCCATTCTTTATTTAACTTGTATCTTCAATTTTGTTTTTTATTCTTGATAATGCATTTGTTATATTCATTTGTATATTTAAACTTTATTGTTATTTCTTTTTCAACTAATTGATCAACTAAAATAAGGTTAGTTGATAGTCCAAGAATATATAAAATATTTTCTAACACAAAATCAAAGAATAACATGTTATGTATTACTCTACTAGTTCTTTAAACTTGATACATCTTATCATCTACAATTTTTATTGATATATTATCTCTGACCTATAAGGATTCAAGCCAATGTAAATTTCAAATCATATGATAATGTATTACTCCTCTATTTGGATTATTTTACTCTAAACTATTTCCCAAGAATATTTATCTATATAATGGTGATGTCTCTCTACTTAAGGTGGATAGACATATCTTTGATTAAGGTTGCTAGACATCTCTTATTGAAGGTGGCTAGGTGTCTCTCTACTTAAGATGACCAGACATCTCTTCTTCTAAAGATGGTCATGCATCTCTCTGCTTCTTCTCTAATGGTACCCAAATGTATCTCCTATGGATATGACTAGACTTCTACCAAGTATATGTAATCCTATGATCATTTAATATTTACTAGATGATGGCTAAATACTTCTCTACCTATGAGGTGGTCAAATGCCTCTCTTGCTATGAGGTGGCCAAATGTTGTTTGCTCTCTAGATTGCAACATAAGTCCTTTGTTGGCGCAACTCATCGCGATTTCACGACATCACCATTTTGGTCGTGATTTCACGACACCTTCCCTAGTGTGGAGGTTTGCCAGCTCTCTTTTCCTTTCTTCTTGGACCACCTCGGTCGTTATGGATTTCTTGTAATCTTTCTTGTTCAAGGTTCAAGGACCTTTCAAAACCCTTTCTACCAATAAAAAAAAAACATGTCCTTTGTTTTAGTCTTCTATTGCTATAAAATGAAGCACTCTATCATTGGATAGCATCCTTCTAGGCTACTTTGATATTTAAACAAAAAACTTTTATATTTTATTACTATATTTGTTTCTTCTAGATAATGCTCTAACATTGCTTCTTTATAGCACACTTATTAGTATGCTAGGTTTGTTCTTTATATTCTATTCTTGATAGCTATTTTTTATTTATACTAGCTACTTACCATTCCTCTAGTTTCTACTCTAACTCAAGCAACTTGTGACTATTTATTTAATGTACTTGGACCTCTTCTCTAATGCAAACCTCTTGGGCATTTTTTCTACTATAGATTTTTTTTTTTTAAAACTATGTCAAGATCAATTCAATCTTGACCTTGTTCCTCAATATTCTTTTATCTTAGAAATATTACAATGATTTCTTCTTCTTATTCTTCTCTTTATGCTTACTTGTTCTCTACTCTATAGAAGCTCTGTGTAATTTCTCATTAGAATTTTTTGTTCCTTTATGTCTATATATTGTTATCTATTGCTTTAAATATCTATACTTAGGAAGATTTGAATGCTTCTTAATCTATTGTAGTCTTCTATCAATGTCAAAAATCTTCTGCAATGTCTTAGGTCGCACCTATGAACCCAATATGATTCTCCTTCTTTCTAGAGAACCCAATATCAATGTCAGGGTGACTCTAAATGTCCCCGAATGACCAACTTTCTCTTGAGTTGGTTCTTCCTCAATATTCAATAGTGATTCTCCTCTTCTTCTCTAGATAATCTTGAATATTATCAGGGTGACTTTGTATGTCCTCAAATATCCAACTATCTTCTGAGTTGGCTTCCAATCAATCAATGTTATACTATATTTTGAGTTGGCTTTCTATATCAAAATTTCAACTTTCGTATGAGTTGGCTTCCTTTATTAAATTTATAAATTTTCTTCTAATTTGACCCTTTCTATCAATATAGTTGAGTCCTAATCTTCACTAGTTTATATTAAACCAAGTGGTAAGACACTAGAATTCAAATAAGGGTGACTAATTCTTGTCCCCTCAATCTCTACTCAATCAAACCTTTAAAAATAGAGTCCAAGTCTTCATTACCATAAAAGTGGACAAATTATTAATTAAATATATAAATAATGGATATAGTTAAATAATTATAATGATGGCTAATAAAATAAACTCTATCAAAAAAATGGATAGAGATAAGTGGTAGCTCTGATACCATTGTTGAGTTTTTAAGCCTTACTACTCCAAAATTTCCCAAGTCCCAATATAAAACAGCCACAATATTAAAGGTCAAAATATCAATAATAATGAGTAGAATAATATATAATCAATCTAATATGTATATCAAGGCAAATATAATACTAAAAATAACATTCTCTTATATAATAAAATATGAATGTAAATGGCCTAAATAATTCATGAACTATGCATGAAGAAAAATTACAATATTAATTGCTCAAAATACGTATACAAGCTTTAATCCTTTTATTTAGCTTTTTACAATTGGATAATCTATGTCCGAGGTGTAGACCAATTGGTTCATCCAAACCCCATAAGGGGGCGGAGGTCCAAGGTTCAAATCTCGGGCCTCGTCGGACTGAACGCTTGTCCCTTTCCTGGTGCTTTCATCGGCGTAAAAGGTTTTAAATGATTGTGGCATGGTGGTTATAGGGGCAGACTGCACGAAGATCTGTGTGGCGGCTTTTGGGGTGGATAGCACAGAATACTATGGCGGCCATAAAAGCTGGACAGCCTGCCCGGATTCATGGCGGCTACCGATTCCACCATGTAAATTAAAAATAAAAAAAACAATTGGATAATCTAATATTCAAATTCATTTTTCATGGAGAATTATATCCATAATATAGTCATAGTAACGTGACTCTTCAAGTACTTGACTGTTGCTATCCATATGACAAGTCCCATGACCTTTGGCTTATCATCTTGCCACTTGAATACTAGACTCTTTACTTTCTTTTTGCATGTACACATGACTCTACGAAACTTGAACACATATACATGCACTCCTAATATAAGACACTTGTGTACATGCTCACATTACATATTTTTACTCTTACATATAAGACACAAGTGCACATTCTCTCAATACACTCTTGCACTCTAACTTACATGACACTTGTGCATTTCTTGCACATTGCACTCTTACATGACACTTGTGCATTTCCTGCATATTGACACTTACATAAAAGGGAAAATATAAAACACTCATCAAAACTATAGACTCAACCCTAATCTATTACATATTTACAATTGTACTATAATGGTACCATGGAGGTACATTAGAATGTACCAAATAATGTAATATTCTTCAAGAACCGCAACTTAGTCTTACAAACATTAAGGAACACCACCCAATTAAAACAAAGGTCTTAGACCTATGTAAATTCTACCTCATCGATCAAATAGTTTGAAAGTGTTTATCTTATAAATTAATTATGTTTAAAAGTAAAATTTATTTGAAATTATTTTGTAATGTATGTATTCACTAAGGAAATAGATACTAATATAAAAAAATTAAAGTATGAACATGATACTTCTTAAAAAAATCCTTGAAGGACATAAATATTATAGCTAAAATAAAGGGAAATGAAGATATTGAATATTCTAAATGTTTAATTAACAATCAATTCACTAATAATTTAAAGTTATCATATTAATTAATTTTTTCTATAAAATAACCAATAAAAAATGAAAAAATAAAGAGCAAAAAATATATAATATTTCACGGTCATTAATATTTATTTAAATTTAGTATTTGAGATATTATAATATTTTTTGTCCCTATGTATTTTCACACTAGATTTGTAGTTTACAAGCTTCATTCATGCTATATTTGGTGTAGATCTACCCTCCCAAACCAAATTTGAACCTAATTTTTTCTCGTTGTTGGGCTTGCATCCTTCCTACCTACTGTGTTTTTGTTTACCTCTATGGGTTTTCCTAGGGTTTGATCAAGGGGTGTAACAATAGTCCCTAAGAATTGTGAGAAGTGATAAGGAGGTAAACAACATGAATGATATGTTTAGGGAATAGGAGCTCCACAAGGATCTTGTTCGAGTTAATGAATGATAGTGTAGCTTTTGCCAAAAAATATTTGTTTTAGAGAAGTATCTTAAAAAATATTTTGATAATCATAATCATAATATTTTTTGAACATTATTCTAATAATTACAAGCAATAAGAAGTAAAGCCACACAAATCAAGGTTTGTAGGCCCTAGGGTTTGATTTAGATATGGGTGTTTCGATAGGTCCACAACAAGTCTTAGAAATGGCAAGAAGTGACAAGGAGGTAGGTGAGACAAACCAAGGTTTGTAGGACTTAGGGTTTGATTTGGAGGTGGCATAACAGACCCCAAGAATGATAAGAAGTGATAATAAGGTGGAAAATTTGAGACAAGGTTTGTAGGCCCTAGGGTTTGATAGGGGTAGATCTTTTGATAAACTCATAATAGGCCCCAAGAATGGTAAGAAGGTAGGTGACACAAACTAGGGTTTGTAGGTCCTAGAGTTTGATTTGGGATTAGGTCTTTTGATAGACCCACAACAAGCCCCAATAATATTACATAAATCATTTGACCCAAGGGATAGGTCATGGTTGAATGTGGTTAAGGGGAATTTTAAGGATGTGGTGAATCACTTTGATTTATGTCTTGAATAGGGTAAAATTCATATTCCTTTTGCCCTAATCAATTTTATGATGGTCTAAGGTGTGATGAATCTGGTTGAAAAGTTTGTAAGGACTCGTCCAAACATGGACTCTATCTAAAAATGGGCATTCACAAAATGGAAACCTATGGGGCACATGGATATTGCAACATTACCAATAGACTTTTTTATGGTTAAACTTAACTATGATGAAGATATTGATCATATCCTTTGGAGAGGTCGATGGTTTTTTGGTTGACAGGGACTATTTATGTGAAATGGGGGCTAGATTTTGATCCAAATACATAAAGTATTCATAAAGTGCCAATTTGGGTTGTATTTATAGGGTTGCATTTATAGTTCTAGCACAAGGAGATCTTCATAGTGATAGTGAAGGATATAGGCGATTTGGTAGCCATTGACTCTTTAAGCAAGGTCATGACGAGACTGATCTATACGAGAATGTGTGAATGCAGACTTAGAAATGAATCTTACTTGCTCATTTGAACTCCTCTCTGATATAGGAAGTTGTGTGTATGTTATCGAATATGAGAACCAACCTCCCCATTTTGATTTGTGTAAGAAATTAGGGTAAACTTTAGCTTTTGCCCTAATAAAAAAATAAAAGCAACCTGTGTAAAATCTTGCAATGGAGGGAGTCATCATACCCAAATAAATATTGGGAGAGATATATAGGCATCCAAAAGGAGAATATTATGAATCTGCTTTTTGTGGTGTAGTGGTAAATGCCGTGGGTGCTGGTAGAGGCCGACACAGGTTCCATTCCCCTTGTCTCCATCCTGCAGATATATGGTATAGTTAGGAATGTCCTATGTGCTGGTAGAGGCCGACAAGGCTCCATTCCTCCTATGCCCATCCTGTTGAAAGTGGCACCTCGAAAGGGGTGTTTTCCACTATAAACTAGTTTTTTTGATGTAATATGTGAGATTTATTACTATGTAAGAGAGAAATTTGAAGAGTTGGATCTCGTTTTTCGTAGGACTGCCCAAACTTCCAAACTCATTTTGGCCATATCTCACTCATCCGAACTCGGATTGAGCTGAAATTTTGAGGGTAGATGCCTAAAAAACCCTAGAACGTCTCCACAAATTTTCATATCATTTGGAGCAACACATATCCTAGCGCATCCCTATGTGTGAACGATATATTTGGCAAGCGGCTATGCGAGGGTTTCATCTGGGTTGAGTGCAAGCAGCTCCAGAGGTTGGTTTTTAGGGCCTTCGGGCCCTAGCGGCCAATATTTTTGTGGTTTATGCTCAATATTTTAGCAGGAAATGTTGTAGGGGATACAATATGGGTTAGAAATTTGTCTTTCAACAGATCATACTATGAACTTGAGTGACAACGGCTTCCAATTTGCTGCACAAAAGAAAAGTGAAAACCATACCTTTCCATGGCATCTAGGGCAAGGATTAAAGAGATCACAAAATAAGTTTCAAGCAGCTTGATCAAAAAATGGCTCATATCTCAAGTGAATCTGGTGCTAAGGTGCACCCACAAAATAATTCTACTGTGAAAACCCCTATCAAGGGTAAGAATTTCGAAGACTCAGTCCCAAAAATGAATTTTAGGGATGCCCTTCGTGGTGGATAGCCTCAACCCAATGCTAATATCAATATTAGGGCTTCCCATAAACCTCTAAGAATGCCTAAGATTGATCCTAGGAAAACGGAGTCAGGATGTCTTAAAGCAATTGATGGAACTCCTATTGTTAAGCTTGATATGGGTAACATTCAGACTGGCATTGAAGATTTGGAAAAAAGAGGACTAATTTTTCGGTTCGTGGGTTTTCGTCTCGAGTCTATCTCGCTTTCAAAGTCTCGGGCTGCAAAAATCTGGAAAACTAAAGGTGAGTTACAAATCTCTATTTATCCAAATGGTTATTTTCTTGTTTTATTTGCTAATAATGAAGATAGAGAGAAAACTTTTCAAGGGGGTCCTTGGTTTTTTGGAAGGGCAGGGCTTTTCATGAAGCCCTGGCATACTAAATTTAAAGTCGAAGAAGAGATGCCTTCTATAGCTCCCATGTGGGTTAGACTCTTTGGCCTCCCTATTGAATTTTGGAATCCTACTATTTTTTCTTCAATTGGAAACTCTTTAGGAACTTTTATGATGACTGCTGATTGTACTCAAAATTTTGAACATATTATTTATGCTCGAATTTGTGTTTTAATGGATTTTGACAAACCCCTACCTAAAAAGATCACATTACAATTTGGGGAAGACACTTGGGAGCAAGTAGTGGACTATGAGAACATTCCTTTTCGTTGTAGAATTTGCCATGAATATGGTCATTTGGCCAGTGCTTGCCCAAATAAAATTCCCGATCAAAAGAAAGAAGATATAAACTCAAGCAGGTTTCCAAATACCTAAGAAGAAGAACACTCTAAAAAAACCAAGTGATGAAGGATCAATCAAAGTCATTTGCTAATATGTTTGAAATCCTTTCCACAAATGATGTCCCAAGTGAGGAAGAGGAAATAATGGAAACTGAAATCTTAGAAACACAATTTAAATATGAAGGGAAGAACTCAGAGACAAACCAACAAATCAAAGGTTTTCAACAAAAAAAAAAAGGAGAAAATTTACACAAGAAAAACAATATTTCAAATGTCAAAACTTCAAATAATGCAGGTCCCAATATAGACTCCATTGAACCATCTAGTAAAATTTTGGCTGTGTATGAGCATTCTTCAAGGTTAGAAGCCATCTCAGATTCAATTGGAATAAGTCAAGAAACAGGGAAAAAAAAATTGAAGATGGATTCTAATCAAAAAGTAGGTCGCAAGACCAATCAATATCATATGGTAAAAGAAGGTGAAAAGCTTGTAGAGGAAGGTAAGATTAATGCCCTTCCCAACTTTTTTAGCCCCGGTATTAATGAAGATCATCACTTGGAATATTAGAGGACTCAAAGGGAGTCTTTCAAAACAAAATGAAATTAGAAGAATGATTCAGATAAATCATCCACATCTTGTTTTCCTTCAAGAAACAAAGATGTCAATGGAGGATATGGACTTAATTGCCGATAGAAATTTGGCCACTGGAAAAGTGGTTTCCCTCAGCTCCCAAGGGACTTCGGGTGGCATTGCTTGTCTTTGGGACCCAAAAGAGGTAGTTATTCACCATATGGTTGGCAGTTGGGGTTTGTTGGCTATAGCTATTCAAAGTAGACATTCCAACCAGATTATGCTCTGCATTACTTTTTATGCCCCGACTTCTTTGGAGGAAAAAAGAAGACAATGGAAGGATATTACTCATATTATCTCTCATTTTCCTAAATCTTGGATCTTGATCGGAGGAGATTTCAATACCATCCTCTCTCTGGATGAGAAAAGGGGGGGAAATAGAAATTTGGACAAAAGCACTGACCTCATGAGCGAATATATTGCAAACCTCCATCTTGTGGATATCCAACCGGATAATGGCCTTATGACTTGGTCTAACAGAAGGCAAGGCTTAGCTTGTATAATGGAGAGATTGGATAGGTTTTTGCTCTCTAAAAATTTCTTAATCCATGGTCACATTCCTAAAGTGAAGACTCTTAATAATGTCTGGTTCGGATCATTGGCCATCATGGTGGAAATGTGGAAAACCAATGTGAGTTTCTCTCCTTTTCATTTTCAATTAATGTGGCTTAGAGACATTTCCTTCAGACCTCATGTGCAACAATGGTGGAAGGAAGGTAAACCTAGGCATGGGACTAAGATGTTCTGTTTTGCCAAAAGACTCGCAATACATTAAATCCAAAATCAAGACTTGGAACCGGAAAGAGTTTGGGGATGTTCATAAAAAAAACATGAAGTTATTGCTCATCTTGAAAATTTGAATAAGAAAATCCGTTTAGATGGCCTCACAGAGAAGAGAAGTGCAGATGAAATTAAACTCACAACTCAGTTAGAGGAATGGGAAAAAAGAGAAGAAATCTTATGGAAGCAAAAATCTAGAATTCAATGGCTCAAAGAAGGAGATCGAAACACAAATTTCTTCCACAAATATCTTCTAGCTCGAAGATCTCACAACTTTATTTCTTCCTTAAAATCAGATTCTGGAGATGTTGTTTATACTTGGGATGGCATGAACTCTATTGTTGTTGATTACTTTTCCAATATTTTTGCCGCTACTCCTCTTGACTCAGCCTTCACAACAAAATGTTCTTCAAGCAATCCCTTCTCTTATCACTTCGAGGAGAACTCTATTTTGACTACTCCTCGTTACTATCAATGAGCTTCAACAAGTAGTTTTTAAAATGCAAAAAGGGAAAACCCCGAGTCCCGATGGTTTTCCTATTGAGTTCTACCAAGAGTTTTGGGATATCCTTCATGTTGATTTATTAGAGGTGGTGGAAGAAGCCAGGAAATCCAAAGAAATTTTGAAGGTTATCAATAAAACTTATATTACTCTTGTTCCAAAAGCTCAAGAGGTTGATCATATCTCAGCTTTTAGACCTATTGCTTTATGTAATGTTCTTCTCAAAATCATTACTAAAATCATGGCAAAAGGTTGAAGCCTCTTTTGCATAAGATTATTTCCCTAGAGCAAGGGGGATATGTGGAAGGACGTCAAATAGTAGATGAGATAGTTCTTGCTCAGAAGCCATCCATTCCATGGATATGCAAAATTCTCCTTCTATGTTCATCCGGTTAGACTTATCCAAAGCTTATGACAGAGTGGATTGGCACTTCCTTATCAAAGTTTTGAGGCAATTTGGTTTCTCTAAGGATTGGATGGATTGGATTATGGGATGTATCTCTTCAGCTTCCTACTTAGTTCTTATCAATGGCAGGCCTTCTCACTCTTTCCCAGCTTCCAGAGGTATTAGGCAAGGTGACCCGCTATCCCCTTATTTATTCATCATTCTTGTTGAATGCTTGGGTAGGACTATAACCAAAAAGAGGGAAAACAAAACCCTTGAGGGAGTTACCATTGCTCATGGAGCTAGACCTATCTCTCATCTTCAATTTGTGGATGACTCTACCCTTTTAGGTAAAGCTACAGTTAAGGAAGCTTCTAATATTAAGCAAATCATTAGCTATTTTTCTAAGGCTATCGGGCAGCTTGATCAATGAAGACAAATCTAAAGTTATTTTCTTTCACTACTCGCTAGACAGAATCCATGGTCTTGGATAAATTAAGATATAAGAAGACCTCTCTTCCAATCACTTATTTAGGTATTCCCATAAATATTCAAAGGCAGAAAAATAAATATTGGAATTGGTTGTTGGACAAAGTCAAGAAGAAAATTGGAAAGTGGACCAACAAGTGGCTTTCTTCCTGGGGGTAGAATCACCTTGGTAAAATCAGTCCTTCAAGCTATTCCTATTTATGTTTCTTCCATTTTGAATATCCCAAAGGTTGTTCTTCGAGAATTGGATCAAATCAGTCATCGTTTCCTTTGGAGTGGTACTAAGGAGAAAAGAAAATGGGCCTTGGTGAAATGGGATACTTTATGTCTTCCTAAGAGTGAAGGGGGGTTAGGATTCCGGTCTTCAATTAATAACAACAAAGCTTTAGCTGCTAAATTATATTGGAGGATGTTGCATAACCCCAATGCTCTTTGGGCCAATAATCTTCATGCTAAATATGCCGAGAACAAAAGTCCTGAAGACCTTGTTCGCTATCAACTTCCTACCAAAGGTTCTCCCATTTTAGCAGCTCTTAAGACTGGTGAGGATTTGATAAAGAAAAAATTATTTTGGATCATTCATAATGGTCAACATGCAAATTTTTGGACAGATTCTTGGGATGGTCACAAGCCTTTGATAACTCGGCTTCCCGATTGGAGGCCTTGGATGGAGGAGCTTCACCGAGCTAATTGGATAAAGGTGGCTAATTACTATCGGTACCATACTGGTAATTCAAAGGTTGGTAGATATTGGATCCCTATTGAGGACTGGCCTATTCAAATCCTAGAAAGGCAAAGACAAGATATCCAAGGCATCCTTCATATGAGATCCCTCTCTTGGTCCCATGAAAAATATTGTTTTGGATGGAACAACACTACTAAGGGTGAGTATTCAGTTGCTCAAGGTTATTTGACCTTATGCCATAATAATCCCAACCATTCTTCTGACATATTTTCTCAATTGTGGGCTCAAAAGCTCTGGCCTAAGGTGAGGTTCTTTAATTGGATTTTATTGCATCGTAGGGTGCTTACTCGGTGAGCAACTTATGAAGCATGGTTTTCATGGCCCTTTTAGATGTGAAATGTGTGAAGAGAATGTAGAAAATATCAACCATATTTTTATTGAGTGTACTTTAGCCTCTGAGCTATGGAGGAGAATGGCCACTTTACTTGGCTTACAAGTGGTCCAATTTTTTTACTTTTGAACAACTTTGGAGGGATTGGCCTAATCAAGAGGGTGT
The DNA here is from genome assembly GCA_028583015.1 of Wollemia nobilis. Taxonomy (NCBI): domain Eukaryota; kingdom Viridiplantae; phylum Streptophyta; class Pinopsida; order Araucariales; family Araucariaceae; genus Wollemia; species Wollemia nobilis. The sequence continues at coordinate 8,055,916 of JAQPPZ010002550.1, forward strand.
TGATCATTTTATTAGGCAGTTAGTTTGGATGGGTTCTACCATTCTTCTTTGGAATATTTGGAATGAAAGGAACAACCAAATTTTTAATCAAGATAGGAAGGATATTCACTATATTTGGCAAAAGACCATAGCCAACTTAGTTGAATCAGTCCATCAACTCCTTAATCACCCCCAAAACTCCCACCAAATATGGGATCAAGTGATGCAAATATTGAAGATTAAACCTTCTAAGGGCAACCAACTTAAAGGGAATGTGAGTATTAGTAAGATGGATAGGACTAGAAATTGGCAACCTCCTCCTAAGGATTTTGGAAAAGTCAATACCGATGGAGCCTCTAGAGGGAACCCTAGAAAAGCCAGTGTGGGAGGAATTGGTAGACTTTCAGATGGCTCCCTGGTTTTTACTTTTGCTGAGAATTTGGGTATTCTTTCCAATAACCTTGCCGAGGGGTATGGTATCCTCAGAGGCCTTCAGGAGGCTACTAAGGTTGGATGGGAAAAGGTGTTAGTTGAGTCTGACTCTCAACTTATGATTAATCTCTTGAAGACTCCTTCTAAGAATCATAAGGTGGATTGGAGAATAAAAAGAATTATTGAGAAGATTCAGCTTAATCCAGATGGGATTTTTGAAAGTTGATTACAATCATGTGGTCAGAGATCAAAACAAGAGTGCTGATGCTTTAGCTAATTGGGCTTTGGACAAAGGTGATCTTACTTGTTATGGCCACCCTCCTATATGGTGGGCTTCTCAAATTAGGGAAGCTCTTCTTTCTATCATTTCTTTGGATGGCTCCAGCTCTGAAGGTACCTAGTTTCTTCTTGTTTTTTTTTTTTTGCTTCTCTTTGGTTCATTCAATTTTTTTAGTTCCCTAGCTCATTCTATTCTTTATTTTGTTTCCTCTGTTGATTCTTGCCTTAATAGTCTTCTCGGTCTAGATAGGTCATTGTTTTGTTCATTTTTTTTTCTTTTTTCTTCTTTGTTTTTTTTGTTTAGTTTTTTAAGGTGGGTGGGTTCTTTTGTTTTGTTTTGTTTTTGTGTTCTTTGTGTTGTTTTTTGTTGTTCTTGTGTTTTTGTTGTTTTGTTTTTTTTTTTATGTTTTTTGTTATTGTTCTTGTGTTTTTTTCGTTCTTGTTCTTGGGTTTCTCTTTGTTTGTGTTATTTCGTTTTTTTATGTGTGAGTGTTTTCTATGTTTTTTGTTTTTGTTTATTGTCTGTTGTTGGTTGTTTTTTTTTTATTTTTTATTTTATTTTATTTTTTAGGTTTTGGTTGTGTTTATTTTTCATGTTTTTTTGGGTTATGTCTTTGTAGTGTTCTCGTTGTTTTTGTCTTGTTTGTGTTTTGTTATGTGGTTCTTGTGTTTTTCTATGTGGTTTGTGTTGTGGTTTCTTTTATCTTATTGTGCGTGTTTGGTTGTGCTTTTGTTTTTGACACACTCAAGGAGCATGTTTTTTATTTTATTTTATTATTTTTGTTGTTATTTACTTATTTTTAAATTGGTTTTGTGTGTTTGTTTGCTCCTTGAGTATGTCAAAGGTGGTAGGCCAGGTCCGAGTCCTGGGCATTTTTGGCAGAATGGATACCCCTGCCTCCTTGGGTCTTACCCGAAAGTGGCATCCCTTTTGGGATGTTTTCCACAAAAAAAAAAAAAAAAAGAGAATATTATGAGTCAAGAAGAAGATAAGAAAGCCTCAATTACAAACTCAAAAATATTATTTGTGGAGGAGGGAGAAATCTTGGAAGGAAATATCCAAGTGTGCCCTAATGTTTTGCTCCCCTATGTTTCTATGAATAAAATTCTTCAGTCCAACTCCTTTACCTAATACTATTGATATATGTGTGGATATTTTACCTCCTGATTCATCTAATCTAAATAAGGACCTTTTTGTTATGGACAATCACTATGATTCTACCTTGGGTAATGATCTTGATATATCATTTTAGGGCAAGGATAAAGAGATACAACTATGTGACCTAAGGCCTAGGAAAAGTAAGGCAAGTGTAATGCCTATTAAAATAACTAGGAATAAAAAAATGGCCAATGGGCATTGGCTCTATATCTAGATCTAGGATACCAATAAATCATAAGATTAGATAAATTAAAATAGAGGTGGAGATTGCAAATGGAATCCAAACAACTCTAGACCTAGATGGTAAAAATAAACAACAATAAAAACATAAGAAATGAAATTTACCTCATGGAGTGTAAGGGGTCTCAATACCCATTCTAAGCATAGTGTTTTATTCATCAAAGGAAGTGATGCCAAGACAAGAATTTTTTTTGAGCTTGCATGAACTCAATTGATCTTACCTATGCTTGATTTGTTAATAAGTTTGGTTTCTTCATTTTTGGCTCTTGATCTATACTGGTATTTTGTGCAAGATATTTAGTAATATGTTTTAGTTAGTCTTGGTTTATGGGGTCTTTTGTGTGGCTACTCAATGGGACATTTTGTCTCCTCTTTTCTTGTTTCAGTTCTGGAGCTTTAATGTTTAATCTATGAAAGGGAGTGTAAAAGGTTTGGGGAGTCTTTCAAAATCCATTCTCCTTACCTATCTATATATCTATCTATCTATCTATATATTTTGAAATCCTTGAAATATTATTGGCTCAACCAATTACAATATTAAAAAATAATCGGATAAAGATAATTTTACCATTTTTTATAATAAACAAAAATAAAACTCATACGTCATATTTTATGGATATATAGTATTTTCTATTGGAAATGTGAGGGAGAAAGTTGTGGGGAAAGGGGTTTTTGTTAGTCAAAAATTGAATCTAGGGTATTTTGCTTCTGTATACACTATTAAAAAAAGTTGAGCTACTAGATAACATAAACCAGCTAAAGGGTGGATCATTATGAACTTTGATGGGGTTGCTAAAGGTAACCATGGAAGGGTTGGTGGAGGGGGTGTTGTAAAAAATGATAATTGTGAGGTCATTTGGGCTTACGCCAAAGATTATGGTATTCAAATCAACCACCTCGCTGAAGCTAATGTACTTCTCTTGGGTGTTCATCAACTTTTTAAGAGGGGATTCAAAAGACTTCTTGTACAAGGTGACTTCTTGAACATCATTTGAGATTTGTAGGCTAGAAAGATTAATAATTGTTTCATCTTAAATAATACTAAGGACATCTCAAATATTTTGGAAGGTATGTTAGAATTTAAAATTGAGCATATTTGCAGTAAAGGTAACTAGGTTACTGATGTTATGGTCAATTTGGGAATGGCTAGTAGCCAATTCAGAATTTGGGAATGCAATTTCCCTCTATGGTTAATGACAATAGTTGCTTTGGAAGAATTGGGCCTACCTATCCAATAGGTATTTTTATTGTCTTTGCTCTTGGATGAGGCCTCTTTTGTGTTGTAGTGATCCTCTCTTTTGGAGGTATTTTTTTGGGGCTGGTCCTTTTGCTCCCTAGTGGTTTCCATTCTCATGTAGTGTTATGCATAGCAACAAAACATCATAAATTAGCGTATATTAGGATTTTAAAATTTGAAAATTGATGAATATGGAGACCCAACACGTCGGCCCATTCGCTCAAAATTTTGGGGAGCAATTTTTTTCTAGGTCAGCTCACTGTACGTTGAAAATACTTTCACCATTTTAATTTTAAATCGCCAACACTCCCACCTAAATCATGGACCCTTTTCACCTTCAAATTATAAAAAAATTTATTTAACTTGTCTAATTTGTCTCTTATACCTGTATATATACCTAACATGATAGCAATAAAAATACATCTAAAACATTTGACCTAAAAAAATAAAAATACTACAACAAATAAACATGATTTGAAGTAGTAAAAAAAACAAAACTCTATCATTTTTAGAGGATTGTCTATCAACAAAAATCTGATCGGTTGCAGAGGATTGTCAATTGAAATATTTGTTGAGATATTGTAGAGAACATGGTTACCTATAGGAAACAGGGTCACTTGCTACTAAAGAAGGGTCGACCAGTTGTAAAGGTGCAACCAATCGATAAAAGTATTGATAGCTTACACCTTTACAATCGATCGGCTCTTATGTAGATTGATTGCTCCTCTATAACCGACCCTCTTGCTTTTTAACCAATTAATGTGATGATGCAAGTCTAGTGGTATATTCTATGATTGGAATTTTGTTCCACATTAATATGTATCTATCTATCTATAACTGATCGACTCTTATTTGGATCAATAACTTTGTCAATCGATTGTAGAGATGAAAATGATAAAAAAAAGTGTATATTAGTTGTTTATGATCAGTTTAAAGTGTAGATCTCATTGAGCTAGGTGTTTTTTAAAAAATAAATTGAAAATGAAGCTCTAGATCAAAAGTTATGCCTCCTAGAAGGTTATCTGCAAAAGAGCACCTCTACAACCGATCGATCGCAAAGGTGTCGGTTAGTTGCAAAGGTGCAACTGATTTATTGGAACCTCTGCAACCAACTGACACCTTTGCAACCAATCGATACCTCTGTAACCATTGATCGGTTACACCTCTACAACTGATCAACACCTCTATAACCAATCAATTGAAGAGGTGCTTTTTTGTAGAGAACCTTCTAGGTGGTATAACTTTTGATCCATAGCTCCGTTTTGAAAAAAATATTTTAAAAAACCAAGCTCAATGAGATATACACTTAGAAATTAGTAAAATTCTCAAGAAACTCTTATTTTAATTGGTAGAAATATTTTGCAATTGATTCACGTCTTTTTTTATAATTTTTGCTAGAAAAAAATGTAATTCGCCATGTTATCGTAAATGAGTTTGGACACGATTCACTTGGATTTCAAAATTAATTTACCTGATTCTTATATATACCCCTTATGCATAACCTTGTTCTCAGGGAATATGTTTGGTGTATTGTCCTCACCCTTGCTCTCTGGGATTGAGATTTTATTATCTGCATCTTGATGTATATGCTTCTCTTCCAATCTTATGCAAAAATGGAGCAAGATCTTTGGTGCCTTTAAAATAAAGTTGAAACAAAAATTCTCCTTTATGCCCAACTAGGTGGTGGGCTAGTCTATGTTGTATCATGACGTTATCTTTCTCTTTTGTTCTCTTGGGTGACTGTTGGGTTTAGTTTTTGTTATTTTGGCCTTGGAGGTTGGAATGTGCTTAATTAACCTTCTCTTTTTCTTTCTATTCTAATATAAAATATTTTGGAACCCTTCAAAACCCTATTTTTCACCATTAATAAAAAAAAAAAATTATTAAAATTAATAAATATAAAACTTAATATTATATAAACTATATATATATATATAACAATTCATTAAAAATATTTAAAAATTAAATACAATAATCAATACAATTGCTTAAACTTCACAATATATAATTGCTAAAAACTATTCATATCATTACACTTATCTTGCATCTATCATTTGATGTTCAATTTAACCAAAAATATATATTTAATTAACCTAAAATATTTGATTAGCCTTCTCTATACCACATTTCTATTAAAATGTCAAGAACTTTAAACAAAGAGCAGGTCCCATGTAAATATTAATATTAAAAATTCAAATGTTTGAAATCAATATAAAATTTTTAAATTTAACATAAGCTTACTATAGTTAGCACAAGTGAGCCCATACTTCCTAAGGATTCCTTTCCCTGTGATTTGAACATGGACAGCCAAATAACAGTCCAACAACATATCATTAGGATAGGTGGTACAACTGAGACCATACTTCTTAAGGGTGCCTTTCCCTATGATTTGAACTTGGATAGCCAAATAATAATCCAACATACCATTAAGGTGTTCTAACATTAAAAATTGACGAGAGAAAGTGTAATATAAAGCCAACCTTATTTTAATTTTAAATAAATTTGACATAAACTTAATTAATTAAATAAATGAATTGATACTATGGGCTTGCAAAGAGTGATAGTGGAATGGGATTCATTGAATATTATTAATCTTCTCAACTCCTTGTCTCCATCAGATGATTGCAAACCTGATATTCAAAGCTAGCAGAATCCTTTTCGAAGTGCAGATCCAACGTATTTAATGGTAAACAGGATGCTCAGATTTTCCTCAAAGTCTCCAGACAATGATAAGTGTTGATAGTGGATGATCCCAGTCCTTAGTGGTACAGGTTTGATAGGTTTTTAACCTGGTTTCTTTTGACAAGAAGGGTTTGCATTGGTCTCAGTTTGTTAGAAACTCGAGAGACTAAGTATGCAATTGGGCCAGTCATTTGAATTTAAATCCTTTCCCATAGAGTCCCTTTTTGGCGCCCTTTCCTTGGAATTATTAATTTTGGTGTTGAATAATTGGTACAAGGTTGTTGTTATTTCAAACACATTCAATTGGTGGTGTGGGCTATGGCCATTCCCAACAAATGACGATTCAACTATCTTTTTTCTAAGTGGTGTTTGGATCACTAATTTCTTTGGTGTACACGAGGCCGAATTTCGTAGCATTATGATGTTGTTGGGCCTCTTGTCGGAGATGGTTCAATTTGTTTGGGATCATGGGTTCACATTTTTTTTTGTTATTTTTTTTTGGGTCATGTTTGGGCTTCTAAATTGCCACCTCAAGACTTCTTCTGGTGACTTATGGTTTTCCTTCGGGCTTCATCCTTTTTGGCAATCCCCTCATCATTTTTCAAGGGTGGTTCTCCTTAGACATCTCAGTGATAAGGTTACACGAATTGATGGAATTGGAAATTACCGCTCTATCCTGTGGTATTCATGGGGAAAGGCTAGCCTTCTTCATGCTTCAATATGGCTTTATGTTCTAGTGCTCAGCACTGATAAAGAGCTTTGGATTGGACCTATCTTGCATTATCATCACCAAAGGTGACCTTTTTGTGGCTCAAGTCCCCTAGCAAATACTTCAAAATCTCTTTGAAGCTGGTTTCTAGGGTTTGCTTGGGTCTTTAAGCTTGCTCATCTGGTTCGAGCTTCTTGTCTCCAGTGTAATTTGTAGTGCGGGGAGGTTTTTTTGAGCTCTATTTCATTGTTGAGTGGAGAAGCATTAAGGGATAACGTTTTATTCAGAAAGGCTATAAAATTGTATTCTGTCCTTTGGTGCTATATTCTGTTAAATATAATTTTGCAGTTTCAGGTCTCTTGGTACCGACTGTTCCTCTAGTGTTCCTAGCTTCCCATATCGGTTTCCTGCTAAGCAGGATTGCTAATCGATGATTGTTCTGGTGCTGGAAGGTTGGTTTACCTCACGGTGAGAAGTTTTAAATTTGAAATCTTTTGTTCGAAGGTTCAAATTTTTAAATCTTCTTCACGTTCAGGTTCAAATTTGATCTGATGTTTTCGCTTGAGATTCGGGTGGGACCCTATTCTCTAGCCATCTCATTTTGTAAAAATGTCAGAGTTTCTCTCCAAACCCCATATTTTATCTAATAAAAAAATGGATGGGTAGAAATTTATTTTATAAATTATTATTTTGAATTATATATATATTTATTTATTTATTTGGTTAGTGTGAGAAACCTCTACTATCAATGCATAGGATTGAGCAGTCTCTTTTCACCCATGACCTTTCTTAAAGTCTAGAGCTATCACCCATGACCCTTCGTAAAGCCTAGAGCTATGCTTATCAATAGAGAATTTAACACACATCCACCCCCTCACACACTCGCCCACTTCGAATTTCGAATTTTGAATAATATATTGTTATGATAAAATTTATACCACTTTACTCAAAACTAAATCAATTATTTATAATGTTAAGATCTAATTAACTTTATCTTTAATTTTATTTATAATTAAAAATTATAAAAATTTTGAAAATAAATAAATAAAATAAATTATACACTCTAATACATTATTTTAATTTGAAATAAGTTTAACATATACTTATAGAGTTAGATACTTACATGAGGGCCCACCAAATGCATTCACTCCAACCTTTCTAATTTTAAATAAGTTTAAAATAAGTTTAATTAGTTTGATATGTGGATTGACAAAATTTAATTAATTAGATATGTGGATTGTCAAAATTTATTATGTGTGGTCCTAATCTATTCATTTAATTATTTTTTTTAGCATATATAAATTATCATATATAAGTGATTCTTCGTGAGAATTAAAGTTTGTGGAATTATTTAAATTTATCACAAAGAAATCAATGTTCTTAAGAGTTTGTTGTTCTTAAAAGTAAAATTTAAAAAGAGAAAATATTATATAAAAAATAAATCTTATATGAGGTTATAGGTAATAAGATTTGATATTTTTTTGGTTATATAGGAGAGTTGGTCACAACCAATTGACAAGTATAAGGTTTATCAAACAAATTTAACTTCGTTATTGTTAACCCGACATGAAGGTCGAAATTTGTATCATCATCGTTGACTTAGCTCAAAGGATTTAAATCAGACTACTATCTTTGTAAAAAAATTATCTCCGAGGTTTGAACTTGGGTATCTTCTTGGTAAGTGCATGGCCAGGCTTGACAAGCACGTACCAATCCACCTAATCTCAAGGGCTAAGCTTTTAGGTTAGAAAGAAACCTCAAGAATCGTTTTTAGGTGATCGACAATGTTATCCCATCTAGGTATACCACTATATAGAGGAAAGCCACAAGAGATTTTTTTGTTCCCTTCTACATTGTAGAAGTTCGAACCATAAACCTCCCGTTCAACTAGTTAGGCTCGCATTCTCCAATTCTCCACTTTCACTACAAAGACGGACAAAACTCTTAGGGTAGAGAGAAAATAGTTCGAACCATAAACCTCTCGTTCAACTAGTTAGGCTCGCATTCTCCAATTCTCCACTTTCACTACAAAGACGGACAAAACTCTTAAGGTAGAGAAAAAATCTAGAGAGTCATTCTTAGTTGACCGACAATGTCGTCCTATCCAAATATACCACTATCTAGAAAGAAGCCATAAAAGTTAATGGGACCAGGCTGGCCTTCTCCACTTACACTACAAAAACGGACTGTTATTTTACCTTATTCAACCATACTTTAATTAGGAAAAACATAATATACAATCTAACTCTATAACATTTAATTTTTAAACTTTTATTTAAGTCTATTTACGTCCAAAATCTTTAAGCGTAAACCACTCAAGTTATGCCATTAAACCTCTATTTATTATATGGGAAAAGGTCGCTTGGGACTTTTATTTCTTTGGAATAATGATGGTTTTAGAGTTTCTCAACTCCTTTTTGTTTGTCGGACCAAAATCCCAACTATACCGTGATTTTTACTTCTTTGGAATAATGGTCCTTTCGAACTTTTTCCTTTCTTATTTTTATGAACTTTATGAAGGAATTAAATTCAAATCGCGATTTAAATCGCTTCGGAAAGCTACTTCGGGTCGCAAAAATTGCTTCGGCAATTTTACTTCGGGACGGACTTCGGCGAGGGAAAGAGCTTCGGGGGAAGTACTCCCGAAGTATGTACTTCGGGGGAGAGACTTGCCGAAGTGAAACTACTTCGGGCAATTTCTTCTCGGCGCGAAAGAGTCTCGGAGGTAAAACTCCCGAAGCATCTACTTCGGGGGGAAAGCAGCCGAAGTATTTCTACTTCGAGAAGTTGGGAGTTTCGGGAGGAGGTTCGGCGGGAATGCTCCCGAACTAAAATGCTTCGGGGAAAATTACTCCCGAAGTATGTACTTCGGGGGACAACCAACCGAAGTAAAACTACTGGGAATGCTCCGTGCCGAAAAAAAAATAAACTTCTTCGGACGGGAAAGGCTGCGAAGTTCGGCAGCCCGCGGCAACCTCGGCGAACTCAAATGCCACAATGTGCTTCGGCACAAACAATTAAACTCGGCTCCTTTTCTGGATCGAACGGGTGCTTTTCAACTTCAGGCAAACCCTAGCTAAGGGATGTCTGCGGATAGAAAAATATTACGGGACAAGAAACAAATACGCAGAGACGTAAATTTGCAGAATAAATATTATATTAAATATAGTGCCGATTTACAAAGCTTCCTTCTAAAGCAAATACAAACTTCTGCAAGTAAAGACTTTGCAGGATAAACACAAAAGACAACTCTGGGAGGCTGCTGCTCCCAACTCCAGCAATCTGCTGCTCTGTTCCTCTGCTACTCGAAACCCTAGCTGCGGTTGTTCTAGGCTTTCAATCTTCTCTGCTCCTCTTCTTCTTCTCACTTCCTCATAACTTACTAAATGTCAAATAGCCTCAATATTTATAGGCGAGGGATGAGGACAAAATGCGGGATAATCTCACCAACCCGCTGACAGAAATTAAATGCCGAAGTGGCTTTCCGACCAACTGTCGGACGACCCCAGCTACTCGCACGCTTGGACAGTTAATGTCCCGATTTGCGCGCCTGCATTCCGCTTCGACTGATTTTCGCTTCGGAGGGCAACTTGTTCTTACTTCGCGACGAAATGCTTTCAACGGCCGAGTCAAATTTGCTTCGGGTCGAAACGTGTTTCGGGGGCTGCCAAAATGTCCTTCGCGTCGAAGCATTTTTCGAAGGTGTTTCGGAAGTGCTTCACGTCGAATCTCCTTTGGGCGTGAAGTTAGATTTAATTTTTCTAACACCCTCCTTTAAATCAAACTTCACACGTTCTCTGACGCCCAGCATATCTCATAGTCTGGCAAAGTCCTCCTTCAAGGGCTTCGTGAAGATGTCAGCCAGCTACTCCTTCGACCTACAGAACTGCAACTGTACTTCACCGAATTTTACCAGCTCTCTGATGAAATGATACCGAATGTCTATGTGCTTCGTCCGGCCATGGAAGACTAGGTCCTTTGAGAGCGCGATGGCAGAGTTATTGTCACAAAATATTGTTGTTGCTGCTTCCAACGGATGCTGTAGTTCACTCAAAACTCTTTTCAGCCAGATTGCCTAGCAGGCTACTAAGGTGGCAGCAACATACTCTGCCTCTGCTGTAGATAGAGCCACAATTGACTGCTTCTTCGAGGACCAAGAGACGACTCCGGATCCAAGATGGAAGGCATTCCCCGAAGTGCTCTTCCTGTCATCTACGCTACCAGCCCAATCGCTATCGGTGTAGCCAATTAACTCCAGCTGGTCCTTTCTGGCATAATGGAGTCCATGGTTCCTTGTGCCATTGACATATCGCAGGATTCTCTTGCCTGCTTGCCAGTGAGTGTCTTTGGGTGACTCCATGAACCGACTGATTAAACTCACAGCGTACATCAAATATGGCCTTGATGCAGTCAAGTACATCAGGCTTCCAACTAAACTTTTATAGAGAGTTGGGTCAACACTTCTGTTGTTGTCAGTCTTGCTCAGCTTGACGCCAGTGGCTGCCGGAGTGATGGCAGGCTTGCTATCCTCCATCTTAAACCGCTTTAGGACATCCTTTGCATACTTGCCCTGAGAAATGAAGATGTCATCTGCTAATTGGTCAACTTCAATACCAAGAAAAAATTTCATCAGCCCCATGTCAGTCATTTCAAACTCAGACTTCATGGCTATCCTAAACTGCGCGAATAGGCTACTTCTATTGCCAATATATATGAGATCGTCCACATACAAATAGACGATTATCATTTCACCCTCTGCGTTTGTCTTCAGGTACAGGGTGTGCTCATATGGGCATTTTTGGAACCCATTCTCCTAAAAATAGTCGTCAATACGGCTGTACCATGCCCGGGTGCTTGCTTCAACCCATACAGGGCCTTCTTCAGCTTCAGGACCTTGTCCTCTTGTCCTTGCACTTCATAACCGGGTGGCTGGTCTATGTAGACCTCTTCTTCCAACACTCCATTCAGAAGGCATACTTGACATCCATCTAGTACACGCTCCATCCCTTTTGAGCTGCTAGTCCCAGAATCATCTTGATTGTGTCAAGTCGGGCTACAGGTGCGTACACCTCATGATAGTCAACTCCTGACTTCTGCTTGTAGTCGTTCGCCACTAATCTAGCTTTATGCCTGTCAACTTCTCCTTGGGCGTTAAACTATGTTTTATACACCCACTTGACCCCAATGGTCTTCTTCCCTGCTGGAAGAATTGTCAGCTGCCATGTCTCATTTTTCTCAATGGCTGTTATCTCCTCATCCATCACATTCACCCATGTGCAATTCTGACTTGCCTCTTCAAACTCCACTGGATCACACTCCATAAATAGGGCAAAGTCAGAGTATACCTCATAAATATCTTGCAAGCTCCGAGTCTTCACAGGTGTTCTCAGGTTGTGAATTTTGCTTGCAAGTGAAGGTGATTGGGATGATGTGGCTATGCTACTGTTGGCACCACTGTTGCTGCTTGAAGGTACAGGTGGCTGCACACTATCTTCCTCCAAGTTTACAGGTTCAGCAACAGCTGGTTCAGCCGACTCACCTCTCGATTTCCAGTCCTGTGCTTCATCCTCCAAGAACTTCACATCTCGGCTGATGACAAGTTTCTTTGTCACAGGGTTGTACAGTATGTATGCCTTTGCTGGTTCGCTGTACCCTGTGAAGATGCATCTTTCAGCTTTGTCATCCAGCTTCTGCCTTTTCTCATCTGGAACATGTGCATATGCAATGCACCCGAAAACTCGTAAATGAGTTTTGTCTCTCACACTCTTGGTAGGACATTGGTTCAACAGATAAACTACACATGACACAGCTTCTGCCCATAACTCATGTGGCAAAATTTTTGCCTTTAGCATGCTCTATGCCATCTCCATGATTGTTCTGTTCTTCCTCTCAGCTACACCATTCTCGTCGCGTGTGTATCTCGGCAATGAACTCGCCTCCGAATTCCATGCTGCTTGCAGAAGTTGTGGAATTTGTTGGAGATGTATTCTCCTCCTCCATCAGTTCTGAGAGTCTTGACATAATACCCGCTCTGTTTCTCAACCAGAGCCTTGAACTCCTTGAACTTTCCAAATGCCTTTGACTTCAACTTGATGGGATAAATCCAGGTCTTCCGGCTGAAGTCATCAATGAAAGTTAGGAATAATTTGTTGTCGGCATATGAGGTGGTCTACATGGGACCACAAATGTCTGAGTGCACCAGCACCAATGGCCGTGATGCTCTCCAAGACTGTCCTACAGGGAATGCGTCCCTGTGCTGCTTGCTGACAAGGCAACCTTCACAAACTTGGTTCGGCTGCTCAATAAGGGGTAAACCCTTCACCATCTCGCTTCCTATGCAGCAAGTTCAGGCCACTGAAACTCAGGTGACTGAATCTGAGATGCCACGGCTAGGTAGCATCTTTCACAACTGCACTCAGAGACATCAAAAATTCATTCTGAATCTGTAGCGGAAACATCTTGTTTTTCGTCATGGACACTGTTGCGATTTGTCCATGGACTTTGTCTCTGATGGAACAGACACCATCTTTGAATAGTATAGTGTGCCCCTTCTACACAAGCTATCCAACACTAAGCAGATTGTGTTTCAACCCTGGCACATAATAAACATCACAAATTGTTTTTCTTTCACCGTGCCGGGTGCGGATGGAGATTTTGCCTTTCCCCATCACGGGAACTTTGTTGTTGTTCCCCATATTGACTTCGAACTGGACTGTTTCATCCAGTTGTGAGAACATCTCTCTGTTCCCAGTAATGTGGTTGCTGCACCCACTGTCAAGATACCAGATGTTCTTCTTGCTCTCCTCCTCAACACTGCAAGTCAGCAGCACATTTCCTCCTGCCGCATTTTCGGCTTCCTCCGTATAATGGGCTTGCTACTGATTCTCGTTCGCCATTTTTTCCTGCACTGTGAGGCATAATGGCCGAACTTATTGCAGTAGTAGCAATGGACCTTTGACATGTCCTTCTGTTGAGAGCTTCCTTGCTGATTTTTGCCAGTGCCTCTTCCTCCATGCTGATGAAAGTTGCAACTGGGCTCGTTGTCATGAGGGTTTGTCCTCCCTCCTTGCTTGTTACTTCTCCCACGTCTGCTTTTGCCTCTTCCTCCTTGAGAACTAGAAGCGCTGTGGTGGAAGTCTTGTCTTCCGCTGTCTCGGACTGAGACTTGTGCTTTGAAGGCTTGCTCCAAAGAGGACTGAGTTGAGCGGCTCAGCCTCTGCTCATGTGTCTGCAGGGAATCCATGAGTTCGTCCACCGAGAGGATTGTCAAATCCCTTGACTCCTCAATTGCGATTACCACAGAGTCGAACTTTGTTGGCAGACTTCGCAAAATTTTCTCCACGATCCTTTGATTCTGCACAATTTCACCATTCAATCGCATCTGGTTGATGACATCTGTCGTTCGGGTGAAAAAGTCGCTCATGGTCTCTAACTCGCTCATCTGCAGGTTCTCGAACTGCCTCCTGAGCATCTGCAATTTTACAAACTTGACTTTTTTGGTGCCTTGGTACGAACTTGCCAAAATTTCCCAGGCCTGCTTGGCCTTGGTGACTGATGCAATCCGCGGGAAGATGGTTTCCTCAACCGCTTGCATGATATAAAATAGGGCTTTCTAATCTTTCTTCCGATTTTACTTCAAAAGATCTTTATCAGCTTGGGAGAGGGCGGCCAGTGCTGCTGCATCTGCCGGCTCCGAGTATCCATTCTCAACCAAGTCCCACAAATCCTGAGACCCGAAGAGGATATTCATCTGGATGCTCCAATAATCGTAGTTCTTACCATTAAATCGCAGGATCTGCAACTGCAGCGAGTTTCTCTCGGAAGCCATGCTTCTATCTCCGTGTCACGACAACACAGCTCTGATACCAATTTGAAGGAATTAAATTCAAATCGCGATTTAAATCGCTTCGGAAAGCTACTTTGGGTCGCAAAAATTGCTTCGGAAATTTTACTTTGGGACGGACTTCAGCGAGGGAAAGGGCTTCGGGGGAAGTACTCCCGAAGTATGTACTTCAGGGGAGAGACTTGCCGAAGTGAAACTACTTCGGGAAATTTCTTCTCGACGAGAAAGAGTCTCGGAGGTAAAACTCCCGAAGCATCTACTTCGGGGGGGAAAGCAGCCGAAGTATTTCTACTTCGGGAAGTTGGGAGCTTCGGGAGGAGGTTTGGCGGGAATGCTCCCGAACTAAATGCTTCGGGGAAAATTACTCCCGAAGTATGTACTTTGGGGGACAACCAGCCGAAGTAAAACTACTTCGGGGAATGTTGCGTGCCGAAAAAAATAAACTTCTTCAGACGGGAAAGGCTGCGAAGTTCGGCAACCCGCGACAACCTCGATGAACTCAAATGCCACAATGTGCTTCGGCACAAACGATTAAACTCGGCTCCTTTTTTGGATCGAACGGGTGCTTTTCAACTTCGGGCAAACCCTAGCTGAGGAATGTCTGTGGACAAAAAAATATTACGGGACAAGAAACAAATACGCAGAGACGTAAATTTGCAGAATAAATATTATATTAAATATAGTGCCGATTTACAAAGCTTCCTTCTGAAGCAAATACAAACTTCTGCAAGTAAAGACTTTGCAGGATAAACACAAAAGACGACTCTGGGAGGCTGCTGCTCCCAACTCCAACAATCTGCTGCTCTGTTCCTCTGCTACTTGAAACCCTAGCTGCGGTTGTTCTGGGCTTTCGATCTTCTCCGCTCCTCTTCTTCTTCTCATTTCCTCATAACTTAATAAATGACAAATAGCCCTAGTATTTATAGGCGGGGGATGAGGACAAAAGGCGGGATAATCTCACCAACCCGCTGACAGAAATTAAATGCCGAAGTGGCTTTTCGACCAACTGCCGGACGACCCCAGCTACTCGCACGCTTGGACAGTTAATGTCCCGATTTGCGCGCCTGCATTCCGCTTCGGCTGATTTCCGCTTCGAAGGGCAACTTGTTCTTACTTCGTCACAAAATGCTTTCAACGGCCGAGTCAAATTTGCTTCGGGCCGAAACGTGTTTCGGGGGCTGCAAAAATGTCCTTCGCACCGAAGCATTTTCCGAAGGTGTTTCGGAAGTGCTTCGCGTCGAGTCTCCTTTGGGCGTGAAGTTAGATTTAATTTTTCTAACACTTTATACGCTACCATTTCGTAAGCCTAAGCCAATGAATTATTAATGAGAACAGGAGAGGAAAGGGCAAATATTCTGAACTACCTCGAGTATGGTATCTTTTTCAAGAAAATGGAACCTGAAAATTCAAAAGTTAACCAAAAAGCTGATATTGGTCCCCCATCCACCTTGTATAAATTATTATTTTATTTTTTATAAATTATTATTCAATTTAAAAAAAATAAAGAAACCACTAAATCTAAAGGGTGAAATTTATTTTATTTTTGGAAGGCCATGCGTGTATTTTAATTATTAGAAGCATGTTTTAAATTTGCATTAGAACGTAAGGAATAGTAAGTCTCAAACATCTAAGGGTGGGCTTAAATTAAATAACTAATAATTAATTAAATCCATCAACTAAGTTTTAAGTTTTGGTTATTGCCTAAAGATTTATATTGACAGGTATAAGGTTTTGTGTTTTTGATACTGTACTGTCTACTAATAAGATAAGTACGCAACTTGACATAAATAATAAATAGATAGCTTTTGAACTTTGACTTAAAAAAGCATCTTCATTTATTGACAGGTTCTTCTACATAGCTTTGAAAAGTATATATTGAATGGTGTTGGACTTCTGGTTAAAATCCCCAAAGAGTACATTTTAAAATTATAAACAAAACAAGTCTCGTTTATTAAAATTTTGTACAATTTTTTATTGGGGACAACTCACAACCTTTTGGTTTTTTTAGTAATGCTTTTTATATACATCCACCATGGGATTGAATCCGGGTCAATCACCGATAATGCAAGTGGTGTACTTATCGGTAGACCACACTCACTAGGATTGACTTTTTTTTAGATATCTAAGGTTCAAATTATGCATATTTTTGATTATTGTATAATTTTTTTGGACGAAAAAAATAAGTTTACGTTAGATTAAATTAAGATAAAAACCTTCACAATAAAAAAGTGGGTGAGTTAACACACCCTAGGGGGAATCAAACTAACTCTCATTGACAAGGGTTATAAAACAAAGCCGCCAACAAAACACAAATTTACCAATCATGATCATTGATGATCATTGCATCAAGGAAAGCATATCATATGGAGTAATGTACCTTTGTGTGTTGTCTTGCATAAACTGCTAGTGATTATGGGATAGGAATCCATCCCTCTGCATCACGATTAAGGCCTTCAGTACCCACGTTGCTTCAACCAAAAACTGGCTCAGGTGAAATTGGTTGAACATCATCCCACCCCCCAACTTGGCAGGATAAACAAGCAATGTCAACATAAGGCCGCTTCTTGACTAGCAAGGGCTAGGACTAGTGCCTATCTGCGGGAGCACTTCTTGCATATGACGAAGGTCAACGACGAGAGTGGGATAAAAAATACTCCTAATAAGAGCGCTCTGGGGGATCTAGTTGATTGTACATGAAGCATTGGTCTAGTGTGCGTTGGAAATTACCATCAGTAAAAGTTAAAAAAAATAGATTTTACTTGGGGTAAAGGTAACTTACCTTTTACCTTACCTGGACGGCAGTGGACGGCAGCATTTGGGCGGCAAGAGAATTCCTTCCATCCTTCTTTTCCCCCAATTTCTCCTTTCTCCCTTTCTTTCTCGAATAGGTTAATTACCGCCTATTTAATCTATGTAACCTAAGTTTGAAGGTTAATGCAATTAGTTCTTTTTCAACCACACTCACCTTTCACATTTGGTATCAGAGCGGCGCGATTCCCGAGGCGGTGGGGCCCGCAGTTCGAGGCGACGGCACGGATCCCGAGGCAGCCTGCAGGAGCCGAGGCGACACGGATCCCGAGGCGGCCCGTAGGAGCTGACTGGCATGTTTTTCGAGGCGCTGGTGGAACTGGACGACGCGGCCCGCAGGAGCAGCAGATCGGCACGATTCTCGAGGCGCTGTTGACGTGGCAGCCCGAGGCACGATTCTCGAGGCACTGTTGACGTGGCAGCCCGAGGCACAGTTGACGTGGCAATCTGCTGCACGTGGCCCGAGGCATGAGATCGACGTGGCGCGATGCGTGGCGACGTGTAACTGGCGTGCGGCCCTAGGCGAGGTGACGTGGCGCTGGTGCGCGGCCCGAGGAGGGTGACGTGTCGATCCGCAAAGTGTGTGACGTGGCGCTGGCGCGCGGCCCGAGTGGCGACGTGGCAAAAGGAACCTGCGTGTTCGTGACTGCCCGCAGGCAGTCAAAGCACTGTGTGTGCTTTGTTTGTTTTATATAACAAATACATCGCCCTGTGGGCGATGTGGGACTAATAGTCCCAATAAAAACATTAGCTTCGCGCCGAAGCGCGAAGCCAACAGTAGCTTCGCGCTCGACGCGAAAGCTAAGGGTCGGGGAGCTCGCTTAGCTCCCGGATCAGCCCGGGTAGCGCAGCGGCTACCCTCAGACCTGACACCCGCGAGGTCGCAGGATCGACTCTCGGCGGGGTCAATAGATAATTAAAAAAAATTTATAAGAAAAAACTAAGGAATAGTTTAAAATTAAAAAATATAATAATTTTTTTTAGTTTTTTAAACTGTTCATTAGCTTTTATAAAAAAAAAAATTTTTAGTTGATTGAAATTTCCTGAAAGGAAATAAATGTGAAGTTTTTTTTTAGTTGATTGAAATTTCCTGAGAGGAAATAAATGTAAAGTTTAAAAAAAAAAAAAAAACTTAGAAAGTTAATTTTTTTTTTACTATTTCCTAAGAGGAAATCTTTGTAAAAGAAAATTTCTGGGAAATTTTCTTAAATGATAAGATCGGAAGGTTGTTATCATGCCCTCTGCAAGTTGTTACTGAGAACAACTCCTGAAAACTTTGATAGGCATGTGAAAACACTAGGACTTAATACAGTTTTTTCACAGTTGCAAAACGCGGTTATTGCACACCAGAGAAATCCTGATCAAGGATACGAAGCAGATTCAGAAGATAACTCCTTTGGCAGCAAGTTTGAACAATCTGACACAGTTGCAATTGCTTCACAAGGATCCGAATATACTCATTATAGTAATTCAGTTGAAATCCTACAACCTCCTTCTCCTGAAATAATATTGATCAGTGACGATGATGAACAAGTCGCTGACAATTTTGTAATTTCTGAACAAGTTTGAGTTGTTTATGATTGTAAATCAAGCAGGGCTTGATAGTTTGTAAAGTCTTTTTTGCAATAAGACTATAAAAGAGAGGTTTTTTGTTTTAGTAGATAAAAATGGGATCACATAATAATCTACCAATTCCCGAATTCAGTGGGGATAATTATGAGTACTGGTCCATCAAGATGAGGACATTACTCATCGAAAAAGGACTATGGGATATTATTGAAGACGGTTACATTGCTCCAACAGATTGGACTACCTTAAGTGCAAATGATAAGAAGATCTACAAAGATGCATAGAAAAATAATTCATTTGCCTTATACCATCTTCAATCAGCATTAGATCCAAGTATCTTTCCGAGAATTGCATCTTACTTAACTGCTACAGATGCATGGAATGCCTTGAAAGAAGGATTTCAAGGAAGTGATAAAGTAAAGCAAGTCAGGCTTCAGACCTTGAAAAGAGATTTTGAAAATCTCAGAATGAAGGAAAATGAAAGAGTTGGAGACTATTGTGTTCGTGTTAAAGCAGTAGTTGATATGATGCAAACTTTAGGTGAAGACACAAAAAATGAAACAATTGTGAAGAAAGTGTTGAGAACACTTCTTCCTAAGTGGAATCACATTGCAATCATAATTGAAGAATCCAAAGATCTTTCTACTCTTACATTTGATAGTTTGATTGGATCATTAACATCACATGAAGAGCGACTTCAAGGTGCACCTTCAACAAGCTATGGAGGTGATGACAAAGCCTTCACTTCGAATGAAAGTGCAAGACGAGGACAAGGAAGAGGCCGAGGCAGAGGACAACAACAAAGAGGCAAGGGCCAAAGCAACTCCTATAGAGGAGGTAATCAAAACAGAGGTGGAAATCAAAACAGAGGAGCCAATCAGAACCAAAGCGGCAATGCAGGCCATGGAAATCAAGGACGAGGAAGTAACAAGACTAAAACAGCTTGTTTCAATTGTGGGAAACAAGGCCACTTCGCTCGGGACTGCTGGTCAAAGTCTTCAAAAGATCAAAGCAGTCAATATGGCTCATTCTACGGAGAAGAAGAAGGTCCACCAAATCTTTTTCTCTCTTATGGACAGCCAGATCAAAATCTAAATGATACATGGATTTTGGATACTGGTTGCTCCAACCACATGAGTGGCAAAGAAAATCTCTTTGCTACATTAGATTCAAATTACAAATCTCAAGTTAAGTTAGGGGATAATAAATCCTTGCAAGTTGAAGGCATAGGAGCTATGGAAGTTCCCACAAAAGAAGGTATTAAAAATGTGAATGACATATACTATACTCCACAACTACAACACAATTTGTTAAGTGTTGGCCAAATGATGGAGAAGCATTACAAATTAGTTTTTGATGAAAGAAAATGTACAATCTTTGATAAAAACAATTGTAACCGGGTCATCACAGAAGTCCCTATGACAAAGAATAGGTTGTTCCCTCTAAAGTTTGGTGAGCCAGGGGGAGCTCAACTTGCAAACATTGCTATTTCAAATCCAAGTGAATTGTGGCACTTGAGATATGGTCACCTCAATTCCGCTAGCTTGAAAATGTTAACATCACAAGCTATGGTGACAGGACTACCAAAAATTCCAGAACATAAAAAGGTATGCGAAGCATGTGCTTTGGGAAAGCACTCCAGAACGAAGTTTCCAAGAGGCCGAGCGTGGAGAGCAAGCTATCCTCTTCAGCTAGTACATTCGGACATCTGTGGTCCAATGCAAACAAAGAGCCTTGGAAACAATTCTTATTTTCTAACATTCATAGATGATTATTCTAGAATGTGTTGGCTGTATTTTCTGAAACACAAAGATGAAGCATTTGATTGCTTCATAGACTTCAGAAATAATGTAGAAAAGCAAAGTGACTACTATGTCAAATGTCTTCGCACTGATAAAGGAGGAGAGTACTCCTCAAATGAATTTCTTCATTATTGTAAGCAAAATGGGATAAAAAGGCAGTTCACCACTGCCTACACCCCACAACAGAACGGTGTGGCTGAGAGAAAGAACCGCACCCTTGTTGAAATGGCACGAACAATGCTTCAGGCAAAACATCTCACAAACAGCTATTGGGCAGATGCAGTGAGAACAAGTGCATATATTCTAAATAGAAGTCCGACTTCTAGTTTAGATGGTATCACTCCTTATGAAGGATGGTACGGTAAGAAACCAAATGTCAAACATTTCAGAGTATTTGGTTCTTTAGCTTATGCACACATTCCTGACGAGACGAGAAAGAAGCTTGATCCAAAGAGTCAAGCATGTGTTTTTGTAGGGTATTGTGATTCAACCAAAGGGTATAGATTGTACAATCCCACAACACATAAAATCATTATCTCCAGGGATGTAATTTTTGATGAAGGGGGAGAATGGGGTCATAAAAAATTTGTTGATTTTGACTCTAATTTAGAAAGTACCACATTAGTACCTCCCATAATGGTACAACCCAAGAAAAGCAGTGTAAAAAGTCCTCCTCCACAAATTCCACATCAGGAAACTTCATCAAGTACATCAAGTGGTACACCAAGTCCAAGAAGGAATTTGTTGGCACCCCCAAATTCTCCAAAACGATTTCAAAGATCTGTAAGCGCTCCAAGTCCGATGGATATTGATTCAGTTTCTCAAAGGAAAGAGACAAATAGAGGAAAGCGCATACTACAGAGTCATCCATCTTCTCAAATGTTGGATAGGAATTTCCAACAAAGATACACTAGGAGTCAAGCTAGTGAGATGGATGACATTTTGTCAAGACTTGAAAATCTTCAAATGTCAGGGGATGATGAGTCTCATGAACCAAGGGGTGATGTAGTCAATTATGCTTTGTTGGTTGCTGCACAGCTAGAACCTTCTAGCTATGAAAAAGCATGCACTGAAAATATATGGCAAGATGCCATGGAAGAAGAAATATCCTCAATTAAAAAGAATGATACTTGGGAGCTTGTGAAGCTTCCCAAGGGAAAAAAATGTGTTGGATGTAAATGGGTCTATAAGACCAAATTCAATGCTGATGGGAGCATTGAAAGGCACAAGGCGAGATTAGTAGCTAAAGGTTTTACTCAGAAATATGGAATAGATTATGAGGAAACCTTTGCTCCAGTTGCTCGACAAGAAACAATTAGAACTGTTCTTTCCTTGGCAGCCCATAAAGGATGGAAAATTCAACACATGGATGTGAAAAGTGCATTTTTAAATGGATACCTGACAGAAGAGGTGTATGTTCAACAACCTCAAGGTTTCCAAGAACCAGGAAAAGAGAACCTTGTTTATAAATTGAAAAAAGCACTTTATGGCCTCAAGCAAGCACCAAGAGCATGGTACTCACGAATTGACGGCTATTTCAGCAAATATGGTTTCACAAAAAGCAAGAGTGAACCAACACTATACTACCTGAAAAATGGAGTAGATATCCTCATAGTTTGTTTATATGTGGATGATCTAATATTCATGGGTAGTAATGATAAAATGAATATGGAGTTCAAAAACTCCATGATGAATCAGTTTGAGATGAAGGATCTCGGATTAATGAGATACTTTCTAGGAATGGAAGTACATCAATCAAAGAATGGGATCTTCATATGTCAACAGAAATATGCTCATGACATGATCAAGAAATTTGCTATGCAGCAGTGCAAATCAGCTGCAACACCAACCGGACATGGAATCCAGCTAAGCAAAGAAGATGGAGCACCAAAAGTTGACTTGACCAATTTCAGAAGCATGGTTGGGAGTTTAATGTTTCTCACCAACACTAGGCCAGATATACAAGTATCGTTGTTTCTCTTGTATCACGATTTATGGCATGCCCATCCGAGCTGCATCTTCAAGCAACCAAACGAATTTTACGATATGTAAAAGGTACATTGGATTTTGGAATCCATTACCACAAGTCTAACTCTGTGAAGTTATTTGGTTATAGTGACAACGATTGGGGCAGTAATATAGATGACAGAAAATCTACATCAGGGAACTGTTTTAGTCTAGGATCAGGACTAATAACTTGGAGTTCCAAGAAGCAATCTGTTGTAGCATTATCATCTACAGAAGCTGAGTACATAGCCATTACTCATGCAAGTACTCAGATCCTCTGGTTGAGGAAAATCCTTGAAGAGATTGGCGAAAAACAAATTGGTCCAACCAAACTGAATTGTGATAATATAAGTGCCATACAGTTGGCATATAATCCGATCCACCACAAAAGGTCAAAACACTTTGATATGAAGTATCACTTCATAAGAGATATGGTGGAACAGCAGACAGTTGAGCTTCAATATTGTAGCACTTTGGATAATCTAGCAGACATCTTCACCAAAGGCATGGCTAAAGCTCAATTTATAAAGCTGAGAGACTATATAGTTAGTCCTCTCAACTTTAAGGGGGAGAATGTTGGAAATTACCATCAGTAAAAGTTAAAAAAATAGATTTTACTTGGGGTAAAGGTAACTTACCTTTTACCTTACCTGGACGACAGTGGACGGCAGCATTTGGGCGGCAAGAGAATTCCTTCCATCCTTCTTTTCCCCCAATTTCTCCTTTCTCCCTTTCTTTCTCGAATAGGTTAATTACCGCCTATTTAATCTATGTAACCTAAGTTTGAAGGTTAATGCAATTAGTTCTTTTTCAACCACACTCACCTTTCACAGTGTGCCATAAGAACTTGCAGGTGATCCAAATCCATAGTAATTTTGTTGGCTTGAGTACATATTTGTAGCCACATGTCACTAAAAATTTCTAATTTATCAGCATGAGTAAATGTGATAGAAGGTGTATACTGTTTAAAATAAAAAATTTTACGGGCCTTCCAAATATGAATGAGCAGGCTAATCTTGAAAATCTACCACACTTCAAAAAGTGGGAAAAAAATCTTGGGGCCAAGAAACTCTTGTAGTTTTAAATGGGGAAAAAAAATGAAAGAACCCATTCCTAAGCTTGCCTAGATCTTCTGCAATTCTAAAATAGGTGATTACAAGACTTGGATACACCACAAAAAGGACATTTAGGATCAGGAATTCCAAGGTTCTTCAAACGTTCCCCCAAGGGAAGGCCTTGAAACAACAAGCTCCATGTAAAAAAATATTGCTTAGGCTCAACATAGGTAGCCCAAACATTCTAAAATATAGAATTCCATCTAGTCCTTGTAGAAAATAAATCCCAATGTTTATTGAGCTTAGGCACTAGAGGAAGATGAGGAGATAACCATTTATACCCCAAATGAGTCTTATAATTAAGCAAAGGAGTGTCAACATGTCATCTCTAGTCAGACCACCAAGGACACTACGAGCGAACACCAATCTTGTGCAACATAGAAAAATATATGAAAGCAATAACAACATCATAAGTATCTTTGTTTGCACCATTCAGCCTAAAGGTGCATTTGAACTCATTCCATGAGATCTAATCCTTGGTCTAGTGAGAAAATAAATCAGCTATTGTAACAATACCCTTTTTGAAAAATTGTTGAGCATGAATCCATTGCACTCGAGCTAAGGGAGAACCTTGATGAAGAAATACAGGGGACCACCAAATATTTATAGAATTGATGGATAAGCCTTTATGGAAGCCATATCCTCTCCAAAATATCCAAGGAGTGAGTTGCTACCAAACTTTCCATTTACTTTTAATAACAAAAGATCCAAAAATCTTAACAAAAACTGGAGCAAGAATGAGAGATAAAATATACAGCCCTCTCCATGCTATACAGTTTAAGAGAAGACCATAGGAAATTAAATGTCAAACTAGAACTTTCAATATTCAGGTCCCCTCAGAGCCCTGACCACCCACTTAGCACACAGAGCAATACCTTATTGTCTATAGTCCAGCAGACCCATTCCACCAGATTATCTAGGAAAACAACAAATATCCCAGGAAACTCTATGAAATTCCTTTCTATTAGAAGAATTATTCTAAATAAAATCTCAAAGGAGTTTATCAAGCTTCTTATAGCAATTCTATGAAGGAACCCAACAAGAGGAATATTATACATGAGTGGCAGCTAAAACTTCAGAGAAAATATGAAATTTACCTGCTAATGAAAACTTCTTAGTAAGCTAGAAATCAAGTTTATTTTCAACTCTTTAAAGCACATAATTCCAAATATGAGCAGGGGAGCCATGAAAGGTAAGAGGAATACCAAGAAAATTAAAAAATTCTCCAAGAGGGATCCAATTCTAATGATACACTTGAAGCCAAGGTAGTATAGGTAAGGGAGACTATCTGAAGTAGGAGGTTTTCCTCCATTGTATGCTAGAACCAGAGTCTATGTAAAAGGTGTTCAGATAAAATAGAGCATTAGAAACAAATTGCTCCTCTTCCCTTATAGTAAGAAATGAGTCACCAACAAAGTGACCATTAAAAGTTATTCTTGATCATTCTGAAGAGAAATTCCTTTAATAAGACCTGCAAAAGCTTGATGAGCTAAAAGATAGTTGAAGGATTCAGCAACAAGCACATATAAAAAGGGAGCAATAGGACACCCTTGATGAAAAAACCTAAAAATACCCACTACTTCAGACTATGAATTGTTTCGATTGAGAATAGCTGAAGCATATTTGAATAACATAGCAATAGTCTGAATGAAAACTGGACCAAATATTAAAGCTTTGAGCATAATAAGAATGAATCTATATTCAATGTAGTCATAAGATTTCTCAAAATCAATTTTAATAAAAAGAATGTTCTAGTTTGACATCCGGTCCCATTCCATGCCCTCCTAGATAGCCAAAATATTATTGAGGATGTACCTTCCTTGAATAAATCTAGTTTGCTCTTATTTGACTATCAAAGGAAGAAGAGGCCTAAAGCGAAGAGCTAAAGCTTTGACAATGATATTGTAACTAAAATTTAACAAAGTAATAGGCCTCCAATTACTGATAAACTTTGGGTCCCATTGCTTGGGTATGAATTTGATATTTCCCTTGTTAATAATTGCTCCCAAACAGCCTACTCGAAGAGCCTCCAAATAAACTTTATGTAGATTAGGACCAACTAAGTCCCAAAGACCCTTGTAGAACTCATAGGGAAAGCCATATAGACCTTGCACTTTGTCATTTGTCATTTGAGATAATGCATCCTCTAGATCTGTAAGGGAGAGTATTTTATCACACCCTGCTCTTTGAGACTCTGAAACCTTAACTGGTACAACTACCATACAAGTTGCCAGTGCTTGCTCCCGCTTAGGGTAATAAGCTTAAGCAACAAAAACATCAGTATAGTGCTTGAAAAAAGCATCAATCATCTCAGGAAGATAAGTAAGACTTATTCCATTGTCTTGAATGGCCTTGAATTGAGTAGCTTACCTAGGAGGGTGAAGCCTTTGAAAAAATTCTTTGGTGACCCTATCACCAACTTTAAGCCAATGAATTTAGGCTTTAATTCAAGCTCCTCGAGCCTCATAAAGTTTAGCAAGTTTAATTTCATGCCTCAGCTGGGCACCATGAGACTAAAGTTCAGGATTAAATAGATAGGTCTCAAGCCCGAGAGAAGCTTTGGTTATCTCATCATGAAGGACAACATAGGAATATCTTGTGAACTGCACCCCCTTTTTCCCCAAAGTACGAAGTAGGACAATTATATGAAAAATAGTATCATTCCACCATTCTATCAAACCCAACTCTCTAGTAGGTCTAGAAACCATATTCTAGACTTTACGGATATGACAGACCATGGAAGGGTGCTGAAGAAAGCAAGTATTGAAAAAAATTATGACTTGTAGTGTCTCTAAGGTATGGATTTCATCAGCACATTAAACATGATGGGTGAATGATCGAATGTAGTGGTACCAGGAATGGTTTCCACAAATGAAGCTGAAGCATTTCTCCTATGAAAGAAAAATTGCACATGATATGAAAGCATGGCTCTATCCAGCCTTCTTAGAATTATTGCATGGCCATCCTAGAAATTGGACCATGTATACCAAAAAATTTCAAAAAAATATTGGGGAGAAAAAAAAGAATTGGGGTCTGACAAACCCAAACTTGTTTTTCATGAAGTACTAGGCCCCTCTTTCCCTAGGAGCCCATTGCATGGGAAGTTATCCTATATTGTCTACATGATTTTCAGTCATATTAAAAAAATTTCACATAATCCAAACAATGGGTGGTAAAGAAAAAACACACCACCGCCAGCGGCTACAATGCTCTTAAGTGTTATTAGAGGTATAAACATTAATAATACCAAAATATAGCCCACCAACCTAAATTAAAACCCAAAATACATGATTGGAGGGGTCCACACCCCACGAGATAAAACTTTCTTTCTACCTAGCTTCAAAAAGAATGACAGTTCTGCCTCTGCCAGGGGAATGATTGATGGCATAAAAAAAGCAACCTAGCCAAATAAAATGACAAGTACATTGCAGAATAAAGTCAAAAATCTTAATCTCTTGAAGACAAGAAGTTAGGATTACCATAAAATTAGGAGAATAAAGTAATCTCATCTTGGACCAAGTATTTGCGGGCTGGGTCCGTCATCCCTCTAAGATTCCATTATAAAAAAATCATGGAGATCGATAAAGACTCATATGTCTAGCTACATATTCAGTGTCTCTAAGGTTTAAAAGAGAATAAAAATGCTCTTGAATTACTTTCTAAAACTTTTTTTGATGCCTTTTATTATGGTGAACGAGGGATTCTCCCCGAGGTGGGCTATGGGATATGCGGCCATTAATAGAAGCCCATTCAGGTTCCATGAAGCTTGAGGAAGACTATCCATTCATATGCAAAACTAGAGAATCTGAAGACTAAGTAGGAGTAGAAGAAGTAATAACTTCAATAAAGGAAGCACTAATTGGTGGTACATTAGCAACCATCTATGAAGCCCTAGCATTGGGTATCACTGATTGTGTGGTATGCTACTCGATCACCACATCATACCCAGTTGATGCAAAAGACACAAGGGATTGAGGTGAGTTATTGGGAGCAATTGTAGGGTTTATATTCCCATTTTTACCTTATGGACTAACTTCCATTCATATTTCCACCCTTTGGAAGAAAGGATAGATCTAGTAGTAATAGGAGCTACAATCGTCTCCTTGGATTTAATATTATCTGCCATTAAAGGACAAAATTTTATCTTATGAGAAGTTGATTGGCAATGGTAACATGTGTTTGGTAGGTTTTTGTAGACAACACATTGCTTGAGCCTATAGTCACCAACTTGGAAATCAACAGTATCCCTGAGGTCTTTATAAATATTAACTTTGACACAAAAATGCTTTTGAGGGCGTGAGCCATAAAATTTATCCGTTTAACAATATAAAAATTCACAAATGGGGGCCACAAGGTTCTAAAAGTAAGGCTAGAGTGATAGAGGGAGACCAAGGAGTTCAATCCAAACCAAAAATCGTAACAAAACATCATTAGTGATAAAAAATCCTTGGTCAAAGGCTGAAAAATTAATAAGGAGCTATGAATAGACCAAGAACCATGGTTGAGGACCACTTTGGCCTGAGCAAGGTTAGAAAAATGAAACAAAAAAATCCTTTTGTGAGGTTTTGGATACCATAAACCTTGACACCATGCCAAGCTTGTTGGATCCAGTTTCAAAGGAGGGTCTTGCCAAGGATGCGACCTAGAAAATACCCTATCAGTGCATGGCTTTCTAGCCAAGAACAAGCAGTATTAAACTCACTCAACGGGATAATAACATCCTAAGAAGAAATATTACCTCATGATAAATTATGGGAATGAACTTATATGGCTTATTTTTCACCTTTAGCATCATTTCTCCCTTCTGCAGCTTTAACAGAAGTTGGAGCTGCTTGAAGAACATGTGCTTATACTGAGAAGGGGGGTGAACAGTATAAGATAATTTTTTTTGCTTTTCAATCCAATGATAACATTAACAATATTAAAGTAGTAAACATCACACAAAATATCACACACATGAGATACATGATTTAACGTGGTTCACCCAATGTGGGCTACTCCATGGAGAAAACATTCCTTATAAAATTTTCTCAAATAAATTCTCTTTGGAATTCTTTTCCTATTACAATGTTTATGGAACTCTGTGCAAAGGAGGCACCAATCCACTAATCAATATTGTGTATCTCTATCCACAAAAATCCTCCTCTACTCTGGTTGGTGATCCTCTAGAAGACTACTACCTCCATTGCACTGTCTTGTGGATCTCTCTCCACTAAATACCTCTATTCTCATTGCCCTGGCTAATGGATCTCTATCCATTGGAGAATACTATCCTCTGCTCTGTCACCTCTAAATCTTACTCTCAGCTCTGTCTCAAATCTATACTAAACTTTATCCTTCGGTCTAGCACAAATCTTATCAATATCTATCTCTAATCTGGCACAAACATGTCCTCAAATATGCACCAACCTCTATCCTCAAATCTGCCCTCAATATCTATCCTCAAATTTGTCTTGTAAGCTTACACAAAAGCTCATGCTAAAATATCCACAAGTCTTCTCAAAACTTACCTCAAATTTACTTAATAAGTTCACACTAAAACTTATCCAATCTCACAGAAACATATAGAGAATTGTTAGAGACTCAATATGCTTCATACTCACAAATACTCAATCACTTTCAACCTCTTTCTCAAATCAATCTAGAATATAGAACAATTTGTTTCACATAATTAGAACTATCATTTCAACACTTCCACTTGACTAGGTTCAACCAACTCTACTCAACCAATCACTCAATGAAACAATCCTTGCTCATAAACCCTAGTCCAAGTATATGAACACTCACTCACTTATTTCCAACAATGCTTATCAAACAATGTTTCTAGAATCAAATTTCATTCCAGAAAAACCAAACTCAAAAATGCTTATCAAACAATCCTTTTCACTCCAACTTAGCATTCACAACATTCAAAAATCACTCACTAGGAAGATGTGCCCATACCTTTTTGTTTGATGAAGAAGTGCCCTTAAAAACATGTCTTAAACATAATTTCCTTATTTACCAATTTCAATGGTTAGATGATAAAATATCACACTAACACTCAAAATATTTCTCAATTACAAAAATAATCAAACTCAAATACTCCTTATTACTCCTTTGAAATTAGCTATCATTAAAATCATACATAAAAATAATTACTTAATTACTCCTTATAATCTCCAACTTTAATCAACAACCTCCAAAATAGCATACAAGAAAATTGACCTTAATACACCTTATAAATCCAAAAATTAAATTGACATCCTCTAGAAATTAAAATTTCAAAATAATATTGCCTACCCTTTTATCTCCCTCAAATACTCAATATCCAAATTAATTTAGGCAAAAATAAACTTTATTAACCATAAAAAATATTTTATTTTTCCAACCTTAGCAAATCTGAAATAATCAAGCAACCAAGACAATTAACATCAACACATACCTTTAACACTAGCCAAAAAGGGCCTCGGTGGGTTTCAAACGTGAGGCTTCCTCCTACCGAGCACCTTATCGAGGTGCTAGCCCACCACGTGGGCTACAAGCCTTCGTGTGAAGGGGAAGGCTCAAGCCTTCCTCTTCTTTCCTTTTGATCGACACACGTAAAAATGAAAATATCGTTCTTCCTTGCAAAAAAAATGTGGTGGGTTTTGAACTCTGCTCTCCCAGCCTATCACAAGCCTTAACACAACCTACCATCACCAACTATGCTACACAACATTGTGCGAGGAAAAAGGAGCCTTGCTCCTATTTTTCCTATCCTCTAATTCCGAAAACCTTTAAACATGAAAATACTTACTCTTTTGCGCAAAAAAAATGGAGCTTTTATTTCATTGAATATGCATAGGGGATTTTTGACTTAGGATTTTCCCTCCTTTTATACATGAAGACTTCATTCCATCGGCGCTAAATCGAATTTCGAATTTGATTTTAATTTAAAACTTATAACCCACTTTAGGGTTATTTAAATTAATATAAATTAATTTATAATTAAATTAAAACTAAGTTATAATTAAATTAAATAAATTTGGAAGTTGATTAAATTAATTAATAAATTAATTTATAATAAAATTATATTAATTAATTTATAATTAATTAAAATTTTCCTTTTTAATATTATAATAATATATTATAATTATATTTGCTTGTGCCTCATCCGCCCATGTAGAGGAGTTGGAGAGCAAGTGGGTAGTTAAACCTCTCTAGTTGCTGAGAGGCCCAGGTTCAAATCTCTCGCCTCACATGTTGCGGATATGTTATGTAATGGTTCCCTCGTGGTCACAGTCTGTTTACCCCTTGTGGCCACCACCAAAAAAAAAAAAAAAAAAATATTTGCCTGTGCCTCTTCTTTTCACTTTGGACCACATATGACCACCTAGAATCAGATCTGACAATCTAGAAGCAGACTCTCCTTATTGCACTAATTACGAAACTACTTCTTCTTGCACTTCTCAATGAAACTGAATTTTGACATCAATGACCACTCACTCTTGACATCAATGACAACTCATATACTCAAAATATTCAAAAATATCTCCCTTTGTTATTGATGGCAACCCAATTATCTTTTCCAATTTCCTTAACCTTTTTCTTTTCTTCTCTCCCTAGGAAAATGCTCACCTTGACTCAATGCTCTCTCCCTAAATCAAATTTCTCCCCCTTACTCAAATCTCTCTTCGTTTGACATCAATGGCAAAGGGTCACCTTTGGGGCTCGGGGCTAAGAATGAGTCTCTTATCTTAGCCCCTCCCCCAACTCCTCTTGAGGTGGTTAATTCTGGGGTGGGACTATTACTCCTAGTTTTCCTCGAAGATACTCAAAATTCTCTTTTGAAAGTGGCTTAGTGATGATGTCTGCTATTTTATTATTTGTAGTAACATATTCCAACCTAACTTTTTTATCTGGTATCTGTTCTCTTAGAAAATAATACTTTATTAGAATGTGCTTTGTCTTGAAGTGCATCACTAAATTCTTTGAGACACTTATAGCACTTGTATTATCACATAATATGGAAATAGGATGATCATGTTTGATCTTGAAGTCTTCTAGAGTTCGCTTCATCCATAATCCCTGTGTACAACTTGCTACTGCTGCAATATACCCTACTTCTATTGTATATAAATATATTGATGCATGCTTCTTACTTAGCCAAGAGACTAAATAGTCTCCAAGAAAAAATTCTCCTCCACTTGTGTTTTTTTGTCATAAATGTTGCCATCCCAATATGCATCTGTATACCCCGTGAGTGTGAAATTATCATTTTTGGGATACTAGATCCCAAAATCCATAGTCCCTTTTAGATACCTGAGAATTATCTTTACTACTACCACATGTTTCCTTAAGTGCTACCTGAAACATTACCACTAATCTCATTGACTGCATTATGTTTGGTCTTGTAGATGTAACATACAACAAACTGCAAATCATAGATATATATAATCTCTTATCTACCTCTGGAGATTCATCATCCTTACTTAATTTACATCCTATAACCACAGGAGTACTTACTGGTTTGCAATATTCTAACTTGAATTTCTTTAGCATCTCTTTTATATACTTGGTTTGTGAAACAATTACTCCATTCTCAAATTGTGAAATCTAAAGTCCAAGTAAGAAGGAAAAATCACCAAGCATAGACATCTCAAATTCATTCTGCATGTTTTTTACAAATTCTTTACACATCTTATCATTGTTTCCCCCAAAAATGATATCATCAACATAAACAACCAAAATTAGTATATTATTCCCTTTATTTTTGACGTATAAGTTGTCCGATATTCCTTTTCTGGATCCCTATTCTTGAAGATTCTTATCCAATCTTGAGTACCATGCTCTAGGAGCCTATTTTAGCCCATACAATACCTTTTTCAATCTGCATACATAATATGGTTTACATGTTAATATGAATATCTCTAACTATTCAATATAGACTTCTTCTTCTAGAACACCATTTAGAAATGTTGATTTAACATCCATTTGATATACCTTGAAGTTTTTAAAACTTGAGAAGGCTAAGAACATTATTATGGCTTCAAGTCATGCAACTGAAGAAAATTTCTCATCAAATTCAATTCCCTCTACCTGTGCATAACCTTTGCACACTAACCTTGCTTTTTTCATGACTAACTGTCCATCTTAATTTAACTTGTTTTTGAATACCCATTTTGTACCGATCACATTTTTATCCTTTAGTCATGGAACAAGTTGCCAAGTCTTGCTTTTCTCTATCCGATCTAATTCCTTATCCATTACCTTAATCCAAAACTTATCTTCACTTGCCTTATTGAAGTATTTTGGTTCAATCTTAGATAATAAAAAAAATGCTTTTTGAGATGGTGTTACTATCCTTCTTCTTGTATGTCTTTCATCTGGATTTCCAATGATTAGATCTTTTGGATGATGCTTCTATACATACCTAGATGGAGTTTTAGGAAGAAGTCTTTGTGTTTCTTCTTCTTCTTCATCTGATTCCTCACAAAACTCTTCTTGACAACTTCCATCTTCCTAATACATAATTTGTTGAACTGGTTCTCTTGAATCTATCTTCTCATCAACTATTACATTTATAATTTTTACAATAGTGTGTGTTCTCTTGTTGAAGCATCTATAAGCTTTACTCTTAGTGGAATAACCAATAAAAATTCCCTCATCACATCTTAAATCAAACTTGCCTAAGCTTTTCTCCCCTCGTCTTATGTAGCACTTGCTTCCAAAAACCTTGAAGTGTTTTACAGTGGTCGATCTTCCTTTCCAAAGCTCATATGGATTCTTGTGATGGTTTACCCTCATTTGAGCCCTAGTGATTATATATACTGCTATGTTGACTACTTTCCTTCAAAATCCATTTGAAATCTTGGACGTATTTAACATAGCTCTAGCCATATTCTCAACAGTCCTATTTTTCCTTTCAACTACTCCATTTTGTTGAGGAGTTCTTGCAGTTGAGTATCATGTTGTTCACGAAAATCTACAAATTAATTTGAGGTAAATTCTCCTCCTATGTTAGATCTTAAATACTTAATCCTCTTGTCGATTTTATTTTAAACCCGTTCTTTAAATACTTTGAATTTTTCAAATGCTTCTGACTTATCTTTCAGGAAAGCTACCCAAACCATTCTAGAGTAATCATATATAAACCATATGAAGTAACTCTCACATTGAATACTCTATGTTATGGTAGGACCACATAGATCAGTATGTATTAGACTTAATGGCTTGGATGACATATATCATTTTGATTTAAATCTTGTTCTCATTTGCTTTCCATGTTGACAAGGTGCACAAATTATGTTTTGTGGTCTTTTTAGCTTGGGTAAATATTTGATAGCATTCTTATTGCTTATGTTGACTATGTTGTAAAAATTCAAGTGACCCAATATTCTATGCCACAACCAAATCTCATCTTCTTGTGATAGAAAACACTTTTTTCCCTTTGATCTCACTAAGCATGTATATATTATTTGGAGTTCTTGCATTTACAATGAATTTTCCATTTTATGATTTTCTTATCTCACACTTATCTGGGTAAAATGTAACCATATGACATTGATCACAAAGTTGACTTACACTTTGCAGATTATGTTTTAATGCTTTGACATATAGTACATTTCCTATTCTTGTTCTCTCATTATCTAGACTCAAATTTCCTCTTCCACCAATATTTACTGATCCATTATCACCAAAACTTACTGATCCTCTATTGGTTTCTTTTAGTACAATAAATTTATCTTTGTCTCCTATCATGTGTCTAGAGCAACCACTATCAAGATACCATTGTTCTTCTTTATCCTGGGCATGAAGGGTTGTTTTAACTAACATTGATCTATCCTTTTCATTCCCCCTTTTCTCTTTCCTAGTTGTTGAAGTTGTGTTTCTTTTCCTAGACTTAGGAAGTGTCATTTTACACCATATAGCCTTGTGCCAAAAATTATTGCATTTGTAACATATAATATCATTATCCATAAGAGGGACAAAATAATTGATATTTCTATTGACATCATTTTTTGCATAACCAATGTCGTGTACAACTCTATTTCCATATTTTTTGTAAGAAAAGGAATAGCCATGGAAGAAATTATGTAACCTGTTTGGATGCATTTGAGATTGTGTTTGAGTACCTTTTCCTTTTTGATTAACTCTCATCCATGGTTCTTCTTGGCTTTCTTCCTCTCGGATGTCTTTTCATTTTGGAGTATACTTTACTTGCTTATATTTGTTTGATGTTTTTTCCTCTTGAAGACATGACTCCTCTTTCTGTTTCCCATACTTTATATCTTGTAGCACCTTGGTCCTTTCAAATTTATTCCTTAGATAAACAATTTATACTTCCAATATTTCACATTTTGTTTCTCTTGCTCGTAATAGATCTATCATATCCTTCTCAAATTTCTTTCCCTCTTCTACCTTTATCTTGAGTTCTGTGAGACTTCGTAGAAGTTCCATATTTGCTTCTTCATCCTCTTGAATTTGTTCCTTCAAGCTTGAGTTATTCTCTCTAATCCTTTCCAAATTCCTGAGAGTAGTAAATAATTCCTCTTTTATATCAAACATGGTCTCTTCTTCATTTTCTAAAGTCATGTGTGTTTTTTATGGATCCTCCTCCAAGCTGTTAGTATTTTCATGGAGATACCCACTCTGATACCAATTGAAGAACATGTGCTTATACTGAGATGGGGGGTGAACAGTATAAGATAATTTTTTTTATATTTTAAATCCATATGATAAAATCATCAATATTAAAGCAGTAAACATCACAAAAAGAATCATACATATGAGAGACATGATTTAATGTGGTTCACCCAATGTGGGCTACTCCACGAAGAAAAAATTCCTTATAAAATTTTCTCAAATAAATTCTCTTGGGAATTATTTCTCTATTACAATGTTTATGGACATCTATCCAAAGGTGACACCAATCCCCTAATCAAGTTCATGTATATCTATCCACAGGAGAACTCCTTCTCCTCTGCTCTAGCTGGTGATCCTCTAGAAGACTATTGTCTCCACTGCACTAGCTTGTGGATCTCTCTCCATTGAAGACCTTTGTCCTCACTCAGAAGACCTCTATTCTCACTGCCCTAGCTAATGTATCTCTATCCACTGGATACTACTTTCCTCTGTTCTGTCACCTCCAAAGCTTGCTCTTAGCTCTATCTCAAATTTGTACTAAAATTTGTCCTTTGGTCTAGCACAAATCTACTCAATCTCTATCTCTGGTATGGCACAAACCTATCCTCAAATATGAACCAAACTCTGTCCTAAAATTTATCCTCAATCTCTATCCTCAAATCTGTCTTATAAGATTCCACAAAATCTCACACCAAATTGTCCACAAGTCTTCTCAAGACTTACCTCAAATCTTCTTTACAAGTTTACACTAAAACTTATCCAATCTCACAAAAACATATAGAGAATTGTTAGAGACTCAATATACTTCATACTCACAAATAGTTAATCATTTTCAACCTCTTTCTCAAATAAATCTAGAATATAGAACAATTTGTTTCACAGAATTAGAACTATCATTTCAACACTTCCACTAGACTAGGTTCAACCAACTCTACTCAACCAATCACTCAATGAAACAATCCTTGCTCATAAATCCTAGTCCAAGTATATGAACACTCACTCACTTATTTCCAACAATACTTATCAAACAATATTTCTAGAATCAACTTTCATTCCAGAAAAACCAAACTCAACAATGCTTATCAAACAATCCTTTTCACTCCAACTTAGCATTCACAACATCCAACAATCACTCACTAGGAAGATGTGCCCATACCTTTTTTTTGATGAATAAGTGCCCTTAAAAACCTGTCTTAAACATGATTTCCTTCTTTGCCAATTTCAATGGTTAGATGAAAAAATATCACACTAACACTCTCAAAATATTTCTCAATTACAAAAATAATCAAAATCAAATACCCCTTATTACTCCTTTGAAACTAGAAATCATAAAATACATACATAAAAATAATTAGTTAATTACTCTTTATAATCTCCAACTTTAGTCAACAACCTCCAAAATAACATACAAGAAAATTGACCTTAATACACCTTATAAATCCAAAAATTAAATTGAAATCCTTCAGAAATTAAACTTTCAAAATAGTATTGCCTACCATTTTGTCTCCCTCAAATACTCAATATCCAAATTAATTTAGGCAAAAATAAACTTTAGAAACCATCAAAAATATTTTATTTTTCCAACCTTAGTAAATCCAAAATAATCAAGTGACCAAGGCAATTAACATTAGTGCATACCTTTAGCACTAGCGAAAAAAGGCCCTAGTGGGTTTCGAACGTGATGCTTCCTCCTACCGAATGCCTTATCGATGTGCTAGCCCAAAATGTGGGCTACAAGCCTTCGTGCGAATGGAAAGACTCAAGCCTTCCTCTTATTTCCTTCCGATTGGTACACATAAAAATAAAAATTCCCTTCTTCCTTGAAAAATGAATACGGTGAGTTCCGAACCCTGCTCTCCCAGCCTACCGTAAGCCTTAACACAACCTTCCATCGCCAAATGTTCTACACAACGCTGTGTGAGGACAAAGGAGCCCCGCTCCTATTTGTCCTATCCTCTATCATTGAAAACCTTTAAACATGAAAACCCTTACTCTTTTGCGCACACAATTTGGAGCTTTGATTTCATCGAATATGCATAGGGGACTTTTGACTTAGGATTTTCTCTCATTTTATACATGAAGGCTTCATGCCATAAAACATCGGTGCTAAATCAAATTTTGAATTCGATTTTAATTTAAACCTTAAAACCCACTTTAGGGTTATTTAAATGAATATAAATTAATTTATAATTAAATTAAAATTAAGTTATAATTAACTTAAATAAATTTGGAAGTTAATTAAATTAATTAATAAATTATATTAATTAATTTATAATTAATTTAAATTTTCCTTTTTAAATTGCTTGGGCCTCTTCCTTGCACTTTGGACCACATCTAAAAACCTAGAATTGGATCTGACCATCTAGAAGTAGACTCTCATTTTTGCACTGATTGTGAAACTACTTCTTATTGCACCACTCACTGAAAATGACTTTTGACATCAATGAACACTCACTCTTGACATCAATGATAACTCATCTACTCAAAATGTCCAACATTGCTAATTGAACTTTATCCATAAAAAAGAGGTTCAATCCACTAAACGACGGATTAAAGTCAGCGAAAGCAATAAAAAAATTCCCTAAGAGGCATCCCACACACACTCTAGAGTGGAGAGGTAGTATGGCACAAAGAAATCGATACCCTAATGCATGCAACTTCTTACTCTTGGCTTCTTTAGACACCCATTAACATATTATAAAATTACTATTGTATAATTTTAGTTTTTAATTATTTGCAACCTAAACCTTTGTTTTTATTATACTAGAGGGATCGATAACACATTACAATTTTCTACGTCT
Organism: Wollemia nobilis; assembly: GCA_028583015.1. NCBI lineage: Eukaryota > Viridiplantae > Streptophyta > Pinopsida > Araucariales > Araucariaceae > Wollemia > Wollemia nobilis. Next base: position 8,094,185 of record JAQPPZ010002550.1, read on the forward strand.
CTTCGTGGGTTTTAATCTCTCTCATTTGCACCACTATAACCTCCAGTTGCATCAAGTAAACCTTTTACATAGCCAACTACGTTGATGTGACATACCCTCTAATACTACGGGGCCCGAGGGATTGGAACCCTGGTCTCTGTGCTCCTACAAAAGTGTTTTGACCGTTTAACTAAGCCCTCGGACCCCTAAAACTTTTCTATTCTAACGTACATACTATTATAAATAAAAAGAGTAAATAAATATCATATATATATATATAATATGACATGTAAATAATAAAATAATAAAAATAATAAATGACAATTTTGCATCAACTTGTTAAAAATAATAAAATGAGTAAATAAATTATAATAATACTTTCAGTAGGGAAACCTTAGTGGTATACCCAAGTTCAAATAATGGGGAGAGAGGCTCCCGTTATTCCCGTAGGGATTGTGGTCCCATTGTGCCATTCGTTGTACTTCACCTTCAAAAAAAATTATAATAGTAAAAATAATTGTATCTTTATTGTTGTTCGTGCAAGTGTTATTGTTGTATAAAAACATTATCGTCAATTGTGTTGTTGTTGTGTTATTATTGTATAAATGCATTATTATAAATTGCATTGTTGTTGTTGTCATCATCCAAGTGCTACTACTATTATCAATGTCATCTTGCTACTATCCTCATATTTTTGTTGTTCGACCATGTTGTTATATCAATGTCATCATATTATCATCAATTTATTGTCATTTGCGCATATTGCACTCTTGTCTTAGTGTGTCTTACAAGTGAGGTTATTATAGAAATAAGTGGTAGTTGCAAGAAACTTAAAATAAGAAAAGAAATTATTGTGGAAGGATCTGAAGATGAAGGGATGTGGCATTGGCCTTCTTGATTTTACATTTGTGTCCACTGATGAAAAAGTATAAATGTGATATATTGTAGCACGTTAAATACAACAAGAAGAAATCTAATAAAATAATATTCTTGCTTTGTTCTTTGGTTTATGAGTTTGTCATGAATTTTTTTTGCTGCTAGAAGAGATAGTCTTTTATTAGACCATGTTTTCTATATTACATTATTTTGTATTAGAGCAAGTTTTCGAAGGTTTGCAATACGTGCTCGAGGAGATATGGTACACCAAGGAAGAAGAAAAATACATGGTCTTATGCCCCAACAAACGAATATTATCAAGATGTTGAGGGTATTTACAATGAGATTAGATGTAATTAATATTGCCCAAATAGGAGGTGTTCTATTGAATATATAAGTGATAGTGAATATGAAGAGGTTGGTTACCTAGAAGCTCAAGTTGAAGAGTGGTGAAAAGAATGATAGTAGCAATAAGAGTGGTTGATTCCAACAATATCTAGCATGGGAAATAAGTTGAAGAAGGATATTCCCAATTTTAATGAAATTTTAAATTCAAAAGATTTTATAGACTAAATAATAGACATGCAAAGATTATTTTACTTTGAATCTATGGTAAACCCAAAGTGGGTCAAATTTGCATGCACACAACTAAAGGGACATGCATTTATTTGGTGGGATCATGTCCAAATGAAGAGGCAACAAAAGGGAAAAGATAAAATTCAAACTTGGGATATGTTTGTTTCCAAATTAAAATCTAAATGTTTTCTTATAGATTATCAAATTGGGTTTTTCTAGAAAATTGTAAAACCTCAAGCAAAAGAAGTTGGGAGTGAATGCGTATACGAAATAATTCTATAAATTGATATTAAGAGTAGTTCATACTACATATAATGAGGAGAATGTGGTAAGATACATCAATAGGCTATGGTTGTCCAAACAAAATAAAATTGGTATGGTTTGAATTCAAATAGTTGGAGAGGTATATCAATATGCACTCAAAGCAAAAGAAAAGTTTATCTATAATAAACAATATAATGCATGAGAGAGAATATAAAATGAAGAGGAAGAGGGAAAAAAGCTTGGGATGGAGGATACAACTTCTCACAAACAAATAGTTTCAATTGAGGTACCTAAGAAACGAATGAATCATTAAGAGGATGATGTGGATTTCATAGAGGAAGAGGGCATAATTTTTTCAATAAATGTTATAGGCACTTAGAATAAGGACATAGAGCCTGTGATTTCCCTGAAATGATACATAACTATATTACACAAGAAAATGAAGAAAGTATTACCTCACTGAAGAAAATGGAGGAACAAAAAATAAAGTCATTGTTGATGATGTTAGAAATAGCTTATATTACATTATTTGAGTCATGTAAATGTACCTTACTTGGTACATACTTAGGAAATTAGATTACTTTAGGGGGAATTTATATAGCTACTTCATGCAATGTAATAAATGCACAAGTGTCATTATGCAACAAGGTGTCCCTTGTACAGCTAGGTAGAGTGTTGGCCAAGGAACTTATCTTTCTATATAAAAGGTCATAGATATAGAGAAGATATAGAAGGTAGTAGTGTGGGATACATAACAATGTAGAGTGTATGAGCTATAAGCTCAAATATCATTCATTGAGTAGTAGCTTGTATCATGGAGTGTTCATTTCCTCCATAGCTACTATTATACACATTTTCATCATTTCTATTTATAGCATATTTTAGTCATCTCATAGATTTGCTTTCTTTATTATTATTTTACATATTGTGAATTCTATATCTTATTGCATGTTGTATCAAAATATAACAGTAGTATCAGAGCTATGATAGATCAATAGGAAAATCACCATTATCATTGACCCTAAGTTTTTTGTCAACTTGATGCACCATTGGACCAGTCATTATCAAAATTTCTCAGAAGAGTCTAGGAAATAGAATCAGGAAGAGCCACAAGTGAGGACTGAATGAAATTTTAGTTTCAAAATACTGAGGTTGCATATGGCTAGAGTCTTTTCACAAAGTTACAGGAAAACTCATGAATACTAGGACTCAACATTTTATCTACTAGTTTTATGAATCAACTAGTGAATATCATCTAAGAGATCTGGAAATATTTACCTAAAGTTTCTTTTATTGTAAGGAATTAATTCTTAGATGATTGGGACACCTCCTACAATAAAAATCTAGGAGACCTCAACTTCGTTACCCGAAGGTTGGATTACCTACATAGTGCAAAGATTGGTTGTTGCATAAAGGAGAATACTTTAGAAGAAACTTTTGGAAAAGAATTGTAGTGAAGTTAGGAGACATGAGATATCCATTGCTAGATTGAAGACCTTCACAAAAATAAAAATAAAAATTCCCTTCTTCCTTGAAAAATGAATACGGTGAGTTTCGAACCCTGCTCTCCCAGCCTACCGTAAGCCTTAACACAACCTTCCATTGCCAAATGTTCTACACAACGTTGTGTGAGGACAAAGGAGCCCCGCTCCTATTTGTCCTATCCTCTATCATTGAAAACCTTTAAACATGAAAACCCTTACTCTTTTGCGCACACAATTTGGAGCTTTGATTTCATCGAATATGCATAGGGGACTTTTGACTTAGGATTTTCTCTCATTTTATACATGAAGGCTTCGTGCCATAAAACATCGGTGCTAAATCAAATTTTAAATTCGATTTTAATTTAAACCTTATAACCCACTTTAGGGTTATTTAAATGAATATAAATTAATTTATAATTAAATTAAAATTAAGTTATAATTAACTTAAATAACTTTGGAAGTTAATTAAATTAATTAATAAATTATATTAATTAATTTATAATTAATTTAAATTTTCCTTTTTAAATTGCTTGGGCCTCTTCCTTGCACTTTGGACCACATCTAAAAACCTAGAATTGGATCTGACCATCTAGAAGTAGACTCTCATTTTTGCACTGATTGTGGAACTACTTCTTATTGCACCACTCACTGAAAATGACTTTTGACATCAATGAACACTCACTCTTGACTTCAATGATAACTCATCTACTCAAAATGTCCAACACTGTTTATTGAACTTTATCCATAAAAAAGAGGTTCAATCCACTAAACGACGGATTAAAGTCAGCGAAAGCAATAAAAAAATTCCCTAAGAGGCATCCCACACACACTCTAGAGTGGAGAGGTAGTATGGCACAAAGAACTCGATACCCTAATGCATGCAACTTATTACTCTTGGCTTCTTTAGACACCCATTAACATATTATAAAATTACTATTGTATAATTTTAGTTTTTAATTATTTGCAACCTAAACCTTTGTTTTTATTATACTAGAGGGCTCGGTAACACATTACAATTTTCTACGCCTCTTCGTGGGTTTTAATCTCTCTCATTTTCACCACTATAACCTCCAGTTGCATCAAGTAAACCTTTTACATAGCCAACTATGTTGATGTGACATACCCTCTAATACTACGGGGCCCGAGGGATTGGAACCCTGGTCTCTGTGCTCCTACAAAAGTGTTTTGATCATTTAACTAAGCCCTCGGACCCCTAAAACTTTGCTATTCTAACGTACATACTATTATAAATAAAAAGAGTAAATAAATATCATATATATATAATATGACATGTAAATAATAAAATAATAAAAATAATAAATGACAATTTTGCATCAACTTGTTAAAAATAATAAAATGAGTAAATAAATTATAATAATATTTTCAGTAGGGAAACCTTAGTGGTATACCCAAGTTCAAATAATGGGGAGAGAGGCTCCCGTTATTCCCCTAGGGATTGTGGTCCCATTGTGCCATTCGCTGTACTTCACCTTCAAAAAAAAAATTATAATAATAAAAATAATTGTATCTTTATTGTTGTTCGTGCAAGTGTTATTGTTGTATAAATACATTATCGTCAATTGTGTTGTTGTTATGTTATTATTGTATAAATGCATTATTATAAATTGCATTGTTGTTGTTGTCATCATCCAAGTGCTTCTACTATTATCAATGTCATCTTGCTACTATCATCATATTTTTGTTGTTCGACCATGTTGTTATATCAATGTCATCATATTATCATCAATTTATTGTCATTTGCGCATGTTGCACTCTTGTCTTAGTGTGTCTTACAAGTGAGGTTATTATAGAAATAAGTGGTAGTTGCAAGAAACTTAAAATAAGAAAAGAAATTATTGTGGAAGGATCTGAAGATGAAGGGATGTGGCATTGGCCTTCTTGATTTTACATTTGTGTCCACTAATGAAAAAGTATAAATGTGATATATTGTAGCACGTTAAATACAACAAGAAGAAATCTAATAAAATAATATTCTTGCTTTTTTCTTTGGTTTATGAGTTTGTCATGAATTTTTTTTGCTGCTAGAAGAGGTAGTCTTTTATTAGACCATGTTTTCTATATTACATTATTTTGTATTAGAGCAAGTTTTCAAAGGTTTGCAATATGTGCTCTAGGAGATATGGTACACCAAGGAAGAAGAAAAATACATGGTATTATGCCCCAAAAAACAAATATTATCAAGATGTTGAGGGTATTTACAATGAGATTAGATGTAATTAATATTGCCCAAATAGGAGGTGTTCTATTGAATATATAAGTGATAGTGAATATGAAGAGGTTGGTTACCTAGAAGCTCAAGTTGAAGAGTGGCGAAAATAATGATAGTAGCAATAAGAGTGGTTGATTCCAACAATATCTAGCATGGGAAATAAGTTGAAGAAGGATATTCCCAATTTTAATGAAATTTTAAATTCAAAATATTTTATAGACTAAATAATAGACATGCAAAGATTATTTTACTTTGAATCTATGGTAAACCCAAAGTGGGTCAAATTTGCATGCACACAACTAAAAGGACATGCATTTATTTGGTGGTATCATGTCCAAATGAAAAGGCAACAAAAGGGAAAAGATAAAATTCAAACTTGGGATATGTTTGTTTCCAAATTAAAATCTAAATGTTTTCTTATAGATTATCAAATTGGGTTATTCTAGAAAATTGTAAAACCTCAAGCAAAAGAAGTTGGGAGTGAATGCGTATACGAAATAATTCTATAAATTGATATTAAGAGTAGTTCATACTACATATAATGAGGATAATGTGGTAAGATACATCAATAGGCTATGGTTGTCCAAACAAAACAAAATTGGTATGGTTTGAATTCAAATAGTTGGAGAGGTGTATCAATATGCACTCAAAGCAAAAGAAAATTTTATCTATAATAAACAATATAATGCATGAGAGAGAATATAAAATGAAGAGGAAGAGGGAAAAAAGCTTGGGATGGAGGATACAACTTCTCACAAACAAATAGTTTCAATTGAGGTACCTAAGAAACGAGTGAATCATTAAGAGGATGATGTGGATTTCATAGAGGAAGAGGGCATAATTTTTTCAATAAATGTTATAGGCACTTAGAATAAGGACATAGAGCCTGTGATTTCCCTGAAATGATACAGAACTATATTACACAAGAAAATGAAGAAAGTATTACCTCACTGAAGCAAATGGAGGAACAAAAAATAAAGTCATTGTTGATGATGTTAGAAATAGCTTATATTACATTATTTGAGTCATGTAAATGTACCTTACTTGGTACATACTTAGGACATTAGATTACTTTAGGGGGAATTTATATAGCTACTTCATGCAATGTAATAAATGCACAAGTGTCATTATGCAAGGTGTCCCTTGTACGACTAGGTAGAGTGTTGGCCAAGGAACTTATCTTTCTATATAAAGGGTCATAGATATAGAGAAGATATAGAAGGTAGTAGTGTGGGATACATAACAATGCAGAGTGTATGAGCTATAAGCTCAAATATCATTCATTGAGTAGTAGCTTGTATCATGGAGTGTTCATTTCCTCCATAGCTACTATTATACACATTTTCATCATTTCTATTTATAGCATATTTTAGTCATCTCATAGATTTGCTTTCTTTATTATTGATTTACATATTGTGAATTCTATCTCTTATTGCATGTTGTATCAAAATATAACAATGGTATCAGAGCTATGATAGATCAATAGGAAAATCACCATTATCATTGACCCTAAGTTTTTTGTCAACTTGATGCACCATTGGACCAGTCATTATCAAAATTTCTCAGAAGAGTCTAGGAAATAGAATTAGGAAGAGCCACAAGTGAGGACTGAATGAAATTTTAGTTTCAAAATACTGAGGTTGCATATGGCTAGAGTCTTTTCACAAAGTTACAGGAAAACTCATGAAGACTAGGACTCAACATTTGATCCACTAGTTTTATGAATCAACTAGTGAATATCATCTAAGAGATCTGGAAATATTTACCTAAAGTTTCTTTTATTGTAAGGAATTAATTCTTAGATAATTGGGACACCTCCTACAATATAAATCTAGGAGACCTCAACTTCGTTACCCAAAGGTTGGATTACCTACGTAGTGCAAAGATTGGTTGTTGCAGAAAGGAGAATACTTTAGAAGAAACTTTTGGAAAAGAATTGTGGTGAAGTTAGGAGACATGAGATATCCATTGCTAGATTGAAGACCTTCACAAAAATAAAAATAAAAATTACCTTCTTCCTTGAAAAATGAATACGGTGAGTTTCGAACCCTGCTCTCCCAGCCTACCGTAAGCCTTAACACAACCTTCCATTGCAAAATGTTCTACACAACGCTGTGTGAGGACAAAGGAGCCCCGCTCCTATTTGTCCTATCCTCTGTCATTGAAAACCTTTAAACATGAAAACCCTTACTCTTTTGCGCACACAATTTGGAGTTTTGATTTCATCGAATATGCATAGGGGACTTTTGACTTAGGATTTTCTCTCATTTTATACATGAAGGCTTCGTGCCATAAAACATCGGTGCTAAATCAAATTTTAAATTCGATTTTAATTTAAACCTTATAACCCACTTTAGGGTTATTTAAATGAATATAAATTAATTTATAATTAAATTAAAATTAAGTTATAATTAACTTAAATAACTTTGGAAGTTAATTAAATTAATTAATAAATTATATTAATTAATTTATAATTAATTTAAATTTTCCTTTTTAAATTGCTTAGGCCTCTTCCTTGCACTTTGGACCACATTTAAAAACCTAGAATTGGATCTGACCATCTAGAAGTAGACTCTCATTTTTGCACTGATTGTGGAACTACTTCTTATTGCACCACTCACTGAAAATGACTTTTGACATCAATGAACACTCACTCTTGACATCAATGATAACTCATCTCCTCAAAATGTCCAACACTATTGATTGAACTTTATCCATAAAAAAGAGGTTCAATCCACTAAACGACGGATTAAAGTCAGCGAAAGCAATAAAAAAATTCCCTAAGAGGCATCCCACACACACTCTAGAGTGGAGAGGTAGTATGGCACAAAGAACTCGATACCCTAATGCATGCAACTTATTACTCTTGGCTTCTTTAGACACCCATTAACATATTATAAAATTACTATTGTATAATTTTAGTTTTTAATTATTTGCAACCTAAACCTTTGTTTTTATTATACTAGAGGGCTCGGTAACACATTACAATTTTCTACGCCTCTTCGTGGGTTTTAATCTCTCTCATTTTCACCACTATAACCTCCAGTTGCATCAAGTAAACCTTTTACATAGCCAACTATGTTGATGTGACATACCCTCTAATACTACGGGGCCCGAGGGATTGGAACCCTGGTCTCTGTGCTCCTACAAAAGTGTTTTGATCGTTTAACTAAGCCCTCGGACCCCTAAAACTTTGCTATTCTAACGTACATACTATTATAAATAAAAAGAGTAAATAAATATCATATATATATAATATGACATGTAAATAATAAAATAATAAAAATAATAAATGACAATTTTGCATCAACTTGTTAAAAATAATAAAATGAGTAAATAAATTATAATAATATTTTCAGTAGGGAAACCTTAGTGGTATACCCAAGTTCAAATAATGGGGAGAGAGGCTCCCGTTATTCCCCTAGGGATTGTGGTCCCATTGTGCCATTCGCTGTACTTCACCTTCAAAAAAAAAATTATAATAATAAAAATAATTGTATCTTTATTGTTGTTCGTGCAAGTGTTATTGTTGTATAAATACATTATCGTCAATTGTGTTGTTGTTATGTTATTATTGTATAAATGCATTATTATAAATTGCATTGTTGTTGTTGTCATCATCCAAGTGCTTCTACTATTATCAATGTCATCTTGCTACTATCATCATATTTTTGTTGTTCGACCATGTTGTTATATCAATGTCATCATATTATCATCAATTTATTGTCATTTGCGCATGTTGCACTCTTGTCTTAGTGTGTCTTACAAGTGAGGTTATTATAGAAATAAGTGGTAGTTGCAAGAAACTTAAAATAAGAAAAGAAATTATTGTGGAAGGATCTGAAGATGAAGGGATGTGGCATTGGCCTTCTTGATTTTACATTTGTGTCCACTAATGAAAAAGTATAAATGTGATATATTGTAGCACGTTAAATACAACAAGAAGAAATCTAATAAAATAATATTCTTGCTTTTTTCTTTGGTTTATGAGTTTGTCATGAATTTTTTTTGCTGCTAGAAGAGGTAGTCTTTTATTAGACCATGTTTTCTATATTACATTATTTTGTATTAGAGCAAGTTTTCAAAGGTTTGCAATATGTGCTCTAGGAGATATGGTACACCAAGGAAGAAGAAAAATACATGGTATTATGCCCCAACAAACAAATATTATCAAGATGTTGAGGGTATTTACAATGATATTAGATGTAATTAATATTGCCCAAATAGGAGGTGTTCTATTGAATATATAAGTGATAGTGAATATGAAGAGGTTGGTTACCTAGAAGCTCAAGTTGAAGAGTGGCGAAAATAATGATAGTAGCAATAAGAGTGGTTGATTCCAACAATATCTAGCATGGGAAATAAGTTGAAGAAGGATATTCCCAATTTTAATGAAATTTTAAATTCAAAATATTTTATAGACTAAATAATAGACATGCAAAGATTATTTTACTTTGAATCTATGGTAAACCCAAAGTGGGTCAAATTTGCATGCACACAACTAAAAGGACATGCATTTATTTGGTGGGATCATGTCCAAATGAAAAGGCAACAAAAGGGAAAAGATAAAATTCAAACTTGGGATATGTTTGTTTCCAAATTAAAATCTAAATGTTTTCTTATAGATTATCAAATTGGGTTATTCTAGAAAATTGTAAAACCTCAAGCAAAAGAAGTTGGGAGTGAATGCGTATACGAAATAATTCTATAAATTGATATTAAGAGTAGTTCATACTACATATAATGAGGAGAATGTGGTAAGATACATCAATAGGCTATGGTTGTCCAAACAAAACAAAATTGGTATGGTTTGAATTCAAATAGTTGGAGAGGTGTATCAATATGCACTCAAAGCAAAATAAAATTTTATCTATAATAAACAATATAATGCATGAGAGAGAATATAAAATGAAGAGGAAGAGGGAAAAAAGCTTGGGATGGAGGATACAACTTCTCACAAACAAATAGTTTCAATTGAGGTACCTAAGAAACGAGTGAATCATTAAGAGGATGATGTGGATTTCATAGAGGAAGAGGGCATAATTTTTTCAATAAATGTTATAGGCACTTAGAATAAGGACATAGAGCCTGTGATTTCCCTGAAATGATACAGAACTATATTACACAAGAAAATGAAGAAAGTATTACCTCACTGAAGCAAATGGAGGAACAAAAAATAAAGTCATTGTTGATGATGTTAGAAATAGCTTATATTACATTATTTGAGTCATGTAAATGTACCTTACTTGGTACATACTTAGGACATTAGATTACTTTAGGGGGAATTTATATAGCTACTTCATGCAATGTAATAAATGCACAAGTGTCATTATGCAACAAGGTGTCCCTTGTACAGCTAGGTAGAGTGTTGGCCAAGGAACTTATCTTTCTATATAAAGGGTCATAGATATAGAGAAGATATAGAAGGTAGTAGTGTGGGATACATAACAATGCAGAGTGTATGAGCTATAAGCTCAAATATCATTCATTGAGTAGTAGCTTGTATCATGGAGTGTTCATTTCCTCCATAGCTACTATTATACACATTTTCATCATTTCTATTTATAGCATATTTTAGTCATCTCATAGATTTGCTTTCTTTATTATTAATTTACATATTGTGAATTCTATCTCTTATTGCATGTTGTATCAAAATATAACAGTGGTATCAGAGCTATGATAGATCAATAGGAAAATCACCATTATCATTGACCCTAAGTTTTTTGTCAACTTGATGCACCATTGGACCAGTCATTATCAAAATTTCTCAGAAGAGTCTAGGAAATAGAATTAGGAAGAGCCACAAGTGAGGACTGAATGAAATTTTAGTTTCAAAATACTGAGGTTGCATATGGCTAGAGTCTTTTCACAAAGTTACAGGAAAACTCATGAAGACTAGGACTCAACATTTGATCCACTAGTTTTATGAATCAACTAGTGAATATCATCTAAGAGATCTGGAAATATTTACCTAAAGTTTCTTTTATTGTAAGGAATTAATTCTTAGATAATTGGGACACCTCCTACAATATAAATCTAGGAGACCTCAACTTCGTTACCCAAAGGTTGGATTACCTACATAGTGCAAAGATTGGTTGTTGTAGAAAGGAGAATACTTTAGAAGAAACTTTTGGAAAAGAATTGTGGTGAAGTTAGGAGACATGAGATATCCATTGCTAGATTGAAGACCTTCACAAAAATAAAAATAAAAATTCCCTTCTTCCTTGAAAAATGAATACGGTGAGTTTCGAACCCTGCTCTCCCAGCCTACCGTAAGCCTTAACACAACCTTCCATTGCAAAATGTTCTACACAACGCTGTGTGAGGACAAAGGAGCCCCGCTCCTATTTGTCCTATCCTCTGTCATTGAAAACCTTTAAACATGAAAACCCTTACTCTTTTGCGCACACAATTTGGAGTTTTGATTTCATCGAATATGCATAGGGGACTTTTGACTTAGGATTTTCTCTCATTTTATACATGAAGGCTTCGTGCCATAAAACATCGGTGCTAAATCAAATTTTAAATTCGATTTTAATTTAAACCTTATAACCCACTTTAGGGTTATTTAAATGAATATAAATTAATTTATAATTAAATTAAAATTAAGTTATAATTAACTTAAATAACTTTGGAAGTTAATTAAATTAATTAATAAATTATATTAATTAATTTATAATTAATTTAAATTTTCCTTTTTAAATTGCTTAGGCCTCTTCCTTGCACTTTGGACCACATTTAAAAACCTAGAATTGGATCTGACCATCTAGAAGTAGACTCTCATTTTTGCACTGATTGTGGAACTACTTCTTATTGCACCACTCACTGAAAATGACTTTTGACATCAATGAACACTCACTCTTGACATCAATGATAACTCATCTCCTCAAAATGTCCAACACTATTGATTGAATTTTATCCATAAAAAAGAGGTTCAATCCACTAAACGACGGATTAAAGTCAGCGAAAGCAATAAAAAAATTCCCTAAGAGGCATCCCACACACACTCTAGAGTGGAGAGGTAGTATGGCACAAAGAACTCGATACCCTAATGCATGCAACTTATTACTCTTGGCTTCTTTAGACACCCATTAACATATTATAAAATTACTATTGTATAATTTTAGTTTTTAATTATTTGCAACCTAAACCTTTGTTTTTATTATACTAAAGGGCTCGGTAACACATTACAATTTTCTACGCCTCTTCATGGGTTTTAATCTCACTCATTTGCACCACTATAACCTCCAGTTGCATCAAGTAAACCTTTTACATAGCCAACTATGTTGATGTGACATACCCTCTAATACTACGGGGCCCGAGGGATTGGAACCTTGGTCTCTGTGCTCCTACAAAAGTGTTTTGACCGTTTAACTAAGCCCTCGAACCCCTAAAACTTTGCTATTCTAACGTACATACTATTATAAATAAAAAGAGTAAATAAATATCATATATATATATAATATGACATGTAAATAATAAAATAATAAAAATAATAAATGATAATTTTGCATCAACTTGTTAAAAATAATAAAATGAGTAAATAAATTATAATAATACTTTTAGTAGGGAAACCTTAGTGGTATACCCAAGTTCAAATAATTGGGAGAGAGGCTCTCGTTATTCCCCTAGGGATTGTGGTCCCATTGTGCCATTCGTTGTACTTCACCTTCAAAAAAAAATTATAATAATAAAAATAATTGTATCTTTATTGTTGTTCGTGCAAGTGTTATTGTTGTATAAATACATTATCGTCAATTGTGTTGTTGTTGTGTTATTATTGTATAAATGCATTATTATAAATTGCATTGTTTTTGTTGTCATCATCCAAGTGCTACTACTATTATCAATGTCATCTTCCTACTATCCTCATATTTTTGTTGTTCGACCATGTTGTTATATCAATGTCATCATATTATCATCAATTTATTGTCATTTGCGCATGTTGCACTCTTGTCTTAGTGTGTCTTACAAGTGAGGTTATTATAGAAATAAGTGGTAGTTGCAAGAAACTTAAAATAAGAAAAGAAATTATTGTGGAAGGATCTGAAGATGAAGGGATGTGGCATTGGCCTTCTTGATTTTACATTTGTGTCCACTGATGAAAAAGTATAAATGTGATATATTGTAGCATGTTAAATACAACAAGAAGAAATCTAATAAAATAATATTCTTGCTTTGTTCTTTGGTTTATGAGTTTGTCGTGAATTTTTTTTGCTGCTAAAAGAGGTAGTCTTTTATTAGACCATGTTTTCTATATTACATTATTTTGTATTAGAGCAAGTTTTCAAAGGTTTGCAATACGTGCTCGAGGAGATATGGTACACCAAGGAAGAAGAAAAATACATGGTCTTATGCCCCAACAAACGAATATTATCAAGATGTTGAGGGTATTTACAATGAGATTAGATGTAATTAATATTGCCCAAATAGGAGGTGTTCTATTGAATATATAAGTGATAGTGAATATGAAGAGGTTGGTTACCTAGAAGCTCAAGTTGAAGAGTGGCGAAAAGAATGATAGTAGCAATAAAAGTGGTTGATTCCAACAATATATAGCATGGGAAATAATTTGAAGAAGGATATTCCCAATTTTAATGAAATTTTAAATTCAAAAGATTTTATAGACTAAATAGTAGACATGCAAAGATTATTTTACTTTGAATCTATGGTAAAACCAAAGTGGGTCAAATTTGCATGCACACAACTAAATGTACATGCATTTATTTGGTGGGATCATGTCCAAATGAAGAGGCAACAAAAGGAAAAAGATAAAATTCAAACTTGGGATATGTTTGTTTCCAAATTAAAATCTAAATGTTTTCTTATAGATTATCAAATTGGGTTATTCTAGAAAATTGTAAAACCTCAAGCAAAAGAAGTTGGGAGTGAATGCGTATACGAAATAATTCTATAAATTGATATTAAGAGTAGTTCATACTACATATAATGATGAGAATGTGGTAAGATACATCAATAGGCTATGGTTGTCCAAACAAAATAAAATTGGTATGGTTTGAATTCAAATAGTTGGAGAGGTATATCAATATGCACTCAAAGCAAAAGAAAAGTTTATCTATAATAAACAATATAATGCATGAGAGAGAATATAAAATGAAGAGGAAGAGGGAAACAAGCTTGGGATGGAGGATACAACTTCTCACAAACAAATAGTTTCAATTGAGGTACCTAAGAAACGAGTGAATCATTAAGAGGATGATGTGGATTTCATAGAGGAAGAGGGCATAATTTTTTCAATAAATGTTATAGGCACTTAGAATAAGGACATAGAGCCTATGATTTCCATGAAATGATACAGAACTATATTACACAAGAAAATGAAGAAAGTATTACCTCACTGAAGCAAATGGAGGAACAAAAAATAAAGTCATTGTTGATGATGTTAGAAATAGCTTATATTACATTATTTGGGTCATGTAAATGTACCTTCCTTGGTACATACTTAGGACATTAGATTACTTTAGGGGGAAGTTATCTAGTTACTTCATGCAATGTAATAAATGCACAAGTGTCAATGTGCAAGTTGTAAATGTGCAAGGTGTCCCTTGTACAACTAGGTAGAGTGTTGGCCAAGGAACTTATCTTCCTATATAAAGGGCCATAGATATAGAGGAGATATAGAAGGTAGTAGTGTAGGATACATAGTAGTGTAGAGTGTGTGAGCTATAAGCTCAGAGCTCATTCATTGAGTAGTAGCTTGTATCATGGAGTGTTCATTTCCTCCATAGCTACTATTGTACTCATTTTTATCATTTCTATTTATAGCATATTTTAGTCATCTCATAGATTTACTTTCTTTCTTATTATTTTGCATCTTGTGAATGCTATCTCCCATTACATGTTGTATCAAAATATAACAATGGTATCAGAGCTATGATAGATCAATAGGAAAATCACCATTATCATTGACCCTAAGTTTTTTGTCAACTTGATGCACCATTGGACCAGTCACTATCAAAATTTCTCAGAAGAGTCTAGGTGATAGAATTAGGGAGAGCCACAAGTGAGGACTGAATGAAATCTTAGTTTCAAAAATACTAAGATTGCATATGGCTAGAGTCTTTCCACAGAGTTGCAGGAAAACTCGTGAAGACTAGGACTCAACATTTGATCCACTAGTTTGATGAATCAACTAGTGAAGCTCATCTAAGAGATCTGGAAATATTTACCTAAAGTTTCTTTTATTGTAGGGAATTAATTCTTAGATGATTGGGACACCTCCTACAATAGAAATCTAGGAGACCTCAACTTCATTACCCGAAGGTTAGAGTGCCTTCATAGTGCAGATATTAGTTGTTACAGAAAGGAGAATACTTTAGAAGAAACTTTTAGAAAAGAATCATGGTGAAGTTAGGAGACAAGAGATCTCCATTGCTATATTGAAGAACTTCACAAAAATAAAAAGGCCATAGAAGCCTTGATTCAGAAGAAAAGGCCATAGAAGCCTTGATCTAGAAGAAAAGGCCATAGAAGCCTTTCTAGAAGAAAATTCCATAGAAGCCTAGAAAAGGCCATAGAAACCTTGATATTGAAGAAAATACCATAAAAGCCTTAATATTAAAGAAAAGACCACAAAAGCCTTGATATTAAATAAAAGGCCATAGAAGCCTTGATACTAAAATATGCCACAAATACCTTTATCCTGAAGAAGACTCTAGAAGAGAGTACCTAATTTAGAAGTAGATTTTAGTACTAATATTTTTGTTGTAGGTAAAGGAGATCCAGTAAGTCAGGAAAGCTTCCTACAAGAAAGTTAGGAAGAGTAGCCTCTTCAGAATCAATCTAAAACCTAAAGAAAAAGATATTAGGAGGAGATCTCATTGAAGAACTTCCAGACAAGGAAGAAGAAGAAGGACTAGGAGAGTCCTACTCAAATCCAGAAGTAGTAGAATTAGATATCTAGGAGAAGATCTCACCACCAACACTTCCAAAAGTAGAAGGTTGAAGATAAGGTCTCAAGGAAGACCAGAAGAAGCTGCAAGATCAAAGACCTTGGTGAGGTCTCGATGAGAATCCAGTAAAAGGCTAGGAGAGCCTTCCTAAAGAAATCATCAAAGGAGAACTCACTAGAGAAATCCACTACCAAGGAGAAGCCCCTGATAGTGAAGGACTTGGGACAATTATCACTATCGAAAACAAGCCCAAGAGGAGGAGAATTTGGCAAGGAGTGCCAAATCTGAGTAGAAGAAGAATCCAATGAAGACCTCAAGACATTCAAAATCTTGAGAAGAAGATCCTGCTTGAAGTCAGAATTTGACAAGAAGACTTGAAGATAGAAGAAGCTTGCTAGAACCAGAATATTGAAGATTACCTCTCATAGAAAGAAGGCATTACTTGTTGAGAATCTGCATCAAGTTGGAGGAGACTACAAGAGGCACCAAATCCTATTCCAAACAATTTGGTGAAGAAGAAGCTGATCAGACATCAACAAAGTAGCAAGATCTACAACCTCTACGTAAACTACATCCTCAAAAAGGTATGCAACAATTGGTGCAAAAATATTTATTATTAATAGATTCATTGGAGCACCTTAATCTAGATTAAAGTTGCAACCTAAATTACAGTCTTCAGAAGTGCAAAATAAAAAGGTTCCTTTTAGAGGTTCATTTGCACACTAGGAGTTGATTAGATTCCAAATATTAATTATCTATCAACTACCTATTATCTACTTTGGAAAGTGAAAAGAAGATTGAATCCTACAATACTAATTGTAGTGAATTTGTAAAATATTTGAAGGTTCATTTCAAATTATTCTTGATTAGTTGCAGTGAATTGATTAAGTGCATTTTCTTGAGAGTATATTGGAGTGATAAGGTGTAATTTTTTAGTGCATTAAAAAGTAGAATTTGTTAGATTCATTTGCACTATTATTACTCTCAAAAGAAATTAGTTTTGTGCATTGAAAAAAGGCTACAAAATCTAGTTTGCATCAAGTGTCTAAAGACACTCTTAAAGAACAAAAACCTGCAACTCTTAGTGGCCAATAGAAGCCACCAAAATTGGTTAGTACAAGCAAAGAAAAGCTAACCAAAAAGAAGCTTCAAATATTGAGACTTGGTGAGTCTCAAATCCAAAGCACTTAGGGGTTAGTGCAACTGAAACAAAGCTTCTATTTTATAGTGTTTACAAAGCTTGGATTCACCATAAAATATCCAAGAAAAGAGGGTAAGGAGTCTACTCAAAAGGACATCCTCAAAACCCTCATTTGTGCATTCAAAAATCTGCTACAAAATTAGACTACAAAACCTAAAAAAGGGAGTGCAAAAAGGGTGCAAAATAAAGTGTATTATTCACAAGGTATTGCACTACATTATCCATAGAAAGGAAGTAGATAGAAGGTGCCATTAAAGGCACAAAGGTCATAGGGAATCCAACCAAGAAGGATGTACAAAAAGCACTCCATATCTGTGACACAAGGAGCCATCAAAAAGGCTCATTCCTCACATATCTTGGATGGAAGAACCTGCACAACACAAGCACACAATAGAAGATCAATATCCTATAGTTACATAGAAGAAGAAGGAGCCATACTACAAGCAAAGGCATCACTATTACCTCATCCAAATATGCATGAATAGCACTACAATTTGCACATCAAAGAGAACCAAAAGTGAGGAGAAAAGGTGCTAATTGCAAAGGTCTAAAACTTGGTGAAGAAAATCCACCAAAGGTAGCATCTTCCATGCCATTCAGAGCTCCAATACCACCTCAAGGATCGACTATGAGAGAAAATAGTTTGCTTGCACTTCAAGGAACGTAGCAAGCAAAGGAAGAGGTATAAAGAAGGAGTTACATTCTCCTTGGAGGTGTTACAATGATAGATGCCATACAAAAACTTTGAGTGCCACTTGGCACAATCTCTCAACAATGCTTAACATCCAAGAAACCTTACAAGGAAGGTTACAAGTACCTACTCAAATTTGAAGTATTACAAGAGCTGGCAGATGCATTACTAAATGTTGGTAGGGGTGTTACGTAAAATATGCAAATGTTACATAGGTTGAAGTGCCCATGAGTAATGTAAGTGACACTTGGTAGCTTTTATCTCCATTAAAACCATGCAAACCTGAAGCGAACGAAGTAGAAGGAGGAATAACATTTTTATAATCAAAGCTTTTGGAGAGGAAAATACAATCAAACTGGTTTTTGAGCACAACATGTAAGAGAGGAAAGGAGCATTTAAATCTCCATGAAAGGGAGGTCAAATCTACAGTGAAATTCTCTCTAGCATCGAAGAAACACTCAACCAATCATCTCTCAAAGAATCCACACTTGTCCAAATTGCACTCACCATCTCAAGTGCTAGAAGCTACGTCTTAATGCTATTACACCCAACCAAAATCAGTGTTATACAAGTGTGAAGATAAAGGGCCAAGGTAAGTTTAATTATCTCATTTAATTTTGCTTTCTAACATTGGATAAATAAGGTTTTAAATAAAGGATAAATCTTAAGATTATGAAAGCAAATTATATAGGAGATAACTTACCTAGATCAAAATAATATTTGCAAAACAACCTTGGAGATATAAGGAATTCTACTTAGGTTTAACTATTTAATATTTTGCAAATATTGTTATCTTTTCTAATTTTCCAAATTTGGGAGTCATAAGGTCTACTACATCAAATTGATTTATTGGAAATTAGAAAAATTAAAATCAAATTTCAAAGGGCCATTATAAGAGGTTTATTAAAAGCATTTTAAAGGTTGGAAATTTATCAATTTACTTGTCTCAAATATTTCCACAAAAAGAGACAAAATAAGTCCAACATTAAAACCTCTTTAAATTTGGGAAAAGTGCTTAGTTCAATAGGAGCAATAAGGATAATAGAAGTTGATTTTGGTATTTACAAAACTTTACAAAATCAACCAAAATTGAACTAAAATTTACAAAAGCACTTTATATCTTATCCAAAACATACTAGGGAGTCATAAGGCATTCTACAAAACCTAAGAATTGGTATTAGGGAACTTAAATGGCTTCAAATAAATTCTTCCTAGTAGAATCTCAGCTACTCAAGGGTCCTAATTATTTCTCCTAGAAGAATAAAGTGAAATCTATTTTGGTATATGAAAAACTTTGGGATATTATCAAAGGGAAAGCTCAAATACCTACTATAGATGATATTGAAATACTAAAGTTTGTAGAAAATGATTCAAAGGCTCTAATGATAATAACCTTTGCTATCACTGATGAGATACAACCCTATATCAGTTCAGAAAAATCATCTTTAGATGCATGGACAAGCCTAGAGAAATTTTTTGAAGGAAAGAATAAGGCAACTATTCTTCATCTTCAAAGTCAACTTCATTCATTAAAGATGAACAATGGAGAAAGCATAGAATTGTTCCTAAGGAAAGTAGCAGATATCAAAGGGAAATTATTTACCTTAGGAGAAATAGTTAAGGATGAACTTCTTACTCAAGTAACCATGAGAGCACTTCCAGACAGCTATAAACATTTGGTAACATCTTTACAAGTTCTAAGTAAAGATACTTATTTTGATGACTTAGTCAATATTCTACAAGAATATGAAGTGGAAAATATAGTTAAAGATGAGATGTCTAACATTGCATTGGCATCTAAAGATAATCCATAAGGAAACATTACTTCTTCATCAAAAGGATGAAAACCATGGTACAATAGGTATTGTCAGATATGCAAGAGAAAAGGCCATAGTACCAGCTATTGTAGGTTCAATCCCAAAAATCAAAATCAAGGAAATCAGATGAACAATGGGAACCAATTTCAGCCATGACAATATCAAAATCCTCATCAACAATAATTTCAGTGTCCAACCAATTATCCCCAATTGGAGTATCAAAAAGGAAATAAAAAGGACATCTAGCTCAGAGGATAGAAGAAATTGAAGAACTAGGAGAACCGATAGATGATTATGAAATCAAATCTCTTTCAACAAGAATGATAGGTTTTGAAGATACTAACAACTTGCTTGAATAGGTTACAGAAATTAGAGAAGAAGAATCAAAATTCCATTTTCAAGAGGAAGATCCACATTGAAGACTAAAGTCTTCAATACCCAAATATTGTAATACAGGGGGTGTTAGAAATAGCTTATATTACATTATTTGGGTCATGTAAATGTACCTTCCTTGGTACATACTTAGGACATTAGATTACTTTAGGGGGAAGTTATCTAGTTACTTCATGCAATGTAATAAATGCACAAGTGTCAATGTGCAAGCTGTAAATGTGCAAGGTGTCCCTTGTACAACTAGGTAGAGTGTTGGCCAAGGAACTTATCTTCCTATATAAAGGGCCATAGATATAGAGGAGATATATAAGGTAGTAGTGTAGGATACACAATAGTGTAGAGTGTGTGAGCTATAAGCTCAGAGCTCATTCATTGAGCAGTAGCTTGTATCATGGAGTGTTCATTTCCTCCATAGCTACTATTGTACTCATTTTCATCATTTCTATTTATAGCATATTTTAGTCATCTCGTAGATTTACTTTCTTTCTTATTATTCTGCATCTTGTGAATGCTATCTCCCATTACATGTTGTATCAAAAGCTAATAGATTGAAAGGGTAGTGTAGAGAACGAGTCTTTTAGTATAATTTATAAATTGAGAGGTAAATGTTGCAAGGTGATTATAGATAACAATATCATGGATAATTTAGTGTAAGCAGAGATGGTGGAGAAACTTGGCTTGAAGATAATAGAACATTTGAATCCTTATATGGTATGATGGTTATAAAATGGGCACCAAATTTTGGTAACTAAATAATGTATAGTAAATTTCCAATTTTTTTCTTTTAAGAATTCAATTCTATATGATATTATGTTGAAGTATGACAATTTGATAGGAAAGTGGTACATAATAGTATAATAAACACTTATTCAGTTATCAAGGATGGAAAAAATTATGCTTTGAATCCATTGAAGGACAAAGTAGAAGAGGTTGATTGTATTTCTAAAGTTTTCCTAATCTTAGGAAAATAATTTTTGAAGAGCTTGAAGGAGGAAGTGTGCTTTGCCTTTATTACCAAATATATGAAAGTTGGGGTAGTTGTTGTAATAGATTAAATTTGTCATGAAATAGCTAATATGTTGGAGAAATTTGTGGACATTCTCTCTAAGGATTTGTCAAATGGATTATATCCTATGAGTAGCATTAGTCATAATATTACCAAACAAGGTAGTCTATAGGATGACACCCATGGAAAATTAAGAGATGAAGAGAAAAGTCTAGAAGCTATTATACAAGGAGCTGATTAGGGACAACTTGAGCCCATGTGTAGTAACAACCATACTAGCACCCAAGAAATGTTGAGAATGATGTATGTGCATGGAATCCTAGGCTATCAATAAAATATACGTTTTCATTACCCCTTATGGATGACTTAATGGATTTTTTGGGTTGAATGAAGTGCCTCACGAAGATTGATTTCAAGAGTAGTTGCTATCAAATTTTAATAACATAAGGATATGAGTGGAAGACTATATTTAAAACTAAATAGGTAGTGTATGAATAGTTGATCATGTCATTTGGGTTAACAAATCCACCCAACACTTTTATACAATTTATGAATGAAGTCTTGAATCCTTTTCTTGGTAAGTTTGTGGTGGTTTATTTTGATTATGGTTTTGTGCTTTACAAAGTAAAATAATAATATCTAATGCACTTGAGATTAGTCTTGTAAAGGTTGAAAGAGGAACAATTATTAATTAATTTGAATAAGTGTAGTTTAATGAAGAAGGAATTGGTCTATTTGAGTTTTGTCATCTCAAAGGATGGTTTATGGATGGATTCTATGAAATTTAAAACTATTATAGACTGCTCATCACCAAGAAGTATGTTTGATGCAAGAAGATTCCATGATTCGGCAAGTTTTATAGTAAATTTATCAAAAATTTCGATGGGATTTGTGTTGTAGTAATGAAAAAATGAAGGGTGGTAGGCATTATTTCAAATGGACAAATGTAGTGGAAAAGGGCTTTTAATTCTTGAAGAATAAATTCATGGAGCAACCAATTTTAGCATTGTTGAACTTTAACAATATTTTCCAAGTAGATTGTGATGCAATCAGGAGAACCATTGTAGAACTTTAACAAGGTTTTCCAAGTGGAGGTATTATATGTTACCAAAAGAGTTTGTGTTTATAAATCATCATGCTTTGTAATTCATTAATAGTGATGGTAAAATGAACCAAAGGCATAGGAAATGGGTGACGTATCTTCAAAGTTACTCATTTATTTTTAAACATAGAAATGGAAGTTCAAATAGGTTAGTCAATGTCTTGAGTAGAAGTTTGTTGATGAATGCAATGAGGATTGAAGTTGTAGGTTTTGATGCTATGATTGAACTTCATGTTGATGATTTGAATTTCAATGAAGCTTGGACAGTATGCAATAACTCTATTACAAGAGATAAAATAGCATGGATGGATTATTTTATCCAAGGGCGATTATTATTCAATGTACACTATTTATGCATACTAAGGAGCTCAATGAGAGAATTTAATAAGAGAAAAACATAGTGGAGGACTTGTTGGACATTTTGGAGTAGATAAAACCATGGGACAACTTTATGAAAGTTATTATTATACAAGAATGAGTGCGGATGTAAGAAGATTTATGTAGGGTTGTCATATTTATGAATATGCAAAGGAAAGAAGCCAAAAAACTAGATTGTATCAGCCATTACCAATACCAAAAAGGACATGGAAATATATAAGTATGGACTTATTTTTAGATTACCTCAAACACGAAGAGGTAATGAATCCATTTTTGTTCTTGTTGATAGATTTTCAAAGATGACATGTTCCATACCTTATAGGAAAATGAATGATGCTACTCATATATCTGATTTGTTCTCTAAAGAAGAAGTAATATTACATAGTTTACCAAGATGTATTGTGTCATATAGGGATACTAAGTTCATAGGTAACTTTTGGCTAATATTATGGAATAAATTGGATAAAATTTGAGTTTTAGTTCATCTTATCATCCATAATTAGATGGAAAATATGGTGTTGTGAATAGAAGCCTTAGCAATTTGTTGAAGTTGTGGGATATAATATTGGCATAGAAAAAATTTACATATAACAATTTGATAAACAAAAAGTACAACTAAGAGTCTATTATAAATTATGTATGAAATCTATCCAATAAGAGTGGATGAGTTATGGAGTATAGATAATTTGAGGATACCAAGTGCTATAGTGGAGGATTTTGCTATTTACATCCATGATTTAAATTGAGAGGTGAAATATAATTTGGATAATAGTGCTATGAAATACAAACAACATTTTGATTTCAAATGTAGGACAATAATTTCAGGTTGGGGACTTTTTTTTGACACATTTGTGAAAGAAAAGGTTCTTAAAAGGATCTTACAACAAACTAAATTGTAAAAATATTATACCTTTTAGGATATTGAAGAAGTTTTAAGATAATGTTTATGAAATTGAACTCCTAGGAGTAGATATTTCATCAATATTTAATGTGGCTAGTTTGTATCTGTATTATGATATGTTAATGGATAGTAATAACAATTTCCAAAGAAAAAGAGGGATGCAATTGAAGTAGTGATAGCTTCTAGAGTAGCCAAGAGGATAAGAGGTAAAGACTATTATGAGTATTTGGCCATGTAGAAAATTTGGGAAACTAAAGAAGCAATGTGGATGAATGTGTTTGAGGTTGGTAAGTATAGAATCTTAATAGAATATTTCTTAAAATGTTAATAATTTTTTTCTCATTAAACATTTCATCTTACCTAACATATATGATGCAAGAGAATCTAGGTATACGTGCAGTTCACCATCAACCAATTAAAAATATATAAACAATTAAATAAAATATAATAATAATAAAAATAATCACCATCATGTAAAATATTGTTTTTCTTGCTCTTGCTATCATGCAAGTGTTATTTTATAAACATGCATTGCCATTAACTGCATTGTTGTTGTCATCATCCAAGTGCTATTGTTGCTACTAGTGTCATCATGTTGTTGTTATCATGTTATTGTCATGATGTTATCGTCCTACTACTATCATCATTATATTGTCATATGAGCATGTCATACTACTATCTGAGCATGTTGTATTCTTGTCTATGTGTGTTGTACAAGTGAGGATACCATGGTAATGCATATTAGTTGTAAGAAAAATAAAAGGAGAAAAAAATAAAATTTGTCGAGGAAGGATCTAAAGATGAAGGAACATGACTTTTGCTTATCCAAATTTTACTATCATATCCATTAATGGATAATTATTAATGCGATGTATTGTAGCATGTTAAAGGAAACAAGAAAAAATTAATAAAATATTATTCTTGCTTCATTTTTTGGTTTGTGAGTTTATCATGAATGTTTTTTGCTATAAGAGGTAGTCTTTCATTAGATCCCCTTTTTTAGACTACACTAGTTTTAGACTAGCTATTTAATTAATTTCATCTCATGCTTTTATGAATAGTTGTCATTAATTACAAATGAAGTCCCCATACTATAAAATCATAGTCTTCATATATGGAATAACCTTAACTTTCCCATAATTTTATGATCTTAAAATAGTGAAAGTTCACATTAAAATTCTTGAGTTTTATTATATACTATTTAAAAATGGCCATAGTATTTCTTTTATTGTATAAAAATGATTGTAATTGGGTCCCAATCCTTGAAAAATCATAACTCCTTCCTTTAGAGTTTGATAGTATACGAACAAGTTCAATTCTCATCTCAATTGATTTGCTATAGCTAGATACCTATATCTTTTTTCATAATAAGTCTATTTTTTTAATTTTATTTTTTGGATCTTATTTAATTTTCCATGTAAATAAAAATATTCTAAAATTCAACATACTTCTTCTTGACATTGACCTGAAGTAGTTTTCATAATACCAAAACTTGACCTCCCCTATCTACACATTACATCTTAGTAGATTAATATTTCTAAAATTTTACATTATATTAATTTACTTTTTTAGATCTAGACTGTTAGTTTCCTTCTTGAAGCATAAGTACAACCATAAGAACTGTAATAAATAGTTTAGCAATATCAAAAAGTTGAAAGTTACAATCCATGCTCTATCCCATAATCCAATCAACAACCAACAATTCAAATAATCCATTTAACCTTGAAGTCCATTTGATGACATCTTCTACTTCAACATACAAAACTTCTACTCATTTCATACAATCATGGTCTAATTTACCAAATATATACCATTTTTTCCCTTAAATTAATTGATCTATAAATGGATCCCTTGAAACATTTTGTAGTCCTATCAAACATTATTTTAAATTTCATCATTTTAGATTTTTATTGTTAGCTTCAGCTAAACTTACTACTTCCTCTAAGCATAGACAGGAACATATATATTTGTGATCCTCTATTAAAACCCCTCTATTGGTTAGCCTATCTACACATTTTTTCTCTTCTTTCAACGTATATAAAAATTTGATTTACTTAAACACTATAGCAAGGTCTTGTATTTCCACAATGATCTCTTGTATGTTCCATGGAGCCTTTGCTTTCCTCAAAATTGCATTTATTACTATTCATGAGTTGCATTCCATCGATACTTTATTCCATTTTATTTATCTACATATTTTTAATCCTTTCAATGTCATGCAATATTCAACTTCATTATTTATCTTAAGTCCACTATTAAAAGTGTAATATGATAGAATCTCATAACCTATTATTTTTTATTATTCCTCCTCTTTCTACTACTCTTGGATTTCCTTTAGATGCTCTATCAAAATTCAATTTGTCTAACTTCAGTTTTGGTGGTTTCTACTTTATATTATTTCCCTTCCCTTTATTTATCATGTACCCAACACCATAATTCCATTTTATGAATTGACTCCATCTATCTGGGATCTGTATTTTGACATTAGGAATTGGGTGAGTTGATACTACTAGTTTAGACTCCTCAATAGGTAAACAAATATTCCTTTTCATTACCTTTAAATTATTTTCCTTTTCTTTAAATATTCTTTTATTCCTTTCCATACATATGGTCTAAAGTATTGTATGTTTTGATGTATCCCATATTTTCTATAATACCTCACTTTAAACTTTCTTTGCAATTGCTTTAACCATTATTGAATTTTTCCATTCATCACCATGCATTTCCCAAACATATTAAAAATTCATTGCCATAGTTCTCAGATTATTAAGCAGTGTTCCAAGATATGGTCTATACTCTCCTCCTCCTTTCTTCATAGAAAACATTTTGAGGGGCCATGAAAACCTCTTATTCTTGTGACCTACTAGCTATACAAACATTTTGACTTTTGGAATGCTTAGACTATCCCAAATATCTTTCCATATTTGTATGGTATTCCTACTTTGTTAGTGATTTATATTGTATCTACTTCTTGTTTTGTATTCTCTTTAGTTATCGACTCCCAAATCAACTTATCCTCAACTCCCCTAAAAATAATCATTGTTGTTATCCTTTTGCTCAATTTCCTCATAGCAATAATATATGGTGTACTTATAAATAATATTCCATCCATTTGTATATTCCTTTATGATCCTTGTACATAATGTTTAAAACCCTATGATCACATTTTTATTGAAGTAATCTCATCCATGGTTTCAAAATTAGATCTATATTGGGTGGTTTTTAATTACACCTATTATCAAGACAGATAATGTTTTTTGTAGTTCCCACCACCCATCTTATACCTTTAATCACTAGATCAATTTTTTTTTTAAACTATTCTATAGTGTAAAATATTTTGGTAATAAGAAACTAGTAAAGATTAAGCTTAGGTCATTGGGCCCAACATACCCGCCTAGAAGAATACAATCTTCAAATTTCATTTTCCCTTATATCTAAGTTTGAATCTATAAGAACTTTTGTCATCACACACCTTGATCCATTTCACCAATGGAGATTTTATTTTATCATGTATGACCATAAAAATTATGATATAATATAGATTAAACTTTCTTCTACCAATTTGGCATAGTATGTAAGGACATATAATCTGCTGGAAACTGATTTAATAAGCTACACTCTTCCTATTAATGATAACCATCTATAGATAGTTGCAAGATTACTGTAGTGGTAAGGATTTTAGCCTCTTTTCGAGAATTCCAAGGTTCAAACCCCACTCACAATGAGGGAACCATGACCCCTCATAAAAACTTGTATAAACTCAATAAAAATGATAACCATCTAGATTTCCATGTTGGTTGTTTATTTTGAACTTAACTTATAATTATATTCCATAATTCTATTATCATTCTCCCTTAAATAATGAAATCCTTAGATATGTTGCTGGTAAACTTGCCTCCTCCATTTGAAGTAACATGCATGTCCTTACTTAAATTCTATATGGAGTTTTTAGGAAGTATATTTTGAATTTTTTCCTATTAACTTTCTACCCCTACACTCTTTCATATTCCTTTAATAAGTTATTCGAAGCTTTGGCCTCTTTTTTTGTACCCTACCAAAAAGGGTTGTATCAAATATAAACTATTGATAAGTGATGTTGTCCAATGTTACTAACAGCCTTAGACTACTTATTATTCTATTTTTGTATGTCTCTTTTAGATTTCTTCCTCATACCCTTCCATAATAATGAACATATATCAACTTTTAAGAATATTGCTATCTTTACTAGAAGCTATTGAATGCATTACTTCATGATCTACTATGATTGATGAGCCCTGAAAATGCTCATATTTTTGTATAAACTTTTCATATATAATGCGGCATTATTTTAATAGAAGTGTATGTTTTATGCAAATTTTATATATATTTAATAGCAAATTACGTATGTTGTCTAATATTTGTTTTTAAGTGAATTGTGTGTAGATTCAGTGATTTTTACTGCCTTTCAACATGTTTACGTCGAGGTCCCATTCGGACCTGGCACTTTCTGTTTTATGATGGAAAAATCAAAGGTAAACATAACCGCAACAAATAAAGTAATGACGCTAAGTCTGGCACCTGACTCCCATTTTGTGCTCGACTCCCATTTTGACACCTGAATTCTGGTTTGGTGCCTAACTCCTATTTGGTGCTTGACTCTCTTTTGGTGCCTGACTCCCGTTGAAGCAAAAGTACAACACGACCCCTATTGTCGAGAATAGAACAACGATTTCAGCGATGGATGCGGATGTGATTTCAGTGATGGATGCGGATGAAGGACAATGTCATAAAGCAGATGTCATCTATTTTTTAGCAAATACATAAATATCCATGTAAACCGATAAGCATAATATCAGACGTATTCTATTATGATAAAAATAGAATACGCTTAATTAATCTGGAAATAGATGAAATTAATTGTATATTCACTTTATCCTCCCTATTTTTATGTATTTGTTGTAACAATAAAATCTAAAATAGATTTACCTCCAAATGTAACAGGGTATGGTTGCATATCTTATAAATATGTAGGCCACCCTTGAGAACCAGATCCTAGATTTTTTTTCTATAATTTTTTGAAGCTGCATATAATACAATTCATTTGAGTATTTTATCAATCTCAAACTAGCATCCGATGAATGAATTGACTTGAGAAGAATCTGTTAGAAGCTTGGGCCCACTCTCAATAGTATTCCTCCCACTTTTTTCCTACTTTTTTTATTTCATTTATTTCCTATTTTACTATATTTTTTGCAAATTAGTGTAATTTTGTAGCTTCCCCTATTTTTTATAATTTTTCTAGCAAGTATGCATTTTACTTTTTGTAGTTTATTTCAGTCATATCTTTGATAATATGAAATAGGTTAATGGTTTGGAAAATGAACAAAAACTCCAATGCAACAACACACCCCCCAAACCATAGAATCTAAGGGACTCATCTTATTAAGGAGATTTTACAGGCATATACTATGCATGGTTTTTCACAAGTTTACGAGTTATCCTAGGTTGACAATTAAATGGAGGCAATGAATTTAACCGTAGAAACTTAACCAATATTTTACCCAACATTTTGGCATCATTTTCGGGAAAAACCAACTATAAAATCTTGTTCTGAAGAAAGTGTTTTTGAAGTAGTTTAGGTTACTTTCTACAGAACTACTCCATTCTAATTTTGTATGAGTCCACCTAGAGTTAGAGGACCGGATGATCATTTCATCAAGAACAAAAATGTTGTTTCTTTAGAAACCTCTATTTTAGCTATGCCAAATCCTGATAGTGATATCTCCCCACCACCATCTCCACCTATGCATTGGAGTCAACATCCACTTTTTGCATAGGATCCTTCTAAACCAGACCAACAAAATCTTAGGGAAGGATCAATGGTAGGAAGAGTTCAATCTGAGGAAGATTTGTTGAACATTCAATGTTGGCAAGTAGTTGAAGATGAGACTATTTCAAATACTAATTTAGTAATCCTTCTAGAGGATAAAAGAAATGAATTAGAAGCCTTGAAATCTACCTTGAAAATAATAGGTGTAGAAACCCTATTTATAGACAAGATGGTTGAAGTAGAAGAAGCATCCACTAGTTTTAACTTCCCCATAGAAGAGGCAAGAGGAGACCACAAGATGAAATATATCTCTCCTGCCCACCTTCCAATATTTAGAGGATTTCAATCAGAATATCTTGACCTATTTCTCTTCAAATTTGATGTTCTATGTAGGTCGGTAGACTATAAAACCGATGCTCAAAAATTAAAGTTGTTTCCCTCAACTCTTGATGATTCAGCCCTACATTGGTTCATCAGTTTAGGACATAGATAGATAACTACCTAGGAAGACATGAAAAAACTCTTCCTAGATCAGTATCAAGACTTTGGTAGGGCATGAGATTCCAGAGAAGAAGTCCTGGATATGACTCAGAAGGAAGGTGAGTCATTGGAGGAGTATTGGGATAGGTTTAGTTTTAATTTGCAAAGATCTCCCCATGCAAAACTAGGAGACAGGTCCTTGAGAAGTATCTTATTAAAGGGGCTTACTAATGAATCTCTTGATGCATTAAACATGATTTTTAGAGGGGACATTTATCAACACCAAATGTCTGATATCCGATAGTTATGCCGAAACTACTCAAGAAGGAAGGGTAAATTAACTTCTAGAAATGTCAAACAATCAACCATAATCACAAAAATAGAGATAGGAAATATGCTAGAAGACCTCAAGAGTGAGATGTTGTCATCTCTTGCACTTCAAATGGACACTCTTCTACTTCAGAGAAAGAAGTAGGAGAATGAGGCAGCATTAGCCTATTTTTATCCTAAATGTAGGGGAAAGCACCCCAGAAATGAATGTCCTGAAAACAAAGTTAGAGTATGCGTTGTATGTCAAAAATATCATAAAACTAAGTTGTGTCCATAATTATCAAAATCTAGAGAAGATCCTGAAGTAATGGAAGCATACTTCATGGGCAATAGGAGAAAAAAGCAACAGTCTCCTATGGGAAACAACATGCCAGTAGGAATGCCATCCTATGGGGGCAACAATTTTTAGCACCAAGGTCAAGTTTAGCCACCCAATATGGGTTGGTGGGGACAACAACCTTGGACACATACCCCTCAAGGAGAAAATCCTTATAATCCTTACCCATGGATGCCATACCAGTAGCCTGGACCATAGTGGAGAAATCCCAATGCTTGGAGCCCAACTCCACAGCATGGAGGTCAAGTCCCACTATAGCCAAGTTTGCCAGCTCCCCCTACTTTGAGACCTACTCAAATTTTAGCACAGCCTACATCTAATCCAAACAATAAAACACAACCAACATACCAGATGGAGAATGAGATGTACCCCATGTATAATATCAAAGTAGATTGTAGTCCTATACAATTGAGATCAGGTAAACAGGTAGGTGTAGAAATAGCTCCTTTGTTAGAAGAGGAGGAAAAGGTAGATTTAGAAAAAGAGGAATCACCTCTTATAGAAGAAATAGAAGATGAACCAGTAGCTGTAAATACTAGAGAAGGGGTTCCACATTTCCCAAAAAGATTGCAGGAACCCAAGAAGCCAATACAACCAGAATTTGATATTCTTTCCAGTCTAAAAAATTTGACAGTCACAATCCCTCTTTTTTAGGCCATAAGAGACATTCCCATATATAGCAAGGCCATAAGAGAATTGTGTCTGAGAAAACTAGGAAGAAAACTAGCACAAGCAATCAATTTGGTAGGTCAGTTAGCTGATCTTATGCTAGGAAACACCTACAACCAAAAATATTCAGACCTAAGAAGCCCTATTTTAACTATAAAAATTGGAGGCTATGTTTTACCCAACACATTAGTAGATCTAGGGGCTGCCATTAATGTCATGCCCAAGGATACCATGCAAAAACTTAGACTGACCAACCTGAAGCCAACCAAAACTATCCTTTAGTTGGTAGATAGGTCTATAGTGCTCCCTAAGGGAATACTGGAAGACATAACAATCACAGTGGATGCATGGGAATACCCAACAGATTTTCTAGTGTTACAATCCAAGTCTGGGTTGGGTGGTTATCCACTCATCTTAGGTAGGCCTTGGATGGCAATAGTTGATGCCTACATAAGTTGTAGAAATGGGTAAATGACCATTTTTGATGGTCAGAATGTGAAAAATCTGATCATCCATCCACCTACATAGTCTGTAGATTTGTTGGGAGAACTTGAATGTGGAAACCAGAACATGAGTGGTTTATCAATGATTCAATCCATCATGGCACTTGATGAGTTGGAGGATGAGAGTGAGGAGGAAAGAGTGATATCAAAATTTTTCCAAGGAGAACCCTCCTATCCTCCTCCAGAACTACCACTTGTTGGAGGTAAAAATCACCATATTAAGCAAATTGAAGTTGCACCTAGGAGGGTATTAAACATAGATGATGAGTTGACAATTGATCAATAGATCAAACTAAAAGAAACATTAGTCAAACATCAAGGTGCCTTTGCTTGGGAGTATTCAGACATGAGAGGAATAGCTCCTAAAACTTGTACTCATCGAATATATCTGGAAGATGAAATAAAACTAGTAAGACAACCATAACGTAGGATGAATCCAACTATGAAGGAGATTGTTAAAATAGAATTGCAAAAACTCTTGATAGTTGGGTTTATCTACCCTATTTCAGATAGTGAGTGGGTATCACCTTTGGTGGTGGTGCCCAAGAAAAATGGAAAGTGGTGGATCTATGTTGATTACAGGTCACTCAATAAAGCAACCAAGAAAGACCACTTTCCCTTACCTTTCATAGATCAGGTCCTTGACACCTTAGCAGGGAAGAAATACTTTTCTTTCCTAGATGGGTTCAGTGGATATAATCAGATTCAGATTGGGGAAGAGGATCAAGATAAGACCACATTCACTTGTCCATGGGGAACCTTCACTTACCGAGTTTTACCCTTTGGTTTGTGCAATGCACCTACCACATTTCAAAGGGTAGTTTTGAGCATCTTCTCTGATATGATTGGAGAAACTATGGAAGTATACATGGATGATTTCACTATTTATGGTGAAACTTTTGAAGAAGCCACAGAAAATTTGGAAAGAACACTTCAATAGTGTGAGGAAACCAATCTATCCCTAAGCAATGAGAAATGTTATATGTTAATGCAGGAGGGGATAGTATTAGGACATCATATTTCTGTATATGGGATCAAGGTAGATAGAAAGAAGATAGAGGTAATCCAAAATCTGCCCACTCCCAAAACTTAGAAAGATATCCAAAGTTTCCTTGGCTCAGCTGGTTACTATAGGAGGTTTATAGCAGACTTTAGCAAAACTGCTAAACCCCTAAGCACATTGTTATCAAAAGATATAGAGTTTATCTGGACAAATGAATGTGAATAAGCATTTAACATTTTGAAAGAAAAATTGACTTCTGCTCTAGTCCTAAGGGGTCCAAATTGGACCATTCCCTTTCACATATATGCAGATGCATCCAATAATGTGATAGGGTCAGTTCTAGGATAGAAATATGGTGATGATTTCTATGCCATCTATTATGTCAGTAAACATCTTACAGGTGTTGAGTTCAATTATACTATCACAGAAAAGGAATTTCTTGTAGTCATACATGCTCTTAACAAATTTTACCACTATATTATAGGTTATCAGGTTTTTGTGCACACTGATCATTCAGCTATCAGATACCTAACAAACAAACCTGGCATTAGTGGTAGAATTATCATATGGTTGTTACTTTTATAGGAATTTGATGTGATAATTATGGATAAACCAGGTAAGGACAATGTGGTGGTAGATTTCCTTTCTATATTGACACCTCCTGATCATACAACCATAGAAGATCAATTTCCAGATGAGCATTTATTTGCTCTTAATGAACAGATACCATGGTACGTAGATATGGCTAATTATTTAGCCATTGGTAAAGTATCCCCTACACTTTCACCACGTGAGAAACAAACATTGATAGAGAAAAGTGTAGACTTCTCATGGATTGATGGGTGCCTGTTTAAAATAGGGTCTGATCAAATCATGAGAAGATGTGTTGCTGATAATGAGATTATAGAAATACTAAAAGCTTACCATAATGAACCTTGTGGTGGCCATTTTGTAGGAAAATGAACTGCATTCAAAGTATTGCAGGTTGGATACTTTTGGCCTTCACTATTCAAAGATGCAACCAAGCATGTGAGCCAATGTGACCAATGTCAAAGGATGGGTAGACCAACTCTCAGAGATGAAATGCCACTCCAACCACATGTGCACATTGAGCCATTTGATAAATGGGGGATGGACTTCATAGGACCCATTAATCCATAGTCAATAGGTAAGAGGTATATCTTAGTTTACACTGACTATGTGACCAAGTGGGTTGAAGTGCAGGTATTGCATGATTCTAAAGAGAATACTATAGTAGACTTCCTATTTTCATCTATATTTACAAGATTTGGGGTTCCAAGGGAGATCACAACTGACCAAGGGCCTCAATTTACTTCAAATTTGATCCAGGAAATCATGCAGTAATATAAAATTAGGCATAACAAAACCACTCCTTACCATCCATAGGAAAATGGGCAAGTAGAGGTAACCAACCATGAATTGGAGAACATTCTCACAAATATGGTACAACAACATAGGAAGGACTAGGCCACAAGATTACCAGAAGTAGTGTGGGCTTACAGAACCACCTAGAAAACTACCACTAGTTTTACACCATTCTAGTTGGTATATGGGAAGAATGCTATGATGCCCATAGAATTTGAGATTAAGACTCTCAGAACTATAGTAGATTTAGATTTGAATCTGGATGAGGCACAAAAGGAATGGATTCAGTAGCTTAACCAGCTGGATGAATACCAACGTGATGCTCTGCATCGGATAGAGGTCATCCAAAAATAAAGAGCCAAGTGTCACACCAGGCCAAAGCAGTTCAAAGTAGGGGAATGGGCATTATTGTATGACTCTCGGTTCTAGGAGAGGAAAGGGAAACTCATGCAACGTTGGATGGGGCCATATGAAGTGATTGAAATCATCAATAATGGAGTTGTTAGAATCAGAATAATTGATGGTAACAACATTATATTAACAGTCAATGGTCACCGACTATGGCCATATCATGTGTCTGAGACTTATATGATGAAGTCCAGATTAGGCATGGGGGAGACCCCAGTTGATTCCAATTTTAAAATTTATTAGTAATATGTGGACATTGTCCACATGATCCAAAAACAATTATTCTTTTAAAGTCCCACAATTTTTCTTTCTTTAGTTGTATTTCTATTTTGTAGGAACGATGCCCTGAGTGCAATCGTTAGGCAGCCTGGGAGACCTAGGCCTAACGGGCACAAGATCCATGAACCTACGCATTTCTAGTTTTCTAGGAGATAAATATTTTAGTAGAAGTAGCTTATCCCCACTCGGAGGGGGATACCACATCTGAACACGTGTATGGGTGTTTGTTTTTTGTCTTCATGGAGAAAAATGCCCGAATGCTGGTTCAGGTAGTGGATGTTGATTCTATCCTTATCCTTCAAAATAGAATACCAAAATTTTGATCAGTTGTAGGCGTACACCCATGGACACATCAACAGATGATGAAATAAAGGAGTACCTACCTTCCATTTTCTACAAGGGAAGGCGCATGATTCCCATTTTATTAAGAGAAAGGTGCTCGACTCCCATTTTTACGATGGAAGGTGCCCGAATCCTATATTTCAAGGAAAAGGCACCCGAATCAACTCCCATATTTCAGGGAAAAGGTGCCCGACTCCCATTTTTATGATGAAGATGCCTAAATCCCATATTTCAAGGAAATGGCACTCGAATTTTTTTTAGAGAGAGCGACACCTAATTTCCTTGATATAAAAAAAACTTTCTGTTTTTAAGTACGACACCCGATTGCCAGCAAAAGGTGTCTACTTTCCATTTTAAGCATGATGCGTAATTGCTAACAAAAGGTGCTTGCTTTGATTTGAAGGAAGGCACCCGATTTCCATATAAGAAGGTGCCTGCTTTCTATTCTAATGGGTGTTTGTACCTCGTATGAATAAATCTTTAGCATTGGGAAGTGGCCCAAGCCACGTCAGCATTTCATCCACGTGCATAAAGTCAAACTTCTCATGGATGAAATTATTTTAATTTTTCCATGAGAGATTTATGCACATTCCAAGGTCATCAATGAACAATTTCTAAGGGAGGGATGTGTGGCGTCCAATGAAGACATATATTTTTTAATATTTTCTTGAAATCTTGTAGGAATCCTCAAATGAATCAAATTGTAGCAACCAAGAACCAATCAAATGGAGAAAATTTACCGCATGGGAAATGCGCACATCATTTTTTGTTATGGTACACATGGTCATCATAAGGCAACCAATGCAAGTGCACCATGAACGTCTGTGCATCATACACGCATGAAACATAATATAGGTGCGTACTTAATTTTTTATTTTGTATATATATAGTTTTCATAGATGTATATTTCTATAAAATAGTGCCGACATGATCCCCATTAATTATCCATCCAACCATTTTGCCCCATTTGGCATTTTTCCACATGTAAATATTTTGTTGGGAGGTTACTCTTGGTCATCATCCACTTAAAATCTGGCACACACTTTAATGAGATCTTGCACAGATAACTATAATTATTTCTAATTACGGTAATGGAGTGCCTACGTTCATGGACACAGGTGATTTAAAACCATGTATTGGCAAAACTCTATGCAAGAAAATAATAGAGTTGCAGAAACCAGAGTGTGAGAAATTATTGCAGGTAAAACTCAGAGCCAAGGGAAAATCAAAATTCACTATGGGGGAAAATCGAGTGAATATTCAGGCATTAGTGAGGATGTGCAGATACAGTTCGAAGCTATCGGATGGATGGAATATTGTCATCTAGTCAGCCAAAACTAGGATGTAGAGGTAGCTAAGGAGTTCATAGTATCTTTGAGGGATGGGGTTGTCAGAATGCATGGACTAGAAATTCTAGTCACAGAAGCCTACATTGCCACTGTTACAGGCCTTCCTCAAATAGGGGAACACACGTACAAGGAGGACAACCCTACACTCTATGCACAATGATTCTTTGGACACTCCACACCTGATGCACTCTGGTTTGTCAAAGTAGCACATCCCAAAATTTTGGAGACCAATCTTCGAACAGATCACTCGATTCTTCACATGCACGGGTAGGTTTTCTTGGCTCAATTCAAACCATTTTTATTTCCTCAACCATTTACTTCATGGGGATAAAATCAATGTCCCCCATTATCTTGCATGTGCTCTCAAATATGAGGCCAGCCGGTACCAGGTAGGAACGACTTCTACCCTAGCTCACCATGGGCTGATTTTGGCCTTGGTGAGACATGTTGAGGCACAAAAGGAAGTGTCTATTGAGGAAGACAAAAGGAGATAATATTGTTCTTGAGGAGGAGGAAGAGGTAATGACACTTAAATAGAATGAATAATCAGCTACCAGGATAGTAGAACAAATAGAGATGGCACCTACATCCCAACCTGAGCAAATAACATAGGACATAGGGTAGGCTTCATCCCCTATTTTTCTCCAATTTTATGAGGATGTAGGGTAGGCTCTATCAAGCCCTACTCACATGCCAATTTCCACAAGGACCAGGAGTAAGAGGATGAAGGCATCCATGGTCATTTATAGCTCATCATATGATGATGATGAGGAGACTAGGGGATTAAGCAAAGATGAATTTATGGCCTAGATATTACAAGATTTGGCAAGTGGAAAGTCTCCTCAGTAGGAAATGCAGATGGAGGATCTACAATAGTAGTTATAGATATTGAAAGAATAGGCCTATACTTGGGAGGCCAAGTATAAAGAGGAGTAGACTCTTTTTCAAGAGTCCAAGAAGGTAACTATAGTGAAGATGCAAGAATTGTACCAAACCATCCATCAGTTGTAGGAAATGATATCAAAATTGTAGCTACAAGCCCACGCAAAAGCAGAGCAGGAGTCAAATGTAGCAATGGAGGTTGAACAACCTCATTCGACAGCACATTCTATAGACCAAGGCAAGAACAAAATATTGAGGTAAATGTGAGGAGCCTCAAACTTCATCAAAATATACAGAGGAAGAGATAAGGCAAGAAGATGAGATTGAGGTTGAAGAGCCTCAAATTTCAGCCAAGTCTACAGAGGAAAATCAGAAGGTTGAAGAGCCTCAGGGCTCAACACACTCTATAAAAAAAGAATTGGAAAAGGATGCAAAAATTGAGACTAAGCAGCTTCAAATAGAAAGGGAACCCTCAGCAGGTTAGTCACCAGATGACCAAAATGTGACTAATGAGTCACCTAAATAGGTACCTACAGAACAGGCATAGGTGAATCAAAAGTCTACATATTCTAAAAATCAAGGACAAAAAACAACAACAATAATAGAAGAGGGGAATCCCCCTATTTCAACAATTCACACAGGCCCAAAAATATAGCCAAATAAATTGAGATCTAAAAGGAAGGTTATAAGGGGACCTCAATGAAGACCCAGGACTAGAGCAAGGACTACACAACTAAAAGAATCAGGCATGAATTTAGATGAAGAATGGGTAGAATCTCTGAAGATGTTTGTTGAGCAGAAAAAGAAATTTGAAAAGCTCAAAGCAGACATAAAGGCACACAAGAAGGAGTTTAGGAAGGCCTCTAAAAGAGTGGCCAAAGAATCCAAGACTCCTCCCAAGAAAATCAAATTTTCCTGACCAGATCAGTTCTGGGATTTGTATGGGTCAACCGGTGATCAACCTTCAAATATGAAGGTATATTTCGAGAATATGGGACTACTAGGTCCTGTACCACCTGCAACTCAAGCAACAACAAGCAAAGCCCCTCTGGTAGAGGAAGCAGATTCTGATGATGATGCTAAACTTGAACCAATGATGGCTAGATTGCCTAAGGCCAAGATTGCTAAAAAATCCAGTGTTCCATTTTGGGATGAATCATCAATCCCAAAAGGAGAAAGTGTAACAACCACTCTTTCCACCACAAAACTCTACTATAAATTTTGTTTTTAATTTACTTCTATTCCATGTGTAGAGTTCCTAATCTTCATCACCTTTCTTTCTTCCAAATATTAATTTATCCATCAACTATTCCTAATTGATTAGTTGGTCATATATTGCAATCATAACCTTTAATTATCTCAGTGGAATTCACATTTAGATATTTATTTATATGTTTATGGATCACTTTCATTGTTTCATAGCACATTTTTCCATTACTTAAATTATTTACAAAGAACATAACCATATTAATTCTTTATGCATCTTATGACATAATGCATTCATTATCATGAGAAAGGAAATGCAACAACTATTATTCGTATTCAATGAATCAAATACTCAATGTAACATACTTCAAGTTTCCATGTTGTATTTACTTATGAAATACCATGATAATTTTAGCACATTACATAATTGTATTCATGTCATCACTATTTTCATCAAAGGAACATTGCTTGTTAACAAAAGTCATACATCACTCATTCCTTATACAAGTAGAACATAGAAGCATAGTAATACATACATTTCTAATTCCATAATATCAAACCACAAAATAAAACCATAACACCATTGTTTATCCTGGGAAATATCCCGAAGGGAAACCACCCAACAACAAAATATGTGTCTGAATATTTATTAATTGAATGTATCAATTTACAATCATCTCCAGGATCCTTTAGATCCTTTTTCCAACCATAACTAAATACACCTATGTGGAATAATTCCACATCATTATAAATTGAAACATATAAGGATATGTTTCTTGCACACATGTACATACTAGAGGAACCTTCACAGTCCTCACAATGAATCTCACATTCATTTTCCTTACCTTTAATTTGTACTATATACATGTAAACAATATTCTAGTTTAATGAATCCTATGTAGCAGATCATAAGATAAATATCATTACTCTTCTCAGGGAATGGAAATCACATTGTGTTCCATCCTACATAATAACTACTTCTATTTTTGAAATATCATGAGATAATACTCCACAAATGTAGCCAAGCATAATACATAAACTATTATGCAACTTGCAAACATTCTGCAACCCAAAGGTAGGAAGTCTCATACCTTCCTAAGAATGAAACTTGGAGCTTCCCTCTCATCATTTCATCCCATATCATTCCGCATAAATGATATGTCTTTGAATATATATTGTTCCATACATTAACCAAAGCCTACGAGAAACCCCATAATTCTCTGAGGAATGGAACCCTGTTCCAATATCCCCTTTATTAGAAGAATATTATTATGTGCTAGATCCTACTACCAAGAAAAAACATTTAGACAAGTGATATACTCACTATAAAGGTTCTTTGGTATCTCTTACTTATAGCCATATACAATTAGTCTTAAAATAGGCTTCAAATAATTAAAGCCACCAATTTATTAAGACCTTCTTTAATAAACCACCTCAGGCACTAAAATGGCTCAATATCCTAGATCTCCCTTATAGTGGATTAAATAAATCTTCTAAGATTCATCCTAGATTTTACTGAACCGTTTCTCTAAAACACTTTTCAATACACATATGTAGCTCTTAATAGAATTATACTAATACTCTTTCAAGAGCATATATGCCACTCAATTGGGTATAATTTAATTCCCAAATACTTCTTTATCTAATTAGATTAGAACTAAGTCTTTAAATATTCTCTCCAAGAATATTTATACGATATTAACTTATTTCTTCCAATACTCCTGCCAATAATATCAACTATATTTTAATGAGATTTAAGACAAATATCTAATATTATTTTGAAATCACATAATATCATTTATTAGGACGTAAATATAATCCTTTAGTTCTTATATTCATTATTTATACTAATGAATTCCAATATGCTAATAAACTTGTACCATCTCATCAATGGGTAAAAAGGTAAAGGATTATTTATTTTCCATAATTAATTAAAGATAAATCCAATATCCAATATTATCTATATAATATCTTTTATAATTAATATAATCTTACATACTCTTTCCAGAGTATTTGATTTCATTAATTATATTTAAAACAAATATTGTTTTAATATCCCAAGATAATATTTATATCATTTAGAATAAAATCTTCTAATACAAATCTTCAATATTCATATTTTAATTGGATTTAATTCCAATATTTCCTTCATGATTATAAAATATCATTAAATCCATGGGCATGAAATTATCATCAACATAAATCTACTTGCTACCATCACTGGGCAAATGGTGAGAGGAAGGTCCATCCATAGACAGAAGCAGCACTGGGAGGTCGAACTACACGAATTCAAGGACAATAAAAAAAAATTTAAGGAGGTGAAGAACGGGTTGATGAGGATGGACCTCCCCATACCATGCAATGGAGTCATGAATAATGTTATGGATTTCATAACTACGGAGGACCCGGGTAAAATTTTGCTTAGTTTTCACTATGCCTTCGTCAATTTCTTTCGTGACATAAACCTGATATGTATACCCCAATTCTTAATGAATTCCATGAATTATATAATTAATTCATGCCAAAGCAAGAGGGTTTTTGCCATGCCTCTGCACAAGGGGCTGTTCAAAGTGATTTACAAGTGGGTGTTGGCCACGGATCCCCAAGATGCACCTCTTATCATTAAGGAGGTCTCTGCTAGCCATGAGGTGGAGATCTCTAGGGTGAGGGCTAGCCCAAGCTTACCCAAACCCCCCTCTGGTTCACCAAAAAATAAAAGAGTGGAGGTATAAATACCAAAGGTGGACCAACAAGGAAGAGACTAAGAAACAAGGAGCCAACCATAAGAACATCCATGTGGCTGAAGAACAAACAGGTGCAGGGTAGCTCCAAAGTCGAGGTAAGAAAAATGGAGGATGAAGGCCCTAACATTTCGACCATGGTCCTTAAGTGGTTCGTTTTGAATACGTCGGCCAACATCATGTAACAGATGCAGGAGGTTTATGATGCACTTACCAAGGTTTTTTTCAATGAAGGATACTAAAGTGAAAAGCTGATTATGGTTAACAAAATATTTGGACGATGACAAGGAGGATAAGGACGAGGAGCTCTACGAGGATGAGGAAGAAGAGACTTAACGTCCGTCGTGTAAGCCATTTGTGCAATTTTTTTTGTGCAAACACTGTAATAGTTCTATCCATGGAAATTTTGATTGACATACTGCATAGAGGATGTGGTCCCTTTTTGAGGTTGGGGCTTGTGTTAGGTTCCTGGAGTCCTCAAGAAGTTCCTTTAGGGTTAAGTGCTCCTGTGGGGTGTGCTATCTATGTTGTGGGTTGCCATATGTCAGGGTTGGGTTTTAGGCAATGATGCTCAAGGGCCTAGGAAGGCTAGTTAAAATAGAGGACAAGTAGTCCTCAGGTAGGGAAGGATTCATTTTGACAACATAAGGCTGAATTTTGTAAAAGGTTTTGGGTTAACCTGTAAAACATGGTATTAATGAAGGAGTGTCTTATTTACCCAAAAAAAAAATCATTAAATTTAATTCAAATTTCCAATAAAGTTGATACAATCTATTTCCACTATTTGTATCTTTTCATACGACTTTATTAGAGTCTTTATCTTTAACACTATCATTTATATTTAAACCTTCTACCATTGAAGGTCAAATTCATCTATCTCTTAAATATAAATAACAATTAATCCAATTAACATCCTTTCTAATAGAATGTTTCAATACCCTTTATACCCATTAACCAATAATACCATATCTTCAACAATAATTTAACACCTTGTTTCGTTAATCATTAACGTGGAGCACAATTCCATTTATATATACCACTTCACATTTAATGAGGGTCAAAGTGTTAAGGGAATCCTTATAATTTTATTGAACCCATATCCCAATGACCATATTTTGTTATTAAATATCTCCTTTTTAAATCATCCACAAACTTGATCAAATTATCACCTTTGACTCATGATATTCCTTTTTCTTCCTTTAGACAACTTATACACATGACATTTAATTCATATCGGTGAGAATCCCTCAATATAAGGTATTTATTATGATACCATATATTCAACTCTAAACACATCATGGTCAATGAAACTCATCCTACAAGTGTTATTACCTTCATGAATACCATGAAAACATAGTCAAATAATTAAAGGAATCATATTGCTTTATCATTTATGCTATTCAATAACCATATAACGGTTACCATATTATATTTATTTTAGGCAGCATCACATATTGTTATTGCTCGAAAATTGATAAACATTTCTTAAATAACCATTTGAACATCAACGATGTTTATCATTGCTTGTGCCAATGATTTTAAGGGAGGGCTGCCAATAGGTGTTGGCCAAGCATCTTCACATTTTGGCTTCCCAAAAAGTCATGTGGTGAATAGGCTATTTCATTACAACCTTCCCCTCCTGATTACCATATGGAGAAACCATATAATGGGCAACGTGTCCACATAGTATCCTATTAGCAACTTGGGGTTTAGAATTCATTAGACAATCCTAAATATCGGAGCTACTCTTCAACAAA
The DNA here is from genome assembly GCA_028583015.1 of Wollemia nobilis. NCBI lineage: Eukaryota > Viridiplantae > Streptophyta > Pinopsida > Araucariales > Araucariaceae > Wollemia > Wollemia nobilis. The sequence goes on from JAQPPZ010002550.1 coordinate 8,137,477, forward strand.
CTGATGACCAGGTCATCTTACATTGATTCCAGTTACACTGCCAATAATTTGGACTCCATGGTGGCTAAATTTATTTTTCCCTACATCAACATAGTTACATCATTATCATACAATCGCTTTTCAATAAAGCTTGGACATTATCCATGTATTATTTGGTATGATTCTAACATAGGTCTCCTTTTTAAAATGTTGAGGGATTTAATCAGTTGATTTATTGCTACAATGAACACATGATCTACATTATTTCACCTCATGACGACCTCACCACAAGGCTCGGATATCATCCATGTATCACTTGGCATGTTTTGAACTAAAGTTTCCTCCTTGAAATGTTGAGGAATTTAACCGGTTGATCTAATGTTGCTTAAATCCTCCTATCAAATACATTATAAACTATGAGAAACTACCATCCATTATGGCATTGGGGATATTCTATCATAGACAACAACAAGCCGATAACAAAATTGAAGGATTGTTATGGCCTTGCTATGGTATCTCAAAAACCTAGATCATAGAATACAATAGTAAGTGATTCATTGGACCTATTCAAATGTTACAACAATCAAAAAATTTCATAGCATCGAAACCCGAGGTTATTTTAATGATAGCAATGATGTAAATATTTAGGTAGCTATGAAATAAATAAATTAAGTCCACTATTTCAACGCCTACTATAATGGAGACAAGTGGTTTGAATGGCACGAGTTTTTATTTCTAGCATAGAAATTTTTTTGAAACATTGATTTGCAGTCCATAACACTGATCACCGTCTAATGCCTATGTGGATCTGACATCATCTACCATTGCATAGATACCCTTTAATGATAAGCACATTTGTCAAGTTGTCGATGGTATGTGCAAAGGTTGAGATGGGTCTTACCCATATAACATCATCACCACACAGTGGTATTACAAAAAATATTGGACACTTGATCTAGAATTCCCAAGACTTGACTCTCAATTTCTACGTCATGCATGATACAGGTTCCTAAATATCATTATGTCAAGTTCTTAAGATGATTACAAAGGCTCAGGTGATAAATCTAGCTAGAATACATCTTAAATAAATTTTATTTAAAACCCTATTCCATATCATCTATAATGTAAACACATATTTAGCCATTAGGATCCTTGATAATCTCCCACTCATAAGGTATCGAGGTAATATGGTCTCACACCTTTTATTGGATATGGGATTAATGCGGACCCCACTTTCTTACAACTTCAACACACAACATAACTTAAATAATATCAATGTATTATTAGCTAGGCTCAAACATATCTTAAATAATATATTATTAGGTAAGATTTGAGCCTAACCTCCTCTTTATTTACATTGAGGAGTCTAAATATTTGGCTATAGTTTTCTCTTTATCTAATATTGAGAAATCTAACTAGTTAAGCAAATATCACATGTTTATATAATTTAACATTATGAAATAAACATAATACAATTTATCAAAACAAACCCTTTATAATTATTATTATCCAAATAATAATAATTCTAATTATGTGAATATTTATCAATCTAAAATACTAATTCTATGATTATATGATATTCTACCCATAAAAACCATCAATCCCGAATTATATAGTAGATCATTACTAAAACAAGAGGTATGATTTTAAAATCAAACCATCAAATCAAACAAATTATAGGTCATTGCTTAAAACCTATAGATCAAGATGTCTACCTCATCTACAAAGCATTCACAAACCTAAATATAGATAACTTAGGTAGAAACATGATTCTAAGATCTCTTCATCAACCCTAAACTTAAATCAATAACACATGTTGAAACCACAAACCAATGTTAGCTTAATACCATATATTTTGAGCTAAACAAGTAGAGCTTGAACAAGGAGAGATATCACCTGATCCATCTCCTCCTTATGTTCCTTTTGAACTATGATCTCCTTCTTGCCCTCCTACAAGCTCTCCCAAATGATCTATTATCCTCTCTCATCCTAAGCTCTTCGGACCCTTCCTATCTACTCTCAAGCAACTATTGGTAATATCCTTTTGCTATTTGGTTTCTGATCCACCTAAGGGTGGAGAGCATACTCCCTAGGTGATAGGATTTCCCCCAACAAACACTTGCAAGAAATATTCTAGAAATGCTTTCTACCTCTCTAAGACCTTCTATTTATAGGCCAATTCCACCTCTTTCCTCTTATTATTTTATTAATAAAATTGGTCAAGGTGGTTGGGAATAGTCATCCCTCCATAAATGTTCACATTAATGTTTTGTGTGAGGTCCAATAGAAAGGGGATACAACCAAGAGAAATTAGTTGGGTCCTATAAGAGTTGGACATCTTGTTATTAAGGATAGGGAGTGAGGATCCTAGTCATCATCCACTATCCAATATTATATTTCAAATATTTCTAGTGCTCATTGTGGTCCAATCAGCATTGGACACATTCCTATGAGCATTTATTTTATACTATATTAGATTAGTTAATATCTATTAACCATATATAATTATAGTTAATTATTTCTAACCCTTCTAATTATTTCTCACACACTTAATCCACTAAGATTTGTAGGTGTGAATATGTTCTTTGACCCCTAAATCTATGCTACTTGATCCTCATAACTAATTATTTTGCCTATGAGAGAGGTCCAATGGAGAAGGCTTTTACATACTCCCCATGGACTCAACATGGTACTCTATGTTTTTAGAATTTTTCTATCACAATTTGTGCTTAAGAATATAATGTATGTCAAAATTTTGCAGAGTTAAACAAGTTATTCTTATTTATCCTCTTTCTTCTATCATCTCATCCATGATGGTAAGCATCCCCTTCCATCCACGAGAGTACCTGAACCTACAAAAATACAAACATATCAATAGTATCATGTCCTCAAACAATAATACATCCATTTTACATAAATTTTTAAGTATTGAAACACTCATCAATACAAAAATTTCATCACAAAGTCAGACATTGAAGCATCTATCAATGCATCATAAAATATCATTGCAATAACAACACTACAAAATGTCTTCTTAATGATAATGTGAAATCATATTTCCATAATAATTTAGACATTGCAAGTCTAATTATCGATAGGTTTAGCAAAATATCATACCAAGGAGTTTTCAACCTACCAGTTTTATGATCCTTAACATGTGTTAAGCTTATGGAAATTAGATGTTTGTAAGGACAAAATTTTAATTTCACCAATCCTACTTCAAGATACCTCAAAAGGGTCTCAAGTATACTGCTTAAGACTCATCATGCTTCCGCTACACCACTCTGATTCACTAGTAGTGCAATAGTGGAAGGATAAAATACTTGAACATGTGAAATCTTGAGTGTAATTTTTACCATATTAGCATTTTCTATGACTTTCTTAGTCAAAATTTACTCTACATATGGTGTATTTTTCTAGCATTTTATCATTTTCTAATAATACTTAGGTTGATGCTTACTCCAAGTAAGACATCATACCAAGTACATTATCATCCATTGATGATATTGGTGACCACACTTATCCCAAAATAAGGTGTCATTTACAATATTTGGACATGATTTGAACAACTTAATGAGAGGATTCCCATACCCTCTCAATAATAAATCCCTAATCTATTCTTTCCCAACACAATATTTCAATTCCTATAGAATTGTATGATCTAATCTTTGGATAGTCTTATCATATTTTTAGGTGTACTTCCAATACACTACCTAATAGTTCATGCTAATTATAGTTTCAGTAACTAATTTTATCTTTGTGAACTAACCAAAGATGATCAATTTGCACTCATATTTTCTACAAGGTACAAATTATACAATTTTCCAAGATCTTATTCCTACTCTTGTCTTAACACAAGATAACATCTCAATGATGGTTTCAAAAAGGAATATCATTTTTATAATTTATCATGCTTTTCAAGTAACAAGTAATTCACCTATTATATTGTATAGCTAAAATTTATGATGAAGGGGTAGTTATTATAAATATGAATTCCCAAGTAAGTTCAAGGTTGCAGCTCACAAGATTCAACATGGCCAATGTCTATCTTGTGGATAGGAGTGGTACCACTTTTTATATTAATGCCAGTGGGTAATTGGACATACCACACTTTTGGGAATTCTCCTGTCTGTTTCAATAGGAACACATTTTTTACTTCTTGTTTAACCCACCATTAAAGTAGACTCATGATAGGTATTTTTTTTAGCCTATACATTATGTTAGGTTTCTTTCAACCCAAAAATTAGGCATATGCCTTGAAGATTAAATGTCCTATATCATGGATAGAGCATCAATCTAACTGCAATGCTTAACCATCATCCCATATCACACAATGGGATTAAGGGGGTTATCACATAAACCCACATAGACACCAAAAATGTCTACCATTCTTACTTGCTTCTCATGATATGAGAGTGAATTCACTTTATCCATACTTGATCAATTCAATATTTGAGTTATCAATTCATAAAAAGGTTTTGTTAAGGTTTGTGTACTAAGTGTGATTTCTCAACAATTTCCTAGTTAAACCACACAAAATCCATTAGCCATGTATGCATTTATAATAGCATGATGCTTATTATAGAATTTCAAACTATTTCTAGACACTAAATTATCATAATATTTTCAACACAATGTTTTCCACAGTTTCTAGGGATCAATCATAAACTTATGCAAAAATTCTACTTACCAATTCTTAGAATGTTCAAATTTGGTCAAAGTATAAACATAATCCACATGTTTAATCCATTATTCAACAAACAAATGAATATGAAATCCTATAATGACTATAGATCATATAAGCATGATTTTCTACTTTAAACATTGCAAGGCTAACAAAATCTAACCATTATAATAATGCCTTAAATATTATAATGCTTGCAAACCAAACTAACTCCGTAATTCATTTGGTAATAAATCCCATGGAATTTATATAAACAACACCTATGGATTCTACATTACCAAAACACCAAGAGTTAGTAATATTATTAAGATATAAGTTCCACTATAAACCATTGTTCTAAACACAGTTTATTTCAAGGTTTTATCCTCAGATGAAATATCTATCCATATAAATAGACCTAAAACACTTAGGCAATTTCATTTTGCCTAAGTCTTCAAACTCACTATTTCAAGGTGCACGTTTTGGCCTACTGTCCTCACAACTAGGGTTAGTATTTTTCCAATATTTTTTTAGAAATTTTCTTTCAATATTCCATTCTAACTTATTAGACATGGAGGAAAAATATTTGCACATTACTAACCCTTAAACACTACTCTTTACCAATCATCTATAGGCTAAGAGTTTATCTATAAGTTTTATAAACTTACAATCTAGAATTTTTAATAGTGACCAAAACCTTTGCTAGCCTAGATCTAATTTTAGAATCTATTAACTAACATTGATCTGATACCAACTATAACAACCACTCTATCCACCACAAAACTCTACTATGACTTTTTTTTTAATTTACTTCTATTCCAGGTGTAGAGTTCCTAATCTTCATCACCTTGCTTTCTTCCAGATATTAATTGATCCATCAACTATTCCTAATTGATTAGTTGGTCGTATATTACAATCATAACCTTTAATTATCTTAGTGGAAGTCATGTTTATATAGTGATTTATATGTTTATTAATCACTTTCATTGTTTCATAGCACATTGTTCCATTACTTCAATTGTTTACAAAGAACATAACCATATTAATTCTTTATGCATCTTATGACATAATGTATTCATTATCATGAAAAATAAAAGCAACCATTATTTTTATTCAATGAATCAATACTCAATGTAACGTACTTCAAGTATCTATGCTGTATTTACTTATAAAGTACCATGATCATTTTAGCACATTATAGAATTGTATTAATCTCATCACTATTTTCATCAAAGGAACATTGCTTGTTAACAAAAGTCATACATCACTCATTCCTTATACAAGTAGAACATAGAAGCATAGTAAGACATACATTACTAATTCCATAACATCAAGCCACAAAATAGAACCATAACACCATTGTTTATCCTGGGAGAAACCCCAAAGGGAAACCACCCAGCAGTAAAATATGCATCTTAACCTTTATTAATTGAATGTATCAATTTACAATCATCTCCAAGATCCTCTAAATCCTTTTTTCCAACCATAACTAAATACACCTATGTGTAATACTTCCACACCGTTATAAATTGAAACATATAAGGATATATTTCTTGCACACATGTACATATTAGAGGAACCTTCACAGTCCTCACAATGAATCTTACATTCATTTTCCTTACTATTAATTTGCACTATATACATGTAAAAAATCTTCTAGTTTTATGAATCCTATGTAGCAGATCATAAGAGACAGATCATATCCTCTTAGGAATGGAAATCACATTGTGTTCCATCCTACTTAATAACTACTTCTATTAGGGCAATTTCTTGAGACAATACTCCATGAATGTAGCCAAACATAATACATAAAATGTTATGCAACTTGCAAATATTTTGCAACCCAAAGGTAGTGTAGAACATGTGCTTATACTGAGAGGGGGGTGAACAGTATAATATAAAAACTTTCCCCAAATAGTAGCATCATCATTAATAAAGCACTAAATATCACATAAAGCATCACACACATGAGAGACATCATTTTTAACGTGGTTCACCCAATGTGGGCTACCTGCATAGAAAATATTTCTTCTAAATATTTCTTAAATAATCTCTTGGGAGTCCTTCCCAATTACAATGTTTAAGGACATCTATCCAAAGGAGATGTTGATCCCCTAAATATCAAGTTCATGGATATCTTCCATAGGAGAACTCTTTTCCCTTCTGCTCTAGCTAGTGATCTTCTAGAAGACTTTGTCTCTCTGATGCACTGACCGGTGGATATCTCTCCACTTGAAGATTCCTCACTCATATCTGTATTCAATTGTCCTAGCTGCTAGATCTCTATCCACTGAGACTCTATCCTCTGTACTCTATCACCTCCAAATATTTGTCAATAAGTTCACTTAGAACCTCCTCAAATCTTATCAACAGGCTCACTTAGAACCTGCTCAAATCTACTCAATAGGCTCACTCGAAACCTGCTCAAATCTTCTCAATAGACTCACTTAGAACCTACTCAAATTTTCTCAACAAGCTCACACAATTTTTGTCCCAATATGCTCAATAAGTCTTCTCTAGGAATTTCTCAGATCTGCATAGCAAGCTTTCACAAAATCTTACAAAAAAATAGTCCACAAGCCTTCTCAAAGACTTGCCTCAAATCCGCTCAAAAAAATCTCAACTCAATATCATAGAAGCATAAAGAGAATTGTTAGAGACTCAATATATTCTATACTCAAATCCCAATCTTAATTCAAAGCAATATTATAGAAGCATAAAGAGAATTTTTAGAGACTCAATATGTTCTATACTTAAATCCCAAAATCAATTCAAAAAAATCTCATAGAAGCATAAAGAGAATTGTTAGAGACTCAATATGTTCTATTCTCAAACTCAATCTCTTTCTCAACTCAATCTCAATTAAATCAGAATATAGAATAGTTTGTTTTATGGAACTTGAACAACCACTCCACAAATTAACTTGACTAGGCTCAAATAATTCTACTCAACCAATCAGCACAAGGAGAAACTCTTTCTCACAAACCCTTGTCCAAGCATGAATCAATCAACTCAAAATGTTTCCAACAATACTCAACAACAAATCTTACATAACAATGATACTCATGTTCTTTTCTAACTCAAGTTCAAGTTCTTTGCATCACCCATTGGCTTCAACAACAATGCTAATAAGACAAGGTTTTAATCACAACTCTAAATTCAAAAAACCTTGAAGCATAAACTCAAAGTACCTCACTCAACCAATGGTCTAAACAACAATGCTTATCCAACAAGGTTTAATCACAACTCTCAATCCAGAAAACCTTGAAGCATTAAATCAACCACTTTCAAAAAGAAAACCACAATCAATCCTTTTCACTCCAAGATATTTCAAAAATCAACCACCCAAATAAAATCAATGGAGAGTATTACTCATAATTTTTAAAACCTTATGAGTTGTCCACTAAATCTGTCACACTCAACACACTTTCTTTTTCAACTCTTAACAAGGGTTAGAGATCTTGAGTAATAACACAACAATAATATCCAAATAACACCTTATTAATCCTAATTTATTTTAACATCCACCAAATTTCTTTTTTAAAAGAAAACCCTTACTCAAAATAACTTTCACTAAAAATAACTTTATCAAAAACCCTTATTAATCCTAACAATTTCAAAATTCATAATTAAAAATAATTCACAACTCAAATAGCCACCATGACATTAATCCCTAAAGTTACTCAATAAATCAACTAACAAAGCACCTTTACCCCTTATCACTCCACCTTAAGCAATCCAAACAAAATATTAATAAAAACCTTAATATCTACCTCAAGGGGAATTGAACCCTCATCTTGGCCCAATGTGAACACCCTAGCCGCGACCAAGCTGTTGCACAAGCTACGGGCTCATTGGTTAAAAAGAAGCAGGCCACCAATAAAAAAATATGCGCCTTGGGCGCCTCTATAGAACAAAGCCAAAAATTATGCTTACGGGAATCAAACGCACAATCTCCTTGTCACCAACACCTTTGCACAATCCAAGCTACCACTAGGCCACACTGCCCAATGCATTTTGGGAAGTGGTCATTATCTCCCTTTAATGTTTGTTGTGTTACTTAAACGAAAAAAACAAGCTCTTTTTCTTTGCAAATACTAAGTGCAAATATCAACGAGCAAGGATGAATGAATTAAAAAATTCAATGGCATATTTATATGCCTTCCCTTTTCTTTGGAAACATCGGCATTTTTAAAAATTCCTTCATGACGTTTGCGGATAAACTTTTAATTTTAATTTTAAAATTAAAATTAAAATTTTAACTAAAACTTTAAAATTAAATATCTCCATCACCGGGGTACCTTTTTTGATGAAACAAAAAGTCAACTTGGGTTTTAAGAAAAACCTATTTCAAATCTGCCATCTATGGTTTTAAATAAAAACCTTTTGCAAAGCTTCCCTTTAAGCTCCTTTTGGAGCCACATGCCATGCATCCCTTCTTGAACCTTTGATCAAAAACATTTGCTTCTCATGAAGCTCTTTGTGAAACACAAACATAGTGCTTATTTACATAGATCCTTTTGACATCAATGACAACTCTTAGCTTAGGGACTCAAAATGTCCAACAATCTCCCCCTTTGTCATTGATGGCAACCCATATCCTTTTACTAAAATCTGACCTTCTTTTCTACTCCCCCTGGCTCAAAGCTTTCTCAAATATCAAATCTCTCCCCATATCAAAAACTTTCCTCAATATACACAAATCTCTCCCCCTTTGTCATCAATGGCAAAGGATCACCTTTAGGGCTCAGGGCTAAGAATGAGCCTCTTAGCTTAGCCCCTCTTCCACCTCCACATGAGGTGGTTAATTTTGGGGTGGGAGTATTTCTACTCCTCAAAAGCATCGCTCTTTTCCTTTAACTTTCTCTCTTCCTTTCTTAGTTTTCTGAATCCTCTTACTGTTTCTTACCAAGTCATCATCCGTGTTCCTGTCATCACTTCTGTTCCTATTCCTATTCTTGTTCTCATACATTTTCTTGTTTCTTTTTCTATTCTCATCCTTGTTCCTTTTCCTATTCTCATCCTTGTTCCAGTTCCTATTCTCATCCTTGTTCCTATTCCTGTTTCAGTTCTTATCCATGTTCCTACTCCTATTCACATTCTTGTTCATGTTCATGCTTGATTATGGAATATTTTCTCTACACCATCTTGCTATGTGACCATCATTATTGCACTTATAACACTTAATGTTGTTATTCCTTAGAGGTGCAACTATCTTAGGACTTCTCCTAGTGAAGCCATATCCTCTTCTATCATGAACCCTGAAATTCATTTCCTTGTGACCAAACTCATTACATGAGTAGCAATACCCATGTAAAGGCTATCCTTTCCCATATTCCTATATTTCATGTGTCCTGCACTGTCAATCCATGTGCCCAAACCTATGACATAAAAAATATCTTCCATTGAAGAAACCTTGCCTAGACCTCATTGGTTTCCTGTTCTAATTTTTGTTCCATATGTACCTTATTTGTGCATTATTTCTATCTTTGACCTCTTTGTTGTCCAAATCATCCTCTGATGTCTCATTCCAAATTACATTATCACTTTCTGAAGTATCTTCTTCTAAAATTCCTTCTTATTCAAGACTTGAAGTAGACTTTTCTTCCCATTTATTTTGAGCGTGTTTGGAAACAAGACCTGTCTTGTTAGTTGCTCCTCTTTGTATCTTGATTATTTTGTCTACACTCTTTGCACTGTTCACATATTTGTACAATGTTTTCTTGGAATCCTCTAAATATTCCTTTAGTAGTGCCACTTCTTGTGTTAAATTTTCACACTCCAAAATATTTGCTTCTAACTTATCCTTGAACTTACTTGCCTTAGCCTTTGACTTTTCTAAGTCCTCTATGAGCAATAATATTTCTTCATCACATTATTGAAACTGAATTTTAAGCTTAGAGCATTGCTTTCTTACCTTCTTTACTATGTCAAGAGCATAGATAAGCTATCCCTTGAGATCATAACTATTCTCCACTGAATAATCCTCTATTTGTTTACCTTTGTCCTTATAATTACTTCCTTTTGGCTTATATTCTATAGAATTATATTCTTTACCTTCTAAATCCATTAGAAGATTCTCATTTGGTCCCAATATTATATGTTGAAAATGAATCTCATTTTCTTTGTATAAGAAACATTTCTCATTTTTGATCTCATTGAGTACATAAAGATTTATTTCTCTTATAGCACTAGCTACAAATTTTCTAGATTCAGATTTTATTATCTATCTTGATGAAAAGTTACTATATGGCCTTGATCACAGAGTTGACTAATGCTTAGTAGATTATGTTTCAGACCTTCCACATATAGAACATTTTCAGCTTTTGCTTTTCCATTGCCTATACTTAGAGTTCCTTTTCCATAAATATTTGTTGAACCATTGTCCCCAAAGTTTACTGACCCTCTATTTCATTCTTTCAAAGCTATAAACTTGTATTTTTCTCTTTTCATGTGTCTAGAGAATCTGCTATCCAGAAACCATTTTTCTTCTCTATCCTATGCATGCAATGCTATTTGAACTAGCAAGGATTTTAATTTTCCTTTCCCTTTTCCTTATTTTCTAGTACTAGACTTAAATATTTCTAGTTTGCACCTTCTAGCTGTATGCCCAAAACTATTGCATTTGTAACACTTAACATCATTATACATATGTGGTGCAAGAGAATATGTACTACCACTATCATTGTCTCTGCTAGTACATTGCATAGCTCTATGATCATATTTATTGCAAGAAAAAAATGTCCATGGAAGGAATTTTGTAACCTATCTTATTGAGGACTCGATCTGATATTATTTCTTTTGTGGTCTTATTTCTTTGAGATATGGTAAGATACCCCCTTTTCGCTTGATGTTCCTACCTCTTGCTGACATGCTTCTTTCTCTAGCTTACTTGGTGTTGTTTCTTGTAATATCTTATTTATTTTAGTTCTTCATTTTAACTTCACAATATCTGCTGCCACTCTCTCAAGTCTTGCTTATTTTGCTTCCAACATATATCTCAAATTATGTTCAATCTCTCTTCTTTCTTTCACTTTTATTTCAAGTTCTATTAGCCTTTGTAGAAGCTCAATTCTTGCCAATTCATTATTTTGGATTTGTTCTTTCAGTTGTGCCCTCTCTTCTTGAATCCTTTCAAGATCTTGAAGATAATTGAAGAGTGCTTCCTCAAAGTTTATACTTTATTCACTCTCTAAGCACATGTGTGATACTGATGGATTCTCTTCCAAAATGTTAGAATCCTCATGGAGAGACCGGCTCTGATACCAATTGTAGAACATGTGCTTATATTGAGAGGGGGGGTGAACATTATAATATAATTTTTTTTCCCAAATAGTAGCATAGATATTAATAAATTAATAAATATCACAGAAAGCATCACACACATGAGAGACATTATTTTTAATGTGGTTCACCCAATGTGGGCTACCTCCACAGAAAAAATTTCTTCTAAATATTTCTCAAATAATCTCTTGGGAATCCTTCCCAATTATAATATTTATGGACCTCTGTCCAAAGGATATGTTGATCTTTTAAATCTCAAGTTCGTGGATGGAGAACTCTTTCCCATTTTGCTCTGGCTAGTGATATTCTACAAGACTCTGTCTCTTTGCTAAACTGACTGGTGGATCTCTCTCCACTTGAAGACTCCTCACTCAGATCTGTATTCAATTGTCCTGGATACTGGATCTCTATCCATTGAGACTCTATCCTTTGTACTATGTCACCTCCAAATCTCTATCGATATGTTCACTTAGAAACTCCTCAAATTTACTCAATAGGCTCACTCATAACCTTCTCAAATATTCTCAATCACTCAAAACTTGATCAAATTTGTTCAATAGGCTCACTCAGAACCTGCTCAAATCTGCTCAACAAGCTCACACAGAACTTGTCCCAATATGCTTAATAAGTCCTCTCTAGGACTTGCTCAGATATGCATAGCAAGATTTCACAAAAGCTTAAATAAAAATAGTCCACAAGCCTTCTCAAAGACTTACCTCAAAATAGCTCAACAAAATCTCAAATCAATCTCATAGAAGCATAAAGAGAATTGTTAGAGACTCAATATGTTCTATACTCAAATCCCAATCTTAATTCAAATAAATATCATAGAAGCATAAAGAGAATTGTTAGAGACTCAATATATTCTATACTTAAATCCCAATCTCAATTCAAAGCAATCTCATAGAAGCATAAAGAGAATTATTAGAGACTCAATATGTTCTATTCTCAAACTCAATCTCTTTCTCAACTCAATCTCAATTAAATCAGAATATAGAATAGTTTTTTTTATGGAACTTGAACAACCACTCCACACATTAACTTGACTAGGCTCAAATAATTCTACTCAACCAATCACCACAAGGAATAACTCTTTCTCACAAATCCTAGTCCAAGGATGAATCAATCAACTCAAAATGTTTCCAATAATACTTAATGTAGACACCAAAATCTAGCACCCTTTAGTTAGCATTCACCACCTCACCATCAAATATTGCATAATAAATATATATTCCTAAGTTCTAACTTAGGGATATAAAATCCTTCACATCATTATATTTTCTTAATTTATTTAATTAGGAAAATCACCCTAGGATACCCTGTCTACCCATTCAACATGTGTCATGGACATCTCACCCAACATCCCTGGCACATCTCACCCACTTATGTCCCCTTTGTCCTTGCACATGAGATAGATTCCCAACACCCATGCCACAAGTCCTTTGTTGTTATCCCCTTGTCCATTCACATACAAACGACATCCCACATCCCACTTCACTTGAAGATACATCACCCCAGTTAAGTGAGCCACACTGAGTGACTCACTGTAACTGCCCCTTCCACCTGGCAATCTAGATTTACCACTTGGCAAGTCAGGCTTACCACCTCACATTCCCCTACAAAGCCCTAGGAAGGCTATAAAGGCACCATCAATACACCAAACAAAGGGAGCTAAATTTGTGTACTAATAGGCTACCAAAATACATCCAAACCTGATGAGACATTGAGAGCATGAGATCGAATCCAATCATTAGAATGCATCTCGAGGTGACCTGTCATCTTAGCTGAAACCACACGCCCGTGGTTCTATAGTCAAAAATGTGCATCCGCAGTTTCACAACTACAGGTTCGCGGTTTCTAGTTCGCAACCGTATTCACGCGGTTCCACAGTCCCAAACAAGTTTTATCAACAAAGATTAGTAAATTATCAATTTGTTAGCAAGGCATTTTTAATTAGTATTCCTTTGTTTCTTGTAATCATTCCTTTCAAGGGTTTTTATTTGCATTGTTTGCAGTTATTTATACAGGTGCTATTAACCCTTATTTGGTTTCCATGTGTGCAGGAGATAGGTATTTGAAGAGCTATTGAAGCTAGGAGTGGCCCATGCATCGAATACAAAAGCCCACTCACCCCTTGGAGTTGTAGCAGAGGAATGAAGAGCACCCTATCTTGCTGAGGAGTTAGAAGAATTCACCTCTTCTCTCGAAACATTGTAACACCTATCAAAAGGAGAAAATCATTGTAACATTGCCCCCAACACATTTGGGGCAATTCAAAATATCTATTGTAATAGTGTATCAAGTCCCAATACAAAGGAACATCCTTTTTGGAAAATTTATCTTTCTATGTCTATTTTATTTATTTTGCTTAGTTATTTTAATATAGAGAATGGCTAAAAATGCGCACCCATGTTTTCTACAGTGCGCAAAAATGCAAACCCACATTTTGAGTAGAAAAAATGCAAAAACGTGATTTCATAAAGCAAAACGCAAATCCACGCTTTTTGCTAAAATAATTGCAAGGCAGCGATTTCAAAAAAAATTGCAATCCACCTAATCATCTAGAGTGAAACTCGTATCTAGTGGATTATCTTATAAACTTAGTGGTTGTAGCGACTAGCAATCCGTGCAAACTGATTGGATGGGTAAATCACCATAAGGAAACTCATTCAGAAATTATAAATAAAAAAAACAATGAATCAAGTTGATAAGTCCCTAAATCTATGAGCTTAAATGTGTTCTAAAATAGATTTGCCAAGGTAATCCTACAAAAACCTTACGTTGGGTCAAAAGCAGAACAACAAAAAATAATTTGGTAATAATCAAAAACCACTTGAGCATCAAATCCTCAATGATTGGTTCCTTAAACCTATCATTTGGAAGGAATTGCTAAAGTCATAGTGGACGAAAACTCAAAAGAGTGGTCAAAAATTTTACCAAGTATTCTAAACATTAATCAAACCAAAAGCAAAATTGCAAGAACACAAATAATCCCAAGCTTGGGACACAAAGAAATTCAAGATAAAATTCATTAACATCACATCAACATCATTCAATAAACAAACCACTTGCAACATCCATATTTCGTCAATTGGGTTATGGGTGTCAACCTTTACCCAATCGTCAATTGAGGGGGTAAGAAAAAAAATAAAAAATTTTAAATTCACTCACTTTGTGTGTCAAATAGAAATGAATCCATTCATCCAATAAAGTTAGATGTCATTAGTTTTTACACTGCATTGTGTTGTACAAAATGCAGTACAAAAAGGGGTAACTCTAGACACCAAAATCTAGCACCCTTTAGTTCACATATACCACCTCACCATCAAATCCTACATAATAAAGATATATGCCTAAGTTCTAACTTAGGGATATAAAATCTTGCACATCATTATATTTTCCTAATTTATTTAATTAGGAAAATCACCCTAGGATAACTTGTCTACCCATTGGACATGTGTCCTGAACATCTAACCCAACATCCCTGCCACATCTCACCCACTTTTGTCCCCTTTGTCCTTGCACATGAGACAAATTCCCAACACCCATGCAACAACTCTTTTGTTGTTGTCCCCTTGTCCCTTCACATAAAACAACATTCCACATCCCACTCCACTTGAAGCTACATCACCCCAGTTAAGTGAGCCACACTAAATGACTCACTGTAACTGCCCCTTCCACCTAATAGTCCAGATTTACCACTTTGGCAAGTCAGACTTGCCACCTCACATTCCCCTCCAAAGACATAGGAAGCCTATAAAGGCACCATCAATCCACTAGACAAAGGGAGCTGAATTTTTGTATTGACAGGCTGCCAAAATACATCGAGACCCGACGAGACACTAAGAGCATGAGCTCGAATCTAATCATTGGAACGCATACCGAGGTGACCTGTCATCTCAACCGAAACTTTTCACCCGTGGTTCTATATTTGAAAACGTGCATCCATGGTTTCACAATCATAGGTCCGTATTTTCTATCCCGCAACCGCGTTCCCGTGGTTCCATAGTCCCGAAAAGGTTTTATCAACAAAGATCAGTAAATTATCAATTTGTTAGCAAGGCATTTTTAATTAGTATTCATATGTTTCTTGTAAGCATTCCTTTCAAGGGTTTTTATTTTCATTGTTTATAGTCATTTATATAGGTGCTATTAACCCTTATTTGGTTTCCATGTGTGCAGGAGATAGGTATTTGAAGAGCTATTGAAGGTAGGAGTGGCCCATACATCGAATACAAAAGCCCACTCACCCCTTGGAGTTGTAACAGAGGAATGAAGAGCACCGTATCTTGCTAAGGAGTTAGAAGAATTCACATCTTCTCTTGAAACATTGTAACACCTATAAAAAGTAGAAAATCATTGTAACATTGCCCCCAAAATATTTGGGGCAATTCAAAATATCTATTGTAACAGTGTATCAAGCCCCAATACAAAGGAACATGCTTTTTGGCAAATTTCTCTTTCTATGTCTATTTTATTTATTTTGCTCAGTTATTTTGCTATAGAGAATGGCAAACAATGTGCACCCGTGTTTTCTATGATGCATGAAAATGCAAACCCACATTTTGAGGAGCAAAAATGCAAAAACATGATTTCGTAAAGCAAAACGCAAATCCACGCTTTTTACCAAAATAATTGCAAGGTAGCGATTTCAAAAAAAAAATTGCAATCCACCTAATCATCTGGAGTGAAACTCATATCTAGTGGATTATCCTATACACCTAGTGGTTTCAGCAACTAGAAATCCATGCAAACCGGTTGGATGGGTAAATCACCATAAGGAAACTCATTCAAAAATTATAACTAAAAAAAACAATGAATCAAGTCGATAAGTCCCTAAATCTATGAGCTTAAATGTGTTCTAAAATATATTTGCAAAGGTAATACTAAAAAAAACTTACGCTGGGTCAAAAGCAGAACAACAAACAACAATTTGGTAATAATCAAAAACCGCTTGAGCATCAAATCCTCAATGACTGCTTCCTTAAACCTATCATTTGGAAGAAATTGCTAAAGTCATAGTGGAAAAAAACTCAAAAGAGTGGTAAATTTTTTTACCAAGTATTCTAAACATTAATCAAACCAAAAGCAAAATTGCAAGAACACAAATAATCCCAAGCTTGGGACACAAAGAAAATCAAGATAAAATTCATTAACATCACATCAACATCATTCAATAAACAACCCACTTTCAACATCCATATTTCGTCAATTGGCTTATGGGTGTCAACCTTTACCCAATCGTCAATTGAGGGGGTAAGCAAAAAAATCAAAAATTTTAAATTCACTCACTCTGTGTGTCAAGGAGAAATGAATCCATTTGTCCAATAAAGTTAGATGTCATTAGTTTTTGCACCGCATTGTGTTGTACACAATATAGTACAAAAATGGGCAACTCTAGACACCAAAATCTAGCACCCTTTAGTTCACATTCACCTCCTCACCATCAAATCCTACATAATAAAGAAATATGCCTAAGTTCTAACTTAGGGATATAAAATCTTGCACATCATTATATTTTTCTAATTTATTTAATTAGGAAAATCACCCTAGGATACCTTGTCTACCCATTGGACATGTGTCCTGGACATCTAACCCAACACCCCTACCACATCTCACCCACTTTTGTCCCCTTTGTCCTTGCACATGAGACAGATTCCCAACACCCATGCCATAACTCCTTTGTTGTTGTCCCCTTGTCCCTTCACATAAAATATCATTCCACATCCCACTCCACTTGGAGCCACATCACCCCAGTTAAGTAAGCCACATTGAGTGACTCACTATAACTACCCCTTCCACCTAGCAATCTAGGTTTGCCACTTTGGCAAGTCAGACTTGCCATCTCACATTCCCATCCAAAGTCCTAGGAAGCCTATAAAGGCACCATCAATCCACCAGACAAAGGGAGCTGAATTTTCGTATCGATAGGCTACCAAAATACATCTAGACCCGATGAGACACTGAGAACATGAGCTCAAATCTAATCATTGGCATGCATACCGAGGTGACCTGTCATCTCAACCAAAACTGTTCACTCGTGGTTCTATATTCGAAAATGTGCATCCATGGTTTCACAATCCTAGGTCCGCATTTTCTAGCCCACAACCGCGTTCTCGTGGTTCCATAGTCCCGAACATATTTTATCAACAAAGATCAGTAAGTTATCAATTTGTTAGCAAGGTATTTTTAATTAGTGTTTCTATGTTTTTGCAAGCATTCCTTTCAAGGGTTTTTAATTTGCATTATTTATAGTCATTTATACAGGTGCTATTAACCCTTTTTTGGTTTCCATGTGTGCAGGAGATAGGTATTTGAAGAGCTATTGAAGCTAGGAGTGGTCCCTAAATTGGATACAAAAGCCCACTCACCCCTTAGAGATGTAGTAGAGGAATGAAGAGAAACCTATCTTGATGAGGAGTTGGAAGAACATGCCTCTTCTCCTAGAATATTGTAACATCTATCAGAAGGATAAAATCATTATAACATTACCCCTAACACATTTGGGGCAATCCAAATATTCTTTTGGTAACTTGTTTTAGCCCCAAAAACAAAGGGACACTCTTTGGTTTGTTTCCTTCTCTTTTTTTTTTTTTTTTTGTGTTTGGTTTTTGTTTTTTTGCTGGGGGGGGTGGGGGGGCGGCGGCACAACAAAAACAACACCCACACCCCCCCCCCCCCCCCCCCCCCCCCCCCCCCCATAAAATCCTGCATAATAAAGATATATGCCTAAGTTCTAACTTAGGGATATAAAATCCTGCACATCATTATATTTTCCTAATTTATTTAATTAGGAAAATCACCCTAGGATACCTTGTCTACCCATTGGACATGTGTCCTGGACACCTCACCCAACATCCCTGCCACATCTCACCCACTCCTATCCCCTTTGTCCTTGCACATGAGACAGATTCCCAACACCCATGCCACAACTCCTTTGTTGTTGTCCCCTTGTCCCTTCACATAAAACAACATCCCACATCCCACTCCACTTGGAGCCACATCACCCCAGTTAAGTGAGCCACACTTGAGTGACTCATTATAACTGCCCCTTCCACCTGGCAGTTCAGGTTTGCCACTTGGCAAGTCAGGCTTGCCACCTCACATTCCCCTCCAAAGCCCTAGGAAGCCTATAAAGGCACCATCAATCCACCAAACAAAGGGAGCTAAATTTGCGTATCGACAGGCTACCGAAATACATCCAGACCCGATGAGAAACTGAGAGCATGAGCTCGAATCCGATCATTGGCATGCATCCCGAGGTGACCTGTCATCTCAACCAAAACCGCCCACCCATGGTTCTATAGTCAAAAATGTGCATCCATGGTTTCACAACCGTAGGTCCATGATTTCCAGCCCGCAACCATATTCCCATGGTTCCATAGTCCCGAACAGGTTTTATCAACAGAGATTAGTAAATCATCAATTTGTTAGCAAGGCATTTTTAATTAGTATTTCTATGTTTCTTGCAAGCATTCCTTTCAAGGGTTTTTTATTTGCATTGTTTGCAGTCATTTATACAAGTGCTATTAACCCTTGTTTGGTTTCCATGTGTGTAGGAGATAGGTATTTGAAGAGCTATTGAAGCTAGGAGTGGTCCCTACATTGGATACCAAAGCCCACTCACCCCTTGGAGTTGTAGCAGAGGAATGAAGAGCACCCTATCTTGTTGAGGAGTTGGAAGAATTTACCTCTTCTCTTGGAACATTGTAACACCTATCAGAAGGAGAAAATCATTGTAACATTGCCCCCAACACATTTGGGGCAATTCAAAATATCTATTGTAACATTGTATCAAGCACTAATACAAAGGAACATTCTTTTTGGCAAATTTCTCTTTTTGTGTCTATTTTATTTATTGTGCTTAGTTATTTTGCTACAGAGAATGGTGATCATGGTGGGACCCCCTAAAGGTCCTATTTTGTTTTGCCTTGCTGTCTAAATTTATTTACTAATATCTGTCTGCACCTACAGGTTTTAGGAATTCAAAGCGTGCACAGATTCAACTCAAAATCGATACATTCAAAAAATCTTGCGGTCGTATCATTTACTATGGAAACGTGGAAACGTAGTTTCTATCTGAGAAAATGTAGGCGCATGGTTCCTGGTGGGAGAAAATGTAGACACGTGGTTTCTATCTGAGAAAATGTAGAAGCACGGTTGTTGCATCAGAAACGCGGGTCGACGGTTAACAGTAGAAGGAGTAGCGAAAGAATCATAGGTCTGTACCTTCTGATCCTTGTTCTTTCTATTTCTTTATTTTATCTGCATTCTATTATTAGCATTGAAAGGTCTGGTCTTGTATGCTATTGTTTGCATTTAGGTCTTAGAATAGAGAAAGTTACTTAAAATTTGCATTCATACATACAATAAAAAAAAAAGCTAAAAAGAATTTGCATCTGCATAATAGGAAATAGGTCATCTTGCATTCACCCGGTTAGAAATAACTGGAGTGTTAATTTTAGGTTTGGGTCTGTAAAAGCCCCATCTATTTTTATTAGCAGAAAGGACCCACGCATCCATGGTTGGGACATCCCAAACGTAGATGCGCGGTTGGCAAACCGTGCATTCATGGTTTACCAGAACTAACCGTGCACCCATAGTTAGCCCTGTCAAATAGAAATTGATTGGAATTAGACCTGAAGGTGGCATTTTTGCTCTTGATCTATTGTCTATCATTTTATAGTCCCTATTTTCTACATTTAGGCATTAAAACAGAATTGCATAGTAATTTTGCATAACACCCTAGTTAAACAAAACCACCACACACTCACATAAACGTTGGAAAATGGTTGGATTTCATCACCGTCGGGTTTGGATTTCATCACCGAACCACCAACATTATACCCTGATATTTGGCCAAATCTAGCTCCAAGAACCGTCGTAGCTTGGAAAATTTGCATATATTTCTCTTCGGAGAGTATGACGTTGACCAAGTGAGACTGGGTGAGGACTGGTAGGACCTGTGCTCCTTGTTCGGGTGTGGAGTTCATTGCCACACATGGGGGATTTACGTGACCTGGAGTTCATAGCCAGGTTGTCGAGCTATGAGTATACAGGTGAAATCCTAGATTCATTTAGGGCAAAACATTGAGCACACATCTTTTGCATTTTTCAAACAAATTTCAAAAAAAAAAATACGAAAATCTAGCATCAAAAATTTTGTGTGTTTATTTGCTTTGTGTGTTGTATTGCATTGTGTTGTCACTTTATTTACATAGATAGTCTCACTTCGCATCTTACCACATAGTAGCGTATGGTAGTGACTCGTAATCAAGCTAAGAAACTAGTGTCAAACCGAAGTCAGTGGTCTTCCCCTATGGCCTCCCAGTCTGGCAATGTCCCTCACACTTCGGTGGTGGGACAAGTAGGTATACCCCTTTCTATGTCCCAGAGTCTTGATGTAGGGCCTTCTAGTAATGCCCCCAACATGGACATAGACATTATGCATAGAGCTACTCACACAACCATACCTGAGACACCTAGGAGTGAACCTCCTATGGTGGTAGACAATCAGGTCACCATGATAGATATGGACACTGTTAGAATGTACTTGAATGCAGCTGGAATGGTCTTCCCATCATTACCACCACTCTCCATCCCATCACGTGTCATACCCTCATCACAACAAGAATCCATATTCACCTATCCACAATAGTCGAAACAGGTTTTCACCAATCCTCTCTTTGAGTTGGTTGTTGTAGCATTGGCCAATCAACCATTGTCATCCAACCAAATTCCCCCCACATTATCACAACAAATGACCATTACCACTAATCCCTTGTATGAAACAATTCCTATTGTTTTGCAAGCCCCAACATCCATTCCTCCATCCACACTTGTAGGACATACATCTCATACCATTCCATAGTCAGTAGCGATACCCTTTGCTACTTACCCCCCATCTACCTCCACTACCATGGTTGTTCCACAACCAACTCAGTCCACCACATCATAGGTAGCAGTCCCTACGTCAAATGCAATTGCTATGCAACAGGCTTTCTTACAGTTGCAACAAATGATTTTAGATAATGCTAACCGTAGCATGAACCCTGACCCTAACCAACATTTGCAAGGGATTGAGCAAAATCTTCCACCTACATCTCATCAACCTAATGCCTTTATCCAAGATCCATCTTGGGTAATGCGTCCTCCCTCTACCACTATGGTTCATAATCAACCACCACACCCATATGCTAATGCAGTAGGTCAGCATAATATCATACCTCCATCACCCCATCCATATCATAACATCCCTCAACATCCATACCATAACACATTTCAGCCACCCATGTCTTATCACCCCCAACCTACATACAATCCACCCCATTACCAGCAACATCAAGTACATTCGAGTGTCAGTCCTGTAGATGATCCTAGATACCAGTTTCTACAGAGTCAGATTGATAGTCTTGCCATGCAAACTCTAGGTTTGCAATACCAAAAGCCAACTTTAAGGCAACTACTCAATCACCCTATTCATGCTTCGGTACCAGAGCCGCCATATCCACATGATTTCCAAATACCGAAGCTTGAATTTAAAGGGGAAGAGGATCCCCATGAGCACATAACAAGATTTGTGAATGCATGCTTCAGAATCAAAAGCAACGATGCATTACTATTACATACATTTCCTCAAACATTAGGGGAGAAGCCCAAGACTGGTACAACCACCTACCACATCAAAGTATTTTTACCTTTGAACAACTAGCGGACCAGTTCCTGGAAAGATTCACCCTAAATGTTAGAAAACAAACAACATTGACTGATTTGATTTATCTAAAACAATATGACGATGAATCAGTCTATGACTTTGGCAATAGATGGAGATCAATCATGATCAAGTTACCATTTTCACTCCCTATGCCAGAGATAATATGAATGTTCACGAAGAGTTTTGGTAGACCCATCTCTTCATTGCTACAACTACAACAGTATAGAACATTCGATGAGGCACTCACCCAAGCAAAACTGATTGAAGAAATCAAAATTCAAGAAGGTGAGATTAAGCCTAAGAAGAAAGAGTGGCACAATAAGAATCAAAAGGGGAATAACCATGGTCAGTCCAAGACCGCACAAGTTAATCAGATAGTTTTGAGCCAACCACAGTCAAATCAATCGGCTCAAACACAAATCCAACAACCCCAACAACAACAACAACCGCAACAATCGAATTATCAAGCGGTTCCACCCCCACAATAGGCACAAAATCAGACACAACCTATGGAAAGGCAACAACGTCATTTTAAGCCAAAAATAAATTACACACCAGTACAAGAGCCATATTCATTAGTATTTCAGAAGTTGTATGCGGCAAAACTTTTTAATTTACCAGAAATGAAACCTGATGATCCTAACAAACCAAAGACAAAAGGTTACAAAGAACACCTCTTTTGCATCTATCATAGACAAAGAGGACATGATATTGAAGGTTGTCATGGATTTAAAGGAATTGTGCAAGATTTATTGGAAGTGGGTACAATCAAAGTTGACAACCCACTAGCCCAAAATAACCAAAACCTAGGCATATATCAGACACCTTTGCCACATCGAGAGGTAAATCAACAACCGATGGGAGCATCAACTTCTACAGTTCCTCCCAATCAGGTTAATTATGTGTCTCAACTACCACAAGGTTTTGTAGGGGCTATCAGTATAGTTACCCATGGACAAAGGTAAGCTAATCGCACAACTCAAGCTCTAGCAACATCACCAACTAATGTGCCCATACAACTTGGATCGAGTGGGCCACCACCACCTTTCCACAACCACCCTGTTGTTACACTGAACAATCGGTTAACATAGAGTTTGAAGATGGCTTCAGCAAAATTGTCAATTTATGAGCTAATACAACAATCAACACCTCATAGGGAAGCATTGATGGAAATTTTAAAGTCTATTCAAGTACAATCAGAAGACCCCAATGCATTCAATTCCTTTGTGGGTAGTGTGCAAAAGTGCATGGAACCCTCGATAGTATTCTATGACTTCGAGGAAAAACAAATATCAGTAGATTCACCTGATCCACCATTGCACATAGTAGCTCACATTGATAGGAAACCCTTCAAGAGAGTGCTTATTGATACTGGTTCTTCAATCAACCTCATTACCACACCTACCATGATGAAGCTCAACGTCCCATCATCTCACATCACAACATCCACATTCACTCTTAGGGCCTTTAATGATGCTTTATGCTCAACTGTAGGGAATGTTGTTCTTCCCGTCATCGTGGGGGTGAAAACAATACATGTTCTCTTTCACATCTTGGAAGGGGAAATGCAATATAACATACTTCTTGGACACCCTTGGATTAGGGAAATGAAGTGTGTGCCTTCAACATTGCATCAATGCTTAAAATATGTGCATGAAGGTAAGGTACATTGCATACCAGCTGACACTGAACCTTTCAAATACTGCAACTTTATTTCAAACCCATATGAGCCATTGCTTCCATCAACACATCTAACCATCCAACCACTAGTCATTAGAACCATTCCATCCAACACCACATCATCAAAAGCACCCATTCCAGAAGAGTTGCCTATAGTTGACCCAAATTTTGCATCCAAAAGCGTTAGCTCAGTGCATCCTTCAAACACCGCATTTCATTTTCAAATTACACCCACCCATCCTGCTAATCAATTGCCAACTCCATCTAGTACACTTCTAGATTCAAAGCCACCATTCACATTCAAAGCACAACCCACATCATCAACCACTACTTCATAGTCATTAGAACCCGTAGTCTCACAAATAGGGCCACCTATTAGAGATAATCCACCACCGCCAGTAGAGCCAAGAGCTAATGCTCAAGAACCCTCTTCATCCATTGAGCCATTAGCCACACAACCATCTAGAGTTGTAGTACATCTCACCAATCCAAGTATTGGTGAGTACATTATTGAAAGTGTCATAGTTACACCACCTATTGAGTCAGTCAGAGATTACGGTCACCCTCGTGACCCACCTTTAGCTATAGGTGATATATATAGAATGGGTTCTCAAACAAATGCAATCAATTTCATATATGGAGGGATGGATTCTTCATTGGACCCACCTCCTCAAAATGACAACTCTTTACAAGAGTTTAATGAAAACATTGATTATCTATGAAACCCAAGTTTCCCAGTGAGATATTTTTGAAGGGTTAATTGGCAAGGATATGGACTTGGAAGACATGAACAAGGTCCTCACCACATTATTGAACCAGAATATAGAGAGCCAAGTGACCGCTCCGGTCTAGGCTATAAACCTTCCATCGCAAGCTCTTCGCTTAATCAAGCTTTCCAAGAACTTGACATAGAATGCGAACAAGAGGAGGAAAAGAGCGATGAGGAGGATGAACCTAATGATGAGGATGAACAAATAGAAAGTAGATACCAAATCTACAATTTTTACCCTCGAGAGCAAGCCTTACAATGAGAAGCAGATTATGAAGATCCTACTGAGATGGCATACCTTAGGCAAGACCTTGAGCCACTAATACTAGGACCTCATACAAATGCTAATGGCTTCTGGATGAGTGACAATGATGATGATGAAACTGAAATGATTTTCATCAACCATGCTCTTGAGATACAAGCCAGGAGAATGCTCCAAGCTGAAGCACATCCTGAATGGCTTAATCAAGAAGAAGAAGAGCCTCAAGAAGAGATAATATATGGAGAAACCATGCAAAGAGATAACTGGTATCAAAAGAAGTTTCCAATAGACCACGCACTTTTTTGGCTAAACAAAGAGCGTGAGGGTCCTGAACTAGAACCTCCTCCATCACATTGGCAAAGCATGCAACAAAACCAATCACACACATTAGGTCAGTTGCAACCTAGAGAATATGAGTCATCAATTCTTGAATCACAACCACCTCATTTCCATCAAGTCAACATGATTTCTATTGATTTGCTCACCCCACTCCGCAATCCATATGATGAGACAAAACCGATCCATATCGACACCAGTCTCATAGCCATGGATAGGATTTCATCCCCGCCATCCACTACTGAATTCATCCTATCTGAAGAGTTGTTGCACGCTTCAAACGCTTATATTCCACAACAACCTTCATCATCAAACAATTCAGTTTTTCAAACTGAGATAGAGGGGGACACCCCAGACACATTTGAAAATGTGGCAGATGATATCCACCTCATCCCAACTCCACATCAGCTAGAGGAAGGTTCTCACATGCTAATAGAAGAGTCTATAGACGTGAACCTTAGTGAAGACATGGATAATCCCTAGATTGTCAAAATAGCAAAAGAATTATCCGCAGAAGAAAAAGAGCGCATCATAAACATGCTTATCAAAAAGAAGGAAGTGTTCGCATGGTCCTACAAAGACATGCCTGGCTTAGATCCGGACTTGGTAGTCCACAACCTTACGCTAGCACATGATGCCAAGCCATTCAAGCAGAAGCTTAGGAAAGTCCATCCAACAGTCACATTAATTGTGAAAGAAGAGCTGCAAAAGTTATTGGATGTACACTTCATAGTACCAATCGATTATCCTGAATGGCTTTCAAACATGGTACCCATTCGTAAACCGAATGGGGGGATACGTGTATGCACTGATTTTTGAGATTTAAACAAAGCGTGTCCCAAGGATGATTTTCCTTTGCCGAATATTGATCAATTAGTAGACTCTTGTGCTGGTCATGAAATGCTTTCCTTAATGGATGGTTTCTTCGGATACAACCAAATTCGGATTAATCCCGAAGATCAACATAAAACAACATTTACAATGCCTTGGGGGACATTCTACTATAGAGTGATGCCTTTTGGGTTAAAGAACGTAGGAGCTACATATCAGCATGCCATGACGTACATATTTCATGATTATATGCATAAGATAATCGAAGATTATGTAGATGATCTTATTGCTAAATCAAAAATGCGTCTTGAACACATAGATGTGCTAGAAAAGGCATTTGATCGATTGATAGAACATAAGGTAAGGTTAAATCCTAAGAAGTGTGTATTTGGTGTCACATCAAGAAAACTTCTAGGATTCATTATTTCCAAGCGAGGCATTGAAGTAGACCCAGGCAAGGTAAAAGCAATATTAGAAATGTCACCTCCCAAAAACTTGAAAGAGTTGCGAAGCTTGCAAGGAAAAGTTCAATCTATTCGATGATTCATTGTGCAACTCTCAGATAAATGCAGGCCTTTTAACCGCCTGTTACAAAAAGGAGTGATATTTTCTTGGACAATTGAATGTCAGGAGGTATTTGATGATATAAAGAAATATCTAGCCTCACCGCCAGTTCTTACGCCACCTAAAATAGGAGTCCCATTTCACCTATACATTTCTGCAATAGATTTTGCTTTAGGGACAATGCTTGCACAAAAGAATGAGAAAAATAAAGAACAAGCAGTTTACTACATCAGTCGAACATTGGTAAGTTACGAAACAAGATATGCTTATGTCAAAAAGTTATGTTTAGCAGTGGTTTTCGCCACTAAGAAACTTAGACATTACATGCTAAGCAATACCACCTATGTTATAGCTAGAGAAAACCCTCTGCGATACATGATGACTCGCACTTACAACAACACCCGCACTTGCTAAATGGATAATGCTTTTAACAGAATTTGACCTCGAATTCATAAGTCAAAAATCCATAAAAGGGCAAGTGATAGCTGATCAATTAGCAGAAGCTCCACTACACAATGATAGACCATTAATAATTGAGCTTCCTGACGATTCAGTATTTTCTGTCACAGAACAAGAAGAAGTGGTTTCACCTGAGGATGAAGCAGATATGACAATGTTCTTTGATGGATCCAAGTGCAAAAAAGGGCAAGGTGCAGGAGTTGTGTTTTACACACCTGAGGGAATACCCATTCCCTTATCATTCAAACTCGACTTCACATGCACTAATAATAATGCAGAGTATGAAGCCTTAATACTAGGTCTTCATTCAACTATAGCAATGGGAATAAAAATATTAAGCATTTTTGGTGATTCTCAATTGGTTGTCTACCAAATAAAAGGAGAATACCAATGTAAAGAACCAGTCTTAAAGAAATACCATGAAGTAGCAATACAGTTGCTAGAAAAATTTGATTGGTATGAAATTAGTAACTTGCCATGATCGACAAATAGATTTGTGGATGCAATGGCTTCCTTGGGATCTCTCATCCCTAAAAATGAACATGGAGAATTGCAACCGCTAATCATAACAACAATGTCTAAACCATCAATTAAAAGAGCAGAATCTATAGGTGAGAAGAATGTTTGTTTGATACATGTTGAACCTTACAATTCTTACCTTGATGAGATAAAAGACTTTCTCAAGTCAGGCACACTACCAATAGAAATGACATGAACTGCAAAAATAACATTCAAACAAAGAGCCATTCGTTTCACTTTACTTGGAGATGTGTTATATAAACGTGGTTATGATGGAATATTACTACGATGTTTAAATCCAATTGAAGCAGAAAGAGCAATATCAGAAGCCCACGATGGTACTTGCGGTGGTCACTTCAGTGGAATGGCAATTGCAAAAAGAATATTGTGCATGGGATACTATTGGCCGACAATGGAGAATGACTATTGCAAATACGTCAAAAGATGCCAAAAGTGCCAACATCATGCAAACTTGACTCATGTGCCATCACAAAATTTGCAACCCATTCAAAGTTTGTGGCCCTTTTCACAATGGGGCCTTGACTTGATTGGTAAAATAACACCTGCTTCATCAGGACAACATAAATTCATCATAACCGCTACAGAATACTTCACAAAATGGGTGGAAGCAATTCCAATGACCACTACGACTGGACCTCGAATAGCGGAGTTTATACTTCAACATATTATCTATCATTTTGGAATACCCTCAAAAATAATTTTTGATAATGGAAAGTCATTTAAGAATAAGGATGTTAGAGCATTGTGCAACAAATTCAAAATTCTACATAGTTTCTCAACACCTTATTACCCACAAGCAAACGGGCAAGCTGAAGCAACCAACAAGACAGTCATATCTATTCTCAAGAAATTGGTAAAAGATAATCATCGAGATTGGCATACTCACCTCCCTTTAGCACTATGGGCTTACAGAACAAGCATAAGAACGCCAATGGGAGCAACACCATTTTCACTAGTTTACGATGCAGAAGCTATATTACCATTAGAGCTCGAGATACCATCCTTGCAAATCGAGATACAGGAATTCATGGACGATGATACAACTAGACAGGCGCATCTTGACCAATTGACAATTATTGATGAGAAACGTATCAATGCTCTAGAACATTTACGAGTATATCAAGATAGAGTCAAGCGCGCTTACAACGCAAAAGTCCATCCTCACGAATTTCAAGTGGGGGACCTAGTGCTCAAAGAAAATCAACAAAATACCAATGCTTTACCGCACTTAAGGGATAAATTTATAGCAAATTGGTTGGGCCCATATATTGTAAAGCAAAATTTGGGACAAGGAACATACAAACTTTCCAATTTAGAAGGGAAATTGGAGCCAGAACCACTAAACATTATGCACCTAAAGGCATTTTATGCATAAAATGACTTGCAATATATGTATATATATGTACATGGCTAAAACAAAAAATAAAATAATAAACAAAATATTTCATTTTACAACATTGCATGCATTTCACATTGTAAATAGACATATTTTTAATTACATTTTTCATATTGCATTTGCATTTCAATTATATGTTCATATACAAAATATATATATAGTTGCATCCATCCCATCCCTTGCTCAGTAATATTTAATAGTGGTGATGATACGACCAAGAAAACAAGTTCCAAGAGTTGGGGGTATTCAACTAATATTCTTTACAACTCACAAAATCATACACATCATATATCATATATCATACAATTTTCAATCACTCAAACATGTCTAGTGAAAAACCAAACTTCATGAAGTGTCCAATTTTCTTTAGGACCAAAGCACTTTCATCACATTAAGAAAATCTTGAGTATGGTAGATTGACCCAAAAGCAATCTGGAACCAAATACACTTTTACAAATCTTAAAACATCTTGAATGATAGAAAGATAACGCCAATTTGGGTAAACCTCAAAGCAAAAAAGTAAAATTCTTCGCTTACCCTATCACGCAACATAGTCCAAAAACAAAAATAGTGGTTATCACCACTACCACAGTGAAACAACAAATATAAATAAATGTAGAGTAGTAAGGATAGGGTCACATTCTCATCATACTTCGGTTGAGAATCCGATTCCCCAAAACTCTATACAAAAATAATTAACAACACACACCACAGATCTCTAAAGCTGAAAAGATCGTACTATGTTCCCCTCAGAAAGTTATGTAGTCATCACAAAGGCTTAAAGATCAAATCATTGGACTATGGAGTGAGCCTCCATCGGGGCTATAGATGCTTGACTGGCAGTGGAGTAAACTCATGTAGGGCGACATGTCTCTCTCTCAAGAGGGAGACCTCTGAACGCACATACGGGTAAGCTAGCCAAAAGGAAAACCCAGAAAGGTACCATCCAAAATTACTCAAGATGGGGCAATAAACATCACAATCACATGCACTAGTTCTGGATTGCTTAGGGTCATCGACACACAAGATTTAGTAAATGAACTTCACTTGCACACAATATGGTCCTAAAGAAAGTAAGATAACATTCAAGAAAAATGGTTAACATTACTAGCTTCTTTGAGTCTTTGAGAATATTTTCAGTTACATATCAAAAACCAAATCATAATCCATATCACCATCCACATACCATTTATACATACCACATACATCACCAACAAAGAATAATCAAGTGGGATACCCCCAATTGCAAATATGAACGAGTAAAGGTCAAATACTCTGAGCTAAAAAATATTACATGAGCACCATGCATACCGTCATTCAGTTACATGAATATAAATCAAAATGCATTTTACATGTTCATTTGCATTCATTATCATAGCAATAACATAGAAATATTAGATTGCATAATATAAACATTGCAAAGCATAAACAAGAAGAATGCATATACAAATAACACATGTGAATACCGAAATAAAATGCCATGTATATATATATATAAATACGAAAGTCTACAAAGTACAAAATGCCCGAAGGCAGTATACATCAGAGCACTGAGGCTCATACTAAGATAAAATATACAAAAAACAAAAATAATGCAATAAAACAACTAGCTAGTGCCAGTAGGATCCCTCCGTGGACCCTGCACTATAGAAGCCCCGTGAGAGCTAGAAGTACGATGAGTCCTATGACTCATCTCAGTCCCTCGAGTAGTAGTGGCAGCAGATGATGAAGGAGGAACAGGTAAAGGAATCTGATGCTCATGAAGAATGTTCTCCAACATCTCGATGTAGACAACCTACTTACGTAGGCTCCTCAAATCAGCACCCTAGCGAGTGACCCTCTGAGAAATCTCTACCCATAGAGATGCAATAGTCAAAGCAGAATCATCACCTCCAGAACCTGACTGCAACCGAGAAAGCTCACCCTATAAATGGGTAATCTCACCACCAAGTCTGGTGATCTCTGCATCCTTAGCAACCAGAGCATGCTGCTAGGTCCAACCCGTAACCCATCCACCTCAGCCTGAAGATGAGTCACCTCACCCTGATACCATGCTAACTCGGCCTTCACTCGACCCAACTCCAAATCTAGGCTATCTCGCTCAGCCTAGAGAATCCCCCACTCCTCCTCTGACCATCGAGGAGGTGCACCCTCATCATCATCACCACCACCCTCCTCAAGCTGCTGAACATCCGTACCCATGTCAGCTCTCGAAGAGCTACCACATCGGTGCTTCACCGACCAAGGAACCCATCCACCCACATCTACATCATCACCACTCCCATCATCATCTACGATGACACTAGGAGTCCATAGAGGCTGACTCACAAACCATGCATCATACTCAATAGTCATGCCCACATCATCCAAGTCAAGCACCTCCAAGTCTGAGTCATCAGTAGGATCATCGACTCACCAGAAGTCAGGAGCAACAGGCAACCCCAACTCATCACCCCATCGCCTATACGTAACAGGCGCATCAAGAACATCCTGAACAAGCCCAAACTACCGTAATACATGAGAGAACTGGATAAACTCCATATCCCTCAGATGGGCGCCAACAACCCATCATCCCCACCTAACGCGATGAAGCTCTGCTACATCTGTCACCCAATCCAAACCCCTCCAAGGCCGCCAACACATCAAGTCCCTAGTCAGAGAACTCAAGATATCTCTAAACTCCAAAGCACTCACAATAGATCGACTGACCTCCTCACTGAGTAACCATATGTATGCCTAGGGAGAAGTGGCATCCATGCCACAAGGTAAACCAATAGGGCGACCAATGATAATATGCTCCCAACACCAAATCTGGAGCAACAAACTGCAACCCAGGCCCTTACACCCCCACCTCTTCACCTCATAAAGCTCACTATAAACCTCGTAGAGAAGAGCGGGAGCCCAACCGACGAGGATCAGCTATCAAATCTAGAATAATAGGCACCTGGTTCCACGGGATCCTCGATCCCATGGAATTGGGCAACAACATGTTGCTCAATATGTACATCATGAAGATAGGTAATGCACCCAAGCTACCAGCTGTAAAGAGATCCAAATACGCAATGCCACCCCTACTGCAATCAATGTCCCACATCTCACCAAACAAAGGGAATAGAGCCTCCTTCTTGTCGAGGCCAACTCGAACAGCAGGACCCTCGATAGGAACGTGAAAGATACGATAGATATCCTCGAGAGTGATAGTCAGCTCCCCTATTGGGAGCTGAAATGTGCCCCTATCTAGATCCCAACGCTCAACAAGTGCCGAAAGGAGATCCTCATCAGCTCGGACGGTGCCTAACCGTCCGCAACCGTCTAAACCAATAGTCTGAAGTAGAGTCCAATCATCATCCGAAAGTGCTTTCCGCACTTTTCGAATGGTCCTCGACCACCTATGCCGAGCGTCAAGAAGCTTAACCTAAAAATATAAAAAAAACAAAAATTAGCACAACATGCTAGGTAATAAAAACAAAAACAAATTTTTTTACCTACTACTAGGTAATCAAAACAAAAACAAAATTTTTTACCTACCCTAGGTAATAAAAAAAAAACAATTTTTTACCTACCCTAGGTAATAAAAACAAAAAAAATTTTTTACCTACCCTAGGTAATAAAACAAAAACAAAAAATTTTACCTACACCAAGGTAATAAAACAAAAACAAATTTTTTTACCTACCCTAGGTAATAAAAGCAAAAACAATTTTTTTTACCTACCCTAGGTAATAAAAACAAAAACGAAATTTTTACCTACCCTAGGTAATAAAAACAAAAAAAAATTTTTACCTACCCTAGGTAATAAAAACAAAAAAAAAATTTTACCTA
This sequence comes from Wollemia nobilis, assembly GCA_028583015.1. Lineage (NCBI taxonomy): Eukaryota > Viridiplantae > Streptophyta > Pinopsida > Araucariales > Araucariaceae > Wollemia > Wollemia nobilis. The sequence goes on from JAQPPZ010002550.1 coordinate 8,170,774, forward strand.
CCCTAGGTAATAAAACAAAAACAATTTTTTTTTACCTACCCTAGGTAATAAAACAAAAACAAAAAAATTTACCTACCCTAGGTAATAAAACAAAAACAAATTTTTTACCTACCCTAGGTAATAAAAACAAAAAAAATAAAAAATTTACCTACCCTAGGTAATAAAAACAAAAATGAAATTTTTTTACCTACCCTAGGTAATAAAAACAAAAAAATAAAAAAAAAACAAGTTCATTGCCAGCCCCGCTTAATGAGCAAACAATAATCATTTACCAACCCCACTTAATTATCAAACAAACAACACAAACGCAAACAATAAAAGGGCAAATCGCCTACCTCGGCAAACCGACCGCCAACTTCCGCTCCAACCGAGCCACCACCACCGCTCCCCTCGCCAACCTCCATCTCACTCATCACTTCAACCAATCAACCAATGACAACTGGCAGAATGATTTTGAAAATGACAACACCTATAAATAGCCACTTTTAGCGACAAAAAATGCGCACCCATGTTTTTCGTGCGCACGAAAATGCAAACCCACATTTTGAGGCGCAAAACACGAAAACGCGGTTTCATAAAGCAAAACGCAAATCCGCGTTTTTCACCAAAATAACCGCAAGTCAACGGTTTCAAAAAAAATTACAATCCACCTAATCATCTGGAGTGAAACTCGTATCTAGTGGATTATCCTATACACCTAGCGGTTGCAACGACTAGCAATCCATGCAAACCGGTTGGATGGGTAAATCACCATAAGGAAACTCATTCAGAAATCAAAAAAAACAACAATGAATCAAGTCGATAAGTCCCTAAATCTATGAGCTTAAATGTGTTCTAAAACAGATTTGCCAAGGTAATCCTACAAAAACCTTCCGTTGGGTCAAAAGCGGAACAACAAACAACAATTTGGTAATAATCAAAAAACCGCTTGAGCATCAAATCCTCGACGACTGGTTCCTTAAACCCATCATTTGGAAGGAATTGCTAAAGTCATAGTGGACGAAAACTCAAAAGAGTGGTCAAAAATTTTACCATGTATTCTAAACATTAATGAAACCAAAAGCAAAATTGCAAGAACACAAATAATCCCAAGCTTGGGGCACAAAGAAAATCAAGACAAAATTCATTAACATCACATCAACATCATTCAATAAACAACCCACTTTCAACATCCGTATTTCGTCAATTGGCTTATGGGTGTCAACCTTTACCCAATCGTCAATTGAGGGGGTAAGCAAACAAATCAAAAATTTTAAATTCATTCATTCTATGTGTCAAAGAGAAATGAACCCATTCATCCAATAAAGTTAGATGTCATTAGTTTTTGCACCGCATTGTGTTGTACACAATGCAGTACAAAAAGGGGCAACTGTAGACACCAAAATCTAGCACCCTTTAGTTCACATTCACCACCTCACCATCAAATCCTGCATAATAAAGATATATGCCTAAGTTCTAACTTAGGGATATAAAATCCTGCACATCATTATATTTTCCTAATTTATTTAATTAGGAAAATCACCCTAGGATACCTTGTCTACCCATTGGACATGTGTCCTGGACACTTCATCCAACATCCCACTCTCACCCACTCCTCTCCCCCTTTCCTTCAAAGAAAAACCCCATGCCACAACTCCTTTGTTGTTGTCCCCTTGTCCCTTCACATAAAACAACATCCCACATCCCACTCCACTTGAAGCCACATCACCCCAGTTAAGTGAGCCACATTGAGTGACTCACTGTAACTGCCCCTTCCACCTGGCAGTCCAGATTTGCCACTTGGCAAGTCAGGCTTGCCACCTCACATTCCCCTCCAAAGCCCCAGGAAGCCTATAAAGGCACCATCAATCCACCAAACAAAGGGAGCTGAATTTGTGTACCGATAGGCTACCGAAATACATCCAGACCCGACGAGAAACTGAGAGCGTGAGCTCGAATCCGATCATTGGCATGCATCCCGAGGTGACCTATCATCTCAGCCGAAACCGCCCGCCCATGGTTCTACAGTCAAAAATGTGCATCCATGGTTTCACAACCGTAGGTCCACGGTTTCCAGCCCGTAACCGCGTTCCCGCGGTTCCACAGTCCCGAACAGGTTTTATCAACAGAGATCAATAAATCATCAATTTGTTAGCAAGGCATTTTTAATTAGTCTTTCTATGTTTCTTGCAAGCATTCCTTTCAAGGGTTTTTTATTTGCATTGTTTGCAGTCATTTATACAGGTGCTATTAACCCTTGTTTGGTTTCCATGTGTGCAGGAGATAGGTATTTGAAGAGCTATTGAAGCTAGGAGTGGTCCCTACATTGGATACCAAAGCCCACTCACCCCTTGGAGCTGTAGCAGAGGAATGAAGAGCACCCTATCTTGTTGAGGAGTTGGAAGAATTTACCTCTTCTCTCGGAACATTGTAACACCTATCAGAAGGAGAAAATCATTGTAACATTGCCCCCAACACATTTGGGGCAATTCAAAATATCTATTGTAACATTGTATCAAGCACTAATACAAAGGAACATTCTTTTTGGCAAATTTCTCTTTCTGTGTCTATTTTATTTATTGTGCTTAGTTATTTTGCTACACTCAACAACAAATCTTACATAACAATGATACTCATGTTATTTTCTAACTCAAGTTCGAGTTTTTTGCATCACCCATTGGCTTCAACAACAATACTAATAAGACAAGGTTTTAATCACAACTCTCAATTCAGAAAACCTTGAAGCATAAACTCAAAGTACTTCACTCAACCAATGGTCTAAACAACAATGCTTATCAAACAAGGTTTAATCACAACTCACAATCTAGAAAACCTTGAAGCATTAACTCAACCACTTTCAAAAAGGAAACCACAATCAATCCTTTTCACTCCAATGATATTTCAAAAATCAACCACCCAAATAAAATCAATGGAGAGTATTACTCATACCTTTTCGATGCCTTAAAATTTTTCCACTAAATATATCACACTCAACACACTTTCTTTTTCAAATCTTAACAAGGGTTAGAGATCTTGAGTAATAACACAACAATAATATCCAAATAACACCTTATTACTCCTACTTTATTTTAACATCCACCAAAGTTCTTTTTTAAAAGAAAAACCTTACTCAAAATAACTTTCACTAAAAATAACTTTATCAAAAACCCTTATTACTCCTAACAATTTCAAAAATCACAATAAAAAATAGTTCACAACTCAAACAGTAACCATGACCTCAATCCCTAAGGTTACTCAACAAATCAACTAACGAAGCACCTTTACCCCTTATCACTCCACCTTAGGCAATCCAAACAAAAGATTAATAAAAACCTTAATACCTACCTTGAGGGGAATCGAACCCTCGTCTTGCCCCAATGCGAACACCCTAGCTGTGGCCAAGCTTCCACATGATCTGCGGGCTCGTTGGTGAAAAAGAAGCACCACCCACTTCTTATCCTTCACCCTCTTCTACCAAGCAAAAAGTATGCACCTTGGATGCCTCAATAGAACAAAGCCAAAAATGATGCTTGCAGGAATCAAACACACAATCTCCTTGTCACAAACACCTTTGCATAATCTAAGCTACCACTAGGCCATGCTGCCCAATGTATTTTGGGAAGTGGTTGTTGTCTCCCTTAAATTTTCTCTCCGTCACTTAAATGAAAAACACAAGCTCTTTTTCTTCACAAATACCAAGCGCAAATATCAACGAGCAAGGATGAATGAATTAAAAAATTCAATGGCATATTTATATGCCTTCACTTTTCTTTGGAAACATCGGCATTTTTGAAACTTCCTTCATAACGTCGGCGGATAAAATTTTAATTTTAATTTTAAAATTTAAATTTAAATTTTAAATAAATTAAAATTTAAACTAAATCTTTAAAATTAAATATCTCCATCATCGGGGCACCTTTTTTGATGAAACAAAAAGCCAACTTGGGTTTTAAGAAAAACCCATTTCAAATATGTTGTCCATTGTTTTAAATAAAACCTTTTGCAAAGATTCCCTTGAAGCTCCTTTTGGAACCACATGTCATGCATCCCTTCTTGAAACTTTGATAAAAAACATTTGCTTCTCATGAAGCTCTTTGTGAAACACAAATATAGTGCTTACTTACATAGATCCTTTTGACATCAATAAAAACTCTTATATTAGGTACTCAAAATTTCCAACAGGTAGAAAGTCCCATACCTTCCTAAGAATGAAACTTGGAGCTTCCCTCTCATCATTTTATCCCATATCATTCCGTATAAATGATATGCCTTTGAATCTATATTGTTCTATACATTTGCCAAAGGCTACAAGAGAACCCCATAATTCTCTGAGGAATGGAACCCCTTTCCAATCTTCCCTCTATTAGAAGAACATTAATATGTACCAGATCCTACTACCCATAAAAACATTTAGAGAATCGATATACTCACTATAAAGGTTATTCGGTATCTCTTACTTATAGCTATCTACAATTAGTCTTAAACTAGGATTCAAATAATTAAAGCCACCAATTTATTAATGCCTTCTTTAATAAACCACCTTAGACACTAAAATGGCTCAATCTCCTAGATCTCCCTTATAGTGGATCAAATAACTCTTCTAAGATTCATCCTAGATTTTACTCAATCGATTCTCTAAAACACTTTTCAATACACATATGTAGCTCTTAATAGAATTTATTAATACTATTTCAAGATAATATATGCCACTCAATTTGGTCTAATTTAATTTCCAAATACTTCTTTATCTAATTAGATTAGAAATAAGTCTTTAAATATTCTCTCCAAGAATATTTATACCATCTTAACTATATTCTTCCAATACTCCTACCAAGAATATCTACTATCATTTAATGAGATTTAACACAAATCTCTAATATTCCTTGGAAATCACATAATACCATTTATTAAGATATAAATCTAATCCTTTAGTTCTTATATTCATTATGTATACTCATGAATTCCAATGTGCTACTAAAATTATACCATCCCATCAATGGGTAAAAAGGTAAAGGATTATTTATTCTCCATAATTAGTTAAAGATAATCACCAGATTGAACGCTTGTCCTTTTCCTAGTGCTTTTAGCAATGTAAAATATTTAAAATTATTGTGGTATGGTGGTTATAGGGGCTAACTACATGAAGATCTATGTGGTATATTTCGAGGCAGACAGTGTAGAATACTGTGGCAGCCATAAAAACCGGATAACCTACTTGGATTCGTTGTGGCTACTGATTACACCATGTAAATTAGAAACAAATAATTAAAGATAAATCCAATCTCCAATATTCTCTATATAATATATTTTATAATTAAATCTAATATTACATACTCTTTCCAAGAGTATTCGATTTCATTAATTATATTTAAAACAAATCTTGTTTTAATCTCCCAAGAGAATATTTATATCATTTAGAAGAAAATATTCTAATACAAATCTCCAATATTCAGATTTTAATTGGATGTAATTCCAATATTTCCTTCATGATTATAAAATATCATTAAATGCTCCTACAAAAAATGGGCAGTTCACTGTTAAATCAGCTTACAAGCTTCTGCTTGATGACGAGGATTTTGTCCTCCAAAAGGACTTTGTTTGGATAAAAAAATTAATTCCAAAAATTGTAGTCTTTTCATGGCTGGTTATCCAAGGAAGAATTCTAAACATTGGTAATATGATGCATAAAGGTATTTGTATCACTAATCACTGTTATTTGTGCAAGGCTAATTGGGAGACCATTTATCACATTTTTCTTGAGTGCCCTTTTTCCTTGACTGTCCTAAGTGAGGTTTTTCAGGCCTTCAATATTTCTTGGGTTAAACCAGCCACCGTACTTGATTTTTTCGTCTAGTTGCCTTACCTCTTTTCAAGCCAAAGACTTAGATACATGTGGAAAATTTATCTTAATCACTATCTTTTGCAGGTATGGTTAGAAAGGAACCATAGAGTCTTTAATGAGTCTATCCATGGTCATCAAACTATCATTGCCAGGATCCTATCCTTTGCCAATGAGAATGTGAACCTTATCCCTTTTGATAGCCATAAAACTCATCTGCAGGAGACCACGATTGCTCAATATTTAAGCTTAACCTTGTTAGATGAGTTTGTGCCTAGGGTAGTCAACCCCAGAGTCAATGTTAAGTGGTCACCACCTCCTACGGGTTGGTTTAAGCTTAATTATTATGGAGCAGCTAAGGAAAATCCTAGCAGAGTAGGCATTGGCGGTATTTTGTGAGATCATAATGGGAATTTGATGCTTGCATTTTTTGAATATATGGGAACAAGGACGAACAACGAAGCTGAAGCTAGAGCTATGTGGAGAGGCCTTCAAATGACTCAAGACTTAGAAGGGAATTTGATCATATAAGGAGACTCTATGCATGTTATAAATCTCCTCAATAATTGGAAAACACCTCCTTGGAGTATTAAAATAATTGTTGAAGAGGCTAGGATCCTTTTCCAGGGAAGATAGGACAGAAAAACCCAACATGTATTTCGGGAAGCTAACAAAGTTTCTGATAAGCTGGCCAATTTTGGTGTGGATGCTGCTTGGAAATACCACAAAGACTAATGGGGATAGTCAGATGTCATATAAAATGGCTCCTAGTCATATTAGTAATTTGAGGCTGGTTGATAATCATAGGGTAGGAAAGAAACGACAATATAAGACTTCAAATCAAAGCCACGTGGACCACCAGATATCCAACGCCATAAATATAGCTAGAAGGTTCACTTCTCTAAGGATTATTGGCCAAGATGGTATGTGGTCCCAAAGCATGTCATATATAGAAGAAAGCAATTACCAAAGAATTATTAAAAGTAACTGTCAATACAGAGCTTATGGGAGTTTTTTCAGTACTCTGCTATGTGTGTCTGCAACTTTTTGTTTCTCCACTATTTCAAGGAAGGGATCTATGTCTATTTATTTTTTTGTAATTATGATGTAGGTGTATTTTCTTTGGGTATACCCAAAATGTTGTATGGGAAGTTTATTTTTTATAACAGGCTATGTGCCTTATCGGATGTAATGGCTTTGGCGGCATGTAGATTTTACATATATAGGATCCTTAGTAAGGACATGTTCATCAACAACCCTGGGCTAATTTTTATAAAAGGTTTTGGGTCAATATGTAAAACCTATTATTAATGTTATAGTATCTTATCTACCAAAAAAAAAATATCATTAATTTTTTTAAAATTTCCAATAAAGTTGATACAATCTATTTCCACTATTTGTATCTTTCCATACAACTTTATTAGAGTCTTTATCTTTAACACTATCATTTATATTTAAACCTTCTATCGTTGAAGGTCAAATTCATCTATCTCTTAAATATAAATAATAATTAATCCAATTAACATCCTTTCTAATAGAATGTTTCAATACCCTTTATACCCATTAACCAATAATACCATATCTTCAACAATAATTTAACACCTTGTTTCGTTAATCATTAACATGGAGCACAATTCCATTTATATATACCACTTCACATTTAATGAGGGTCAAAGTGTAAGACCCATCTCAGCCCATACACATTCACCTTCACGGGTCATTGTACAGGTTTTCTCATATGATGTTATACGGGTAGCTACCAGAATCAATTAGCACATTCACCTTTTTCTGGCGGAGAAAACCTGGTACCTTGATGGTATGGTGGGCGGTTAAACCCATGAGAACATGCACTGAAATTGCCATTGTATCCTCTTATTTTTCGTCTATAGTAACTGGTAGGTCTTCTGGAATAGGTTCTTCTGATTGGTAAGGTTCATCCTCTTCCCCTTCACCTTGATCACCCTCAATATGAAAGTTTTGTTTTTGGGCACAAGCTTGTTCCCTGGGGTGATTAGTGCGACATTTATAACAAAAATATCTTGATGGTTGATCATTTCTACGAAAGGAATTGTTGCGGTATGAAGGACGACTATATGTTTCCCACTGTGCAGACAACTGGTGTCTCTTCTCGGCCAACTTGGCTAATCTTATACAACTGTTCAACAAGGTTGGATCGTGCATGTCTACCTCCACTCGAATACTTTCTTTCAAACCATTGCGAAAGGCACCTACCACTATGTCGGGACTAAGGTCTGAAGTGTATGGTAGTAAACTGGTAAACTCCGAAACAAATTCACTAATTGACCCTTTTTGTTTAAGAGATAACAATCTTACTGTGTAGGATGATGTAGCTCCAGTCGTCAAATCTTTCTAAAAAAGAGGTAGTGAATTTTCTCCAGGTAATAATAGCTACATTATCTTTTTTAAGCCATACAAACCATTGGTAGGCCTCGAGTGCCTAATTTTGTTGCAGCAAAAGGAACTTTATCAATTTCCTTAATTTGATATAAGTCAAGGATGCCTTCCATTTTGTCTAACCAACCACGAGGATCATGACCTTCAAAAGTGGGCATATCAATTCGTGGAAAGTTAATATTAGGGCCTCTTGGTTGGTGATAACCCGTGTGGTTATACCGTTGTCTTTGATAGGGATCCCTGTAATTATCCGAATCACCTCGTTGTTGTTGCCAATCATCATTAGGATCGACAATTTCTTCATTTCGTTGGGCATGGGAGTGATTTTGGGGATTAGTATTGGGATTAGGTTGTGTTTGTGCTTGCACAAGTTTTTTTTAGGGTGATACCCATGTCGTGTAGACTCTCTAGTATGTTTTGAAGAGACTCCCTATCAGACATGGCTGAATTACTTGAGTCTCCTCGCGTGATGTTTTCGTGAGTTGGGGAAGGATTAGTAGCCATAGGATCTACTAGGGGATGATGTGGATTATAACTACCAATTTTAAAAGGAGAAAGAGAATTTTTGTACCTGGTGTGCGATTAGGCCTTCTTGTGTTGTTATTGGTTGTGTCCGAACTTGATAATCGACCGTCGACACCTTTGCTCCACTTTTTGCTCATGCACTTGTTAACATACCCAGTTTAGGACTCCTCTTCAACTGCCAAAAAAATTTGGGATCCGCTTCAACTGTCACTCCAACTGTGACGCGGATGTGAATGTGGATGGCTTCCTTGCCCGCAACCTTTTTTTTTTTTTTTTTTTTTTTTTTTTTAGACAATATCAACCACTTGACAGCATGCGAGCGGACGACACGACCAGCTAGCTAAGACTCACGATGACTAAGACGAAGACTAACACGACCAGCTAGCTAAGACTCACGACGACTAAGACGAAGACTAACACGACCGAACGACACTACACTCGGAGGACACGCGGAGGACGAAGACTAACACGACCGAACGACACTACGCTGACGGAGAACGTGGAAGACGAAGATCGTACGGAGGACAAGGACCAAATGACACGACACTCGGAGGACATGCGGAGGACAAGGACCAATCGACACGACATGACACACGGACCAAACGACGTGACACTCAGAGGACACGCGGAGGAAAAGGACCAATCGACATGACACGACACATGGACCAAACGATGACTAGCAACACGGTGACCCGAAGACACAAACAAACGACACGATGACGAATCAAATAGCCAACGGATGCGAGCACGAAAGAACCGAAGTTGCGTTAGGAGCTCCACGACATGTGATCGAAGTCACGAAGCACTATGTGCTCGCGTAACTTTATTAACCTCCTCGGTGCTCCCACAGACACAATGTGGGATATTGATCCCAACAAAATAAAAAAATAAAAAATAAATTATAATATTCGCGATAAATACCTTATGTTTGCGTTTAATTTTGTTTTAAACACGCGATTTGATTGGTGGATGTTCTCTGCGTTTCACAGCTATCGCGGACAGAATGGCGAGGAATTTAGACTACGGTTTGGGTATTGATCGCAGCGTACGTCGCCAATGCAGAGCCTGGGATGTTTTCTGGGCGTACCTCCAGTGGCGAGATGTGAAACTGGTCTGTGGTGCTGCCCAGCCGTCCGGTATTCCGCCAGGACGCGAACCGAAGGAAACAAAGGAACGAATACCACGGAGTCCGTCTGCTGCTGCAGTAGCGTGAATGGGCGTCCGTCACCGAACTGGTCTCCTGATACCACTTGGAAGGGTTTACCTTCTACTACGAACGGATTCAATAATAAAGTATGGAAATGCAATAATCAGAACAATTAGCAGACGAGTGCGAAAACAAAAAAGATTGAAATTATTTAGTAACAGATCTCTTGCCACTAGGAGGGCAGATCCCGCCTTATAGGCAATTGCAGAATGCAGAGAATAAATTCAAAAAATATATCATAAGTTCTAATTTGATGAAAACTAATGTAATATATATGAATTTTTATACAAGTGGATAACCTAGCCGACTGCTAGGTTTGGTCTGTAGCACACAACATAGTGGTATTACAACAAATCTTGGATACTTTATTTGGAATTCCCAAGATATGACTCTTGGTTTCTACGCCATAGATGATACAGGTTCCTAAATATCATTAAATCAAGTTCTTAAGATGATTACAAAGGCTCGGGTGATAAATCTAGCTAGAATACATCTTACATAATTTTTTTTAAAAGCCTATTCCATATAATCTATAATGTAAATGTGTCTTTAGCCATTAGGATCCTCGATAATTTCCCACTCATAAGGTGTCGAGGTAATATGGTCTCACACCTTAAATTGGATATGGGATTAATGCGAACTCCACTTTCTTAAAACTTCAACCCATGACATAACTTAAATAATATCAATGTATTATTAGCTATGTTCAAACACATCTTAAATAATATATTATTAGGTAAGATTTGAGTCTGACCTCCTCTTTATTTACATTGAGGAGTCTAAATATTTGACTATAGTTTCCTCTTTATCTAATATTGAGGAATCTAACTAGTTAAGCAAATATCACATGTTTATATAATTTAACATTATGAAATAAACATAATACAAATTATCAGTACAAACCCTTTATAATTATTATTATCCACATAATAATAATTCTAATGATGTGAATATTTCTCAATCTAAAATACTGATTCTATGATTATATGAGATTCTACCCATAAAAACCATCAAGCCTAAATTAGATAGTAGATCCTTACTAAAACAAGAGGTATGATTTTAAAATCAAACTATCATATCAAACAAATTATAGGTAATTTATTAAAAACTATAGATCAAGATGTCTACCTCATCTACAAAGCATTCACAAACCTAAATATAGATAACTTAGGTAGAAACATGATTCTAAGATCTCTTCATCAACCCTAAGAAGTATCCTTAGAATCTAATCTAACACATGCTGAAACCACAAACCAATGTTAGCTTAATACCATATATTCTAAGCTAACAAGTAGAGCTTGAACAAGGAGAGATATCACCTGATCCATCTCCTCCTTATGTTCCTTTCGAACTATGATATCATTTTTTCCCTCCTACATGCTCTCCCAAACGATGTATTATTCTCTCTCATCCTAAGATCTTCGGACCATTCCTACTCTCAAACAACTATTGGTAATATCTTTTCACTGTTTGGTTTCTGATACACCTAAGGATGGAGAGCATACTCCCTAGGCAACAAGATTTTCCCTAGAAAACGCTTGCAAGAAAGCTTCTCAAAATTATTTCTACCTCTCTAAGACCTTCTATTTATAGGCCAATTCCACCTCTTTCCTCTTATTATTTTATTAATAAAATTGGTCAAGGTGGTTGGGAATAGTCATCCCTCCATAATTTTTCACATTATTATTTTGTGTGAGGTCCAATAGAAAGGAGACACAACCAAGAGTAAATTGTTGGGTCCTATAAGAGTTGGACATCTTGTTATTAAGGATAGGGAGTGAAGATCTTAGTCATCCTCCACTATCCAATATAATATTTCAAATATTTCTAGTGCTCATTGTGGTCCAATCGATATTGGATACATTCCTATGAGCATTTATTTTATACTATATTAGATTAGTTAATATCTATTAACCATATATAATTATAGTTAATTATTTCTAACCCTTCTAATTATTTCTCACACACTTAATCCACTAAGACTTGTAGGTGTGAATAGGGTCTTTGACCCCTAAATCTATGCTACTTGATCCTCATAACTAATTATTTTACCTATGAGAGAGGTCCAACAGGGCAGTCTGTTACAAAAATCTTACCCCATCACCATGAATACTAGATTCAGGCTAAGCCAACATTTCGAAAAGAAGCCCCAACCTATACTGGGTATTATTTAAGGAATGTGGCAGGGATGAAAGTTTGGACAAAGGAAAAACTAGGTATAGGAACCGAACCAAGTCAACCAACTTGGTGCAATAAGTTCCAGAAACAATCACAACAGGAAGTGAGCACCCCTAAGGCACAAAAAGGGTGAAAACCCAGAGATAAAGAAAAATCCAAGGCCACAACCAAGTAGAGGAAGGAGAAAAATAGGGCCTATTGGAAAGTTGTAAATGAAACTGGTAATTATCAGTATAAAGTGGCATAGGGATGTGCCAATCCTTAGGCATGGGGGGATGATGAGCCCTGAAAATGCTCATATTTTTGTATAAACTCTTCATACATAATAAGACATTATTTTAGTAGAAATATGTGTTTTATGTAAATTATATATATTTAATAGTAAATTATGTATGTTGTCTAATATTTATTTTTAAGTGAATTGTGTGTAGATTTAATGATTTTTACTACCTTTCAACATGTTTACATCGAGGTCCCATACAGACCTAGCACTTTCTATTTTATGATGAAAAATCAAAGGTAAACATAACCACAACAAATAAATAAATGACACTAAGTCTAGTGCCTGAATACCATTTTGATGCCCAAATATCATTTTGATACCTGACTTCTAGTTTGCTGCCTAACTCTCATTTGGCTCTTGAATCCTGTTTGGTGCCTGACTCCCATTGAAGCAAAAGTACAACACAACCCCTGTTACCTGTAGAATAGAACAATTATTTCAATGATGGATGCAAACACGATTTCAACAATGAATGCAGATGAAGGACAATATCATAAAGAAAATGTCATCTATTTTATAGTAAATATGTAAATATCTATGTAAATCTATAAGTGTGATATCAGACGTATTTTGTTTTGATAAAAACAAAATACGTTTAATTGAATATGGAAATAGAGGACATTGACTGTATATTCGCTTTATCCTCTATATTTATGTGTATTTTTTGTAACAATAAAATCTAAAATATATTTTCTTCCAAATGTAACAGGGTATGGCTGCATATCTTATAAATATGCAGGTCATCCTTGAGAAACGGATCCTGGATTGTTTTTTTTGTAAATTTTCTTGAACTAAATATAATACAACTCATCTAAGTGTTTTATCAATATCAAACTAGCATCCGATGAACGAATTGACTGAGGTGAAATCTATTGGAAGCGTGGACCCACTCTCAACAATATTCCTCCCACTTTTTCCCTACTTTTTGTTATTTCATTTATTTCTTGTTTTACTATATTTTCTACAAATTAGTGTAATTTTGTAGCTTCCCCTATTTTCTATAATTTTTCCAGCAAGTGTGCATTTTATGTTTTGTAGTTTAGTTTGGTCATGTCTTTGATAAAAATAAAATAGGTTAATGGTTTGGAAATTAAACAAAAACTCCAATGCAACAACATACCCCCCAAAACCATAGAATCTAAGGGACTCATCTTATTAAGGATATTTTATAGGCATATATTGTGCATGGTTTTTCACAAGTTTATGAGTTGTCCCGGGTTGACAATTAAATGGAGGTAATAAATTAAAACCATAGAAAAATTAACCAATATTTTGTCCAATAATTATCCCATCTAGAATTTGCATCTCTTTCACAGATCCTCCTTGATATTCTAAAATGTTTTTTCTAATAACGGTCTTAACTAAATTTCTGTCACTTTGAATATTATATTATATGCGATATTACATAGGTTTATAGGCCTAAAAGTATCAAATAATTCCACATCCTTCTTTTCTTGGAATTATTGTAAGATATGTTGCATTTATTTTATAAGGTATGTACTATTTTACCCTAGAATGTTTCGTTGCCACCAATAATAAATCTTTACTATTTCCAAGTTATGTTGATAGAATGTTGTAGAGAGTCTATCTAGACTTAGGTATTTATCCTTATAAAAATAGAAAAGAGATAAATGAGCATCTTCCAGAGTAATCAACTCCATTAGTTTACTGGTGTCTTCATATTTGATAACTGAAGGTACTTCTTGTAGAATATTATTCAAAATTTCAATCTCCTCTAATATTAAGATATTCTTGTAAAAAATACTTACCTATTTTTTTGATTTTACTCTAATATTTAATTGAATTAAGTCTAATTATTCTATATGTTGATATTTGTACTACTATCATCATATGAAAAAGCATCGTGCTTTTATTTATTTTTAACTATGTTTATCTTGATTTTAATCTCCAAAATTTTTCTTCCTTGCTAAAATATTATGATATTCAGTAAGCAACTCCCTTTCCTCCAAGCTTGGATAAATGTTCTTACATTTTTGGAATCTAACAATTTCTTTTTTAGTTTTTCTTTCTTCTCAAAAATATTTTTGAAAGTGTTCTTGTTCCATTCTTTGAATATTAGATGTCATTAATTTTATTTGTTTTGGAATGGTATACAACCCACTATTTTTTAAAGTATTCTATGTTTGCATTATCATATTAATAAATTGAGGATGGTCTTATCACATCTTCTCATATGTAATGTATCATATTTTTTTAATTCACTTACCAATATTTTAAATCTTATTGGCCTATAACCAATCCTTGTCAAGGTATTAATTTTAGCACAACCCCCTTCATCTAGCCAATGATTTGAGAGTAGGTATTTATCTTTTTTTTTGCTATTAATTTTTTTTTTATGTTGTTGTTAGTCCATGTATAATCTCTCTCTTCAAACTAAACCTCTTATACATTATTGTTTTGAACAAAATTTAAGATATCTCTCATACCTTAGGATATTTTCCTAAATCCTCCAATTTTTTCATCTAACTTGGTTATGAAATTAAAATTTCCTATGATCATAAATTAGATTTCTTGATATTTATTTCTCGTAAAGGCTTTAATTACCATTCATTCTACATATTTACATGATTGTGTTGTGGGTCCATAGATATTAATAAGGATGTAACGAGTATCTCCAAAGTGGCATGTGACTAATGAAGCTATCCAATGATCAATTTTATGAATGGTTTCATGGGAGGTTCTAACTGGATTTCAACATGTTAGAATTTTCCTTGCCACTCTTTTTGAATTCATATCCCATTCACATATTTTCCACATTACTTTCATAGTTTTGGAAACTTCTTCCATTATCATTTTAGTTTCCTAGATACAAAGAATATTAGGGTTATTACTTGAACAAAGGTCTTTCATACACCTTTATATTGAGAGGAAATTACCACCCCTTATATTCTATGATATGGTAATTGTGTCTCATTAGGGGTTGTTGACCTCTCCTAAAAATTATCAATATCATTTCACTCTTTGGTAAAGAGAAGTTCAACCAACATAGATTGTGTTTCTTTCTCTATGTTTTCTATTGCTTTCATAGATTTTGCTTGATAATTTAAAGGTTTTTCTCTTTTTTTCTTTACCATTATTGGGGTAGGTCTTATTATTTTATTCCTTAATGTTCTTACACAACTTTTATTTTCATTAGATTTATCCTCAACTAGGTTTGCTAAGGAATATTTGAACTTATCTTGTTCATTTTTGGTATTTTCTTGTTAATGGTAGAGGCATTAGTATATAATATGTATTTTATATATCACTTTTCTTATCATATATATTACATGATTCTTCAAGATATTATTCGAAGTCTTATGAGGTACATTCCTTAGATTCTGTATAAATATTTATCAATAAATTGGGTTCAAAGTGAGTAGACTATTTCTTGTTAATATTATGATCCTATTGAACCATGCCCTCTAAACTCTAGTTTTATTTTTATTCATAGGGTAAATACTTAAAATAATTGGTGTTTCCTTCAATATCCTTACTTGTTAGTCTTCAATATTTTTTTACTTTGATCTATCTAGACCTATGTTTTTGAAATTGAAAACCATCCCTCATCCTTATACACTTGTAAGTTTCTTTTGTAGTTTTCTACATATGTTGTTGCTAGACTCTTATTATGGCATGATATCTTAATATGTACCACCTCATGAAATATTCTACATATAAGAGATTTATTTTTATAATCCACAGTTTGGATCCATAACTTACTCCTATACTTCAAAGTGATTGATTCTTGAAAAGTCTTACTAATATAAATCATCACCAATATATAGGCATAAATGTTGATGATATTACATTATTTGGTCATGTAATAATTTAGAGGGTGCTTTAGGGAGTGACTAATATTTTTGAAAGCGTGATTAATATTTAGGAGTGTGTTTAATATTTATTTTATATTATGTGTTAGGGTGTGAAGTATCTGAGGAGTCAATGGTGCAAGTGTGAGTTGTGTGTGTTAATGAAGAGTCATATAAGGTGTCATACGTGATTTATGTAATTATGATATACTTTATCATTAAGAGAGACTATGGAAGATCAAGAGACATACATGTGAAGAGTCACATGTAATTATATATTGATGACAAAGCATTGTAAAAAGTATCGAACTAGCATAGCTTCATGCATGCTATAGTAGACTTTATTAATAATATTTTCTATATTTTGTGTGCATTATTATTGTGATTATTATTGTATGCTCCTAGAGAAATTTACTAGTGATATAATTAAGCATATTTGTCAATAGTGGTATCAGAGCCACATTGGGTGGACTTTGTGAGAGCCATATGGAAAATCACTAATGCTAATAATATTTGGGATATCAAATAAAATACAAGCACATTTAAGTGATGTTGAAATTTTAGTAGATTATTTAGATAAACTATACACTAGATTTAAGGAAAAGAGTGAAGCCAAAATTTTATACTTACAATCATAATTATTTTCATTAAAATTTCAATATGATAAAAATATAGAAAGTTTTCATAGAATAATAACATATATGAAATCAAAACTACAAACTATAGGAGATAAAGTATAAGATAGGTTCCTTATCTAAGTTACACTAAGAGCACTTCTAAAATCATTTAAAATATTGATCACTTCTCTCCATGTGTCAAACAAAAACGTGGTATCTGAATAATTAGTTAATATCCTTTAGGAATATGAGTTTGAAAATCAATTAAGGGATGAACTACCAAACAATATCATTTTATCATCAAGGAATATACAAGATAGAACAAAATGATCTTCCACTTCACCATCAACATTACAAAGTCAACTAGAATGGAAAAGGATATATTTTCATAAATGTAACAAAGGAAAAATAACTATATTTTGTAGATATAATGCACTTAATCAATGGAATCAATTGCATAGATATTTTCAAAGAAATCATCAAAGATAATATCAATCAAATTAGGCATTATCTACACAAATAAAATAACAATATCCAAAATGGGAAACTAAAAAAGGACACACGATCCAAGAGGCACAAGGAATATAGTATAATAATGAGGAAGAACATCAATCAACTCACAATAATCTTATGGGAAAATAACTATGGATATATCTATATCTTATAAAATATAAAATAGTACATCCATCAAGACAAATGCATATAATAAAATAAGGAAAAAGTTAATATAAGTGCTATATAAATAAATGTATGGTGTGAGACTAAGGATCCTATATAGAGGATGTTATGTGACATTCAAAATTTAAACAATGAGAACAAAGGTTGTGAAATGCATACTTGTGATCATATTAGCAAAAATTGAAAACACATCAGGATAAAAAATAGTTCCAAACAATGGAAAAATATTTCAATTGGATCTTGATTATTTACAAAGAATAATATTAAATACAAAAGGACTTGCAAATTATAATCCTTCATAGAAAATAGACATATATGGTTTGATATATACTCTTAAAAATGTTGATATAGAAATTTATTATGAGCCAATGAATTTTTATCATGTAAAAAATATGTGTGAGATAATATTTTTGATGATAGAACTATTGATAAGGATATATCTAGATATATATTTTCTAGAGAATTGTGATTTGAGAGTTTCTAAGTTTGATAGTGTTGGTTTTAAATGTTTTTATAAGAGTGTTTGTACAAAAATGGTAGCTTTGGTTGTGTAAAGTGTATTGGTCAAGGTGTAGGTCAAGGTGTACGCCAAGTTATTAAGGTTTATGAACAATGTGTTGTCAGTGATTTGAATACTTGTATTTGTGATAGGGAAAATTATGGTATAAGTCATTTAGAAATTTTCAACAATAATATAAGTTGTGGTAAATATTCCTGTGATGACTTATTATATTAAAAATAGGATAGTGATGAAATTTAAAGGTAAACAAAGACAATTCATACCAAACAAGGATATAATAAAATAGGACAACTTAATGAGAGTGATTGTGTGACAAGGAATGCTAATATCGCCTTCTAATAGGAAATGTTGGTACATGTAACTTTTAATTCATTAGAAAGAAGTCAAGTAAAAGCAATAGTCATAACAAACATGGGCATAAAACAAAGAAATTTTGGATCCTCCATTGTAAAATTTGTGAAGAAAATAATCAGTCTCAACAAATTTGTCAATAAAATAAAAATAAAATAGATGTGCACTATGGATGGATAAACATAACATAGTGGAATAGAATTATGGAAATGATAAAGTATTTCTACAAAAATAACTTGATAATCATAGGTTCATCCATAAATGGTGCTACAATGATTGTGCTCACAAGGAAAATAACATTTAAATATGCAAGAAAGAAAGAATATGATAATTTAGAAATTGATCTAGGAATAAAGTTCAAGACAAAATCAGAAATATAAAACTAAAAGGACAAAATCTAGATTTAGAAATAGAATTAGTGATAAAATAAGAGCTAGAGTTAAAGTCACTACCAAAGTTAGAGCTGGAAAGTCAAAAAAAAAAATTGTTGACAACATTCCAAATAATGTAATACAAGGGGTGTTGGAGTATAATACATTATTTGATGCCTTGGAAGTACCTTCGCAAATACTTTGTAAGTATTCAGATTCAAGGAGTCTTATAAATATTTATAATTTAGTAATCATTATATGTTTGTATTTATTAGGGATTAAATAAATATATTTCTTCTAAGATAAATATGAAGAATAATATCTCCTAAGAGTCTATGGAGATGAATATAAAATGTTAAGATCCTATTTGTAAGGCTATTTGTAGAGAAACATATGAGCTTGTATGTAACTATCAATTGTAATACTTCATTTTGTATTGTAATACATTTTCACTTTATCATCCATGGGAATATAGTGAGTTTGTTTATTTTTAAGTAATGGATTGATTACTTGTCTATCTCATTTTTTATATATTGTGTAATAACTTTAACCATTGATTATTTTTTAATCCAACTCATTTACTAACACCCATTTGCTTTGTTTACATATGATGTGGAAGATTCTTTGTCAAACCTTTGGAGAAATTATTATTTAAAGCTAGGCCATGAAATAGGATCCTTTTATTGGTGGAGATTCCATAGAATATATTGATATGATTGGGTAACAAAATCTAAAGTTGCTAATGGAACACAACATGTTTCAGAAATATGGTATATATAAATAAGTCCTTATATTTTGGTTATCCATCCTCTAGGATAAATACCTTCAAAGGTGGGAATGTTGATGTGAGGAATAGAAATATCAAGAGATCATTCATGGAAATTAGAAGTGCTTCCTACAATGGAATGAATATCAACAAAAAATCCTATGTCATAGGCACATACATAGAAATTTGGAGGATTATGATTAGGTGGAGGTAGTGGAAGGATACTTCTATTTGATGGTGGATGAGCAATTATGAATTGTTGCCTTGTGGTTTGTTATAACCCTTGGAAAATGGGAGAGATAGTGGTGGTAATTTTTTGGTCTTTTTAGAATGTATCCAAGGTCTTGAAAATTTAAGAAATCATCTATGCTTGACCATCCAAGGACTTGAAAATGGAAAAAATCTTTTGTTCTTGATGTAGTAAATTTTAATGTAGATCAAGTTCAATATTACTTGGAAGTATAATATCAATTAGAAGTGTAGTAAAAGCAGTAACTGGTGAGGGTTATTGGGAGTAGAAGAGGAAAAAATTGAGGTGCTGTATGGGGGTGAAGACATGGCATTTATGTAAGAAAGAAGACATTAACCGAAACTATTGATATTAGAGGAAATATTGTGATGCTTACCAAGATTTGTGATTGGTGCTTCTTTTTGCTTGTGCACACTTCCTCTAAGCCAAAAATATATTATATATGACCATTGAATCATGCCTAAATAGTAGTGGTAGTAGGTTCATTCATGCACTAGGGGAAATTAAAGAACTCAAAATATACTTGGAATGCTATTGAAAAAGGTGTTTTTGGATAATACCTATTATTTTGATCAATTTGAAGAGATTATTTCAAAAATATAGGTCTTGTGCAAGGATGTTGGAACACTCACATTCTAAATAATTATTTTTAGAGATACATATTGTTTCTACAATCTAGAAGAGACAATCACAATGGTATAGGTCTCTAACAAGGGTCTAATGAAACCCAATACTATTTTTTTTATAAATTGTGTTCAAGAAAAGGGTGTAACAACAACAAAATCATAATATTTGAGAATATAATTACACTAGAATGTGGACAAAAAAATTAATATCAAATACTAGGAAATAGACAAAAATAATGTTCAATAGAGGTTTTTAGAGTGGTTTTCATGTCATTCTATTGCAAATCTACACCCTAAAGGGAGCTAATATTGATGCTTTGATACAACTTATTACGAAAAAACTTCAAGAATTTTAGTAATAGTAGTAAAAATACAATAGGATGTAGAATAAATATCCAAATTATAATAATAATTTAGATCTAATTTCTAGAAAATCAAATATGCAATAATCAAATTCTAGATTTAGATCAATGCAAATCCTTAATCACATATAGAGGTAAAAGTATCTTAGACACATTGAAAGGGAAAATTATCATATCCAAAAATGATGCTACTAAAATTCCAAGATGAAATATGATTTCAACCACCACATAACTCTTCATATTTATAGACTAAATCAACATTAACCATATCCCTAATGCTCAATGGCTAACTATATAAACCTAGGGACCAAGCTAATAAAAATAAAAGTAGCCCACATGGCTCTATTGGAGCCATAAGAAGCACATCCTCTAGTCACTACATTGAGTCCTCTAACCATACCTTATCACTAACATCATGAAATAAAAAAACTATTTTCTCCATATACATATTGTATGACTTTAGATAAAACTAATGGGTATGTTTTGAGTATGTGACCTATCATACCCAAGCACTAATATAACCTTCCATTGGATACAATGGCATGTTATATGATTGATACCCAATATTTTCTACCCATGGGAAAAGGGATGTTCATGTTTCACATATAAAAAACATATGGGCACTCTTACACAACTAAAAAATATAGGCTAATAATTTAAACCCAGGATGAACATCACATGAATGTCCAAGTAATTCCACTCCAGTTAATTTTCCACATACTCCAATGGAAGGATCTATGGAGAAATATCCATGGGTACTCCCCATCCATACCTTCCAAATCAAAGCACTACCTTTTATCTAGATAAAGGAATTTAATTCCACTAGCAATTTCATTGTCAAACATGTCTAAAATAATATTAGGATGAGTAGACATTTAGAGCCTGACCTTGACTAAATCATCAACAATCATACCCCAATACAATATAGAAAATTATTTTACCCTTAAAATGACGTGTACTCTTAGACAATGACCATGAACTATTTAGTCTCTTTCTTTGCTTCTTATGTAAAATATATATAAAATAATTAAATAAAATTCATCCTATTAATTAAATGAAGAATATGAGTCTATAATAAAACTCCTTGTAGAAGAGTAATAATGTTTCAGAACTATTTTGCCATCATTTCAAAAAATTTAATACTTTCTAGAAATAAATAATAGGAATATGTTGACTGAAATCTTATTTAAAAAGAAAAGAGAGTGAAAAGAAATAATTATAGGCATAAATTTATGGGTTCCCATAAGAATCCATCTATGATTAAACAAGATATCATTGATGTAATGGAACAAGTGGCTAAGGGGTATTCATATGCAACACCTAGATATCAATAATAAAAATTTACCTATCACACTGATCCATATCAAAATCGTCATAAATCATCATAAGTTACTAATCCTTTTCCCATTACATATTAGGTATGAATTATTTTTTAGTTAAGGTTAATCATAGCCATGGATTCAACAATACCAATAAGGCCAATTACATAAAATAATAATAGAAAATAGTGCATAATGGTTGCTCATTGAGTTTACAAATGATTACAAATTATAATATTATTTGTGATCAATAAGGTTAGATTACATATATCTCAATATATAATAAGGTGAAGTTCATAAAGTTGTGCTTATTCATTAAACTAACAATATTGAAAAGTAGAAAGGTGATACTCTCACTTAATTGAACTTTGTAAAGAAAAGAGGTATAAAAGGGGTTTATTATATTTCTAATATGCCTTGAAAATTAAGGATACTCTTCCAATAAATTTATTAATGAAGATAATGTAATCCATAATTTATAGAAGAAAATATCACTTAATGTAATCATAATGATTATCAAAGCATAATTTAAGAAACAAAAAATGAGTTGATTATCCTACATAGTGCAATTCCTCTCATCCTAAAATATAATTATCAATAATAAAGATACCTTTAAGAAATTTAGTTTTATTTCACCTTACTATATACTAATTAATTTTACATGAAGAACACAAGATTATACTGAGAGGGGAGGGGTGAACATTATAATACAACTTTTTAGTTTTATTTTCAATTCAATATTATGCAGTGTATAGATAAGAGTATCAATAGCAGTAATCAAGAAATGCACAAAACACCATACACAATAGAGACACCATAGTTTACGTGGTTCACCCAATGTGGGATACTCCACGGAGAAAATATTTTACTAAAATTTTCTCAATCAATATCTTTGGGAATCCTTCCCAATTACAATATTTATGGATCTCTATCCAAAGGAGATGTTGATCCCCTAATCTCAAGTTTGCGGATATCTTCCACAGGAGAACTCTTTCCCCTTCTGCTCTGGCTAGTGATATTTCTAGAAGACCCTATATCTCTGCTACACTGACTAATGGATCTCTCTCCACTTGAAGACTCCTCACTTAGATCTATCTTCAATTGTGCTGGTCGTTGGATATCTATCCACTGAGACTCTATCCTCTGTACTCTGTCACCTCCAAAGCTCTGTCAATAGGGTCACTTGGAACTTGCTCAACAAGATCACACATAACTTGTACAAATATGCTCAACAAGCTCACACAAAACTTGTCCAAATCTGCTCAGTCTGCTCAACAAGCTCACACAGAACTTGTCCAAATATGCTCAAGAAAACTCACCAAGAACTTGCCCAAATATGCACTAGCAAGCTCACCAAGAACTTTCCCAAATCTGCACTAGCAAGCTCACCAAGAACTTGCCCAAATCTGCACTAGCAAGCTCACCAAGAACTTGCCCAAATCTGCTCTAGCAAGCTCACCAAGAACTTTCCCAAATATGCACTAGCAAGCTCACCAAGAACTTGCCCAAATCTGCACTAGCAAGCTCACCAAGAACTTGCCCAAATCTACTCTAGAAATCTTACCAAGAAGTTGATCAATAATTCAATCTCATAGAAGCAAAAAGAGAATTGTTAGAGAATTAATATGTTCTATACTCAAATCCCAATCTCAACTCAAATTAATCTTATAGAAGCATAAAGAGAATTGTTAGAGACTCAATATGTTCTATACTCAAATCTCAATCTCAACTCAAATCAATATGATAGAATCATAAAGAGAATTTTTAAATACTCAATATGTTCTATCCTCAAATCTCAATCTCAACTCAAATCCAAAATATAGAATATTTTGTTTCATGGAACTTGAACAACCACTTCACACAATCACTTGACTAGGCTCAAACAACTCTTCTCAACAAACTACCACAAGGAACAAATATTTCTTACAAACCCTAGTCCAAGCATGTATCAACCAAATCAAATGTTTCCAACAATGCTCAACCACAAATATCACATAACAATGATACTCATGTTATTTTGAAACCCTATCTCAGGTTTTTCACACTACTAATGGCTTCAACAACAATGCTTATAAAACAAGGTTTAATAGAAACTCTCAACCGAGAAAACCTTGAGACATCAAACAAACTACTTTCAAAAATTAAATCACAATTAATCCTTTTCTCTCCAATGATATTTCAGAAATCAACCACCATAAACAATCAATAGGAGAATGTGCCCATACCTTTTATGAAGATGAAGAAGTCTTTTGGTTGTCCATAAAATCTGTCTCACTCAACACACTTTCTTTTTAAAATTTCAACAAGTGTTAGATATCTTGATTAATAACACAACAATAACATCCAAATAACACCTTATTACTCCTAATCAATAACATACACCATGTCACTTCATAAATGAATTAATCTCTTTTGAAAAAGAACAAATCAACCTTCACTTTTGAATATCTTTACAAAATTAGAAATATATCTTTACACACCGTTTTTCTCCCTCTAAGCAAGTTAATCAAATAGCCCTCAGAATAATCTTTCCAATGATATATAATATGATATACTTTCAAAAAATAAATCACTAGAAATATCTCCTTTTTTAAACATGCATCATAACCCTTATTCCTCCTAGGAAAACTTTAGAAAAAAAAAATATATCTAAAAATTATTAACTTGCCTCTATCCCTGATGGGATTCGATCTCGTGACCTTCCTTGCTCAGAACCTTAACCATAGAAAACCTACCGTTGGGCCACACACCATCCAATGATCAAAAGGAGCACATGGAAAAACCTTATGCCACGAATATCTGTGCCCTTCGAAAACAAAATGTGCTTCACGTGTTTCAACATAGCAAAACACCTCTCGCAAGAAACAAGCACAAGACCTCCTACTTCACACACATCACACAAACCACTAGGCCAAGGAGGCCTATATGTTTGGATTTACTCCACAATAGTCTCTTCAATGAATGCAAAAATCGTAAGCCTTTTAAAACCCTTTTCACACACACTTCGACACACGATGCACAGGCTCTTTTACCATTCAAATCAAAATATCAAATCGAGCGCTTAGAAAAATAAATCGAGACTTTAGGCATATATATATATGTCCTCCTCATTTCTTTTGACGTCAGTGCTATAATTTAAATATTAGTTTTATGCCTTTTCATTTCTTTGACGTCGGCGCTATAAATTAAATTTTAATTTTAATTTTTAATAATTTAAAATTTAAACTTAAATATTTAAAATTAAATATCTCCATCATTGGGGCACATTTTTTGACGAAACGAAAATCCAAACTAGGTTTTAAGAAAAACCCATTTCAAATATTTCATCCATTATTTTAAATAAAACCTTTTATTTTGCTTGCCTTGGTTTTCACAAAAACCCTATATATATCCATGCTCTCCAAAATATCATAAATGCTTGTCTATGAAATGCTTTGGCCACCAAAACTCAATGTGATCCATGTGACATCAATGATCCATGTGACATCAATGACAACATAAAATCACTTAAATTTCTAATAGTACATTGGTTCACTAGCAATGTATTACTATGATTTGATGGTAAACATTCAATAGTACAATTTAATACCATTTGAAGCTAATGTGTCTTCTTTAGAAATCAACATGATCATTTATTGGTTAAAGACTTCACCTAGGGTTACCCTGTTCTTAGCTTTCATAAACATCTTATGTAGGTTGTGGCAAATAATAAGCCTCATTACCATAAAAACTTAGTAGGAACTAGTGTTTTTCTAGGGGTAACAATTTTTGAGCTATTTAAATAAAATAAGGCTATATATCCATCAATGTAAATTTGTATGAAACTTAATAGGAATTAGATGGATTTTATTTTTAGAAGGTTGAAAATAATTACTACATATTCTCCTTTTAAGAGAGTTTTAAAATGGTCAATATTAATTCTAATTTGATTTCATGGTCATTACAAAGAGTTTCACACTATAACTTATGAATATAATTATTTTTTTCTATTAATTTATTTTTCGTGTTTAATAAAATTAAATAATAATTTGAAATATTTGTCCCATTTATTGATACAATATACTTCAGATCAAACCTTATTCCATTGCTCTTGATAAATCATAAATCATGCAACTGAAATGCACATACAACAACTTTTCTTTGTAGTGTTTGTGATACATATTTTTGATCCACCTCTATTTGTGATTTAAGTTTTTTCTTTTGGTTTATTCTCTTATATATAGTAGTGGTGTTCATATGATCTCAATTAAAGTAAGTTCATGGAGTATTAATAGTATTAGTTCACCATTCTATCCATCCCTCATTCCTTATTAGTCTAGGGTATTCATTCCAAATTCTTGAAGAGTAGTGATGATGATAGGCCATAGTAGATCACTATGGAGAATACTAAAAAATTAAATATGGAAGATTATTATTTATATATAGGAATACCCTTGTTTGTAATGCTTTATTTATTTTCTTTGTTAATAATTTACTCTAAATATTTGGAGGAAGTAATAATGGTGGACTTCTAAATGCATATCCATGGTTGAAAGGGTTCAAATGCTAAAGAAATTTGTTCTTAATCCATATGTAATTTACTTATCATATTTTATCCCTAGAAAATGATATTATACTCACTTGGTTAGATGACTATATGCCTTATTTCATTAAACTTGGACAACTCAAATGTTATGGATGAAATATCGTGGAGCCAATGTGTATAGCTGGTGGAGAACAGATCTAAGACAAGATAGGAAACAAAGTAACAAGAGCCAAATTTCTTATCCAATAGCTTCGAAAGAATTTTACAAAGAATATACAACAATCTACCATTTTGCCAACCCCTTCTCATTACAATCCTTGGGTTTTATCGAGGTCCCAATCCTCTGTGTTTTCAAACTTCCCATGATCTGCAATTGCCACCTGGAACAATACTGGAAAGTTGCATTGATGAGACTTTGGGTGAGGTGCGCGACTGGCTGCCATACCCCAACGAAAACTTCTTCTCAATCTGTTGCTTGCTGTTAGTTGCTATAAATGCATCTCTAGATATCATGTGCGAGTGGCCAACATGCCTGTTGGAATCTTCCCCTGAAACTGCTGCTTCACTACTGCTAACTTATCGTGCACGAAGGGATGCTTTTATGAAAGCCTGGAGTGCGTGTTTTTCTTTTGGGTGTGATATCGTGACATGTCACGATATCGCGACAATTCCTCTAGGTGCCTTCTCTCCCCTGTTTTGATCGCGATATCGTGACATGTCACGATATCGTGACGTTCCTTCCTCCCTGCCTTCTCGCTTTTGTTTGGCCACGATTTCGTGACCTATTGCGATATCGTGCCATTTTTCAATCGAGCCTTCGTTCTTCAGTTTCGGTCATGAAATCGTGACATGTCACGATTTCGTGACCTTTCATCCTCTGTGTCTTTGCTCCCTACATTGGTCACGAAATCACGACGTGTCATGATTTTGTGACCTTCAGTCCTTCGCGCCTTTGCTCCCTGCATTGGTCACAAAATCGTGACATGTCATGATTTTGTGACCTTCGGTCTTTCGTGCCTTTGCTTCCCCGTGTTGGTTGTGAAACCATGACATGTCACGATTTTGCGACCTTCGGTCCTCTATGCCTTTGCCTCCCTACTTTGGTTGCAAAATCATGACATGTCACAATTTCACGACCTTCGGTCCTCCACGCCTTTGCTTCCCTGCGTTGGTCACGAAATCATGACATGTCACGATTTCACGACCTTCGGTCCTCTGCGCCTTTGCTTCCCTGTTTTGGTAACGATTTTACGACATGTCACGAAATCGCGACATTCTATCCGTCACTTCCCTATCTTCTGTTTTGGTCGTGATATCACAACATGTCGCGAAATCATGACATTCTGTCCGTCGCTTCCATATATTCTATTTTGGTCGCGATATTGTGACACTTTTTGTGTCGCGATATCGCGACACATATTTTTCTTTGCAAATACTTAGAAAATTTTTCGTTGATGCTAGATTGCTCTACTGCCCTCGGATGCTCCTGCATCAGACACCCGAGGTGGATTGAGAAGTGATCCTCACTTCTGATCTTTGAAAGGAAGACCCAGGCAGTCAACCTCTATTTTTGATAGCCAAGTTGCATCTTCTATAGGTCTGCCCTTCCACTTGATCAAATATTCTGAATACTATTTTTTCCTTGTGCTTTTGCCTTCATGAGTATCTAATATTTCCTCGATCTCGTCTGTGGTTGGGTTAGACGCTA
This sequence comes from Wollemia nobilis, assembly GCA_028583015.1. Taxonomy (NCBI): domain Eukaryota; kingdom Viridiplantae; phylum Streptophyta; class Pinopsida; order Araucariales; family Araucariaceae; genus Wollemia; species Wollemia nobilis. The sequence goes on from JAQPPZ010002550.1 coordinate 8,199,105, forward strand.
GAATGCTCCACAATTCTATACTTGGTGCCTCTGTACTGTTTCCTTCATGGTATTGCACTAAATCTGATATGTTAAAAATAGGCGAAATGTCAAGCCCACTTGGCAATTCCACTTCATATGCATTGCCTGAATCCCATTTTTCTAGTATTTTGCATGGCCCAAACTTCTTCATCTTCAACTTGTTATAAGTTTTGGCTGGGAATCTTTCCTTTCTGAGATGGACCATGACTTCATCTCCCACTTCGAACTCTTTGAACTGTCACTTTTGGTCTGCTCTTGTCTTATACTGAGTATTCATTTTTGTAATTTGTTTCTTCACTTCTTCGTGCAGGATTTTCATCTATTTCACGAATTCCTCTACCTTTGCACTGCACTTTTCTCCTTTATCTAATTTCCTCATCTCAGAAACATTTCTTGGGCTATTTCCATATATGACTTGGAATGGAGATTTGTTTGTACTCTTTTTGATAGAATTGTTGTATGCAAATTCTGCCTGCAGCAAAACCAAATCCCATACCTTGGGTTTATCTGTTATCAAGCATCTTAATAAATTACCCAAACTTCTATTTACCACCTCTGTCTGTCCATCAGTTTGTGGGTGGTATGCAAAACTAAACTTCAGATCTGTCTTCAACTTTTTCCACAATGTTCTCCAAAAATAACCAACAAACTTTGTATCCCTGTCAAAAACTATGCTTTTTGGTAGACCATGAAGTCGTACCACTTCCTTGAAAAATAACCCTACAATGTGAACCGTGTCACTTGTTTTCTAGCAGGGAATAAAATGTGCCATCTTGGAGAATCTGTCAACCACCACAAATACGGAGTCATTTCCCCTCTATGTTCTTGGCAACCCAAGAATGAAATCCATGCTGATGTCCTCCCATGGCCTTTCAGGTACAGGTAACGGCTGATATAATCCTGTGTTCTGCATCACGCCTTTTGCCATCTGGCATATTCTGCAACTTTACACAAAATTTTTCACATCTTGCTGCAGTTGCGGCCAGTAGTAGTTCTCACTCACCAGGGCAATGGTCTTATCCCGACCAAAATGTCCAGCCAGTCCCCCGCTGTGCTTCTCCTTGATTAAGTTCTCCCGCATGGAACTCCTTGGAATGCATAATTTACTTCCCCTGAACAACATTCCATCTTGGATTATAAAATCCAACCACTTTGTCCTGTCCACAGTAACAGGTACCAAGCAAGCCATCTAGGCCTCTGCAAAATCAGGATCTTTAGGGTACAGATCCTTTAGTTCTTTGAATCCTACCACTTCGACTGTCATTTCAATCAGCAAATTTTGCCTTCTACTTAAGGCATTTGCAAATCTGTTTGATTTTCCACTTCTGTGCTTCAACACAAAGGTATAGCTTTGGAGAAATTCAACCCACTTCAAGTGCCTTTGATTTAGTTTTGTTTGGCTGTTAATGCACTGTAAGGCCTGATGATCAGTGAATAGAACAAACTCTTTTGGCAATAAATAATGCCTCCACTTCTTTAGAGCTTGAACTATAGCATAAAATTCCTGGTCATAAACTGAATACTTTTTTCGAGCATCATTGAGCTTCTCACTAAAATAAGCAACAGGTCTGCCTTCCTGACTCAGTACAACCCCTATTGCACTACCACTAGCATCACAGTCTACCTATAATACTTTGTTAAAGTCTAGGAGTGCCAAAACAGGCTATTCTGTGACCTTTTTCTTTAATGTATCAAAGCTCCTTTCAGCACCTAAGGTCCACTTAAATTCTTTCTTATCCCCTTTCATTGTTTCTGATGGGTGCACAAATGCTGCTGAAATTTCTAATGAATTTTTTGTAAAAGATGGCTAGACCATGAAATGATCTTACCTCTGTTGTGCTTCTCAGGGTAGGCCATTCGATGATAGCTCTCACCTTTTCTAGGTCCATTTTTAGACCTTTTGCTGAGATGACAAATCCCAGATACACTAACTCCTTCACAAAATTACACTTTTTTAGGTTAATTAATAGCTGTTCTTCCCGCAGCTTCTCAAAAACCCTTCTGATGTGCATTAGGTGCTCCTCCATGGTTCTAATAAATATTAATATATCATCTAAATAAACAATGACAAATTTTCCTAAAAACTCTTTCAGTACCTCATTCATCAGTCGCATGAAGGTACTTGGTGTATTGGACAGCCCAAATGGCATGACCAACCATTCATACAGACCCTCTTTGGTCTTGAAGGTTGTCTTCCACTCATATCCTTCTCTGACACGGATCTGATGGTAACCACTCTTGAGGTCAATCTTGGTGAAGTATTTGGCTCCACTCAAACAGTCCATTATGTCATCCATTCTTGGCAATGGAAATTTGTATTTTATTGTGATCTTGTTGATGGCTCGAGAGTCTGTACACATTCTCCACTCTCCATATTTCTTTGGTGCTAGCACTGTAGGTACTATGCATTGACTTAAGCTTTCCCGAATCAGTCCCTTCTCTAGCAACTCCTAGACCTGCCTGTTTAGCTCTTCAGTTTCTACAGGTGTCATTCTATGTGCAGCTTTATTGGGCAAGCTTGATCCTGGCACCAAATTGATATGGTGATTGATCTTCCTTACTGGGGGTAAACCCTCAGGCACATTATCAAATATAATATCTGGAAATTCCTCCAACAGATCTAGGACTTCTGTTGTGGTATCTTTGCATTTTGTATCCCTGACTCTGGGAATTAATGCATAACACACATGTTCATGCTTTAAATCATCTAAAAATTTTCTCCCGTCAACCAAGCAAATTCTGGCATTGCCACATACCTTTTCTTCCACCTCCTTCAGGGGTTTCATATTATGACGCATTCCATTCTTTGTCATGGAATAGGTGTTGGCACGGCCATCATGAAACACACACCTGTCAAACTGCCATGGCCTTCCCAATAGCAAATGGCACGCATCCATGCGCATAATGTCGCACAGGACCTCATCACGGTAATTCCCAATACTAAATTTTATCAGGCACTGTTCATTGACCAAAACCTTATGGTATTTCTGTAACCACGTGATCCGATATGGATGCGGGTGTCTCTTCCTCTCCTGTTGTAGCTTTGTAACCATTCCCTCTGAAACTAGGTTATCCATGCTACCATTGTCAATAATAATATTGCAAATCTTACCCGTGCATTTACACCTTGTGCGAAATAAGCTTTTCCTTTGATCTGTGGCCCCCTCTTCATTCAGTAGGACTCTCCTCACAATCATTACTTCTCCTCTCTTAGCTTCTTCAAAATGCTCAGATCTAGCATCTTCATCAGTGACCGCAGCTCTGGAATTTCCTTTCAGCCTCCTATTATTCCTTTCTCATTGTTGTGGGCACTCATATTGGTGATGTCCCTCTTCCCCACACTGGAAGCAAGTTCCACAAAATCTTCCTCTTCCCTGGCCACGTCCAGCTCTGCCCCTTCCCCCTCGGTAATCATTATTCTAATTACGGGGGCGGTAGGTATTTTCTCTCCTTTGTTATTGATTGCTGCTACTTTCTCCATTCTTCTGATAATCTTCTTCCTTCTTCCACTGGTCCTTCTGCCGGTCCTTCCGCCATGACCTCTTCCTCTTTGTTTGTTCTCAAACCTCCTATTGAGATTTTCTTCAACCTTTAGGGCAAATTGGTAAGTGTCATCTATGGTGGTCATCCGGACCAGACTTAATTCTTCTTGAAGACTTGCTCGTAACCCATTAATGTAACGGGCTACCTTCTCCTTGTTGGCCTCTGAGTGACCTGTTCTGATCATAATTTTATGGAACTCTTCTGTGTATTCTTTTACAGACTTACTTGATTGCCTCAACCCTTGCATTTTCTTTAGCAGGTCTAACTCATAATCACCAGGGATGAACTGCCTCTTTAGATTTTTTGCCATCCATTCCCATTTTGTTATTCTCTCTTTTCCTCTTTTATTTCGCTCTAGCTGCACTCCCTTCCACCAAATGCTGGCATGACCTTTCAGTTTGGTCTTAGTGAATCTGACCCTATCAGGATCCTCAACCTCATCATACTCAAAGTACTCTTCCAGATCATTGATCCAGTCGATTAATTCCTTTGGATCAAGGTTCCTAGAATACGTGGAAACCTCCATCTTTGGCCTCTTCCCAATATGGGATATGGCTTTGTATAGTCTGGCTTGAGCAGGATCTACTGCTTCTTCTTCTTCCTCAGGTTGGCCTTCTTCTTCGTCATCTTCCTCTTCACTACCTTCATCTCTTCTTGGATCTAATATTCTATGCATTTCTTCTTGCAGGGCTTGCATTTGCCGCTACAAGGCTCAGACATCTTTTGTTGCCGCCACGCCTCTCCCACCAATAGGGTTTCTTCTTGGAGGCATTCTTCTTGGTGTAACTGCCTCACGTCCGACGATCTGTTACACACTCAGTAACTTCTGGCTCTGATACCACTTGGTGGAGAATAGATCTAAGACAAGATAGGAAACAAAGTAACAAGAGTCAAATTTCTTATCCAATAGCTCCAAAATAATTTTACAAAGAATATACAACAATCTGCCATTTTGCCAACCCCTTCTCATTACAATCCTTGGGTTTTTATCAAGGTCCCGATCCTCTGTGTTTTCAAACTTCCCACAATCTGCAATTGCCACCTAGAACAATACTGAAAAGTTGCATTGATGAGACTCTAGGTGAGGTGCGTGACTGGCTGCCATATCCCAACAAAAACTCCTTCTCGATCTGCTACTTGCTGTTAGTTGCTATAAATGTGTCTCTAGATATCCTACACGAGTGGCCAACATGCCTATTGGAATCTTCCCTTGAAACTGCTGCTTCACTATCGCTAACTTGTCATGCACAAAGGGACGCTTTTATGAAAGCCTGGAGTGTGTGTTTTTCTTTTGGGTGCGATATCGTGACATGTCGCGATATCATGACAATTCCTCTTGGTGCCTTCTCTCCCCTATTCTGGTCATGATATCGTGACATGTCATGATATCATGACGTTCCTTCCTCCATGCCTTCTCGCTTCCGTTTGGCCGCGATATCATGACCTGTTGTGATATCATGCCATTTTTCAATCGAGCCTCAGTTCTTCAGTTTCTATTGTGAAATCGTGACATGTCATGATTTCATGACCTTTCATCCTCCGCGTCTTTGCTCCCTACGTTGGTCGCAAAATCACGACGTGTTGTGATTTCGTGACCTTCGGTCCTTCGCACCTTTGCTCCCTACGTTGGTCGTGAAATCACGACATGTCACGATTTCATGACCTTCGGTCTTTCATGCCTTTGCTTCCCTGCATTGGTTGCGAAATCATGATTTTGCAACCTTCGGTCCTCTATGCCTTTGCCTCCCTGCTTTGGTGGTGAAATTGTGACATGTCGCGATTTTGCGACATTCGGTCCTCCGCGCCTTTGCTTCCCTGTGTTGGTTGCGAAATCGTGACATGTCACGATTTCGCGACCTTCGGTCCTTCGCGCCTTTGCTTCCCTGTTTTGGTCATGATTTCGTGACATGTCACGAAATCGTGACATTCTGTCCGTCGCTTCTCTATCTTCTATTTTGGTCGCGATATCGCGACATGTCACGCAATCGTGACATTCTGTCTGCCGCTTCCTTATCTTATGTTTTGGTCACGATATCGCGACACTTTTTGTGTCACGATATCGTGACACATATTTTTCTTTGCAAATACTTAGAAAATTTTTGGTTGATGCTAGATTGCTCTGCTGCCCTCGAATGCTCCTGCATCAATAGCCTAGGAAAATGAAAGGTTTGGTCTTGATTTAATCCTAGTAACATGGGATATTTGAAATCTCAAAGTATATTGTATAATTATTTTTATTCTAACATTATTGATAGCAATGTTTTGGATATCAAATTTAATTAACTAGGATAAGCAAATTTGAATCAATATTCTAATCTGGTAAGACCCCAAGGTCTTACTATAAAATTATTAACAAATTAATGTAAATGTAATCGCAAGCCACTCAAAGAGGGTTCCCTTGTAATCGCTTTGCCACTATAGGGGGCTCCCTCCTTAGAATATATGCTTATTATTCTTCTTCTTGGAAGATTTTATATGGATGGCCAACGTAATATATATATCTACCCTAAAGCTACATTGGTGAAGAGACATGATGGTTCACGTATGAAGAGACCTGATGGTTCACGTTATGAAGGGTTGTGATGGTTCACTTTATAAGTTAATAATATAATAATTAAATGATTAATAATACTAACTAATACTAACTAATAATGTTAGGATTGAGGATCATAACATGCCACCCTCCTTAGAAAGAGCTTTGTCCTCAAATCTCAAAGTGAGAAGCTTTGTCCTTTGTTTTCCAAGAAGGATTTGTGTAAGTTCTTGGACTCTTTTAATGGCATCCTTTCGTAGGCAGGGATATCGAGAAGGATGAAGCATTAGCGGGGGGTTTCCAAGAACAATAGTAGAATCTTCCTTAGGAAAATCATGATGACAATGGGAGGGCAACCCTTGGGGTTCCTCAAATACTTTAGAATGATGCATCAAAAGTGATGGTAATGATTTCATATCCTTTTTTGGTTCCTTGGTAGAGCCAACGAAGAAGGAGTGTGTAGTCACTTTGTGTTGGTTCCGAATAGGTTTGGTCATATGGCAAGAAATCACTATTGGTGAGGAAGGTATGTGTAGGTCTTGTAGAGTGCATGTTTGGACAGTATTGATCACTTTAGGTATGTCTACCTCATCTTTTCTTGGTACATCAATCACTTCTTGCACATCGACCTCATTGTCTTCATTGTAGTGAGTAGGTGCACTAGTCGCTTCGGACACAACTACCTCATCTGCTTGCTCTATGGAGAGACAGGGATCAACTTCAATAAATACAATGTTAGTGTAGCACATTTATGGTGGGATCCAAATTGTTCATCATAATTATCACAGAGTCCTTTTTCTCGTCATTCCTTTATCTCCTCAAAGCTAAGATGTTTAATTTGTAAAGTTCGGTTAGATTTGGGGGTTGTGTAAGTGCTTTGTGCCCTTCCATTATGCATATGTTTGGGAGTGATGTAAGTGGTCGACGATTTTTCCATAAGTGGTTTCCCTAATCGTTGTTGTGCATTGATTTTATCTTCAACTAATTTTGCCAATCCATAGGTCTGCATCATGGTATAGGGATTGAACCTTGTCACCTCCATTCTAATTTCCTCTTTTAATCCCCTAATGAAGCCATTGATGAGAATTGATTCATCCAATCTTGTGTTGTATTTGGTGATATCCTCAAACCGAGTTTGATACTCACACACATAAGTGATTTGATGAAGAAATTTGAGCAATTCCCACATGACTGGGTTCCACATAGCTCTGATACCAAACGGTAAGACCCCAAGGTCTTACTATAAAATTATTAACAAATTAATGTAAATGTAATCACAGGCCACTCAAAGGGGGCTCCCTTGTAATCGCTTTGCCACTATAGGGGGCTCCCTCCTTAGAATATATGCTTATTATTCTTCTTATTGGATGATTTGATATGGATGACCAACCTAATATATATATCTACCCTAAATCTATGTTGGTGAAGAGACATGATGGTTCACGTATGAAGATATGTGATGGTTCACGTTATGAAGGGTTGTGATGGTTCACTTTATAAGTTAATAATATAATAATTAAATGATTAATAATACTAACTAATAATGTTAGGATTGAGGATCATAACATAATCTTAGAAAACCTCTTTTATGCTAAAAGAATTATTATGAAGGACTCAATTGTAATAGTGGAAATTCATAAAGTTTGGGAAAGCATGACTCTTCAACATTCTTGGTACCAATCCATCCTTAGATAAGGCTATAATTTTGGATTTTCTTCTATTTTGTGTAGGTAGTTAATTATATCTAGTGGCCTTCTATTTGTATTTTAATCTATTTTAAATCTAAGTTATTATTCAAGAAGAGTATCAAATGTTTCATTAATAACTACAATGATGGTAAACAAAGGTGGAAATATTGGGATGAGCTTCAATATTTGGTTTTTCTTTCTTGGTTATATCTTGGTCATTTAGGTTACATCATGAATTTAGAAAATATGGTTAGTAATGATTTGAATCTCAACATATAAAAAATTCTATCTTATAAATTTTCCAAGAACTACTATTGTCTAGATGCCATTTCCTCTTCAAAATATTTTTAGAGTAGTTTATAGATATATCAACCCTCATATTATCATTTCTCCTAAACTCAATGAGAAATATCTATACAAGTTTGAAGTTTTCGAATGATAACAATTAAATATCGATGCTTTGAAATTGAGAGCATCTATCATGGAAATATTTATGTATTGGCATATCCTTCATCACAAATCTAGAGTTAATGTTATTTTGTTATTTTTGTAATAGTGTTTTATCCTATATAATTTATAAGAGGCCCATAATAGTTAATATATTTTGTATTCTCCTATAATAAGGCTACTAAATATATCTACTAGTTTGTGTTCTCCTAGTGTTTGACTACATATTCTTTACTAGATATTTTTATCTTCCTTAATATGAATTATTAAGTGACTCTATATGTCTACATACATTTTTTAATGGTTTTCATTTTGAGAAATATTGTATTAGGAATCTTGCCACCCTCATATTCAAATCATATCAACATATATTCCAAATAAAGAGAGTCAATTTTAATACATTTCTTCCATTTAAATTTTCAACAATGTCATAGTTATGTTATTATACTAATAGTGTATATTTCGTAATCCTACCAACTACATTTGACTTATTTGAAATATACATGAAGAAATAATTATTGATAACAATTATGAAATTTCTACTAATAAATAGTTCTTGATATTTTTAATAAAAAAAAATTGGGCATAGTTTTTTGTTTTTTTATTATAGAATTTATCACAACATTATTAATTTTTTAGGTTTCAAATTTAATTAAAAAACCATTTCTACTTTTCATTTTGTTTTACTTACAATATTCCATAGCATTAAATATGAGTTACTCATGAAATATACTTTTTATTTCATAGGATTGAAGAACTTATTATGTCCTACATTAACTAATGCATCACTCACTTCTTCTCTTATTTTTATGGAAATATGTTTCTTTCTTTTAGAACTTTGTCAATGATCAATGTTAGATTTATTGACGAATATATTATTACATCCCACAAACCCAAATCTTGAAGGTGTGGCTATATTAAAAATATTCTTTACTAAGCCATTCATCTTCCTTCATTTCTATTGTTAAGCAATTCAATGTCTCCAAATACTTATTTGTAATGACTTCCATTATGGTAAATATTGCATTAATAATATTATCATTCTCACAATAAAATCATATAATTATATACTCTAAATAAAGAGAGTCAATAATAATAAGTTCTTTTTATTCAATTGTTCAAAAATATCATGGTCATATTCTTATAGTAATAGTGTCTATTTTGCAATCCCATCAACTACAATTGTCATGCATGCAATACGTTTGAAGAAATAATTATGAATATATATATTTTTTGATACTATTAAAGAATGAGGGTTTTGAAAGGAATCCCTCAACCTTTTAGAGCAACTCCACTAGGGAAAATAAATAGAGCACAACCAAACAAACTATCTCCAAAAGGAGACTTACAACCAACAACCCCAAAGGGGTTATTCAGCCAACATCACAACCTAGGAAAAATACAACAATCACATCAATGGCATCGGATAATACAACAAATCCAAGAGGAGACGAATAACTTTGAAAATATAGAATTTAAAACACCCGCATATCCCGCTCCTCCAAGAAAAAGGAAAAAAAAATTAAAATTAAAAAAATCCACCCCTCCAAGAATAAGGTGGACCTCAACACCAAAAGCACCCAATAGCACCCAACAAGACTTGTAAACCACCCCAATAGAAAAGAGCATGAGCGAACAAGGGAAGAAGACTAAAAAATTGAATGGGCTGAGGATTGTCAATAAATATCTACCAAAAAACCAATCAATTGGAACTAAAAAATTGAGCAAGAATCACACCCAATCAATGGGTACTTAAGAGAAATTAATGCAATTAAAATCTACAACAGATTTGAAAAATATTATGTTATTCACAAGGTAGTTGGGGATGAAAATCTGCTTAGAAACAGGGTTGTTCTCGTACCTAGAAGAAATATCCTCGCTAGATGACCCAGGCACCACTTAAACAAAGAAGTGGGATCCTTCCATATGGAAGGCTAAGAAGCACCTAAAACCTTACATGGATCCCACGAAGGAGGGACCAAATTTATTGACATAACCTCCCATAGACACACACCATCATCTCTTAGGTCCTGAACCAAGTTTGATTCTAGTGACGCAATATCGATCCCTCCAGAGTACCACATCTCCTAGGTTATGAATATTTTACTCATAAATAGTTCTTGATTATCTTTTTATATTTAAAAATTAGATATAGATTTCTTTTATTTTATAATATAATTTATCACAACATTATGTATTTGTCACCTTTTAAAATTAATCAAAATATAACTTCCATTTTTCATATTTTTTACTTATAGTACTATCAAGCATTGAATGTGAGGTATTCATGAAACAATAAAAGTGTTATTTTAATTTTGGATTTATAGCATTAAAAAATTTACTATATCTTACTTTAATTAATTAAATACACTGCTCCCTTCTTCTCCTAATTTATTGAAAATATTTTTCTTTCTTGAAGACCATAGCCAATGATTGTTAAATTCCTTGATAAACATCACATTTTATCCCATATTCCATAGGGTGTCAATTATCCTTTATTGATAGGTAATGATAGATCCTTAATATTTTTCTTATATTAGATCTTGTTATAGCTCCCTACTATTGAGTAACATGTCCCAAGAAGACATTTTTTACATCAAAATATACTATTAGTAATAGTTAGTAGGGCTTCTAATTCATCAAGCCTTTTATACAATTTATAAACATAATACAATTGACATTATTTTCTAAGACAGATTAAAATTAATTTAGAATAATTAAATTTTCAATATAATTTTTTAAAACATTATTCTTAAATATTAAAACATTACTAGTGCACTACACTATTTAAAAAGCATAACTAAAAAATGGAAAGTTTGACTAGAAAATTATAAACTTTATCTTTAAATAATATAGTTCTAGAATATATACTTAAATATAACAACTATAAAGAGCAATAAATATATGGAATTTATATAGTAAAACCTCATCTAAATATTTTAAAATATATAAGGTTATAACTATTTCAATATTAATTTTGATTTTTGATAATCAACACATATGTTCAATGTTTAATTCTCATTTATGATGATTGAGTATAACCACTCCAACTTGTCTTTTAGGAAATGGAAAACTATATTAAACAATTTCTCTATCCATTAGTTGATAAAATTATGAAATTTAGATTCATTATAAATAAAATTCAATTTATTAGTTGAACATTATCAAAAAATCTCTCTATTCATTAATTGACAAAAATTATGAATTTTAGATTCATTATAAATAAAATCCAATTTATTAGTTGAACATTATCAAATAATTGGTATAATTCTCTATCCAATCAAACCATTATAGCTCTTTATGATCAAAGGTAAAGAAGCAAATATACCAATGAAAGTGATAGAAAATATATATTTTTCTTTTATGTTGTCACATTTCTTAATTGAAGCTACTATGAATGATTTTTATTTGCTAAATTATCATGAAATATAAATAGGATAATTTTGAAGAATTTTAATCAAAGACATATCCACTTTACTTTTTCCTCTTAGACCTACCTTATTGGAACTTGAATTAATATACATACTTCCTTTTTATTTCATGACTCTATTTTTAGGATAATGATAAATGATAATGTATCCTTCATTTTGTGTACATACTCTTCATAATCATGTAATTTCTAGCAACATTAGGTATTCTATATATTCATTGTTCACAACTTGAGAATAGAATAAAATAACTACCCTTATAATCGAAATTGCTACATTATATACTATGTGTTTTAGGTTTGTCCTTCATCTATTCAAATATCTCAACACATGTTTAGAATAATAATATAATATTTTTATTCATAATATTTGTAGCAAGTATACCATCTATCAAGACAACAGGGTTAGAAAATATTTTATTTAATACTTCAACTTAAGGAAAATATATGGATCTAGTGTTTCTCTAAGAATACCACTTTTAATGATTTCTATTTACTTTTAACTGACTACTTTACATATTTTCATTCACTTATATAATGATGAAGTTAAAAATATACCATAATTAATTTTGGTTTACATTGAAAATGCCTCCACAAATATCCAAGGTTATTGGCCTATATAAAATTTAGAAGTCTTTTATCTCAAAATGTACTTCTTTACTTTTTGGTATTTTTCTTTTCCTTCCTTTTGGGATCTCTTCATAATTAAGATACTAGTATTTATCAATAACATAGTTAACATATTAAGTGACATTTCGAAAAATCCTCAACTAATTTAATCTTTATTCCTTGGAGATCAATTAGTAGTATAGCCTAGTTTGTTACCATTACATATACTTCCTGGTAATTTCTTCTAATAGAGTGCACTATGTCTAATTATCATTTATACTTTTCTTATTTTTTGTTTCATCTATAAAAAAACTAGTTAGTAAAATTTAGCTTATAGTTTCTATTTTACTTTTATTCATAAATATTATCGTAGATAGGCTCTTTGTTGGCAACTTGTCCCCAATACATAATGTTAGAATACTATTCATACCATTTTTAAAATTAATTACTCATTAGATCATGTTTTTAATGGAGTCTTCTACATAATTAAAAGAAGTGACTACTTGATTGATTGTTTGAATTGGTATGGATTAACTTATACTAGTGGTATTGGTTCCTCTTTTAAGGTCTAATAATGTCATTTTGTGATTGTGTATGCTTGTTAAATAGTATTTAAATGCTCATAGTTTAATAATTGATTGACGTTTACCTTATATCCTATTATAAAATATTTTTAAAGCATACTATCCACTTTATGAGTATTAAGATTTCAAGTATTTAATTTTTAAATTTAGTTTTTAATTTTTTCTAAATATAATATGCCCAACCATAGTGGTCTAACATGTTTTATTCAGTTTTTTGAATCACTTTCTTGAAATATCCGCTGGCCCCTCCTTTTATAGGTCGTCCTCTATCTAAATCCTCTCCCATTTCCTTTGTTGTTACATCTCCTCTCTTACCTTCCCCCCCAAATCCTCTCCTCTCGTGTCCACCCATTTCCCTTCCACTCTATTTCCCTTGTTCGTGTCTCCCTCTAGAGGTCGTCCGATTTTTGGTCCACTCTCATATCCACTTTCTAACCGCTCCTCACCCCATCCTCCTGGTTGTGTTGGAGGCTCTTCTCCATTGTATAAGCCACTTTATGGGTCACCTACCCACTTCCCCTTGCACTCTGGGGGTGGTAAGACTTCAAGCCCCCCTATGACTAACACCAAAAGCCACAAAAAAAATCAAATTGATGTGGGCATGGAGAAAAGGAAAGGTCGACCTCCAAGTATTGATCAGAGGAAGAAATAGGTGGAGGATGATTTAGACAATGGTGTCCAAATAACATTAGTATCTTATTTATCTCCCCTCAAGGAGATTTCCAAGGAAGAATGTAAAATACCCAAACCCCCCAGGTGAATGCAAGGAAAAAATCTATCTCCAAATTGTGCAAATGAAATTCCTATCATGGAATGCAAAAGGTCTCAATGGAGTGACAAAAAAAAGGGTTTTATATTCCATGAGGAAAGAGTACAAACCTTAAATATTCATTATACAAGAAATAAAAGTGAAGACTATGAATACAAAAAAAATAGTTAAGTTAGTGTGGAACAACTGAAAATACATTGTGTGCCCTACTCACAGTGCTTCAAGAGGGCTATTGTGCTTATGGGACTCTATCAAAGTGAATGGTGAACTTATATCTCTCACTGACAGGGTAATCAACATTTAATTTTCTTGCAATGAAATAAAAATGATATGGGTTCTATCCAATATTTATGTCCCCAATAACTTCACTGAAAGAGCTTCCATGTGGGATATTCTCTCACAAATACGTAGTACCTTCTCCTATCATGAATGGATGTTGGCTGGTGATTTCAACAATCCCCTGTATCCTAACGATAAAGGTAGAGGTATCCTTATCACCACCAAGAGCTATGAATAATTTTTTGATTTTGTTAACACTAATAAATTGATGGATGTTGATTTAAAGGGGTCCCTGTTTACATGGATGAATAAAAGAGTAGGAGATCAACTCATTCAATTCATATTGGATAGGTTCCTTTTGTTCAATGAAGCCATACCCTTATTTGGTGATGCCACATTATCATCCCTCCCAAGGATTGCTTTATATCATAATCCACTTCTTCTATAAGTCTCAAGACCTAGCCATATCTTTAAACCCCTCTTTAGATTTAAAACCATGTGGTTGCCAAAACAAAACTTAAATCAAAGGTTTTGGAATGGTGGCAACAACCTTTTAATAGATCTTGTGTTTTCCAGATCAGTATGAAACTCAAATTCCTTAAGACAAAACTCAAGAAATGGAATAACGAGGTGTTTGGTAATATTTTTGAATCACATAAGGTTATATATTCACAACTAAAAGATATAGAAGAATAGGTTCAGAACAGGAACATCATTAGCAGTATTAGAGCACACAAAAATATCCTTCTTGCTAAGTTTCATAACAAGCTTTCTAGGGAGGAGATACTCTGGCACCAAAAATCTAGAGCTTTCTGGCTCAAAGAAGGAGATTCAAACTCAAAAAAATTTCATGCAACAACAATGTAATATAGAGGTACAAACACCATTAGAGTCCTTATAAATTATGGTTCCACATCCAAAAACATTGAAGAAATCATAACTAAAGCATTCGAACATTTCTGCAACATTCTTGGAACATCTCAACCTTACCCAGATAACCTATTGGAATCATTGCTCTAGCACATCCCACCCCTTATGACTCAGGTTGATAATGAATTCTTGCTCCAAGTTTTATCCCATGATGAGATTAAGGAAGCTCTTTTCTCTATATCGGCTGATAAAGTACTTGGTCTAGATGGGTTTCTTCTAAGGTTTTTTCAAACATTTTGGGACAATATCAGTGAAGAAGTGTCTATAGACATCTAGGAAATCTGGAGAACTAAGTTCATTCTAAGAGATCTTAATTCCACCTTCCTCACTTTCATTCCAAAGTCTCATGAGTGCCTTACTCTATCTGATTACCGACCTATTATTCTTTGTAATGTTTTTTTATAAAATCCTCACTAATACCATGTCCAATAGAATGAAACATGTCATGCCTCAAATCATCTATTAGTGCCAAGGTAGTTCTATCCAAGGAAGAATAATCACTGACATCATGATTACCATTCACAAACTCATCCACTCCATAACGGTTAACAAGATGCTAGACTTCTTAAATTTAGATATAAGTAAATATTTTGATAGAATATTGTAGGATTTTATCTTTGTTGTTCTTAGCCAATTTAGCCTCCACCCTAAATGGGTCTATCTCATAAAACCTTGTATTTCTTTTACTTGATTTTCTATCTTAGTAAATGGGGCAACGACAGGGTACTTTAAAAGTAGACGTGGAATTAGGTCGGGGGACCCCATGTCTGCATTCCTATTTATCATTTTTGTTGATTGTCTAGGGAGGGCCCTCAATGTGACATGAACATATGGGGATATTTTAGGTATTAAAGCGTCTTTTGGGCCTACACCTATGTGAAGAACATAAGCTTATACTGAGAGGGGGGTGAACAATATAAGAACACTTTTTACTTTTCTTTTATATTCAATATTATGTAGTATATATATAGCAGTATCAATAGCATTAATCAAAGCAATGCATAAAACACCATACAAAAAAGTGACACAATAATTTATGTGGTTCACCCAATGCGGGCTACTCCACGAAGAAAATATTTTGCTAAAAATTTCTCAATAAATCTCTTGGGAATCCTTTCCAATTATAATATTTATGGACCTCTGTCCAAAAGAGATGCTGATACCCTAAATATCAAGTTCGTGGATCTCTTCCACTAGAGAAATATTTCCCCTTCTGCTCTGGCTAGTGATATTTTAGAAGACTCTATCTCTCTGTTGCACTGACTGGTGGATCTCTCTCCACTTGAAGACTCATCACTCATATTTGTCTTCAATTGTCCTGGTTGTTGGATATCTATCCACTAAGACTCTATCCTTTGTAATATGTCACCTTCAAATATTTGTCAATAGGTTAACATAGAACCATCTCAAATATGGTCAATAGGCTCACTCAGAACCTGCTCAAATCTACTCAATAGGCTCACTTAGAACCTGCTCAAATCTGCTCAATAGGCTCACTCATAACCTGCTCAAATATGCTCAATAAGCTCACTCATAACCTACTCAAATTTGCTCAATAGGCTCACTCAAAACCTGCTCAAATATGCTCAATAGGCTCACTCAGAACCTGCTCAAATCTGCTCAATAAGCTCACTTAGAACCTGCTCAAATATTCTCAATAGGCTCACTCAGAACCTACTAAAATATGATCAATAGGCTCACTTAGAACCTGCTCAAATCTTCTCAATAGGCTCACTCATAACCTGCCAAGTCTGCTCAATAGGCTCACTCAGAACCTGCTCAAATCTGCTCAATAGACTCACTAAGAACCTTCTCAACAAGCTCACACATAACTTGTCCCAATATGCTCAATAAGTCCTCTCTAGGACTTGCTCAAATCTGCATAGCAAGCTTTCACAAAATCTTACACAAAAATAGTACACAAGTCTTCTGAAAGACTTTCCTCAAATAAGCTCAACAAAATCTCAACTCAATCTCGTAGAAGCATAAAGAGAATTGTTAGAGAATCAATATGTTCTATACTCAAATCCTAATCTCAATTCAAAGCAATCTCAACTCAGCTCAATATTATAGAAACATAAAGAGAATTGTTAGAGACTCAATATGTTCTATACTCAAATCCCAATCTCAACTCAAAGCAATCTCAACTTAGCTCAATCTTAACTCAATATCATAGAAGCATAAAGAGAATTTTTAGAGACTCAATATGTTCTATTCTCAAATCCCAATCTCAATTCAAAGTAATCTCAACTCAACTCAATATTAACTCAATCTCATAGAAGCATAAAGAGAATTGTTAGAGACTCAATATGTTCTATTCTCAAGGCTCAATCTCAACTCAATCAGAATATATAATAGTTTGTTTCATGGAACTTGAACAACCACTTCATGCAACCACTTGACTAGGCTTAATCAACTCTACTCAATCAATAACTTCAAGAAACAACTCTTTCTCACAAACCCTATACCAAGCATGAATCAACTAACTCAAAATGTTTCCAACAATGCTCAACAACAAATCTTACATAACAATGATACTCATATTCTTTTATAACTCAAGTTCAAGTTCTTTTCATCTCCCATTGACTTCAAAAACAATGCTAATAAGACAAGGTTTTAATCACAACTCTCAATTCAGAAAACCTTGAAGCATAAACTTAAAGTACTTCACTCAACCAATGATCTAAACAACAATGCTTATTAAAAAAGGTTTAATCACAACTCACAATCCGAAAAACCTTGAAGAATTAACTCAACCACTTTCGAAAATGAAACCACAATCAATCCTTTTCATTCCAATGATATTTCAAAAATCAACCACCCAAATAAAATCAATGGAGAGTATTACTCATACCTTTTTGATGCCTTATGAGTTATCCACTAAATATGTCATACTCAACACACTTTCTTTTTCAACTCTTAACAAGGGTTAGAGATCTTAAGTAATAACACAACAATAATATCCAAATAACACCTTATTACTCCTACTTTATTTTAACATCCACCAACATTCTTTTTAAAAGAAAACCCTTACTCAAAATAACTTTCACTAAAAATAAATTTATCAAAAACCCTTATTACTCCTAACAATTTCAAAAAATCACAATTAAAAATAATTCACAACTCAAACAGTGACCGGGACCTTATACCCTAAGGTTACTCAAAAAATCCACTAACGAAGCACCTTTACCCCTTATCACTCCACCTTAAGAAATCCAAACAAAAGATAAATAAAAACCTTAATAACTGCCTCGAGGGGAATTGAACCCTCCTCTTGCCCCAACATGAATGCCCTAGCCGTGACAAAGCTACCACATGAGTTGTGGGCTCATTGGTGAAAAAGAAGCACCACCTGCTACTTATCCTTCACCCTCTTTCGCCAAGAAAAAAGTACGTGCCTTGGGTGCCTCAACAGAACAAAGCCAAAAATGATTCTTACGGGAAACGAATGCACAACCTCCTTGTCACCAACACCTTTGCACAATCCAAGATGCTACTAGGCCATGTTGCCCAATGTGTTTTAGGAAGTGATTGTTGTCTCCCTTTAATGTTCGCTGCGTCACTTAAACAAAAAACACGATCTATTTTTCTTCGTAAATACCAAGCGCAAATATCAACGAGCAAGGATGAATGAATTAAAAAATTCAATGGCATATTGATATGCCTTCCCTTTGCTTTGGAAACGTCGGCCTTTTTGAAACTTCCTTCATGACGTCGGCGGATAAACTTTTATTTTTAATTTTAAAATTTAAATTTAAATTTTAAATAAATTAAAATTTAAACTAAATCTTTAAAATTAAATATCTCCATCACCGGGGCACCTTTTTCGATGAAACGAAAATCCAACTTGGGTTTTAATAAAAATCCATTTCAAATTTGCCATCCATGGTTTTAAATAAAACCTTTAAATTTAAATTTCTCCACCACCGGGGCACCTTTTTTGATGAAACGAAAAGCCAACTTGGATTTTAATAAAAATTCATTTCAAATATGTTATCCATGATTTTAAATAAAAGCCTTTTACAAATCTTCCCTTGAAGCTCCTTTTGGAACCAAATTCCATGCATCCCTTCTTGAACCTTTGATAAAAAATCTTTGCTTCTCATGAATCTCTTTGTGAAACACAAACATAGTGCTTACTTACATAGATCCTTTTGACATCAATGACAACTCTTAGCTTAGGGACTCAAAATGTCCAAAGATCTCCCCCTTTGTCATTTATGGCAACCCATTTCATTTTACTAAAACATGACCTTCTTTTCTACTCCCCCTAGGAATTTGCTCCCCCTGGCTCAAAGATTTCTCAAATATCAAATATCTCCCCATATCAAAAACTCTCCTCAATATACACAAATCTCTCCACTTTTTCATCAATGGCAAAGGGTCACCTTTGGGGCTCGGGGCTAAGAATGAGCCTCTTAGCTTAGCCCCTCCCCCACCTCCACATGAGGTGGTTAATTATGGGGTGGGAGTATTTCTACTCCTCGAAAGCACTGCTCTTTACCTTTACCTTTCTCTCTTCCTTTTTGAGTTTTTTGAATCCTCTCATTGTTTCTTACCAAGTCATCATCACTTATGTTCATGTTCTTGTTCTTGTTCTCATCCATGTTCTTGTTTATGTTCCTATTCCTGTTCTTGTTCTCATCCATATTCTTGTTCCTGTTCATGCCTGCTTCTGGAATATTTACTCTACACCATATTGTTGTGTGACCATCATTATTGCACTTATAAAACTTAATGTTATTATTCCTTAGAAGTGCAAATATCTTAGGATATCTCCTAGTGAAGCCATATCCTCTTTTGTCATAAACCTTGCAATTCATTTCCTTGTGACCAAACTCATTACATGAGTAGCAATACCCATGAAATTATTTTCCTTTCCCATATTCTTGTCTTGTGTATGACCTGAACTATCAAGCCATGTGCCCAAAACTATGACATGAGAAGCATTTCCCATTGAATATTCCTTTCCTAGACCTCATTGGTCTCCTTTTCTGATTGTTATTCCATCTATATCTTCTTTGTGCATTGTTTCTATATTTGATCTCTTTGTTGTCCAACTCATCCTTTGATGTCTCATTCCAACTTACACTATCACTTTCTGAAGTATATTTTTCTAAAATTCCTTCTTCTTTAAGACTTGAAATAGACTTTTCTTCCCATTTATTTTGATCATGTTTGGAACCAAGACCTGTCTTGTTTGTTGCTCCTCTTTGTATCTTGATTATTTTTTCTACACTCTTTGCACTGTTCACATATTTGTACAACTTTTTCTTGGAATCCTCTAAATATTCCTTTAGTAGTGCCACTTCTTGTGTTAAATTTTCACACTCCAAAATATTTTCTTCTAACTTATCCTTCAACTTACTTCCCTTAGCCTTTGACTTTTCTAAGTCATCTATGAGCAATAATATTTCTTCATAACATTCTTGAAACTGATTTTCAAGCTTAGAGTGTTGCTTTATTACCTTTTTTACTATGTCAAGAGCATAGATAAGTTCTCCCTTGAGATCATATCCATTCTCCACTAAATAATCCTCTATTTTTTTACCTTTGTACCTATCATTACTTTTTTTTGGTTTGTCTTCTATAGGATCACTTACTTCATCTTCTAATGCCATTAGAATATTCTCATATGGTCTTTCAAGTGCATCTTCAAAACCATCATCACTAAAACTATAGCCATCCCTAGTGCAATTATCTTCAATATGTCCAAATTTACCACATCTAAAACACTTGAGAATAACTAGAGTCCTTTTCTCTCTAACCATAAATAGGACTTCATCTCTATCATTTTCTGAAAAACTAGCATCACTATCACTTGAGTACTTACTTGCATTATCCGCATAGTAGCTTTTATTTTACCTTTGAAAGAATTTATTTCCTTGTTTTTTTTGTCCATCCTTGCATTTATTTTTTTACTTATGTCTTTCTGATTCTTCGTACTTGTGATCCTATTTTTCTTCATCACTATTGTACTTTGGCTCTTTACACTCTGTCACATAGTTTCCATACTTTCCAAAATTGAAGCACTTACTATATCTTACATCTATGAATATTTTGGAACCTTTATCTCTTCTAGTTAGCTTCTTCATCACTAGATGACTCACTACTTGATTCTATATTTTTACCCTTTTTCTTTTTGTCCACTTTGAATGCAGCTTCTTTCGAAGGAAAATGATCTTTTTTTCATATGTCAAAAGTAGTAAAGCATTCCAAGAAAATAATTCTTTGTCAAATAATCACTAAAAATTGATGTTTATATAGCAGAAACCTTTTCACTATATATTTTTGGAAGAGTTCTCAAGATCTTTTCACAAGCATCAGATTCATAAACCTTCATTCTAAGACCTCTCATCTCATATACATGTTCATAAATCTTATTGAGATAGT
Organism: Wollemia nobilis; assembly: GCA_028583015.1. Classification (NCBI taxonomy): domain Eukaryota; kingdom Viridiplantae; phylum Streptophyta; class Pinopsida; order Araucariales; family Araucariaceae; genus Wollemia; species Wollemia nobilis. Next base: position 8,220,328 of record JAQPPZ010002550.1, read on the forward strand.
CACAAATATTTTCATCATCTATAATTCTTAAGTTCTCAATTTCTCCTTTGATATTTCTAATATTAGCTTTCCTAACACCTTTATCACCCTCATATATGTCATGTAGTAGATCCCACATATCTTTTGTTGTTTTACAATCCATAACCTTCATAGATTATGATCTACCCAATCCTTTTATAATTACATTCATAGCTCTTGAATTTACATTCATTAGAAGCTTACCTTCCTTATCTGTAGGAGGATTGACTATAGAATCATATCCAAGTTCCACTGCATCCCAAACATCATTTCCAAGTGCCATTAGGTGAAATCTCATCAACATTCACCAATACAAGAAGTCACTTCCATAAAATACTGGTACTGCATTATTGAAGGACCCATCCTTTTGATCCTTGTGATCTATTGTGTTCTTAGATTGCTTTTTCTTCAAGTTGTCAGACTCTTTAGAAGGAACCTACTCTGATACCAATTGAAGAACACAAGATTATACTGAGAGGGGGGGTGAACAATATAAGACCACTTTTTACTTTTCTTTTCAATTTAATATTATGTAGTGTATAGATAGTAATATCAATAGAAGTAATAAAATCAATGCATAAAACACCATCCACAAAAGTGACACAACAAATTACATGGTTCACCCAATGCAGGCTACTCCATGAAGAAAATGTTTTTCTAAAACCTTCTCAATAAATCTCTTGGGAATCCTTCCTAATTACAATGTTTATGAACCTCTGTCCAAAGGAGATGTTGATCCCCTAAATCTCAATTTTGTGGATCTCTTCCACAAGAGAACTCTTTCCCCTTCTGCTCTAGCTAGTGATCTTCTAGAAGACTCTATCTCTCTGTTGCACTGACTGGTGGATCTCTCTCCACTTGAAGACTCCTCACTCATATCTGTCTTCAATTGTCCTGGATTTTGGATCGCTATCCACTAAGACTCTATCCTTTGTAATCTATCACCTTCAAATCTCTATCAATAGGTTAACACATAACCATCTCAAATATTCTCAATAGGCTCACTCAGAACCTGCTCAAATCTACTCAATAGGCTCACTTAGAACCTGCTCAAATTTGCTCAATAGGATCACTCATAACCTGCTCAAATATGCTCAATAAGCTCATTCAAAACCTTCTCATTTTTTCTCAACAAGCTCACATAGAACTTGTCCCAATCTGCTCAATAAGTCCTCTCTAGTACTTTCTCAAATCTGCATAGCAAGATTTTACAAAAGCTTTACACAAAAACAATCCACAAGCCTTCTCAAAAACTTACCTCAAATCAGCTCAACAAAATCTCAACTCAATCTCATAGAAGCATAAAGAGAATTATTAGAGACTCAATATATTCTATACTCAAATCCCAATCTCAATTCAAAGTAATATCAACTCAGCTCAATCTTATATAAGCATAAAGAAAATTTTTAGAGACTCAATATGTTCTATACTCAAATCCCAATCTCAACTCAAAGTAATATCAACTCAACTAAATATTAACTCAATATCATAGAAGCATAAAGAGAATTGTTATAGACTCAATACGTTCTATTCTCAAATCTGAATCTCAATTTAAAGAAATATCAACTCAGCTCAATCTTAACTCAATCTCATAGAAGCATAAAGATAATCATTAGAGACTCAATATGTTCTATTCTCAAGGCTCAATCTCAACTCAATCAGAATATATAATAGTTTTTTTCATGGAACTTGAAAAACCACTTCATGCAACCACTTGACTAGGCTCAATCAACTCTACTCAACCAATCACTTCAAGAAATAACTCTTTCTCACAAACCCTAGTCCAAGCATGAATCAACTAACTCAAAATGTTTCTAACAATGCTCAACAACAAATCTTACATAACAATGATACTCATGTTATTTTCTAACTCAATTTCAAGTTTTTTTCATCACCCATTGGATTCAACAATAATGCTAATAATACAAGGTTTTAATAACAACTCTCAATTCAGAAAACCTTGAAGCATAAACTCAAATTACTTCACTCAACCAATGATGTAAACAACAATGCTTATCAAACAAGGTTTAATCACAACTCACAATCCAGAAATCCTTGAAGCATTAACTCAACCACTTTCGAAAAGGAAACCACAATCAATCCTTTTCACTCCAATGATATTTAAAAAATCAACCACCCAAATAAAATCAATGGAGAGTATTACTCGTACCTTTTTGATGCCTTATGAGTTATCCACTAAATATGTCACACTCAACACACTTTATTTTTCAACTCTTAACAAGGGTTAGAGATCTTGAGAAATAACATAAAAATAATATCCAAATAACACCTTATTACTCCTACTTTATTTTAACATCCATAAAATTTCTTTTTAAAGGAAAACCCTTACTCAAAATAACTTTCACTAAAAAGAAAGTTATCAAAAACCCTTATTACTCCTAAAAATTATAAAAAATCACAATTAAAAATAATTCACAACTCAAACAACCACCATGAACTTATTCCCTAAGGTTACTCAACAAATCAACTAATGAAGCACCTTTACCCCTTATCACTCCACCTTAGGCAATCCAAAAAAAATATTAATAAAAACCTTAATACCTGCCTCGAGGAGAATCAAACCCTCGTATTGCCCCAATACGGATGCCCTAGCTGCGGCCAAGCTGCTACACGAGCTACATTATCGTTGGTGAAAAAGAAGTGCCACCCGCTTCTTATCCTTCACCCTCTTTCGCCAAGCGAAAAGTATGCGCCTTGGGTGCCTCAATAGAACAAAGCCAAAAATGATGCTTGTGGGAATCGAATGCACAACCTCCTTGTCACCAACACCTTTGCACAATCCAAGCTACCACTAGGCCACGCTACCCAATGTGTTTTGGGAAGTGGTCACTGTCTTCCTTTAATGTTCATTGCGTCACTTAAACGAAAAACACGAGCTCTTTTTCTTCAAAAATACCAAGCGCAAATATCAATGAGCAAGGATGAATGAACTAAAAAATTCAATGGCATATTTATATGCCTTCCCTTTGATTTGGAAACGTTGGCCTTTTTGAAACTTCCTTCATGACATCGGTGGATAAAGTTTTAATTTTAATTTTTAAATAAATTAAAATCTAAACTAAATCTCTAAAATTAAATCTCCATCACCGGGGCACCTTTTTCGATGAAACGAAATGCCAACTTGGGTTTTAAGAAAAACCCATTTCAAATCTGGGATCCATGGTTTTAAATAAAATATTTAAAATTAAATTTCTCCATCATCGGGGCACATTTTTTGATGAAACAAAAAGCCAACTTGGGTTTTAAGAAAAACCCATTTCAAATCTACCATCCATGGTTTTAAATAAAACCTTTAAAATTAAATTTCTCCATCACCGGGGCACCTTTTTCAATGAAATGAAAAGCCAACTTGGGTTTTAATAAAAACCCATTTCAAATCTGCCATCCATGGTTTTAAATAAAAATATTTTGCAAAGCTTCCCTTGAATATCCTTTTGGAACCAAATGCCATGCATCCCTTTTTGAACCTTTGATCAAAGACCTTTGCTTCTCATGAAGCTCTTTGTGAAACACAAACATAGTTCTTACTTACGTAGATTTTTTTGACATCAATGACAACTCTTAGCTTAGGGACTCAAAATGTACAACACTATGTCCCACCAATAGCTCATCGATGACACCATTCTGGCCAACCGTTCAAGCATCTCGAAAGCTAGGATCATCAAATTTATTATGGGAGCCTATGAGAAGGCCGCTGGTCAAAAAGTCAATTACCTCAAAATAAGAATTTACTTTGCTAATACTCATAACCAAAGGTAGATAAAAATTGCTAACATTATGGAATGTACCATTGCCAAGCTCCTTGCAACATATCTAGACCTTCCCTTATTTCAAGGTAGCCCAACTAAGAGAATGTGGGACAGTGTGATTCAATGAATAATGAAGAAACTTACTGGATGGAAGGGAGCTCTCCTCAATAGTGTAGGAAAATAAACTTTAGTCCAATCATGTCTCTAAAGTGTACCCATATATTTTATATCTTTGTTCAAGTCTCTAATGGCTGTGTGTAATAAAATTAAGCAAATCAAACAGAATTTTCATTGGTCTGAACAGAGAACAAATTCAGATTTCTCCTTGTTTCCTAGGATAAAGTCTACCTCGTAAAGATCAAAGGAGGGTTGGGTATATGGAAATTCCACAAAATGAATATGGTAATGATTTCTAAGCAAGGGTGGAAATTAGTAAACAGCTTTTCTGCTCAGTGGATGGAGATTGTTAAAAATAATACCTCAAAAAAAGTTCCCTATTGAGTGATTCCCCCATTCCGCATGGTTCTACCTTTTGGAACTCAATTTACCACATTAGAAATATCCTTCAAAAAGGAAGTAGGTGGAAGCCAGGTGATGGCTCCTGAATTAGATTCAAGGAAGATCTTTAGATAACTATGCAACCCTTAATTCATGATCAATTCATGAACAAATTCAAAGTAATTTTTGACCAGTGATTTGGATTAAATATTGGCAACTTTATTTCTCACCAATCAGCTCCATCGATTTGGGTCAATTTTCCCCACGACATTGGAAATCTAGAGCAATTTACCTCCAGCAAACGTATCTCAGAGATTTTTTATCTTGTGGTCACCTTGATCCAACTAACCCAAGATACAACCTTCTGGTAGCTCTACAAGTCAGGGTTTTTCTTGATCAAATTGACCTACACTTCCTTGTTTGAGCTTGAGTATGACTGCTTCACAATTAAAATCATCTAGATAAAAAGTAGTATTCCTAAAATTTCTCACTTTCATTGGTTGGTTATTCAAAATAGAGTCCTCACCATTGATAACTTCATTGCTTGATGTATGGTCCTTCGTAATAGACTCTTTCTCTATCAGTCTACCTAGAAGTCAACCTGCCATATTTTTTTGGATTATCCATTTTCTGTTAGCATCCTTTCGTACCTTCTGTCATTGATTTTTATTACATAGGTTGTCCCCTCGTTCATTGTTGACATTTCTCCCTAATGTCCCAACCCTTTCCAATCCACCCGCCTCAAGTTCTGGTGGTCTTTCATCCTTCTCAATTTCCTGTGGTAGGTTTGGCTAGAGAGAAACAATAGAGCCTTTCGAGACTCTAACTGTGATGTTGACTCTGTATCCCTCAGGATTTTATCCTTCAATTCTAATAATTTCAACCTAATTTATTATGAAGACTATACCTTATCCCATTTCCAAGTCCAACTGGCCAAGTTCGTCAACTTATCCTTCGAAATTACTAGTCAACCCCACCCTGTTATTGATAGATACCGTGTATCTTGTATTCCTCGATACCCACATGGGTTTAAAATCAATTTATATGGAGAATCCAAAGGTAATACCGATAGAGCAAATTGTGTGGGGATCATCCGCAATGATAATTCCAAAGTATTATTAGTCTATGCCAAGAATTTGGAAGTCCAATCCAATAACTTTGTTAAGACCAGAGTTGTTTTCTATGGAGTCCAAGTCACATTAGAAATCAATGTATAAAGCCTTATTATTGAGGGTGATTCCCTGAATACAATCAATTACACCAAAGGTAAAGCAAATTCACCTTGGAATGTTGCTCCTCTTATTCTAGAGATCATCCTCCACCTCCGTGCGATCAACAATCTATCGATTCAGCATGTGTATAGGTAAGAAAACAAAGTTGTTGATCCAATGGTGAACTTTGGGTCAACATTGGATTCCTTCATGATGTGGCATAATGATTTTCTCCAATGCTTCATGAGAATGTTGCCACCACTTATGAGTAGCTTCATCTCAGTAATGATCGAACTAAACTATCGTGTCCAGATGAGAGACCTTAATTATCATGGTTGGATGAATAATTTTCACCACTTTTATTGTATACACTCTTGCTACCCACCTCTGCTAACTTGTCACCTTTCTTCATGTCAAGGAAATATGAGCCAGAGTTCCAAGTTTCACATTCCATGGAGTTTAACTGACTTATCTCGAGACTATACTGACCTTAACCTCCTACATGGTGGTGATTGGATTAAGGTCAAAATCTAGTAGAATATTAATGCCCATTTGAATATTGATAATGGGTATCATTGCAATACTCAGGCTAGCAATATCGACAACCATTTGAAAGGAGTAAAGAATGAAGGATCTAATACATTGTGTCAAACAAGAAACAAGGACATGAATCGTGACACCAATAACATGTCCCTTATAGTAAGCTAACCTGGTATCATTTCCAATCATGGTGCGATCAATTTTTTGTGCCAAGTTGACAATCCTCTCAATCATGGTGGTAGAACTATCCAGCTAGTGACTTGCATGGAGGACAAGGTGGCATGGTCTCAATGTGGTGGCAACATGTAGAGGAAGCTTTAATATGGGGTGGGTCCTCATTGGTCCACATTTGATACTTCCCACCATCATCCTAATCATCACCTTCTCATGCCTACTTCTAATTTCAAAGACCAATGCTAGCTCTACACTCTGCTCTTAATGCTTCCTTTCTGGTTAAGAATCTATTGGCAAACCAAATCACCCTTGGGTATGGCATGGCTCGTGTGGTGAGTCATTTCAAGGTAGACTAGGCCAATCGATGGTTTAGGGAGAGCACATGGTCTAAGAGAGGTAGAATGAAATCATCCTGGCTATTTAAAGTAGTCTTTTTAATCAAGCCTATGCATGAGGAGAACTAGAGAAACTTTTAAGTGAACTAGAGGTCGAGATACGCATGTGTTGAGAGCATTATGTGTGTAGAAGGATGTCCTTGATAGAGCCTGAGAACTTATAGATAGACCCGATGGTTGAGGAGATCATGGCATCCTTTGGTTTACTAAATTTCCTAAGAAAATTTAATGGATATGATCCTGATATTTTGAAGGAATCCATGTAGACTTGGAACAGTGACATAGTGTCCCTGAACGGACTAACTTTTGTAGTTACTATCGACTTATTGGTTGAGATTACGGAGCTCCCCAATGATGGGGAGATTATCCGTAGGGATAAGCACTTGATGGTAGGTGAACTAATTTATTTTTGTGACAAAGGGAAATTCTTATCTAAAAAGGACAATGGGTTCATCTGGGAGGACCTCCCTCTGCCATAGAACTAGGTCCTTGTGCCAATTATGCAATACCTGATAGTGGATGAACCTTCCTCCCATCCACATAGCTTCCATGTGGTGTTCCTAAACTTCCTTAAGGATGTGAAGCAGATCAACATCCCAAAGTACCTATTTTTATCAATGGAAATTTCTATCGATAGTGTTTGCAAGGGGAAATCTACTTACCCTAAGCACCAATATCACCACCTGATCATCAACAACTATATCAGCCAAAACTCAGACCATATGATCATTGAATCTATAAGATCAACAATTATCTCTGAGTCTATCCCGGGATCACCTTTGGAGCTAATGGAAGTTGCTCTTGAAGATCTGATAATTGATATTGATAATGGTACCCCCAGCAAGGTAGGCAAGCAAAATATTATGGCTGAGCAATCTTAAAATCCTAGTCAACAATCAGTCCATGTTAAGAATACAAGTGAGAAAGGTAATAAAGCTTCAAATGTCTCCCATGTTCACAAGATGTAGAAGATCGTGACAGGATCATCTCTAGGATCTCGTCATGCTCAACAAGTGGGAGGCGTAGACCAGATCACCGACCTGGAAGATATCATCTCACTTGCGATGTCGATGTTCCTGAGAGCAAGTAAGATTATGCATCAAATGAAGGTCCAAAAATATGATAACTCAAGGGAGTATGATCCCAAGGATAATGATGATGAAGAGTTCATCTCATAATTATAGGATGTTTTTAGTACTTGTTGGTTTACCCATTTTTGTATGCAATCTAAATATTTTTGCTCCTTTACTGCCTACGGGTTGTAACCACTCTGTTTCTCCTTATTTCAGTCTTGTGGCCACCAGTGATGGCCCCTTTTTGTCTTTCACCATATTGGGTTGAGCCTTCACGGTATCCTCTCTACGACTTGTAAAAAGGTTTTGGGTACCTTTCAAAACCTGTTTCATTTAAAAAAAATCATGAAATATTATACATAAATAACCCTCTTTATCTATGTGCATGGTAACATAATCACATAAATCTTGAGTCTCTTATTCTCTAGGGTATCATACCATCAAAATGCATCACCATCAAAATTATTGGAGGAATATCCATCCATTGTTCATACCTTATTAATATTGTAGAGATATAAGTGTGCTTATTATTTTAAATTAGATTTCACATCCTTAATGGGTTACACTAAAAAATAATAGTATTATATATTTTTCTTGTAGAATACCCCTTTCATTGCGTTTAGAATTCTAAGTGTGACTCAAAAGAGATATTTTCTATTCTATATTGCTTCTTCAATATTTATTGACAAATCATGCCCTTATACTAGAAAACAATATGAATTCTATGTAGATATTCCAAGAAAAAAATTCCACCTTATAACTTATTAGTTAATATAGTATAATAATATGCAAGAAAATTACCTCAAATAAATAGGCTAGGAATTTCAATTGAAATGAACTAGTTTAAAATTCAATGTAACTATATAAAATATCAAGTGTAATGAAGATAAGACATAATAAAGTGTGTATGAATTGGCTGAGCTAGAGTAGTTTTTTTCAAATGACTCATTTTTTAGGATCTATATCTTTACATAGATTTGTTTGATTTAGATGATTATTGCACCAATTTGTGTGAATTTTTAAGATCTTTGAAGTGGGTGATCATACAAAAGAATCCAATTAGTACTGAGTGAGATACGACCATGTGAAGATAATTACCTAGAACAAGGGAAGCATTAGGGAATTTTTTCTAGAAAAATATCTCATCCTTCAGGAGCCATATCTTTGCAAAAGGTTATTTTATATATATGATTATTAGACTAGTTTGTGGAATTTGAGGAGAATTCAAATGAGTGGTTATATGAAGTAATTTTTATAGTACTAAGGGAGATATGACCTTGTAAAGTCAACCATTTAGAACAAGGACAATGACAATTTTTCATGTCATAGAAAATGAAATTGCAAATATCTATCAACTAGGGTTTGGATTTGGGAGGAGCAATAGGGGGCCAAGGCATCAATTTTTTAGGACATTATTTCTAGGAATACAATTGTTTAGCTAAGTTTTTTTATGCCTTAATTACATTATAAGTTCTACATGGACATTATTGTAGGTCTATTTTTCAAATAATATAATTGTTATATGGTATACTAGTAATTTCAATAGATATCAAATTATAGTTTCCTTCCCATACAATGATTTACAACTAAATTCTTAGAGTCATACCTAGCAGTAGATTTTAGGTAGGACATCATAGAGTAGTGACCCTCATTGCTCATAGATAAGATAATCATGGTAAATTTAGTGAGTATTGGTTAAGATATTTAGCTTTGAGAAAATGGATTGATAGAAAATGGAAGTCTCTAGGAGTGAGTCTATCCTTTCTTCCAAAATATTTTTTCATAGCCATTTTTTGTTTGAAGGAGGAAAGAGATACAATCCTAAAATGAGGTCTTGGTTTATGTGATGAATAAGACTCTCTCTTACTTGCTAGTATGAAAGCTTTGTACCTAAAAATATAAATCTATCCCTATTTTCAATCTAGGTTAGGATGTATGGTTTCCCATTGAATTCTGGAAAATGGATACCTTCAAGGTAATAGAAAACACTTTGAGATAATTACTTGAGATTTCAAAAACTATAAAAGACATATTCTTGGCTATTTATGCTCAAATATTGGTCTTGATTAATATCAATAAATATTTTCTAGAATCAGCCATTTTTAAGTATGGGGGTAAGTTGTGAACCCAAACCATGGATTATGAAAAAATATATTTCAAATGTAAAATATGTCATGAGGTGGGGCATACTGATAGATCACACCCTAAAAAGAGTATGATATAATCATATGTAGAAAACTATAATAGAAAATTACAAATGGATATAGATGAGAATGGTTTTCAACTTCCAAAAAATAGTTCACAACAGATGAAAGAAAATAAATAGTGAAGGCCAGTAAGTAAGGATATTGGAAGAAATACCAATTCTTTTGAGTCTTTAGCATATGAAAAAAAGTATATTAGATCTTAGATGATATGGTGCAACAAGATTAGAATATTAACAAGTAACCATCTACTAAGTATGATCCTAAATTATAGATGAACATTCTTGTTGGACAAAATAAATATGCCTTGTTATATTTTAAAGACTCAGAGAAAGCATAGTCTTAGATGTTAATACCTCTACCATAAACAAGAAAATACCAAAAAATTAGTAAATAAGTCAAAAGATTCCTTAATAGAAACAAGAGAGTAAAAATATAATGAAAATGAAATAATATTAAGGAATAAAATATAAAACCTACTCCCAATATTTGGAAGACAAAAGAAGGAAAATATTTAAATTATCAAGTGACAACAAGGGAAGAAAGTGCAAGCATTTATAAGCGAACATAATCTAGGTTGGTTGAAAATTTTGTTTACCAGATAGCAAAATGATATCAATAATTTGTAGGAGGGTCCAATAGCCCCTAATGAGACATGATTATCATATCATGGAAAATAAGGGATGCTAATTCCCCCTGAAATTAGAGGTGTATTAGGGACCTCTATTTAAGTAATAAGTGATATTATTTACATCCAAGAAACTAAAATGACAAAGAAATAAGTTTTCAAAACTATAAAAGCAATATGGTAAATATGTGAATGGGATGCTATGGATTTAGAAGGAGTAAAAGGAGTAATTATAACATGTTAGAATATTGTTATAACCTCCTATGAAACCATTCATCAGACTAGGCATTAAATAGCATCATTTAATTATATGCTATATTGTAGATATTTGTTTCATCCTTATCAATTTCTATGGATGTAAAACTAAGTCAAACATATTAGAAGTATGGAGTGGGATTGAAGATTTTATGAGAAGCAAAGACTAAGAAACCTAATTCATGATCATATAAGATTCTAATTTTGTAACCAAGCTAGATGATAATTTTTGGAAAATTAGTAAAATAACCCAAAGTATGGGAGATTTTTTAGTTTTTATTTAAAAAAATAATCTATGGGAGGTTGAGTTTAAAGAGGATAACCATAGATGGACCAACAATAGGATAGGACAAAAATCGATAGCAAAATATTCAAATAGATGCATACTCTCAGATCATTGGCTAGATGAAGGCACTTGTGCTAAAATTAATACCTTGACAAGGATTGGTTCAAATCACTGACCAATAAGAGTTCAAATGGTAGTAAGTGAATTAAAATATATCATATTTTAAATATGAGTAGATGTGGGAAGACCATTGTTAAGGACTTAAATATATTAATTAATTAAATGATGTTTGTTTAATTAATTAATTAAAATTAATTTGATTTTTTAATTAAAATATTATCAATAATTTTTTGAAAAGGCCTACAAGCTTTGTCAAGCTTTTGGTTTCGTTATCCTTATCTTTGAAAATATTATCTATCACTCTAGGTTCGGGCTTCCTATTTTCCCATCAAGCAATTTTTTATTATGTACAAATATACATTTGATTAATGGAAATACCAGGTAAGCTTTCCTAAATTTGATTTTCATTAGTTGCAGTGTTATGCAAAGTGGCGAATATTCACAAATTAGGTGAATATTAGGATTTTCAAAATTGGAAATTGATGAATATGAAGACCCTCGACGTCGGCCCATTTGCCTAAAATTTCCAGGATCAATTTTTTATTAGGATAAACTCACCACAATATATATCCAAACATAGACATATTTGTACTCGTTGGAAAGCGCTTTTCAAGACTGATCTAATGGTGGTATTTTTATGAAGCTATAAGATTATTTAATAGGTAAAAAGTGGCCCCAAATATGATCTTACATTTTAGGGCTTCAAATACCCCAAATTTTTGTATGAAGATGCTCAATTTGATTTGCTTAGTATTATCCATGATTCACCATGATTTTGATTAGGATTCACCATTTTTTTACAAGTACATTTTGAGTCCAACCCCTTATGCATAACCCCGATTAGTGGTATTAGAGCACCACAGTCCTTCTCTATGGGGTACTCCTATATCAAGCACCATGTTGCCTAGTCGCTCTGTAGAAAATATAGTTGAATGAGCTAGGAAGCTCTCTACTAAAATACTATTGATCAAGGTTGTCATGTTGGAAGAAATAACATCAAAAGAAGAAATTTCTATTTCAAAAGTTGAAGAAAATATTGATGGAATATTTGAATATTCATTTGATCAAGATTCAAAAGAATAATCTATTCAAAATTCTTAATATAATTATATTTTATCCAATTTTGTTTATGAGTTGAGTGTTGTTGAAGAAATCAAAGAAGAATTTCATGAATAAGCTCTTGTTGAAATTGAAGGCCTATTTGATGGTCTGTTTGATGAAGATCTAAAATAAGGTCTTATTCCTTATTTATTTAATGATGATGATTGTATATCTACTAATGAATGTAGTTGTATTTCTAAAGTTTATACCCCAATTCAAAATTAAGATGCCAAAATTTGAGATGTCTATTTCATTTTTGTGGCTTCTAGTTCACTAACAAGTTCATACTTTATGGCTTCACTACATCTTTGGTGGAATTCATCATGTGGTCTTCTTTTCTTTGCTTCATGTCCTTATTATTTACACTAACTTATGGTCCCCAACTGTGGCCACCCCTATTAGTGATATTCATCTTGGTCTAGTCACCACATTAATGGAAAAAATTGTATTGCAACACATGTCATCCACTACTATCGCTAATGTCAAAGCTCTAGTGTAGTTTATTTAGTGAAGAAGAAATTATTATGGTCCCTTAAATAGCATTGGATAATTATTTCATCTCCTGGGACCAAATATCACCATGTTTCACATCCAAATACCATTACATCCCATGTTCCCTTTATTTGTTTACAATCTATTCAAAATTACCATGTCACCATAGCCTCCAACATCTACTTCATGACTAGAATTTACCAATTTTAATTGTAAGTTTAGTACTAAGAATGATCTACTTTATCACCCTTAGTACGACATAGTCTATCTAAAATCGATTTCATTTCTATCATCTTGTTGTTATCCAGTTGGATTTATTATCAATGTTTCCCCATGGCCCGTGGAACATGACTATAGTATCCAAGTATTTTTGTTATGATTTTTGTTATAATAGTCAATCGCTTCCACACCCCTGCTTGCACTCTATCATTGTTCACATAGTCTCTGGAAATAAATTTTGCTACCCATTTTCATCATCATTTTTGTGCATTCTTCCCTCAATGCAACTATTTTCATTTAGCACCAACCTAATTTTATTTTTGCTTTATGGTGGAAAAAACACTCAGCTAATTTACCCACTAATACTCTACTATTTTTATGCCATCCAATTTTTAGATACTATCAAAAAAATTTCCCAACACTGTGGATCTCACTGCTCATGTTCATAGGCTATCTACAATTCTTGTTTACAACCCCTCACCTACACCAAGGTTCTTCCCAATGTTCTTGATATGACATTTCAACACAACATGTTTTTTTGGCTCTATGAATGCATCTTTGACCTTTAGCACTCCCCAACCTCCAATGTGAATTATTGGGTTGAAACATACTTATTGTGTTAAAAATGGTTAATTTTTGACAATGTTTCACTATCAATATTTTCCTGCTCAATATCCTCACATCATTTAAAGGTGTATCTATTACTGAAATAGGTTACTAAGCACCACCAATCCATAATCAACGTGAGTGCCCTTTGTCTTCCTATTTTAAGGCCTTATTCCCATGTCCATGGTCAACATTCTCTATCATAATCCCTATGATTATGGAGGCCGTAATTAAATTATGTCTCAGCCTTGACAAATTTTTGTATTAACATCAATTCACCTCATTTTAGCAAATCCTTTTGAAAATCTAAAAACTTAACTTCAAGAAATTGTGTTCCTATGCCAAATATCCCTAAGTAGCATGTAAAATTTTCCACAACATGGAGGTCTCTCTCATCATCCATCTATTCTGACATTACAACCAAAGAAGCATAGCTAGGCAATGAACAATTTGCCATAGAGAAACATGTGGTACATGGTAAATTCTACAAATGTGATCATAGAAAAGCATATGGAAATTTATGATTTCAGACCAAAACATTAGGTTTTTGGTTGTTTTTCAATTATCTATCTACTCATTTTTTGCTTGTTGTCAACACCTATAGCAATCTTTGATGGATTCAATCTAAGGGACTTTTATCCACTATTACTATTGTCAACTTCTAGTTCCCTTGCTATGTTGTTCTCCTCTCTTTTTCCATGTAACCTTAGCCAAATAGATGGTTGCTTACATTAGTTGATCTCAGTCATGTCCCACCACTCTTTATCATCAATAATGTTTCTACCTACCATCACATTAGCCACATTTTTCAAGAGCTTTCATGTGATGTAGGAGTGTCTTTTCTTTCCTAGCATGTTTTTAGACCTCCTAACATATTCTCTAACATGTAGTAAAGAGAATAATTTTAAAATATTATATTATATCTTTTTTAATAATGTATGCATGTATGACAAATGGCATACCATATATTTCCTTTTAAAATAAGACCTATATAGAATATTCCTTGGAAATATTCTTGCTTGATCTTACAAAAGGAATTTATTCTCTTTCCTTTTTGTTTTCAAGAGAGTCTACTTTCACACAAATCAAGGTGTGCTCCTATAATAAAAATAGGTATATTTATAGTTGTTAGAAATCTATTTCTAGTACCAACCCAATGGAATTAGTATTTTTAAATTTTGTGAAGACCTACTCCAGTTCCTAAATTAATGGATTTTGAATCTCCCATCATTAGTATTTGTGCTTTTCATGTTGTTTTCCCTACCCATTTGTATGCATTTGAATCCAATGCTTTTATGGTTGGAAGGAGTGTTAAGGATTTAAATATATTAATTAATCAAACTTTATGTTTTAGTAATTAATTAAATTAATTTGGTTTTTTAATGAACAAGTTGTTAGTAAATTTTTGAGAAAGCCTATGAGCTTGATTTTTTAGAACCTAAAAATATTATTTGTCATGATTTTGATTTTGTTAGCCTTATCTCTAATAATATTATCTACCACTCCTAGTTTAGGACTCTAGTTTTTTCCATAAAGTAGTTTTATACTATATATAAATATATGTTTGATTAATGGAAATATTAGGAATATTTTTTCTAAACTTTGATCAAGTATTTCTTAAAGTGATATGATAGCATAGGTATGGAATTATTTAGGAAATAAT
The DNA here is from genome assembly GCA_028583015.1 of Wollemia nobilis. Lineage (NCBI taxonomy): Eukaryota > Viridiplantae > Streptophyta > Pinopsida > Araucariales > Araucariaceae > Wollemia > Wollemia nobilis. The sequence goes on from JAQPPZ010002550.1 coordinate 8,235,581, forward strand.
GGGTTGTATACACTTCTAAAATAAATTAAACCAATGACATCTAGATTCAAACAATGGAAAAAAAAAACTTTAGAAGTATTTTTGAGAAGAAAGAAGAACTAAAAGAGAAATTTTTTAAATTATAAAAATGTGGGAAGAATAATTCAAACTTGGAGGAAAGGGAGTTGCTTAGTTAATATAATAATATTATGAGTATGGAAGAGAAATATGGTATAGATTAAAATTGAGATAATCTTGGTTAAATGAAGAAGATAAAAACATTAAAAAATTTCATAGGATGATAATATTATAGAGATCAATATCCAAAATTAGTAGAATTAAATCAGTAGAAGTTTGGACCAAATACTAGAGAAAAATTAGAAAGGAGAGAATATTTTTTACTAGAATATTCTAGGATTATAGGAGATTACAATTCTTAATGATAAACCACTATAAGAAGCACTTTAGTTATTATAAATAAAGATAATAGAAAGATGGATCATATTACTCTAGAAAAATCTTTGATAAGAATAAATATCTAGGTTTAAATGGACTCTCTATAGCATTCTAACAATATAATTGGGAAATAATGAAGGACTCTTTATTTGTGGTAGTGGAACAGTTTAGGGGAAAATATTGCATACCTTATAAAATAAATGCAATATATCTTACCCTAATTCCAAAAAAGGATACAAAATTGTTTGATTCTTTTAGGTCCATTAGCCTATGTAATATGGCATATAATATAATATTCAAGGTGATGGAAAATTGGTTAAGACAAAAATTAGATAAAATTATTTCATAAGAGAAAGAAAGATTTGTGAAAGGGAGACATATTCTAGATGGGATCATAGAAGCTCATGAAGTAATGCATTCAACAACTTTTAGAAAGTAGATAGTAATAAAATTTAAACATTATATGAATAAATTCTATGAACGGGGTAAATGGGTTTTTCTTTTTGTAGTATTAGAAAAGTTTGGATTAGAAAAGAAATGGATGAGATAGATTAAATATTGTCTCTGTAATATCATATTCAGTGTTGGTCAATGGGCTAGTAATGGAAATATTGACAGCCAAGAGGGTTCTTACATAGGAAGACCCTCTATCACCATATATGTTCATTATTATGGTAGAGGTATTAAGAAGGAACTTGAAGAAGGAATACAAATATGGACTAATAAGTAAACTTAATGCTAGTAATAACATTGATAAAATCATCCATCAATAGTTTGTAGATGAAAAACCCTTTTTGGGAGGGTAGGGAAAAATGCGGTCAAAAATTTAAATAACTTGTTAAAGGAATATGAAAGAGTATCAAGGAAAAATATTAAGAGGATAAAATCTAAAAATTTACTTCCTAAACACTCCAACTAGAATCAAAGTAGGGATATGGAGGTTCCATCAAATAGAGGAGGCAAATTTACTAGTAATATATCTAGTGATTATCTTATTTGAGGGGAGAATAAGGATATAATTAAGGAATATAGTTATAAGTAAAATTCAAAATAAACTATCAGCATGGAAAATTAGATGATTATATGTAGGAAGAAGAGTGAATCTAATTAAATTAGTCTCACAAGCTATTCTAACATATTATATGACATTGTCTATCATACTAAAATCAACAGAAAATAATTTAATCTATATTATGTGGTTATTTTTGTTGTCAAGATTACATGATAAAAGGAAATTTCCTTTTGATGAAATGGAGCAGCCTATGTGATGATAAAAATAGGGAAGTCTTAGTTTAGGAGTTTTTATAGATAAAAACTTATATCTAAGGGGAAAAAGTAATTTAGATATTGTACAAAGAGATTCAAAGCTAATGGGAAAAAAAAAATTAAAGCATATTGAGCCCACTGACCAAAGCTTAATCTTTACTACATTGTCACTACCATATGGTTCTATGCTATGGAACTATTTCAAAAACTTAATTGATCAAGTGATTAAAGGTCTAAGATAGGTGGTGGGAACTAGAGAAAAAAATATATTTGGATGGATACTTAGTGTGAAAAAAAACCATTCAATCTATATCCAAATTTAAAACCATCGATGTGATTACTACAAGAAAAATATGGTGATAGGGTTTCAAAAATTATGTACAAGGATCAGGAAGGAAGATACAAATAGAACAAAGACTCTTTTACAAGTATACCAAACATTGTTGCTATGAGGTAGTTGAATAGAAAGATAACAATAGTGATTATCCTGAGGAGGGCTAAGGATAAGCTAATTTGGGAGTTGAAAATCTCGAGATAATACATAGCAATAAGTAGTTATAATGTAGATAAAAATAATAATAGGAACACTACAAGAATATGGAGCAATATTTGGTATAGCCAAAGCATTCCAAATGTTAAAATTTTTGTATGGCTTGTAGGTCATAGGAAAATATTATCTTAGGATGACCTACAAAAAAGGGGTTTTGATGTCCCTCAAAAAAATTTCCATGTAAAATAAAGTATTTTATAGACCATCTCTTGGAATATTGTTTAATAGTTTGGGAATTATAGCAATTGATTCTTAATATATTTGGTAAATGCATGGTGATGAATGGTAGATTTGAAGAATGGTTAATATAATGAAAGGTAAATTTTAAATGTGAGGTATTATAGATAATTTAGGATACATCAAATGATACAAAATTTTGGACTATATGGCTAGAAATAATAGAAGAAAATTTAAAGGAAAGGAAAGCAGTTTGGATGTAATGAAAAAAAAATTTAGCCTGTCTAAACCAACCTTATCAACTCAATATTCAATCTTGTAGCAGAGATTCTTGATATCTAGGGTCAAGTCATCAAATGGGATTATGATGTTGGGTATGGGAAAAATACAAGGAAGGCAAAGAATATAAAGTGAAAACCACTAGAAGTTGAGTTGGTCAAATTGAATATTTATGGAGCATCCTAAGGAAATTTAGGACTAGTAGTAGTAGGAGGAGGAATAGTTAGAAATGATATATGTGAAATTTTTTCACATTATGATTTCAATAGTGGATTTAAGATAAATAATGAAGTTGAATCTTGGGAAGATTTGAAAGGGTTAAAAATATAAAAACATATGAAATTTAATAGAGCATGAATAAAAGGTGATCTACTAATAATAATAAATGTATTTTGAAGAAAGCAAAGGCTCCATAGAAGATCCATAAAAATACAAATCAAGAATTGAGATTTATTATGAAAAAATATATTGATATCTAGCTAAAGCAACTCAATTGAGATGAGAACTAATTTTTTTTAAAATATCAAGCTCTAAAGGAGAGTGTTGTGATTTTTTAAGGGCGGGAGACCATTATACAACCCTTTTTCTCCAACCAAAGAAGAAGAATATAATAATGTGTATTATATTCATAAGAATATATAATTTTAAAATAGTATAAGCACCATCAAATTCCTATTGAGTATAACGCCTTGTTATGCATTGAATCAAAATCCAATAAAAGTATATAAAATATCAAGTATAATGAAGTAAAGATACCATCAAATGCATTAAATTCCTCCATTTTTTTCTAGTTAAGTGGACATGGAAATTATGCAACTAAAATATAATTTTTATATATTTTTGAACATGCTAGATTTTAACAAGGTTTTATTTGAAATAATTTTTTTTTTTATTATTATGAGCATGTATGGTACATTGATGTCAAATCCTTCCTAAATATCTATAAAAAAATTATATTATTGTAAATACGATATATTTTTCATGGTGTATTCTTCTATGATAGGATTTGGTGGTAAATAATATAGTCTTTTTTATCATGAATTCCATGTCCCATTATTCAAACAATAAACCTTATCATATAGGATAGTCCTTTTCTAGTTAGCTATGGCCCTTCATAGGGCCATCACAAATACCACATCAAGGATACCTATGAAGATTACATAACTAAAGTGAAGATCCTTAAATGAACACAAAGACAATTCTTAAAGTATGAAATCATTTGTATGTAACCTTGTGATAAAAGCAAATAGTCATTGTGTAACTTTGATGGTGTGACCTACTTGCATGGAGCATGAGCCTTCAAGAAAGGAAGCAAATCATCATGTTCAAATAATCATTTTTGTATAAAACCAAGAAGGTAGTTTAATGCTTTCCTCTTCATTGGATGAACAAAGTATGCATTTGTTTTAAATTTTTTCATTGTCATTAATATCCTCTCTTAAGTGAATTATGTTTGGTCCTTACCCCTTGGTATAGGTGAGTAATAGTTTATCTATTTGATTATTTTATAAACATGTTGATGTTTTAATTTCATTTTAAAATATACAACACTTAACTAAAAGAATAAATATAAGTTTTGTAATAACTCAATTAATCATATTTGAAACAATAACTTTACAGTTAAAATTATAAAAAAAGACATCTTTAAAAGCACACTACATTGCTATATTATTGAATTCTCATTAAAGAAACTCAAATTTAAATCATACAATAAATATGTAAACATATTCAACAATATATATTTATTTTTCCTAACCTCAACTTAAATCAAACTAAAAAATTTATCATACTTTCCTACAATTAACACTCATCACATACATATTTGTAATTTATATATAACAAAAATTGAACTCTTGTGAGAAGACGTACAACCAAGCGTCAAAAAATTAAAAAACAAGGTGAATGAAACATGAATGATTGCATTCTAGATGTTGTGAACATCACGATGTCTCTAGCTTTGTGTGGCATTATCAGGACTGTAAAAGTCGAGGTTGTACAGCTATGTTCGAGGTTGTAATTTCTCTACCTAAGTAATATCAGTTCCATCTAAGCCATGTTCCAAGCCAAGCATTGATCAGAAGAGATTTTAGATCGGACAAAGTTGGTAATGATTTCACTGGTAGACTGTACCATGATTCTCAAAGGCAATGGCTAAATCAGTCCCTGACAAATTTCAGACTCCACTGTCGTTACCAGGGAAAAATCGAAAACAACAAAAAAAATGAGAGGTTTTTTTGTTTTTTAATAGATTGTTTGCTTCATCTTTCTGCAACTACATCATATATATTATTTTTTCATACAGAAGCATTTTCATTATCCTCAGAATATCCACAGCCAACTTACCTAAACAATAAGCTGCCCTATAGAATGTTCTTTGCCAATCAAGGAAGGCAATCCTAACGAATGTAGTCCGTGCACTGTAAATAAACTACAACAAATTCCTGATTGCTGCTATTTTTTTATAAGATGAAATGCATCCATACCTTCAAATTGCAAGAGCAATAAGTAAGAACATCAGGGTTTTAAAACTTTGCCATGAACCATGTGCTCATAAAACCTTGTAAGTTGGACATGTTTTGACGTCCACATTTCCATCATCCTGGCCTCCTTGATTTCCTCATCTCTATGCAATCTGGAAATTTGTTCTCTGTAATCTTTCTCCAGACGATCCAAATAGAGCTTCTCTTCTTCTCTGAGAGCCCATACTTTAGACTCTATTTCCTCGATTTTTTCTCTGCGCTTCCGTGCTTTCTCAAATTCCAGCTGCTCCTGGAGCCGTTTCAGCCTCCATGAGGCCTCCCTTTTATGCATTAGCCATGATTGCTGCCTCTCTTCTAGTTCCTGGCATTGTTGGAAGAAGGAAGATATTTGGTGCATGAGAAGGTTCGTTTCTGCTGCAGAAATCTGCATGTGGGAGCCCATATTATCTAGGCTCGAATTGGGCTTGAAATTTTCTTTTGGAATAGCTTCTGGGATTTCACTCAAAGCATTGTTTGGAGAAGCGTTTGAAACCACTTGATTGCTGAGGGATGGGGAAAGAGAAAGAGTCACAGATGGTGACGAAGACGAGGGGCTTGCAGACTCTGATGATGTGTAGGAAGACTTGACCGAGGATTTTGATGCAGATTGTTGAAGACTTGACATCCATGGAGGACGTGAAGATGTTGCTCCAACTGTTGAGGAAGTGCTTGGCGTAGACGCCGATGGAGTCATGTGAAAGAAATCAGGGATAGGAATAGCGTTTGGTGGAAGGTTTAGACTGAGGGGAGGGGGCGGCATTGCAACAGAAACCGATGGCAGACTATAATTAATTGGAACAACGAAGTGCTGCTGCTTTTGATTTTGCATGTGTTTTTCTGCAAATGTTTGGAGAATATGATCATATTTACCTTCTTCAACGGGGTTAGCAGACTCTGATGTCGTCGTTGTGTATGATTTTTTTTTCTCCTGTTTTTCTTTGAAGACCTCCCACCATTTACCCAGCCTCTTTGCAGTTCTCCCGGGCACTTCAGCTGCAATTTTCTTCCACTTGTTGCCGTATTTTGCCTGAAGGCTTACGACGAGACGTTGTTCGTCTTCTGTTAAGGAGCCCTTTTTGATGCCAGGCTTCAAGTAGTTCTTCCACCTCTCTTGAGAGGACTTGGCATCCCTATCTAGGACCTTATTCATTCTCTGGGATACCAGGTTCCATTCCCGTGGCCCGTATTTCTTGACGTAGGCACGTAATATAGCATCTTCCTCAGGGCGCCACCTTTGCCGCTCTTTCATCTCCAATTTTGGATGCCCATTTCACTAGTGTAACATATGGATCCTACAACCACAAAATCAGAAAACTATAGATCAAAACTAAGTTTCAGAGTTTCAAATATTGAAAACATTCTAACAATAGCTTTCATATACATTAAAAAAAAAACTCACTAAATCGAAGGCAAGAGGGTCCATTATATCCGATCACAACACTGCAATCGGATCTTAATAAGGAGTTTCGGAGAAAGGGCACCAAGGATTTGCATCCCTATTCATGCGTACTACTTAGTTGAAAAAAAGGTTGGGGAGTGATAGGCTTATCAACGGCTCTAGTGTGAATCAATATATACATCAAAATGACAAAACAACTTCTGAATCATATATTCCTCAAATATTATTTATTGCTGGCAAGGTTTGTCGTCAAAAGCTAGCCCACGCTAAATTTATATTTCAGATGACCATGAAAGCCCTAATGTCCTAATAGTCATGGAGACTCAAAAACTTGCCCTTAGATTGAGGGCGGTTCTAGACTAGAATTTGAAGTGGGTATGTCATCCAATTCTAGGATCGGAAAATAGAGTTCACTCTGGTGAAGTGAAAAACAAAACGTCCAAGACCTGGTTCTGACTGTGCCAGAAAATGAAGAAAGAGACAGGCTTTCATACTCCAGAACGAATTGAAATATAAGGTCTCTCCAATTTGTCCTACCCTAACCAAAAATATCATACCTTCACAAGGACTCTGTACAAGAATAATTAAAACCCTAACTTGAAGCGCTTGCAGAGTGCAAGAAAGGGGGAAGATATCATGGATGATATCATATAGTATCCATAACATTGGGTACTAAAGCGGAGAACGTGCTCAATCGGGCCGCTTTTTCAGCTCCAATCATGGCCCCATAAGCATTTCAAATCAAAAAATCTTCAAAGATGGGAAGAAATCAATAATACCTATCTGTACTAAATCGCCGGATTAGTCTCCATTGTCCACCTCAAAACCAGTGTCGCCACTATTTTATATCCATCCATGCGCAGAAACGGCCAAACATTATGCAGGACGTGCGAAATCCACGTTACGCAAAACCACTAAATACGTCAAACCGCCGAACAGGCGCACGCGATTGACAAGACCGAAAACGCAGAAAAGCCAGAGAACCGGGCAATAATAACCCAGTCAAAAGAAGAGAACGTGATGTCATACGCGCAAAGAGCGGGGGGGATTCCGGGTAAAAATTTACGAAGGACGACTTATATCTATCGTTTATTCCGTGCTCAGGGGGGTGCAGAAACGGCCTTGCCGTGGAGTTGTTCATAATAATTTGTGGCGATTGCAGCGCCGCGGCAAAAGAGGCGGGCAAATGCACGTCACTTCCACGATCCAATCCATTAGTTATCCAATCTCGGAAATTTCGCCGTGAGCTAACGGTCCCAGGCTGCTCCCCCTGATGGGCGGGGCCTTGGAAGGAAATCTGCGTTATGGATTTGCGAGGACGAGGCATGCGCGGCAGAACGCATGCGGTGGGGCCGGGCGTCCCGTCCGGCAGATGAAGAGACAGCATAATGGCGGGGGCAGAAGAGTAAAATCACCCCACGTTTAGTGGGGAGTCGGAAAGTCTAGGACAATCACGCGGGTCAGAGGGCCCCAAGCCCGCCATATCTGCCGGGCGTCACCTTCCTTTCTCTCTCTTCTCTTCTCTTCTCTTTTCTTCTCCTGTGCCGACGATTCCGCAGTGACGCACGCCCGTCTCCTATTCCTGCTCCTGCTGCTAATGCTGCTGCGGCTACCAATCTAATTGGAGTCTACCATCTGTTTTGTTTTGTTTTTTTTTCTCGGTCCAACTGCTGGGCCTGATTGGATACCGACGATTGCGGCGGAAAGTTGGGTCTGCCTGTAGAGTAGATGGATCCATGGATGTAGGAAAAGGGACCCATCGATGCAAAGACTGTGCCTCTTCGTAGGCGACTGTGGATTCCTATCACGTTTGAAAGTTCACTTTTTCTTTTTGTAAATATTATTTAGTGTGGGAAAGGAACGCTACAAATAGTTTTTTATGTGCATTTGGAATTTTGTGATGGTATTAGGACTTGTGTCCTTAGGTTTGTCTTGCTCCGGAAACACAAGGTTTTGTCAAAGTGGGAAGTGGTAAATGGTAAGTAGGGTAGTGGTATCATTCGCTCCCTGTTTTGTCAAAGTGGAAAGTGGTAAATGGTAAGTAGGTAGTGGTATCATTCGCTCAACTTAGATTTAAAGCATGATAAGGTGATCATCATATGGTGTCTTTTCTACGTAGGTTCAAAACTAAAATAAGTAATTATGATAAGACGTATCTTTCTATTTAAGTTTAAACCACCATAAATAATCATGATAGAACTTATATTTTTATTTAAACTTTTTTACTTAAATTCAAACCACACGATAAATAATCATGATAGGACCATATCTTTTTTACTTAAATTCAAACATGATAGGCATATCTTTTGTATCCTTCCTATTTAAGTTCAAACCAGACTAGTGAAAACTTACCATTTCAAAGAGCATTGTTGTTTAATTATTTTATAACAAATACTTTTAATTTATGACTTAAAAATTTATAATTTATTAAATTATATTAAAAAATATTAAATATAATTTTAACCTAGGTTTTAACACCTAGCATAAGAATAAATATAACAATACACAATCCTGGTCTACTAAGATATCAACCAAAAAAAATAATAAAATAATATTGATAATATAAATCAGCCCATGTGATAGATGGAAGGTCTTGGTGAAATGTATGTGGATGGCTTTTGTTATGGGTGGGAGTAAATTGTGGCAACCAGAATTTATATATATAAAAAAAAAACACTTAAGGTGGTATACATAGTAATGCAGACTTTTTATAGTCACTTGTGTTTTAATATTTTAGTATTTTAGGAATTGATTGCATATTGGAAATGTTTTTTATATTCACTTGTGTTTTAATATTTTAGTATTTTAGGAATTGATTGCATATTGGAAATGTTTTTTATATTGACTAATTTTTAATCAATATGGTTGTTGAAATTGAATTTGTAGGTTTGGTGATTGAGATGATTTATCATCTACATCAAGTTAAAACATATATTGGGAAGTAATTATTAAGAACAATCTACCAAATATGAGCCTTTGTAAATGTTATAAAAAGAATTAGTAGTCTATGACATACTTGGTCTCCATTTTTTATATGAATAATAAATAATTATTTAGAATTATGTATATATACTTTTTTTTCTTATAAAAAAATTATTATTATTATTGATGTAAAAAGAAATTATATTAAAGAATAACAAAATACATTTTTACAAATAAAAAAATAGGTACGGATAAACACACCATGTGGCTAAGTCCATTAGTCAAAAAACCATTTCTTTCAAATAGAGCGAGAACCCAATCAAACAATTTACAGTTTACAAAATTGATGGACAACTAAATAAGTTGATTAAAAAATAATGAGGCTTAGCTACCCCTGATTCCCACCCAAAGACTTTGACAATGAGTCCCTCCCTTGTACAGAAGTGTTAGGAACATAAACCCAATCATAAACTCTTAAATTATCCTAAACATCAAGTCGAGGAGTTGGGGGAGAGAGGAACAGTCATGTAGCCATGACCATCTCTGTAAGCACCTTGAGATGGGATAGGGGTGTAGTTTGGGAGTGAAATACACTGCTATCTAGAACTGGACCTGTTAAGAGGAGTATCCTAAATTACTGAGCACGGTGTATTACCCCATTGATCAATAGACTATTGAAGATGAGTGAGCTCCATGGCTACCTTATTGGTCTAAACTATAATGTAAAAATACACAGATGAAATAATATTAGACTTCTCAAAAGTGGAGATGTGCAAAGAGGAAGAACACTTACCAAAGATACAATCATTTCTAGCTCTTCATATATTGAACATGGTTGCCATATGAAACAAGTGTCACACTTCAAAAAAATAGCCGATAATGGCGGAGGATCTCCCAAAGTGATATGCTTCCACTCAAACATGGCAAAGAAATAAGATATAAAAAAATGAAATAACTACTTTCAAAGGGAATGAGCATGAGCACAAACCCAAAAAATATGGAAAAAAGACTTTATATTGAAGATAAAAAGGGTAAGAAGGGTTGGAGATGCCTAAATATTGCAAAAAATCACCAACAGGAAGCCCTTGGTGCAAAATAATCCATGCAAAAAAAGAAAATTTGGGCTCTAAGAAAGAAGCCCAAGCGGTCTGAAACTTGTGCAACCAAATAGATCGAGGGGAAGAGACCTTCCACCATTGATTGAGCTTATCAATCATGGGGAGGCAAGGACAGAGTCATCCATACACCAATCAGGCTTTATAATTCCATAACATAGTGTTCAGATACCACTTTTAGTCCTTCCATCAAGGTTTCTATGAAAGCACATAAATATTGTGTAACTTGGAGTCAGGAAGAGCAACCTTGACAACCTCAAAGGTATCCTTATCAGAGTTATTAAGCCTAAATTTAGCTCTAAAATAATCCCAACGTAACCAATCCCTAGTAGTTCAATAAAAGTAATCAATGATGCATTGCACACCTTTGCAAAATAATCTCAGCATATGAACCTAGAGAACCTGCACAAGTGAGGAACCCTAGTAGGTGATAAAAGGCAACCACTAAATATTCATTTGGTTGATGGAGAGGCCATGCCAAAATATCTAACCATTCCATCTAAACCAAGGCTTAACACTCTCCCAATATTTCCAAATGATCCTAATGATGAAAGATTCTAACATTTTGATAGACAGAGGGGCAACAAGGAGGGAAGGGAACTTCCAAATATTACACCCAAAAGGGAAACCTTCACTAATATAGTGTCGAATGAGAATCTTCTAGGCATAATTGTTCGAGAGGGCTCTGATTATCCACTTAACCCAAGGGACCCAATATTAATGTTGGGTATTGAGAATGCCAAGTCCACCATGGCTTCTTGGAAGACAATAATACTCCTAGGCAACACGGTGAAATACTTAAGCATTATTGGAAGAGGACTATAAGAAGTCTCACAAAATATTATCAAGCTTCTTATAGCAATTTTTGTATGGGACCCAGTAGGAAGAATAATAAACATGGGTGGTTGCAAGGACTTTTGTGCAAATTTAAAATTTACCAGCAAGGAAGAGCTTCTTGGTGAACCAGTAGGTAATTTTTTTTCCACCTTGTTAACAACATACTTTCATAACTTTGGAAACAACCCATTAAAGGTAAAATGAATTCCTAAAAAATAAAAAATGTCCCCTCTTGGATGATCTTCCATTGATATTGATTAAGTTAGTGGGGCATTGGGTCAAGAGACTGCCTATAACATTGGGTCTTTATCTATTGAATTAAGGATCTAGAATCTAGATAAAAAGTATCCAGGCAAGCAAGCACTTGTTGAATGACACATTCTTCCTTAATAAGAGTGAGGAAAGAGTCATCAATAAAATGACCATTGATCAACTGAGTCTCACCTTCGGGGAGAGAAATTCCTTGAATAGAACCTTGAGCAGTGTGATGAGATAGTAAATAGCTAAACCCTTTAGCAACAAGGATATAAAGGGAAGGATCTAATGAGTAACCTTGTCTAATGGATCAAAATATACCAATGATTGAGGACTTGTGTATTTTAATGGATAAAACAATTGAAGCCTCAACAAAGAACATTTCCATAGAACTAATGAAACAAGGCCCAAAACCAATATCTTTAAGCATTGCTAGAATGAAGTATCAATTAATCCTATCATAATATTTATCAAAGTTGATTTTCATGAACATATATTGTTGGTTAGAATTGCAAGCCCACTCCATACCTTCCTAGAAAAAAATAATATTGTCAAGGATGAACCTACCCCGAATGAAGCTAGTTTTCTCTAGGTGCACGATAATAGGAAGGATATGGTGGATGCATAAAGCTAGGGCTTTGGAAATGATATTATAAGAGACATTAAGGAGAGTAATAGGTCTATAATTGGTGATTATTTCAGGATCACTAGCCTTGGGGATAATTTTAATAATCCCTTGATTAATACTATGGCCTAAAGAACCCTTAGAGGAGACCTCCTGATAGAATTTGAGAAGATCAGGCCCTACAATGTCCCATAGGGATTTGTAGAGGTAATCCATCAAGACCAAGGGATTTAAAATTGGCCATCTAAGAAAGAGCTTCCTCCAAATACTTCAAAGAGAGGGCATTTTCATAGGTGACTCTTTGATACTTAGAAAGCCTTTCTAGGACCACATAAAAGTAGGATTTAAGGGCCTGGTCATGTTGCAGGGAGCAGTCCTGAGCCGTAAACACAGACTAGTAATGCTCTTTAAAAGTAGAGAGAATACTAGGAAGATTAGAAATACATTTTTCATTAATGTTAAGGGCTTTAATACCCAAAAATTGATTACGAGGATGCAAGCATTGAAAAAAATCCTTGGTAATCCTATCTCCAAATTTAGGCCAGTGCAACCTCGCCTTGATTTGAGCCCCTTTGACATCATAGTTCTTTACCATAAAAAGTTGGTGTTTAACCATAGTGAGGTACCTTTGAAGCTCCTCATTGAAAGGATTGGATTGAAGTTGAGAAGAGTCCACTTCCAACTTCCACTTAAGAGTAGCATTGGAGTGATGATAAAACTTAGCAATCTTGCATGCAAGCGAGCGTAGAAAGTAGGTATTGCATTGGATAGCAGTATTCCACCATTCAATCCATCCTAAGGCCCCTTTTGGTCTGGGGATAAGGTTCTAAATTTTGATAACATAGCCCCTCAACATACTATGATGCAAAATGGAGGTATTAAGATACAATTATGATTGATAAAGTGGAGGGAGAGTAGAAGAAACCAATATGGAAAAGGAAATGGGGGAAAGGTCAAACATGCAAAGCTCAAGGTGGATGAAGATAAAGGGGGAAGAATATGAGGGCTTATCAAAGGAGAAAATATCAGAATATGAGAGCATGGCTCTATCCAATATTTTTAGAATATTATTCTCACCTTGTTGATTGTTAGACCATGTAAACCAAGACCTAGTTAGGAATGAAGAGGGTATAAAGAAGCTATTGGGGTCAGAGAGCCCCAATTTGTCTTTCATGAAAATCCATGCTTCTCTTTCCCTTGTAACCCACCTCATGGGAAGAATACCCACTTTATCATGTGGGAATTCGATCATATTGAAGTTCCTGCAAAGCAACTAAACATTAGGGTAAAGAGAGAGGGTCACCTACCACCACAACACACAATGATCATTGGCATCGTTAGGAGCATAGATGTTAAGCACATCAAGAATATGGCCATAAATATCCATCACAACCCAAACATCATGATTAGAAGGGTCACAACCCCAAGAGATCAATTTAAAATGATAATATTTTGAAAGACAAATTACTGCTCCTCTTTTACCTATGTCATGTATAGTATGAAAGGTGTGGCCTTGAGGCTAGAGAAATGGGTAAGTACTTTACAACATAAAGTTAGTGACTTTGAATTCCTGAATGCAAAGGATATCAATATTATCATTTTTTAACTTGAAGTCATATAAACCCTAACGCACTATGTACTTACACATAGGATCTATCAAACCCCTAATATTCCAAGACATAAACTTCATGAGACATGCTCGAGGACCATATTTCCTTCTAGGACCTTTGATTCCTCAATATCTGCTAAGAATTCAAAGGTATTTGTGAGAAACCTATTATGGTTTTCATAAAAACATATGTTTATCATCACTTCTCCAAAGGGATTATTGAGGTCTCCCTAACTAGACTATAAGAGTGATGAGGGTTTCATGAGGGAACTTCACTAGGTAGATTAGGTGGAGAAACATGGTATTCTCTTGAGAGAGAAAACTCTGGCATAGTTGATGGCTTAACTAATTGGGAGGCTTGAATAATTTGTTACACACCAAACCTAGCCGTCGGCTAGGTATTCCAAGAGTTCAATAATTCATATATATATAGTAGTTAGACTATTCATAAGGATATCATCATTTTATTTTTATATATTCTCTGCATTCGTTATTGCCTTCACGGTGGGGACGTGCCCTCCCTGAGTGGCGAAAGAATTCTATTTGATTTATACTATTTACTACTGTTGTATCTTTACTGTTCATCTTATTGCATTTGAGGAGTTCGTTTCGAAATTACTTAACAAACGAAGAAAAACTCTTTCATGTGGTATCAGTTGTCAAATCTCGATTCTACGCACCATCCGCAGGTGTCTTTGGCAGCGCGTTCCAGCCAGTAGCAGCTACGCTTCCCATGGTAGCCAACGCTCATCGCTCTCTCGTTACCATCTGTAGTCCTCCACAGACATCCCTCAGCCGCAGGCGGCTACTGTACCAAACTCCAGTCGCCACGCTTTCGAAAATCGATGAATTTTCTTGCAAAGTCTTCCGCAGCCGTCAGCCAATCAGAAGTCACGATTTTTTCATATTGCCCGAAAAAACTTAAGGTTTTAAATCATTAAATTCGGTGCTGACGTCAGTGGAATTTATTTCCTCCTTGGTGGGTTTTTGCTATTGTCCCACATTCGTCGTGTGTTGTTTAAAGAAGGCTTTAAAACGTTGGACACTCACCTTCTACGTCGTGACTACGGTCACACGTCCGGAGCTCCTACGCGCGTAGCCTCTCTCCCGTCCGTTCGTCGCGTCCGTTCGTCGCGTCCGTCCTGCTCGTCGTCCTGTTCGCGTTCGTCGTCTTTCTTTCGTCCGTCGTCGCGTCGGTCCGTTCGTCGTTTCTTTGAGTCTCGCGTCGTGTCGTGTCAGCTTCGCGTCATGTCGTCTCACGTTCGTCGTGTCTGTCCGTTCATCGTTTCTCATGTCTCGCGTCGTGTCGTGTCCAGCTTCGCGTCGTCGCGTCTGTCCGTTCGTCGTTTCTCGCGTCTCGTGTCGTGTCGTGTCTAGCTTCGCGTCATGTCTGTCTATTCTTCATTTCTTCGTGTCTCGCTTCTGTTCGCATGTCTTCGCGTGTCCTTGCTGTCGGCACTTGGTCCTCATCGTTCGTCATCTTCGGAGTACGGTGTCGTGTCTTAAAATTGTAGTCAAGAGAAGTTGTCCAAAATTGCAGTCAAAGTTGTCAAAAATTGTCAAAAGCTGTCACAAAGAAGGAGCCCAAATCCAAATTCAAATCCGCATCGCAGTTGGAGCGATAGTTGTAGCGAAAACCAAATTTTTGGTTAAAATTCCATCACATTCTGTGGCAGTCCAAGTTCAAAGGTTCCTAAGCAGGTTATGTTAACAAGTGCATGAGCAAACAGTGGATCAAAGGATCTGACGGTCGATTATCAAGCTCGAAAATGACCAATCACAACGCAAGAAGACCTAATCGAAGCCCAGGTACAAAAAATTCTCCTTCTCCTTTCAAAATTGGTAGTTATAATCCACATCATCCACTAGTAGATCCTATGGCGACTAACCCTCCCCCAACTCACGAAACCATCACACAAGGAGACTCAAGTAACTCAACCGTTTCCAACGATGAATCTCTTCGACTCTTACTAGAGGGTATGAACCAAATTAGTCTCAACCTAAAAGCCCTAGTGCGAGCACAAAACCAGCTTAATCCCAATACTAATTCCCAAAATCACTCCCATGCCCAAAGGAATGAAGAAAATGTCGATCAAGATGATGATTGGGAACAACAAAGAGGCGATTCGGATAATTACAGGGATCGTTCTCATAGACAGAGGTATAACCAAAATCAAGAAAGGGATACGGGTTATCACCAACCAAGAGGCCCTAATAATTTTCCACGCATTGATATGCCCACTTTTGAAGGTCATGATCCTCGTGGTTGGATAGCCAAAATGGAAGGCATTCTCGACTTATATCAAATTAAGGAAATTGATAAAGTCCCTTTCGCTGCATCAAAATTAGGCACTGAGGCCTACCAATGGTTCGTATGGCTTAAACGAGAGAAAGGTGCTACTATTAACTGGAGAAAATTCACTACCTCTTTTTTAGAAAGATTCGATGAAGGAGCTACATCGTCATACACAGTAAGACTGTTATCTCTTAAACAAGAAGGATCAGTTAGCGAATTTGTTTCAGAATTCACCAGTTTACTACCATATACTTTAGACCTCAGTCCCGACACAGTGGTAGGAGCTTTTCGCAATGGATTGAAAGAAAATATTCGAGTGGAGGTAGACATGCACAATCCAACCTTGCTGAACGATTGTATAAGAATAGCTAAGCTGGCCGAGAAGAGAAATCAGTTGTCTGCACGACGTGAAAACTATAGTCGTCCTCCATATCGCAACAATTCCTTTCGTAGAAATGATCAACCCTCATGATACTTTTGCTATAAATGTCGCAATCATCATCCCAAGGAACAAGCTTGTGCCCAAAAACAAAACTTTCATATTGAGTGTGATCAATATGAAGGAGAAGAGGACGAAACTTACCAACAAGAAGAACCTATGCAAGAAGACCTACCAATTACTCTAGAAGAGAAGGAAGAGGATACAATGGCGATCTCTGTACACGCTCTCATGGGGTTAACCGCCCACCATACCATCAAGGTACCAGGATTTCTCCGCCAAAAAAAAGTGAATGTGCTAATTGATTCTGGCAGTACCCACAATTTTATCGACATCAAAACAGCAAAAGCTTTGAATTTATTCATTAACTCTTCCAACAAAGACAAATTTCAGGTTCTAGTGGCCAACGGGGTGAACGCACAATGTGTTGGTCGCACATCTCAAGTTTCCATAAAAATGGGAACTTATACCTGGTTTGGGTCCCTTTTCGTCATGAATTTGGGGAACTCTGATGTCATTTTGGGAGTTGAATGGTTGGAAACATTAGACACGGTTAGCTTCAACTTCAAAAAATTATTTGTGGAATGGAAGGAAAACGGACGAGTCATTCGCTTACAAGGCATTACTACTCCTCCATCACAAATGGTGAGCTCTCATAGTATGGAGAAGATGTTAAAAAAGGGTGGATATGGGTTTATAGCTCAAATTAATTGTTTGGAAAAACAATCTCCAGCAACTTCGGATATTACTGCTCAAGAGTTACAAGACATCATAACACATTATGAAGAGGTTTTCCAAGAACCTACAGGATTACCACCTAAACGATCTCATGACCATGCCATCCATTTGATTCCAGGGAGTGTCCCACCTAACAATCGTCCTTACCGCTATCCTCAACCACAAAAGACAGAAATCGAACAGATCGTTCAGGATTTGTTGGATCATGGAGTCATTCGTCACAGCACTAGTCCTTATTCCTCACCTGTAGTCCTGGCTAGACGAAAAGATAACTCTTGGCGTATGTGTCCTGACTTTCGTTCTCTCAATAAACTCACTATCAAGGACAAATTTCCTATCCCTGTCATAGATGACCTACTAGATGAGTTGCATGGTGCCAAATTTTTTACAAAATTAGACCTTCGCTCCGGATTTCACCAAATCCGTGTCAGAGAAGAAGATATCCCCAAAACTGCTTTTCGTACTCATGAAGGTCATTACGAATTTTTGGTCATGCCTTTTGGTCTCACCAATGCACCCTCCACATTCCAAAGTCTCATGAACCAAGTGTTTCGTCCACTCCTCCGTAAGTTTGTGTTAGTTTTTTTTGATGATATTCTCATATACAACAAAACATGGACGGACCATTTACATCATGTGGATAAAGCCCTTCACATTTTACACGAGAGAAAAGCTATTTGTCAAACGTTCCAAATGTTCATTTGGTGTCCAAGAAGTCGAGTATCTTGGTCATATAGTTTCACACGAGGGTGTCAAAGTCGATCCCAATAAGATTAAGGCAATTCAGGAGTGGCCCTTACCTAAAACCATCAAGAAACTTCGTGGTTTTTTGGGTCTCACGGGCTACTATCGCAAGTTTGTACGGAATTATGGTAAGATTGCAGCCCCTCTCACAGCACTCACAAAGAAGGATGCTTTTCGTTGGTCGGAAGAAGCCACTCAAGCCTTCGAAGCTCTTAAGAAGGTCATGTGTACAACTCCAGTATTAGCAACTCCCAATTTTCACAAACCATTTATTATCGAATGTGATGCCTCTGGAACAGGAATTGGGGCTATATTAATGCAAGAAGGTCATCCGTTGGCATTTGAAAGTAAACAGCTCTCGGGGAAGAATTTGGGAAGATCAACATATGAAAAAGAAATGTTGGCTATTCTTCATGCAGTGGAAAAATGGAGACACTACCTAATCAGTAGCCGCTTCATTATCAAAACAGATCATAGTAGTCTCAAACATTTTCTTGAGCAGAGGTTTTCTTATCCAGAACAAAATAAGTGGTTAACCAAACTATTGGGTTATGATTTTGTTATCGAATACAAGAAAGGGAAGGAAAATGTAGCCGTCGATGCACTGTCCCGAAAATATGAAGACGAAGTAGTCATTAACGCTATTTCAGGTCCTTGCTCCCAATGGGTGACTCAATTACAAGATGACTGGTTAGCCAATAGCGAAACTGCTAAGATAATTCAAGACTTGTCTATCGGTTCCTCTAAACACCCTTTGTTCTCTTATGAAGATAAAATCCTCAGAAAGAAGAATCGCATTTACATTCCACATAATTCAGAACTCAAATCAAAGATCCTCGACGAATCACACGCTTCTCCATCGGCAGGACATTCAGGATTTTTGAAGACATATTTAAGGGTCAAACAATCATTTTGTTGGAAAGGATTAAAAGCAGAGGTCAAACAATGGGTAGCAGAATGTGAAGTTTGCCAGCGCAATAAAGGAGAAACAGTCAAATCCCCAGGGTTGTTACAACCACTACCCATCCCTGAACGGCAGTGGGAACATATATCCATGGATTTTATTGAAGGTCTTCCAAAGTCAGAAGGCAGGACAGTAATCTTCGTAGTCGTAGACCGGTTATCCAAATACGCTCACTTTCAGGCTTTACAACATCCATTTTCCGCAAGCAAGGTGGCCAAGGTATTTATGGATTCAATTTTCAAATTACATGGTATGCCAAAAAATATAGTAAGTGATAGAGACCCCATCTTCACTAGTAATTTTTGGCGGGAATTATTTCGACTTAGTGGTACCAAATTAAACATGTCCTCAGCCTACCATCCACAAACAGATGGTCAAACAGAAGTGGTTAACAAATGTTTGGGTACATACTTAAGATGTTTCGCTCAAGATAAACAATATCAATGGAGCCAGTGGTTAGCATTGGCAGAATGGTGGTACAACACTTCTTACCATTACTCAATTAAGATGTCTCCATTTGAAGCATTGTATGGCACCAAGCCTCCAACCGTCGCAGATTACGTGCAAGGATCATCCAAAGTAGCCAAAGTGGATGATTGGTTCCAACAAAGGCAGTCTACACTCACCATCCTCAAAGAAAATTTAGTCCAAGCACAAAATCGTATGAAACAACAACAAGACTTGCACCGATCAGAGAGAACTTTTAATATAGGTGATTGGGTTTTCCTAAGGTTGCAACCTTACAAACAATCATCGTTAAAGATAAAGTCCAGCCAAAAGTTGGCTCCACGATTCTATGGTCCTTACAAAATTGTGCGCCGCATTGGAGAAGTCGCCTATCAGTTAGAGCTACCTTCATCATCACGAATACACCCGGTATTTCATGTTTCATGTCTCAAAAAAGTAATTGGCCAGAAAGTGCAAGGTCAATCAGAATTACCAGTGCTCGATGAGGAAGGACGCATACATCTCCAACCTGAAGATATACTACAACATAGAATACGAAGAGTGAGATCACGTAAGATTCAAGAATTTCTCATCAAATGGCAAGATTTACCAGAGGAGGATGCCACATGGGAACCTGACAGTATTTTCCAGACATTTCCAGCTTTGAGGACAAAGCTTTCCGAGGAGGGGAGTCATGTTACACACCAAACCTAGCCGTCGGCTAGGTATTCCAAGAGTTCAATAATTCATATATATATAGTAGTTAGACTATTCATAAGTATCATCATTTTATTTTTATATATTCTCTGCATTCGTTATTGCCTTCACGGCGGGGACGTGCCCTCCCTGAGTGGCGAAAGAATTCTATTTGATTTATACTATTTACTGTTGTTGTATCTTTACTGTTCATCTTATTGCATTTGAGGAGTTCGTTCCGTAATTACTTAACAAACGAAGAAAAACTCTTTCATAATTGGTATTTTTTTTTGTTATTACCAAAATGTACCTACAGGAAGAGAAACAAAAGTTCCTTCTATAGGGTTTGCATGAGAAACCCTTAACTGAGAGTTTGATTGAGAATCCTTTTTACCAATTTGCATAGAAGGTTGTGGTTAGTTTTCTTTTCCATTCAACCTGGTGATAGAATTTTATTCCTCCCCCTCCATT
The DNA here is from genome assembly GCA_028583015.1 of Wollemia nobilis. Classification (NCBI taxonomy): domain Eukaryota; kingdom Viridiplantae; phylum Streptophyta; class Pinopsida; order Araucariales; family Araucariaceae; genus Wollemia; species Wollemia nobilis. The sequence goes on from JAQPPZ010002550.1 coordinate 8,256,364, forward strand.
AGTGGGAGGGGTAGATTTATTTATGATTGAAGGTATCTCTACTAAAGCCTAATTTTTAATGAACCCTCCATAATAAGATAATATTTAATATTGTGGGCAATATACTGACACTGATAATAGGTATTAGGAAGATTGATATAAACCACCCGTTGGTGGAAACATGTCTTCCCAACCTGAATATCAATAGAATCCTTAAGGTCCTTTGATAGATCAATTTCAAGGTAAATGCATTTGTATGGTCACAAAAAATGTAATTCCTATGGCTCCATGCACACAAACTTGCCAATGGGTGTAACAAACTATGGCAAGATGGCAAAAGGGACAAAGGGAGACCTAGGAATTACATTCAAACAGGGATACACAGGGAAACATCAGTAGAAACTATAAAATTATGATGCCAAGGCTAAAGAATTAAAAGGGTATTTCTAACATACCAAGGCCCTTTGCTCATAACTACAATAACATGTTGTGGATCAACAAACTAAAAATGAAAAAAAAAAACCTTTGGTAAGGTTTTGAATATGATCAAATTTTAAGCCATATGGCTTTCAGACTTGCTAAATCCATTATTAGATTAACGAGTCACTAAGAATCCTCCCCAAAAAGTACCCTACTAGGGTGTGACTTTCAATCCAATTGTAAGCTTTATCAACATCTTGCATGGGTAAGATTATGTCTAGCACTAAGGAACTACCTTCAAGATAAACTTCCTGGGTCGTTTTACTAGTTTCATGGCTCTCCACAGTTGCAACTTCACTAACTAGTGAAATAGTGGCCTGAGAGTCAACCATTTAAAGGGACAAATCTCCTGGCCTGAGGTGGAGTAGTTACTAAGAATGGCACAATGTGTGTAGATTTTAGAAGGGCACAAATGGTATGGCGATTGATGGAAGAGAAAAAATACGACAATAACATGCGAGCGAAAAACCCAAGCAGAGCCTCCATAAAAAGCCCTAGTAGAGCTGAAATATCAAAGCCTCCACCTTCTCTTATAAATTATATTTTAATTAATATAATAATTTTAAAAATCTACTATAAAATGTGGAATTGTTCATATTTACACATTAAAAAAAATAGTATGATCTTATTTTATATCAAATATTGATTTTCTTTGAAAAAATAATAAGTGTGATATAATACCTAATATTGATTGGGTGAATTTAAAATTTTAATATATAAAATTATTTTTTTTCTGAATATTATAAGTTTTATGGAATAATAATATAATATTTTTTATTTTTTATTTTTAATTAATTGTGTCTTATAATAATTTGTTAAATAATGAATGAAGATAAATGTAAAAAAATATCTATATCCAGGGTTCAAACCGTGGCATGGATGAGTGTGTGAGGGGGTGGGTGTGTGTTCATAAAAAAAAAAATCTATATAATTATATCAATAAATTAGATAGAATGATGTTAATAATAACGTGTATATTATACAAATCAAGAGTGAGCCTCATATTTTTCTTTTTTTCTTGTTTTAAAATGTAAGAAAGTATTGCAAGTGCAATTAGAAAGTATGAATTAGCAGCAAAGTGCAAGAAAGGAGTGATTACCTCATCTTTCTTATTCTATGTTTGAGGAGAAACTCAAAAACTAGAGGATTAATGTAAAGGAAATCTAGGTATCATGGCATGAAATTCAATTTTGAAAGTCCTTACAAGAAGGATGCCTAGTTGAAAGTATGGATGCCCTAGTTAGCAATAAGAGAAAGAGAAAATTTATGGAAAAACCTATCCATAGCAAATGCTAAGTAATGATCAAGGATGAGGTTATTGAGCATGATATAATGGTTCATTAATGTAGGAAATTAATATGTGCGTTCCATGGATATTCACAAGTTTTAAAGAGATTCAAAATTAGGTCAAGTGGAAGTGGGAGTTGAATTTAGGTTACTCCATGACTATTCTTCTACAATGATATTTCCTCATTATTTTTCCAATTCATAAATGAGGGATAAAGTAATTGATTGTGATCCTTAGTTTAAGGGAAAAGATACATTATATTTAAGACTAAGGTAAGAAAAAAAAAAAATTCAAATAAATAATATTAAAAGGCTTCTAGTGTGGATTAATTTTTTTAAAAATATTTATTAGTTTATAATAAAGATATTTTCAAAATTATAGGCAATACTCTAGGGGGATTCATCCAAGAGGGGTCAAATACTAAGGAGAGAAGGTACAATGTTTACACTTAAATATGTGTTTTCATGGATATTTCAAAACGTTTATTGTATTCCATTAGGATTAAATCTAAATTAATAGAGTAAGATAAATAAGTGGATTGTAAAAATATTACATTTTGATTTTCAAATGCTATGAGACGAAACACATGGTAAGATACTATAATATGAAAATTATGGAGAAAGAGATGGAAAATTTTGGGTATGATACAAACCTCAATATAAAAAAGGAGATCATATAATAGGATTTGTTGGGTCAAATAAAGTTTTTCTCACTCCTAAGACCATGGTAAAATAAATCCCTCCACATGATCAAATGAAAAAGACCATTATGTTTCACTTAAGTCAACCATTAGAAAAAATCGATGATGTAAGGAATGAGGAAGTACAATGCACAAGTTAAATTTTAGGATTTAAAGGTACAAAGGAATATGGGAAGACTAATTTTAAAGTGATGGAGATCAGTGCTAATCTAGGTAAATCATCTTTAGTTTTTCTCAAGTACCATTAGTTTTCCTTGCAATAAAAATTAGTGTAGTATAGGATGTATCCATTGCAATTTAGGGTTTTAAAAGTAGCATAGCAAAAAATGCATACGGAGGATATCCATAAAAATTTAAGATTTGTAGAGCAATGTATGAAAGTAATTATTATGGAGGATCATCCTTGTACTTTAGGGTTCCTAAGGCAATATAAACAAGATATTATTTATGTTGTTATCCTTGTTTTTTGGATTCTTCATGGTGGCATAAAGCTTTAGAAGATAAGTTTAATTATAAAAAATATTTAAAAATATAATAAAATGATGAAGATAAAAAATGTCAATGGGAATAAAAGAATAGAGGAAGGTCATAAAAGCATAAACAAAGAGAAAAATATTAAAGGAATATCAATTTGAAAAACCACATAAAAATATCTATCGTACATGTTAATTATTAAACTATAGGTTCATAAAGTCATTTTATTATTTGTATATTATCCTCCATAATATGTTATACTATATAGTGGGAGGTTCATAATTTGTTGTACCTTCAACCTCTCATTGGGTTTGTGGATCTCCATATGACATGTGCCTTTGGAGATGTTGGTTATAATTGATGTACCTTCACCCTCCCATTGGGTACGTGGTTCTCCTCATGGCATGTGCCTCATGGATTCAATATTTTTTAAATTTTGAATCCTTGCCCTTGAAGTGATGTGGTGTGCATGGTATTGATCCCTTGGTTCTTTGGAGTAGAAATTCCTCGGTTCTCTTCGACCCTTTTGTTCATTCCTCTTGTTTGCTCTTGTCTCTTTGGTTGTTTTGCTAGTTCACCCTTGGGGTGTTTGTTTGTGTTCTTTGGTGGTGGTCCCTGGGGCTTATCTCTTGTAAAAGGTTGTGGGGTTCCTTTCAAAACCCTCTTTTCTTAATAGTATCAAAAAAATAATAGTGGGAGGTTTCTTGTTAAAATTTCCCTTCATACAATTACTTTAATGAATTCTACAAAATTCTTTTCATACGGGACTCTCTAAGAAATACTCTATGTACTTGCATATGGATATTGACCATATGATATTAATAAAAAATAATTTTATATTATACTCTATTCCAAATACATGTTAACAAAGTGTTAATTTAGACAATCTTGAGCTAACCTATATAGAGTTTTTGAATGCATACCGTGAGGGAAACTATTAAGGAAAGATAGATAAGCATTGTATTTTTAGAACTAATTTTTAAAACATTAAGTGACAAACATTTTTCGAAGATCTCATAGTGACCTAGAAATAAGAATATTTTATTTATGAAAATCTCAAGGAGATTGAATACCTACAAACAAGAAGGCATTGCTTTATGATGGTCATTATTAGAATATGTCATGGAGATTGGAGACCTAGAAATAAGAAAGTACAACTTCATTTAACAACTATATATGGGAGTTTTTGTCGACCAACCAAGAAATATAATTCATAAGAAAGTTTTATATTTTCTTCGAAGAGAATAGACTAACCTAGAAATAATATAGGTGTTCTAAAACAATTTCATATTTGCTTGCAAAGACAAATCCAACAGTAATACACGTAGTCTGGCAATGTAATCAAAGCATGAATACATTTATAAGTGAATGTCTATAGAAGATAGATCAGAATGTATGCAATAGATCATATATTTTTAAGCATGATGTAAAAATAAATGTATGTTATTTGGAAGTGCATAAGTGAGAATGTGTATGATTTTTGAAAGCATCTATGTGCAACTAAGGATATTATTGGGTATGAAGTCCTTGAGCAGAAGCACATGTGTGGCCAAAAATTTCTAAGGAACTACCTAGGTTCAAATATCTTTAGTATTTTGTTTATTAAAATTTTGAAATAACACTTTGGCAATTGTTAAAATATTTTTCTATATTTGAAATGTTTAATCTATAAAATAATATACATTTTATTGAAGGAAAATACCCTTATTTACTTGAAATATCCTTATATTCAAAGTTCTTTAGACAAGATAACCAAAGTGATCAAATCTATAAATAAAATTTCTCTAAAATATTTCTATAAGTAGTTCATAGACTCAACATTTAGAAGTAAAAAGATACATTCCTATCTTGGTAGATTTATCTCCATAAATTCATCACTGAAGGAGAAACTCAAACTATTATTTTCAATATCCAATATATTTCGATTTATGATCATCTTATTCAAAAGTCCCTTTGTTAGATAGAGTCAACTGCTATTTTAACTAACTCAATAGTTATTTAACTATGTTTTAGAATCTCTATCTTAGGGAGAGAGACAAGATGATTCTAGGTTTAATTTTGACTTCTTTTTACATTAATTTTAAAAGTTTAATAATAAAGGATTGAATTATTTAAGTTGTTCTTGCATGTTTATAGATATAATTTTGATTCAATCTCTTCCAATTTTCTTGTGAGCAAGTGTTTCTTTTGTTTCATGAATGTTTTCTAAATTTTGAAGTAAACTACTAGTGAATGGGTTTTAATTATTTCTAGTTTAAATATATTAATTGATGTGCTTTATATTTTAAAGTGTTTTGTGTGTGATCTAGGGTATATTAATTTCTACTTATTATCATTCCAATTGCTTATATTTGAAAATAAATAGTTGGTAAATGAACTAGGGTATGTTTTTTGTGACTATGCTAAGGAATGAATGGTTTTACCTAGTCAATCCCCTGTTAAACAACCTCATGTACCTAAGCACAAATCACCATAGATAGACATTGTTTAGGAATAACAAATACCTATTTGAAAATTTTATTATGAGGACTAGATCATTGGTTTCCAAATATTGTTATGGACTTGGTTCAGGAGGAAGATATTGCTCAAAGAAATATTCAATTAAGAGAAAGACATCTTCAAATATGAAGACATAGACAAGAAAGAAAAAATGCACTAATTACATATTATTGATATAAAATCTAGATTAATTAATGAGATATAATAGAAGCAATAATCTAATAGATTTTATACACTTGGTATTTCTATTCATCCCAAAACCTAGACAGAGAAGAAAATCTCAAAATAATAGAAGAGGAGGTAACTAATTCTAAATATTTGGATTTTATCCAATCTACTACTTTAAGCATAATTATGAAGGAAACATCCATAATAATGGCTCATATATCTAGGAACCAACCCCCAAGATGGATGACTAATACCCCACTATTCATAATTGGAGATCTACATGAATTATCCTAAATTGCTAAGAAGTATTTATCAATCACTAGTGATGATGGAATTCTAAGTGCTAATGAAAATTTAGCATATTTCACTCAAACTATAAACTTGTTCAATATGAAATACAAAGATGTATTCGCGAGGTTATTCCAATTTACATTCAATGGTTATGTAAGAACATGGTCTTATGAGCTTCCCCATTTAACCTTTCATGATTGGGATGAATTTGAAAGAACCATTAGAATAAGATATATGAATTGGATGTTTGATGTTGCAATTACCATCAATTCATAAATAAAAATATAAATTATATTGAGAGCAAAAATATGATTTTCAAAGGTCGTATCATCATATTATAATGGAAAAATATTCCTTATGAAGAGTTAGTCATTGAGATATTGCATTCTAAATAAAATGGGTATAGCAAGATGAAAATATTTCTAATGCATATGAAGTGTTAAGAAAATAAAATCAAATTATATTTATGATAATATTTCTAGTTATTGAAGTAATACCCTTGCAAAGTCATCATCCTAATAGTGCAATAGTTAATTGAGAACCCCAAAAGGATAACATTCAGGAACCTAAAAAGATAAGCTAGAAAGAATATAATAGGTTATTCAAAACCTAAGTAAGTAGATGATATCCATGTAAACAAGAATTGGTGAAGGCCCCAATCATGGAAATCAATTGTAGAGGGATTTCAAAGATAGAAACTTCCATGGAAATGATTATTTTCAAAGGAATAATATAGTATGGAACATAAAAATTTCCATCATAGGGACCCATATAGCAGAGTTAGACAATGTATCCATGGAACATTTGTTTCATGTACATGAAATTAAAAATCATGGAAAACATTTATGTCCAAAATATTTAACACCATTTGCATTTATGGATGAATACAATGCACCTCAAGGAAATTGTTATTCAAAAATCTTGTTGAAATACACTTGAGAAGATCTAGATGTTTCTATGGTCTTATGATAAAATTTACCTATGCAAAAATTAGAGAAATATCTAGAGATCATTGAAGAAGAAAAATACTATGTCGATAGAAGAGCTTGATATTTTTAAATGAAAGATAATACAAGGAATGTATGACAACTTTCACCCCACAAAATGATAACCCACCTTCTAATCCAAAGGTGCAACATCCATCTATTTCCTAGTTTCCACAAATTCATCCACCAGAATGATTTACTAAAAGTGAAATAAATCATAGCATTGTAGAGGATTTAAAGAAGTTGAAATCAAATGTTGTCATGCATGAACTATTACATATTTATGGATAAAGATAACTTCTTTTATATGATTTGAATAAACCTCATGTTACCAATATTTTGAGTCAATATAAATTTGAAGGAAATAGTATGCAAAAAGATAAAGCAAAAAGACATTTTCTCATTACACTCATAATTGATAAGAAAATAACACATTATTTTTCTAGTTTATTTTAGAGCATTTTCAAATGTAATGCCAATGTCAATGACTAGAAATTTGGATTTGAAAATTGATACGACATCAAGGACAATCATTTAGTTGGATATATCTTGGCTTAAGGTGATTAGAGAATTACCTAAGGTTCCAATGTAAGTAACTTTAGAACCCCAAATACAATATTTTATTGCCATAGTGGTAATTGATATACAAGATGAATATGTGATACTATGAAGTAGATAATGGAACATAGCTTGAATAGATATATATCCATAGACTTTTGATGTATTTGGTTTCCATGGATATGGATAGAAATTCAAATAAATATTCAAAGAGAGCCCTACTATGATTAGATGGTAACTACATCTTATTAGCAAAATATCTCAATAATGTACTCAGATATAAAGATGGGTTTTTATTTCTTCATGACATGCAATGGAAAGTTATTGCCAATTGATCAATAAGAGTTAGGTTATTTATGAATAATATACTTTGATTAAGAAAAATAAGAGGAAACCATTGTAGGATAATTTGAATTTTTCATAAATATTTAAAATATGTTAAAGTTGTAAGGCTAGGATTCCAATGCATAAAAAATAGAGCAATATATTATCAATCTCTAATAAATTGGGTTAAATAGAGGTTTAAAAAGTAATAAAAAAATTGAAGGTGTTTGGAGACACAACTTGTAGTCAAATAGTTATGAAAAAGTGTCAATTTTTAAACACATTTTTGAAAATCTATTTGAGTAAAACATGGGACTTGATCCATGGGTTCAATGTATTCAATATGGTGTACATTTCTTGTGAGTTAAATAATGTAGCAGATTACTTAGCCAACTCTATAGTCATTCTATTATAAAAATTAATTATTCTCTTGAATAAATTTTCAATTGAACTTACTCATAAGCCATTAGTATTGAATAATGTGCATAATTAAAAAAGCATTGAAGGTGAGAAGTAAATCCTCAACTTCCCTCACAATTTTAAAGGAATTCCAAGATAAAATATTAAATTGAGTGGATGAATATGGTGAACTATATATGGACAAAGATGGTTATTCAAACTTAAAGTCAACCATGATTCGCAAAGGAGTAATTTCTCTAGAAACATTAATTGACTTACCAAATTGTCTCACTAGAAATAACCCCAAAGAAACTAATGTTGAAAATGAACCATGTGAATATGTAAATATGGAAATTGACAAAAAAATCATAGTTTAGTAAATAGGAAAAATACTACACCCCAAAAGAAAGAAATTTGTACATAAAATTGTTTAATTAATTTAAAGATGTTTTTGCTTTATCTTATAGAGACCTAAATGTTTATAATATTGAAACGATTGTACATACCATCCCATTCAAAGAAGGTTGTAAACATTTTAGATAAAAATTAAGAATGATTAGTCCTATTATCAAATAATGCATATGGAAGAATGTGAAAAATATACTAGATACTACGATTATACTTCTTATACGACACTCTTCATTGATAGTGAATCTAGTTCTGGTAAGAAAAAAAAAATGCAATATTAGATTGTGTGTTGACTTTAGTAATTTCATTAGAACATTTTAAGAAGACGATTATCCAATGCTAGCAATATATTAGGTATTATAGTAAGAAAAAATATTAGAAATCATGTCCATGATAGATTAATTCTTAGGATACAACCAACTACTTGTCATAGAAGAATACTAATGTAAAAATACTTTCACTACAATTGGAGAATTTTTTTTATAAAATAATACCTTTTGGATTAATTAACATAGAAAATATTTTTTCTATGTAGGTTTCACCATCTACATCCACAATCCTTATATGTGAGATGAGATGTGATTTTGTTCAATTTGTATCATATTTTGCTAAGTCATCAGTTCATCAATTGCACTCAACATCTATCAAGGCACAAACTAAGCATCAAGTCAGATTTCCAAGGTGGACTATAAGTAAAAGGTAAACTAAAGAATTACATAACACAAAAGCGTAAATGCATGGCTAGATGTGAAAATTGGGTAAGATAGGTAGCAGAGCAGTAAGAAAAATCATTTTGGACTAAAAATAATTCTAAGGCAATAAAATTTGGCAAGTTAAAGAAAAATATAGGACTTGATAAAAGTCCTACACCCAAGTCAACAACATCTTAAAGTGCCAGACATAAAATTTTATCTAAGTAAAAGAAGTGTCCAAATATTTAAAATTTTGATGTCAACACAGGAATGATAAAAATCTAGTGTTCTCTAGAAGAGGAAGCTAGGTAAGAATATTGTGACTTCAACATCAGGTATTATGGTAGAGATTCTTGAATGCAAAAATGTGGCCAAGCATTAAAAAGGTCCAAATGAACAATGATGCTAATGTGACCATTGCTAAATGAAAATCCAACATGATATGGAATAAGGGCCTAAGAAAAAAATATTCTAAGGCATTTAGACCAAAATGCAAAGGTAAAGTAGAAGTTAATTTGGCATTTGACATAATGCTTAATATAATTCAGCTAAACTAGGCTTTTTATGATAACATCATTATTTAGAGCATAAAATTTTTGTAAGTACAAAATGAGTTCCATGTAGAAAGTAATTCTAAGCAATAAAATTTTGTAGTGCAACACATCACCAAGCCTCACGAGTAATATCTAACATCTAGTACTATGCATGGGAAAGTGTGGATGCGCATAGAAAGTGGTCAAATTCTAGGAGAGATGATATCATCAAAGAGAGATAAGAAACCCAAAATTCGATAAATAGAAAATGTAAAAAATTGGCTAACTGATTGGATGAAGGTTGGATCATCAAAGTTGCTAAAGCTAGTAGCAAAGATAGAAAATTTGGCATGAATAATAGCCATTGGATTGGATTATGTCTAAGCTATGCAATTCAACACCAAGAAACATCCTCTTACATTACCATATTTTACAAAAGAAACCTTTAGACTAATCTTAATCAACAAGAGCCTCATATGCAAATCATTCACCCAATAATACCACTTTTGGAAGGCCTCAACCACCAAGGACTCCTATAACCATACACCTATTCTTTCACAACTAGATCAACATAACAAAAAGGATTGGACTATTAGCAAATGGTTGAATTAATGTTTAGTGCTAAATTATTAATATTGTTTAATGTTCTATAAAATTGAATGAAAATTGATATGTTAGGTAGTCTAGTCTAGTTCAAAGTGTGAGACTCTCATGTTTCATGCTCTTTGATATTGTTGAATATGTTCCACTTTAAATTCTAGCTTCTAACTTTGTTCATTTCTATCTCTACTTTGCTCCCCATTTTAGTTAGATTAGCTAGAACCATATAAATTGGTCAACTGTGGAGGTTGACCTAGAAATCCTTTTGGGTCTTCCAATATTAACCAAGGTCTTGAGGGTACAACTTATCCACTTAGGTAATATTTGGACCAAGATTTTTTGGTAATCCTAGTGGGACATGAGTTTCCCATCATAAAGAATTTTTTAAAGATCAAAACTAATTACCCACCATGCAAACCAATATTTTTTTGTTAGCTATTGATAATGTATGTCATGTGGGAAAAAAATCACAATATGTAAAATATGTAGAAAATTAAGATAATGGAATTCTACAATAAGATTGAAATATGCTATTAATAGAAAGCTATGAAAATATTACAATGCAAAGTAATGGAGGAAACAAACACTCTAGAACTCTAATGGATACTACTTGTAGACACCAAAATCTAGCCACTTGTCATCCATACATGTCCTCCAATCATAGTCATCCATTATATATATGTGTATGTATGTATGTATGTGTTTACTTAATACATATAGATATAGATATTAATATTTTCTATATTATATCTATATATTTAATAAATATATATGTATTTATATAAATAAATCCTAGCCATCCACCATGATTTAATCTCAACCATAAATCCACCTCAATATATGTCATTTGCCCAAGATTAATCTCCACTCTTCCTCATATTTTAATCTCGACTGCTCATTTTTGTGTCGTCAAAACCCTAACATGTTCAAGGGCAGATTATAAAAGATGAGTCATTTTTATGAATCAAACCCTTAATATCCTTAAAAGGTCCATGAAAATTATCCCTGGTCCCAAATTTTAATATTTTTCCTAGCCATTTCTCTATCATCCTCGCCCTCTCACTACCACCAAACCCTCACGAACAAGATCTGGTTATGTGACCCTTTAACCTAATCCCAAATGCCACCTAGAGTTCACCAAACTCTATTGGGATTTCCTGGAATGCTGGTGGGCATTTACAACCATCACCAAACACCTTCAGGTGTTTCATGTAGTAGATTTTCAATCTGTTAATGCTCAGGTACCTTCTAGGTATTCGTGTAATTCTCAGTCACAAAAGTAGGAGCAAAATCAGTTAACAATGTAAAAATATTCTATGCATTCTATTTATATTATTACATTTCTAATTTCAATTATATTCTATAGTTTCTAGGGTTTTAATGGTTTTTATATTTTAGAGGGCCTCGCACTATGGAGCCGTCATAGGTGCTTCTAATCCCTTATATGTTATTTGTTGTTTGTAGATGCAAGAATCATCTTTCTGGAAGTTGTTGAATCTAGTGGACCCATAGGGATACACAAGACCACCCACACTCTTGTTTGTATAAAGGATGAGTGAGAAGACACCAGTTATTATTTAGACTAGGGCTTTGAAACTCTAGATTTATAATATATGTATCAATATAAAAAATCATGTTGTAACATTGGAGATTTAAGGCTCCATTTATATCAATAAAATATTGTCTCTTTTCACTGTGCAACATATTGTGTATTGGTTTTATCTATTTTCTTTGGTGTTGTTCATTTTGGTTTACAAAATTATGATCACGGTGGGACCCCCAAAGGGTTCTTAATTTTAATTTATCTTGTCACTAATTTCTATTTATGTTTCTATATTGCAGGTTTTGGAAGTTTGATCACACGAAAATCATGAAAACAAGGGTTTTTAGAAGTTGCAGAAGTCGATCAGAGGTTGTGTGGATGCCCTACAATGTTGAAGTAATACCTTTTAGTGTTCAATAAATGTACTATAGTGTTTCATAGACTTTGGGTGGTGTTTAACAGAGTGAGGAAGAAGTATGTAGGCTTCCTGGTAAGCCTGTTTCAAACCCTAACTTTTTTTTTTCTATTTTAACAGTGAAACTAACAAAATAAAATCATTCATTTTCTATTTAAAGTAGTCAATTTTTTTTTAGGTATGTACATCCATCATATAAATTGTACATAGAATAGAATTGCATTTATGCATTCACTATAGATCACATTTATTTTAGATTTATGCTGATTTATGGTGTATTCATTCACTATTTTTGTAGGGTATTTGCATTTTAAATTACAAAATCATAAAATAGCTACATAGTAAGCTTGAAAACCTTGATTTTTATTTTTCTAATTTGGAACAAGATCATAATACTTAAGTATACTCCCGCTATTGGAATCACTTGATGATTTAGGGTGGAAGAACTGGGCAAACCCTCCACTATTGGAATCACTTGATGATTCAGGGTGGGTCTTAAGTGGTGTACCCCTAGGTTATTTTGAGGATATTAGTGTTCATCCTCTTGGATTCTAGTTTAGACAAGTGAAATAGATGTATTTTCAACATTGAGTGAACACAATAGACAACACAAATCTTAACCTGAATCACACACTTTGAATATTTTAGACTAAAAAATAGTGAGTTGGATTTCATCACCAACCATTGTTCGAGATTGGTGATAGTGGGTTTCATCCCCATCCATCATATCTCACCCATAGCAACCATAGTCACCCATGAGAAAAAAAAATTTAATTTCATCACCAAGAAGAATCTCATTTTCCATCCAACCTTATATTTAACCTTGCATAATAGCTTAGTTTAGCACATCTACAACACAAAAAACCCACAAATGAAATAAAAAAATATGTTGCAAAACATAGGATTGAATTGCTTGTTTGATTGTGTGTGTTCTCCATTTGCATTGTCTTTCGACACATTTCACATCCACCATCCCATATGACTCATTAGCTTATGTATTCAACTCAAATCCAAGAAAATATTTTAAATGAATCCCTTGCCATCCAAATAACTTCATTCATGGAGTATTCTACATATTTACCTACAACTTCCATGGTTAACCCTTTTAGTGTTATATAAAAAAGTTATTCTAGTTTGTCTGCGGGACAATCACACACTGTGTATACCTCAAATACTTATGTGTTACACAGAGCCACCAACATTCCCATTTTAAAAATTGAGCTATCATCTCCCATCAATCATAACATCACCCACATAGACATGGCTAAAGTGGAAGCTTTTCAAAGATCTGCTAACTATGTTCTAGAGCAAATCAACAATCCACCTAGGCATGATCCTTATTCTTAGTAGGAACTTACCCATTCATAGCCTTCTAGTTTCACCTAGGTGTATACTAAACCTCTTTTTGAGGCTTCTTCTACACCTTCCTAGCATCGGTACCTTCTAAAAAAGTCATGTATCCAAAGAACTTCCATTCCATCTTCATATACCACCACCTATGGCAATCCATTATATGAAGAACATGTTAATGATGATTTGAAAATACCAACTTCCACTACCCCACATTTAGTTGCAATCCCTATTGCAACTTATCCTCCATCCACTTCATCCATTCCCACCACATCCACACCATATATCACAGATAAGGTCATATAATAAGCATGAAAACATCTCAATAAACTGTTCATGGATCAATAAAATTCTCATTCTTATCCCCAGTAGAAAATTTAGGAGATAAATTTTAAGCCCCAACCCACTTCCACTCAACCTACCTTCACTAAAAATCCATCATGGATATTTTAACCTTCTACGATTTCCATCCCTACACCTTCATCAACCCACACCCATGTTATTCCCATGAGTCAGCACATTCATAGTCCTCAAACCTCATCTCCATTCCATCATCCCCAATCATTTCTCCATCAAGCCCAACATCACCAAATTCAATCTAGTCCATCAAATCATCAACATCTCATCACACCTCAGCATTTCACCACTTCATAAACACACAATCATCAAGGGCTTCCACATACTTTGGGAATACCTTAGAATTTAATCAATGCAATAGCATATTGATAGCTTCATGTAACATACTCCTGGTATGATGGGCTAAAAGCCAACTTTAAGACAACTTATCAATCAACCAATTTACTTTTTGGTACCATCACCATCATATCCGGTAGATTTTATGATACCAAAATTTGATAAATTCAATGGGAATGAGGACCTTAGAGATCATGTGATCTCATTCATTCACTCATGTTTCAATATTCAAAATCAATATTTCGTAATGCTTAGAACTTTTCCTCAGAAACTAGGGGAAGATATCGTAGAGTGGTATAACCATTTGCATCATCATAGTATTCATACTTTTGAACATTTGGTGAACCAATTTCTCGAAATATGTTCCCTCAATGTTTGAAAGAAAATTTTACTAACTTATATAATCTTAATCAATTTGATGATGATTCAGTCTATGACTTTGACAACCGTTGGAGGGTTTTTATCACAAAACTGCCCAGGTTAGCATAATTTATCAATATAACAATATAGATCCTTTGAAGAAGATAGATCATCTCCTAAACAATAACCCATCTCCTGGTTATTACAATTATAACAATATAGATCATTTGAAGAAGATCTTTCCTAGGCTAGCATAATTGAGAAATCAAAATCCAAGAAGGTGTGCTAAAGCCTAAAAAGAAAGAATGGTATAAAAAATGCCAATCCAAAGAAACTTATTATGGCCAATCCAAGTTAAATTAGGCTAATCAATAAAATCAAATGAATCAAGTGGTCATGAACCAACCGGTAATGGCTCAACAACAACAACCAATGCAACAACCACAAAAAATTGTATATCAAGTGGTTCCCCCGCCATCATAAGTTCAAAACACAACACCAACTATGGAAAATCACCAACATCAACAATATGTTTGACAAAAACACCACTACACCCCCTTATTCAATTCATATGCCTCCATATTTTGTAGGTTGTATGACACAAATCAACTTACCTTTCTTGAGGTCAAACTAGATGATCCCACCAAATGTAGCAAAAGCTTTAGGGAGAATTATTTTGTACTTATCATCGATAAAATATTCATGATATTAATAGCTACTACACATTTAACGATATGGTGCAAGATATAATTGACTTAGGGGGCATCAAGATTTATAGTCCCTTATCTCAATGAAACCAAAATATTGGCATCTATCAAACACCACTTCCTAATCATGAGGAAGCACAACCAACAACAGGAGGTTCAGATACCAAAAATTCTCCTAATAAAATTAACCATGTTCAAAAATATCAAGGTTTTATGTGTGCTATTCATGTAGTTACCCAAGGTCAACAATGCACAAATAAACAAAAAGTACAATAGCAGACTATTTAGCCTCTCATAACTCCTTAGGAAAGTGATTCTACTCAACCTACCACTTCATCATCACCCATCTAGTTCTTCACAAATTATTCCCAACCAATTCATATTCCAAGCCATCCATATCCATCCATTCACCCTCCCAATTGTCCATCAAGAGAAATTATTTCTTTGAGTAGTCGGTTAACCACTAGCCTCAAAATGGCTTCAACTAAACTATCTATTTACAAGCTAATTCAACAATCATCCCCACATCATGAGGCATTAATGGAAATTCTAAAATTCATTTAACTCTAATCTCAGGATGCTAATGCCTTTAGTAATTTTTTGGGTAGCATCCGAACATGTGTCTAACCTACCATTACATTCTATGATTCTGAAATCAAATCAATATCATCAGGATCAGTGGATCCTCCATTACATATCATGGATCAAATTGATAGGAATACATTCAAAAAAAATTGATTGATATCGAATCCTCCATCAATATCATAACCACATCAACTCTCCAACATCTTAATATTTTACCATCTCACATCACCAAATCCACCTTCACCCTAAAAGAATTTAACGATGCTCTCCATTCCATAGTTGGCACTATAGTTTTACCCATCGAAGGGGAGTTAAAAATGTTACACACAATATTCCATATCTTGGAAGGGTCCATGGTGTACATTGTACTCCTTGGACATCCTTGGATTAGGGAAATGAGATGTGTCCCTTCTATACTTCATCAATTCTTGAAAAATGTACATGAGAGATAAATTCATTTCATACCAGTAAATGTCGAACCATTTAAGTATTGCAATTTAATTTCAAATCCTTATGAATCCATGCTTCCATCCACCCACATTTTATTTACATTAACCACATCATCCACCACACCATCCACCTCTTCATCCAAAGTTCCTATTTTTTAGGAACTCCCCATCACTATCACACATCAAGATTCCACTTCTATGTCCCCATATTCATCATCATTGACTATATGTACATGTAGTCAATCCTAATCCACATCAACCACATCATCAACATCAAAATACTCCATCATCACTCCCTCCACATCATCGTCCATTCAAAAAACACCTCAACCCAATCCACTTTCATCCACATCAACTGATGTCTCACAAGTCAAATTAACAGATTATTAAATGCCATTTTAGTCCATACCTCTCCCATTTTTAGAGCCTCAATCCAATATTGAGCCTTCCATATCCACTTCCACATCCACCTCCACATCATCCCAAGTTGTGGTCCACCTCACCAATCCTAGAATTGGTGAATATGTGGTCCAAGACATCATCATCACACTGCTTAATATCCAAACTACTAGGGATTATAGTCACCCACATGACCCACCCTCATCTATAGGAGCGATGTACAACATGGGTTCCATGCCCAATAGCACAAATTTTATGTATGGGTGTATTGATTCATCCTCCAATCCATATTCCAAGATAAACCTAAGCAACTAACTCCTGCCAACATAGAACACATATCAGGTTTTCCATCCTGGTATTTTATTAAGTCAATTTGCAAGGCTATGGCCTAGGATGACATGAATAGGGAATGCATGAGCTCATTTATACTCCATAATAAGAAGTGCATGACCTTTCAAGTTTAGACTATCACCGTCATTCTTCCATTTCTTCTTTTGAACAATATTTTTAAAATCTACATTTGAATTTAGAAGAAGAAATTCATCACCTCGATGAATTTGAAAATAAAATCTATGAAGAATTCGATGTCATGTCAATAGCTTATTATGAATCTTATGAGGAATCAATACCCATAATTCCATTCACTGAAAAGTATGAGTATTACCTTAGAAATTTCCCCATCCATCAACACATATTTCACTTGCTTCTTCGACAAGAGTGAGCTAAACCAACCGATGAACCATATCCATTTCATTAATCCACCTCATCGAACATTTTTCCTGTAATATATGTACATAAAAAAACAAAACAAAAATAAAAAACATACAAAAATTTAAAATTTAAAAAAAAAATTGCATTGCATGTACATGGATTTTTTCCTATTGCATTTATTTGTGTTTATCATTATTGTTTTAGGTTCTAATAGTCCTAGAATCGGTTCTAGCATATAGGATCTATCCATCCTTCACATTTCCAACCACTATTTTTTCCTTTAATTTAACATGAATCCTGTTGACTTATTCATCCCACTTTGTAATCCATACAATTTGGCAAAGCTAATTTCAATTGACATGAACCTTATTGATATGGACTAGATTTTCTTGCCTCCATAGATGAACAAAAGTAATTAATTTCTCTCCTCAATAAAAATAAGGACATTTTTACATGGTCTTACAAAGACATGCTTGGTCATCACCCTAACTTGGTTGTCCACAATATCATCTTGCACTTTGATGCTAATCCAATAAAAAAAACTAAGAAAAATACATCCTACCATTGCCCTCATGGTCAAATAAGAGCTTAAAAATCTATTAGATGTGGGTTTCATTATACCCATTGACTATCCTAAGTGGATTTCAAACATGGTACTCATTCATAAACCTAATGGGCTGATACACATTTGCACTAACTTTTGAGACCTTAAAAAAGTGTGTCCTAAGGATAATTTTCCTCTACCAAACATCGATACTCATGTTGAAACTTGTGATGGCCATGAAATACTTTCTTTAATGTATGATTTTTTAGATTACAACCAGATTTGAATCAATCTTGATGACCAACACAAAACAACATTCACTACACCTTAGGGAACTTTTTGTTACAAGGTGATGCCCTTTGACCTCAAAAATCTAGGTGCCACCTATCAACATGTCATGACATACATATTCCATGATTACACGCATAATATAATCAAATATTATGTGGATGATCTCTTGGAAAAATCCAAAACTTGACAAGAGCACATTGGTGTCTTGGAAAAAGTCTTTGATTGAATTCTAGAGCATAATGTAAGGTTGAAACCCAAAAGTGTATCTTTGGTGTTACCTCAAGCAAACTACCAAGATTCATTATCTCTAAAAGAGGCATTGAGGTGGACCCAAATAAATTCAAGGCCATCATGGAGATGCCTCCCAAAAAAAATTGAAGGAATTGCATAGTTTACAAGGAAATATCCAATCGATCCATTGTTTCATTGCGTAACTTTTTGAAAAATGCAGGCCATTCAATCACCTGCTACAAAATGGGGTGACATTTTTATGGATAGATGAATGCCAAAAATATTTTTATGACATCAACCAATACCTAGCTTCTCCACCAGTCTTAACTCCTCTTTTGAGGGTCCCTTTCCATATTTATGTTTCAAAAATGGACTTTGCATTAGGGACAATGCTTGCACAAAAGAATG
The DNA here is from genome assembly GCA_028583015.1 of Wollemia nobilis. Classification (NCBI taxonomy): domain Eukaryota; kingdom Viridiplantae; phylum Streptophyta; class Pinopsida; order Araucariales; family Araucariaceae; genus Wollemia; species Wollemia nobilis. The sequence goes on from JAQPPZ010002550.1 coordinate 8,275,429, forward strand.
AAAACAATCAATAGCAAGCTTTCTATTACATTAATCAAAAATTGGTATGCTATGAAACCATATATGCTTACATGGAAAAATTGTTCTTAGTAGTGGTTTTTTCCACTAAGAAAATCAGACATTACATGCTTAGTCATACCACATATGTCATAGCTCATGAAAATCCTTTGTGTTATATGATATCTCACACTTACAATAAAACCCGCAGAACAAAATGTATAATGCTTCTCACTGAATTTGATCTTGATTTCATTAGAAAAAAATCTATTAAAGGTTAGGTCATAGCCAATCAACTTGTGAAAGCTCCACTTTCTAGTGATAAACCCTTTATTATTGAGCTCCTAGACGATTAGGTATTCATTATCACTGAATAAGAAGAATATTTAATTCTGGAGGAATATGTATATATCACAATTTTATTTTATGGTTCTAAGTGCAAAAAAGGTCAATGTGTTGGAGTCATGTTTAATACACCATAGGGATTACATATTCCCCTATATTTCAAACTTGACTTCCAATGCAAAAAAAATAATGTAGAGTATGAAGCCTTAATGCTAGGTCTTCAAGGAGCTATAGCTATGGGCATAAAGCATATCAAGATATTTTGTAGTTCTCAACTTGTCATTTATCAAATCAATGGAGAATACCAATGCAAGAAACCAACCATAAAGCTTTACCATGAAGTAGCAATTTTATTTTTCTATAAGTTTGATTGGTTTAAAATCAATGGTTTTCCATGTTCAACTAATATATTTTCAAATGCGATGGCATCTCTAGTATCATTTATTCCAAAGAACTTCGTAAGAGAGGTACAACCACTCATTGTTACAATGATCTCTAAATCTGCAATTGTTTGTGTTGAATCTAAGGATAAAAATGATGTTTGCTTTATCCATTCAGAGCCATATGAGCCTTGGTCAAATCAAATAATAGCCTTCCTCAAGTTGTAACACTCCCATAAAACATGTCACAGAATTCTAAATGTACTTTCAAGAAAAAGGTAGCTCATTTTACTTTTTTGGGAGATGTGTTGTATAAACATGGTTATGATGGAATTCTCCTTCGTTGTCTCAATCCTGGAAAGGCACAAACAACCATAGATGAAGCTCATAATGGTACTTGTGGTGGTTATTTTCATGAAATGACCATTACAAAGTGTATTCTATACATGGGTTACTATTGGCCCACCATGGAATGTGACTGTTGCATTTATGTTAATAATTTTCAACAATGTCAACAACATGTAAATTTAACTCATGTGTCATCACAAGAATTATAGCCTATTCAAAGCCTTTGGCCCTTTTCACAATGGGGTCTTAATTTTATTGGTAAAATGTCACCTCCTTCCTTAATACAACATACATTCATCATCACAACCACTAAATACTTCACAAAGTGGGTTGAGGTAATTCGTCTCACCACTACAACATGACTTATGGAGTTTATACTTCACCATATCATCTATCATTTTGGTATTTTTTCAAAAATAATCTTTGAAAATGACAAGTCTTTCAAAAAAAAGGATGTTCAATAACTTCATGAGAAATATAATATCCAACACAATTTCTCAACTCCTTACTACCCATAAGAAAATTGACAAGCTGAAGCTACCAACAAGACCTTAATTGCTATTCTCAAGAAACTAGTCAAACAAAATCATCGATATTGGCATACTCAAATCCCCTTGGTATTATGGGATTATTGAAAAATCATATGCATACATATTGAGGCAACACCATTTTCATTAGTCTATGGAGCCAAAGAAATTATACCTCTTGAGCTTGAGATCCCCTCAATGTGAATTTCATTGCAAGAATTCATAGATGATGATACTGCTAGACAAACACATTTTGACCAACTCATGCTTCTTGATGAAATAAGGGTCAATTATTTACAGCATTTACAAGTTTATCAAGATCACCTAAAGTATTCTTACAATGCCAAAGTTCATCTACATGAATTCCAAGTAGGATATCTTTTTCTTAAAAAGAATCAACAAAATACCAATGCATTGTTGCATCTTCGTGATAAATTCATGGCTAATTGGTTAGGTCCATACATTATCACTCAAAAAGTGGGTAAAGAAACTTATAGGATTGCTAGTCTAGAGGGAGTCAACGATCCCGAGCCACTTAAAATCATCCACTTGAGAACATTTTATGCTTAATGTGATTTATATATATGTATATATACATAGCTAATACAAAAAATTAAATTGCATTTTCACACATTACATTTTAACACATTGCATTTCATACATTACATTTCACAAATTGTATTTCACACATTGAATTCACAGCCATCTTCACACATTTTAGGGGTCATTTATTTAGTTTAGATATTAATTGATCCAATACAGTCATGTTACCTTAATCAAGAGCATCTTCAAATCGTCATTCATTTCATTGCACCATTCCATAAACTTAAATTATCATTTATAAACCATATTTCCTTAATCCCTAGGTCTTTCCGATCACTCAACCACTCCTAGGGATTCTAGCAACCTTCAATACCTATCGAGTTTCTTTAGGACCAAGACACATTTTCACTAAGAAAATATTAAGTTCTTTGAAATTGACTCTAACATTCTTGAACCAAACACAATCACACATCTTAAAAACATCTTGTTTCAAAGATATATAACACCATGATTGGGTTGACCCTCAAAGCGAAAAGGGTACTCCTTGCTTGCCCCATTATGCAAATAGTCCAAAAACCAAAAAATAATGGTTTTCACCACTATCACAATCATTTTCAAAAAAAATAAAGAGTAGTAAGGATAGGGTAAAATTCTCATCACAGTTCAATTGAGAATATTATTCCCCAAAGCTCTAAATATTTTACACATCACACACCACAGATACTCAAGTTGTAAGGATAGAACTAAATTTCCAATTATACGGTTAGGTATTCCAAATATCCAAAGCGTAGAGATCATATTCTTGGACTATGGATCTAATGTCCATCATTCCTATAGATGTTTTGAGTGGTGTTTTCACCCGATTGTGGAAGCACACTCTCCTGTAGGATCCGAGTCCTAAATCCTCTGCTTGCAAAGAAAAAACAATTTCTCCAAGGTTCCTGTTATGCTGATTTTTGATTACCAATGATGCTGTTAAAATAAAATGCTAGGAACACCTTAGGGTTTGCAAATGGATGTTAACAAGGGGCACTATGGTTTATTAACCTTGAATTTTTAGTGGACTCAAAAATGAATAAAATCTGTTTTCACCTTTAGTTCCGATGGATTTTCAGCTTTTTTATTTGAATACAGTAATTAAACTGCTGAAAACAAAGTACGGGTTTGAAAAGCAAAACAAAATAAATAAAAATAAGAATAAATTATAGTCGAAAAGCTATCATTAATTAGATGAAACCGAAGATACTGAGGCTTTCTACATACAACCTAACCTAATGAACCTGCACATTCACACAATCCAAATAGGCTAGGTGCGGGTCTCGAGGGTTTCTACTGTAATTCCAGATTCAAGCGTTCGCATGAAGCAACCAAGAGATCTTGCATTAAACTTCACCTAAAAGCCTAAGAAATCCGGAAGGGAAAGATAGACATTAAAATCATGTATGCAAAAGTGACTCCTTCTTTCTCATCAATGAGATGCCAACTTTCTGTATTTTATATTAAATGATAACTCAATTACACTCAAAAAATGTTCCAGGGCATAAAAGTTCCAGAACAATGAAGGAAATTGCCCAAGTACAGGCCCAGAATAGCACGAAGCTCTTGTCTCTGCAACTCTGTAATCGGCAATTTCCAACCCTTCCTTCAATCTGCATTTCTGGTTTTATAGTACTGCAATGGCTCTTCGATTCCCTTTGTCGCTTCACTTCGTCTTCCTGCAAATGACCTTTCAAATTCTCGCTTTTCCTTGCTTTTAATTCATACTGGATGCCCAAACACGTGAAATCTTCCACTGCATGTAACGCTCCTGCAATTCCGACACTTGTACGCCACGTGTCACACGCTCTCTGCGCCTTCTGTAACGCCACTCTATGAAAAAATCCCGACAAAAATTGCATGCCGCCTGTTCAGCTTCTTAGCCGCGATAACGCGACATGTCGCGAAATCGCGACATGTCGCGATATCGCTACACTCCTTCCGGCCGTATGTCTTTGGCAGCTCCTCGTAGCGATATCGCTACCACTTTTACCTTAAGCTTTCTCTTCATGAAATGGTAGCGATATCGCTACCACTTTGACTTTAAGCTTTCTTTTCATGAAATGGTAGCGATATCGCTACCACTTTGACTTTGAGCTTGCCTTCACGAAATTTGTAGCGATATCGCTACCATTTTGAACTTTGAGTCTTCTTTCTGCAAGGCGTAGCGAAATCGCTACCATTTCTCCTTCGGGCCTCCTTGGCAACTTTACGTCACGACATCGCGACCATTATCATTCTCTTGCCCTCTTTCGACAAACCGTCGCGATATCGCTACCGCTTTTATTCCCGAACCTGCTTGCCACAAACCGTCGCGATATCGCTACCGCTTTTATCTTCCGTACGCCTTGGAAAACCTGTGATATCGACTTTCCCGATTTCACGATATCACCATTTTCTCCTCCGTACTTCCAAAACACGTCACGAAATCGTGACCATTTTCTCCGTCCATACACTTTGGCAAACACGTCACGAAATCGCGACCATTTTCTTCAGTCCTTTACCTTCACACACGTCACGATATCGCGACCATTTCTTCGCTTCGTACACCTTTCCAAAACACGTCGCGAAATCGTGACAATTTTCATCATCCGTACGCTTTGCCAAAACACGTCGCGAAATCGTGACCATTCTCATCCTTTTCCAACGGCATGTCGCGATTTCACATCTTTTCTTTTCTCCTCAGCGACATGTCGCGATTTCGCGACAACTTTCAATTTTCTTTTCTCTCCTCTTCGGAAGCGATGGAGCTACATGTCGCGATTTCGCGACAACTTTCCTATTTTCGGTAGCGATGGCGCGACCAGTCATGATTTCGCGACATGTCGCGATTTCGCGACACTTTTCAACACTTAGGCATTTTTTTCTCTTTTCTTCAATTTTAGCATCTGGGTCACCGAGATTCTTCTCTGCAAGCTTGCAAAAAGGTGGGTCCCCAATTTTGGGGTGTGTTGTGGATCAACCACAACAAATGGCGACTCTATTGTCAAATGCTCTTGAGCATTTTAGTAAGAACCCAACCTGAAACATATCACAAACTCGCAAACATATATATTAGCACATAAGCAAAATAACAAATGCCCAAAGATCAGAAGTACATGAATCATCAAAAATATCAAGTATTAGCTCAGTGTGTGCAATGTGTTTTCATTCCCTATCGTTTGAAATTGATCAACATTCCATTATCAGCTTTGCATGAATGCATATATGGGATGGTGAATGATTTGTGTACCCTAATGAATGTGCAAGGAGATTTGCTTCTCATAAAAGGCATGGTACTTCTTCTACTACTATGTACAAGCATTCAAGATTGCCAAACCCTCTTAGGATCCACTAGTTCATTACCTTATTGTATCCCAAAGTTGGTTATGAGTCCCTACTATCTAGAACCCATGTGCAAGTGAATGTGAAATCAGAACTTTGGGGAATCAGACTCCCAACCAACCGAGATGAGAGTTTAACCTTATCCTTACTATTCTGATTTAGAGTTCATTACCTCACTTTAAGCAAAATAATTAAACCAGTTATGGAAGAAATGGTCATGCTAGTCTAACCCTCTAGACAATCGGTGGTCTTGTTTTTTAGGCAAGACATGATGCCATGCATGGGCATATCTAACCCCACAATCCAAAACTTATCTCCATTTCTTTGGACCTTGGGGATGACTACCCATCCCTTGCAGAGGACAAGTAGTACGATCCTTACAATCCAAAATAAAGATGAGATGGGAAAAATTTATTTATTTATTTATTTATTTTTATTTTTTTATTCTTAGACCTTGGGGATGACTACCCATCCTGGTTAGGGACATGTAGTACGATCCTTACAATCCAAACTTTAGATGTGAATGGAAAATATTAATTTTGTTACTTAGACCTTGGGGATGACTACCCATCCCTTGTAGAGGACAAATAGTACGATCCTTACAATCCAAGACTGATTATGAAATGAGACATAAGAGCTTTGGGGAATCAGATTCTCAACCAACCGAGATGAGAATTTATACCCTATCCTTACTACTCCATGTGGGTCAAATCAAAGCTTTGGGGAATTGGATCCTCAACCTAAGTTCGATGAGGATTTAACCCTATCCTTACTACTCTGATTTTAGGCTTTAAGCTTAATGGAAGTGGTCAAAACCACTGTTTTAAGGATCATGTTGCATAATAGGATAGACATGAAATACTTCTTTCGCCCAACCTTTTCCTTCCAAGTTAGGTTTTGATCATTTTGCTCAAGATCCTTTTTAATGCATGAGACGTGCTTGGTTCTAGATATCTCAAGACTCAGTTTCCAACCTTAGGAGCTACTTACATACATGTTATAACACAACCCTAAGAGGATTTGACATACTTTAATGGCTTGTACCTAAGATGCATATGTAACTAAGGTGAAATGTATGTAGGGTGAGATGGAACATGAATGCATTATTTTTTTGAATTGCAAATGAAATGATTTGTCATGCAAAACTGACTCTTTCATGTATCACAAAGTCAAACAATATAACTTAAAAATGTTTTATGCTATTTGTGGAGCTTTTACAAGACAATTCCAATATTTCATATTCTCCTAATCCTTAAGCATAAGTTGACATCTCAATTTTCTATTTTTTTATTATTATTATTTATTTTTTATTTTTATTTTTTATTTATTTATTTTTTTCAAAATTAACACACATGTCAATTGAAATCAAATCCATAATCAAAATCCTAACTAAACTAACAATCCTAAACAATAAAAACAAAATCTGAAAATCCTTCACCAAAACCAAAAGAATAATATCAAAGTCTCACAACCTAAGGGCTAAAATAATGCTTTAAAATCTGCCCATTAACCGGTAGCATGAAATCTTCCCCTTCTAATGTTTTTAGCCTGAAGGTACTCTTCCCAAGAATCTCTGAAATCTGATATGGGCCCAACCAAAGACAATCAAACTTTTGATGATTCCCTTTTTCCTCATGTCTTTTGTCCCATAGTAATACCAAATCTGAAATTCTGAATGATTTAACTTTGGCCCTTCTTCAAACCACCTTTTGACAAGCTGCCCGGTGTTTATTCATGTGATTCATGGCCTCTTCTCTCTTTTCATCAAGGTGCAACAACTGGCTCAACCTGGCTTCAACTTGATCATCTGTCCCCAAGTACTCTTGTATGAAATGTAAGGTCTGCAACTTCAAATTTGTTGGAAATATCGGGTCTTGCCCATAGACCAAATGATAGGGAGTATTCCCTATGGATTCTTTCACTCTGGTCCTATCTGCCCAAAGGGCAAACTTTAGTTGACTGTGCCAGTCCCGAGGGTTCTTTTCCAACAACTTCTTAATAGTATTCAACAAATTCTTATTTGAAGACTCGGCCAACCCATTTCCTTGAGGATAGTAATTGGATGCAAACTTTAAGCTCACTTTGTTATCATATGCCCAATCTGCAAATTGTGTAGAAATAAAAGCTTTACCATTGTCACTGACAATAGAGTCGGGCATTCCAAATCTTGTTATAATTTGATCCTCAAGAAATTTAATCACAACATCTGTGGTGGCATGTTTAGTAGGAATCGCCTCTGTCCACCTTGTACAATAGTCTCAGTAGCTGTCAAAATGAATTTGTGAGAATCAGAAGAATTTGGGTTAATAACCCCAATAAAATCTAGTCCCCACTGCGCAAACGGTCTCATTTCGACTACAGGCGCAACGACATGGCTGCATTTCTTTCTCTATTTGCAGCCACTTGACAGATGTGACAAGATCGTACATGGGTATGCGCATCCTTGAAAATATGTGGCCAGTAGTATCCTGCTCTCAGGATTTGATGTGTTGTAGCATTGGCTGCACCATGACCAGTTCCATGTTTCCCGTGAAATTCCTGCAACACCCCGGCAGCTTCTTCTTTGTTCAAGCACCTCAGGTAGATGCCTTCATGATTCTTCCTGTAAAGCACACCAGATTTTATTAGATAGTTAACAGACTTAAGCCTTAAAGCTCTTCTCTGTGTTGAATTCAGATTAGAAGGACACTTACCAGTCAATAAAAAATGCACAATATCAACATACCAATCGTCCTTAGCCATGTATTATGTATTTGAGCATTGACCTGTTATTTGCGGATTATTTTCTACGATCGCCTTTGCCAGTCCTTGTCCTCGAACTAGTTTCATTGGTTGGATTTCGAGATCAAATTCTTGGATGGTTGAAATCCATTTTCCTCTCTTCTCACCTAGTTCATTCTGCAAAAACATGGTCTTGACAGCAGAATCGGGCACGATGGCGATAATTCTGCTGTGCACGATGTAGTGCCTAAATTTTTTCACAGTTTTAAAAAGTGCGTACATTTGCTTATCAAGGATTGAATACCTTAATTGAGCGTCTTTCAGAGGGGCACTTAAAAATGCAATGGGCTTTTCGGCACTATCCTCACCTTTTTGGGTTAAGACACTCGCAAAGGAGTGTTTTGATGCAAAAGCGTAAATATAAAAAGGCTTGGAGTAATCTGGGCTTATAAGGACAGGGGGCTCCGGAAATGGCATCTTTGATATTCTGGAAAGCCACTCTACTTTCCTCGTTCCATTTTACATCCACATCTTTCTTGAGCATCTAGTTCAGAGGTTTGGCTATCTCGACAAAGCTAGAGATAAACTTCCTCACAAAATTGACTTGCCCAAAGAAAGATCTCAGTTCTTTTTACTTGCTCGGGAGAGGTAGGTTTTGGATAGCTTGTATCCTTTCTGGGTCGATGGATATGCCCTCTTTTGAAATGATGTGACCCAACAATTTCCCTTCCGTTACTCCGAAAATGCACTTTTTGGGATTTAAGGAAATTCCATGTTCTCTGCATCTTTGAAGCACTTTCTTCAAATCTTTAACATGATCCTCTCTCTTCTTCGAGAAAACTGGGATATCATCCACATACACGATGATGCATTTGCCTATTAGCCCTTTGAATGCGTAATCCATGGCGCGTTGAAAAGTTGCACCAGCGTTTAACAGTCCGAACGACATTCTCTTATATGCAAATGTCCCCCACTTGGTAGTGAAGGCTGTTTTCATCCTGTCATCTGGATGTATAAGAACTTGGTTGTACCCGGAATATCCATCGAGAAAGGACATCATTTCAGATCCATTTACCATTTGCAGAATTTCATCGATTGATGGTAATGGATAATTATCTTTTTGAGAGGCTTTATTAAGATTTCGAAAATCTATGCACGGCCTAATCTCTCCACTCTTTTTTCTTACTGGAACGAGGTTGGCCACCCGGGTTGAGTGCCTAACAGGAAAAATGATTTTCGCTTCCAATAATATTTTAACCTCCTTTTCGATCAAAGGCTCCAATAGCGGGTTAACAACTCGTTGTCTTTGCCTAAAAGGCTTGGAGTCTGGCTTCAAAGGGATGGTATGCGTGATAATGTTCTGGTTGTAAGTCTTCAACTCATTGTAGTTCCAAGCAATACAATCTATGTAATGCTTCAAAGCCTGTATTATATTGCTCCTTTCTTCCTCTGTACATGCCTTTGCTATGTACACCTCCTTTGGATTGTCTGCACTCCCTAGATTAATTGAATCGCATGCATCTTTGGGGAGCGGGACTCTTTTTCTTTTCTTGTTCTTGCATTCCATGTCGAACATCTTTTCTAATGAAACCACGTCTTTAGGAATTTTGTTGGATTGATACGCAGTTTCACTTTCTTCTGTTTCATCCTGCCACCTTTGTTCCTCATCGATCACCTGATTTTCAAAAATACCCGAGTTTGTGACAAACTTGAAGATGTGCCTGTCACATTCAAAAACCTGGAAATTCTTCACATTATCAAGTATTGATGGACAAGGAACCAACTCAATGGAAAAATTTTTACATCTTTTTATATCCACCGGGTTTAACATGCCCGCGGCGACTGCAAGAGAGTCTGCTATTCGATTTCCTCTCCTAGAAATAAGGGCTATGTTGAATGCATCAAACTCCTCCATGAGGTCCATAACCCTAGTCCTATAAAGGCTCAGTATTTTGTCACGGCATGTATACTGTCCTTTGATTTGCTTGACAACCAACTCGAAATCTCCCAAAACCTTCAAGCATTTAACATGTTTGCTCAATGCTAGACGTAAACCATAGATCAATGCTTCGTATTCCGCCACATTGTTTGTGCAAGGAAATTGCAATCTGTAGGCAGCCAATAATGGTTTACCTCCTGGACCGGTGAGCTCGACTCCAGCTCCTGCTCCCTGTCTAGACTTTGATCCATCAAACTTGAGCAACCACGTGTAATCCTTTTCCTCAGAAGAACCACCATGACACACTTCTTCTTTAAGTTCATCAGCAACTTTCTCAACATCAAGAGCATAGACCCCTAGGTCTGGCTCAAAAAACTGAACCTCATTCGGCTTGTTAAAATCCGTTATAATCTCCTTAAGCCTCGGTTCGTTTTCCACTCTGATTTGGTTAGCAATGCCCTTCCATGGCAGCCACATATGCGAGCAGTCTGTTGCAAAATAGCCATTCAGCGTTTTCATCCAATCTCTCGCAAGTAACATTCCATACCTACTTGGGATGTTAACCACCAAAATGTCCACAACCTGCTGAACCCTGGGTTCAGAATTCAATTGAATCTTGACATCATATAAGGTCCCTACTACATTTACCTCTGAACGGTCCAATTGCAAGACCGTGCATTTGGATGAAACCGGTTGTAGACCCAGCATTTGACATATCTCCGTAGGCATGAGGTTGCTCGTGGCTCCTGTGTCCACCAAACAATTATGCAAGTTCTTACCCGCAATTCTTAGAGTCAATAAGAATGGCGGGACATCCCTTCTCTCCTTTCGCAAAATCAGATGGGATTCAGCTCCTTTTTCCTTCCACATCGGATCAGGTGAGTTCAAAGCTCTTATCAACGCCTCCTTTTGACCAGGCAATTTAGCTGCGTCCAAGAATGAAAGGCTAGATTTGGACTTCTTCATATCCTCCACCACGTCATAATTTGGTTTTTCGAATTTGACTGTCTTCTGGACGTCATTGGACATTTCTCTTCCGAGTGGAGGGGGAGGGTTGTTACTTGCCTTTGTATCCGGAGGAAGAATAGAATTGTTTGGAGGTGTTGATGAGGTTTTAGGGGCTTTAGATTTACTCCTCAAATGGTACCCATGAGTCCCCTTTCTGAAATCTCGAAAAGCTTGCACCTCCTGTTCCAAAACTTCGTCTTCTTCCTCCTCGCTTTCACCCTCTTGGTGATATACTGTTTCCATCACCATAATATTTTCATCTTGATGATACGATGGATCCTCATTTGATACCAGTTCCAAATCATCAACTTGTGCCTGAAGACAATGAGTGTATCTAGCAATCTCAGGACAATTCCTCTCATTGTGTTCTTTTGTGTTATGTAACCTGCACCCCCTTTCCCATGCCAAATCTGAAAGATTCAAAAGAGAATTGGATTGGCTAGGGCCTGCAGAAGCATCTAATTGATTAGCAATGGGAGCAGGAACTCCCCCATTGTTTGGCTTAGTGTTCCAGTGCCTCCCTCTATTGTTAAAATTCTGACTTGGGTGAGGGGCACGGGACTCATGCTTCTACTGTTGAACCCTGTCATTACTTAGTTTATGCACTAGTTTCTTGAGCTCTTCGACTTCCGAAAAAACATCCTTCGGTGGAACCACATTGTTGTTAACCCCCATTGGATTTGCATAATTGATGGGGTCTTGATTCCACATTTGGGTGGGGTTCTGAGGAATTGGATTCCCATATGGATTGATACCTTGAATTGGGATTGGATTCGGAACAGGAACTATGGCTTGAGGATTGACTTGACTAGTTTCCTGCGTAGTTGATTGACTGTTCTACAAAAATGCAGGAACAGGTGGAATGGCTGTGATTGGTTGGATTGGAATGGGTGCATATGCGGGTGTTGGTGGATACGGTTGCTGATATGGGAAGGCGTTCATACTTGGCATTTGTGGTGCCATGAGTTGATTTTCCTGGGGAGCTTGACCATATGGAGCACATTGTCCCAACATAGGCATCTGGGTAAACCCGTAGCCTTGCGGTGTCAATTGCTTCTCAATAGTCATGGCTTCATTATAGGCCAAAGCCAGCGTGGTGACCTGAGGATTACGCCTTGCAAACATGGCTGTCATGGGGTCCAATGCCCCAAAATATATCTGCAAAGCCACTGCAGGATCGATGGCAAAATGTCTAATTGCTCTGTTATAGTTCTTTTGGAATCTCTGATTAAACATTCGGATTGGTTCCCCTTGGCCCCGTTTGCATGTAATAAACTGATTGTAAATAGTTGCGGGATCTAAGGGTGACCTAAATTGATTGACAAAGGCATTTTCCATTTGTGTCCAAGAGGTGATTGAACCAGTTGGCAAGCATATATACCATTCATATGCTATTGGATCCAAGCTCATGGGAAAAAGTCTACAGGCTACATCTTCATGCTGAACTTGCAGCCTAATTAAAACATCCCTATAGGCTTGGATATGTTCTTCTGCTGTTCTTAGGCCATCTGGCTTGTATTTAGGCAGAAATATTTCAATGTTCTTGGGGATTTCATGGATATCCCCGACAATATTCAAAGGAGTATTGTTAGCTCCATACCAAGGAGCCGCTGGAGCTTGAGCCATTTGACTCAGAATTGATGTAGACAGACCTACAATAGCAGTAGAAATATTACTAACTATAGGCACACTAGGGGCAAAGGATATTATTGGCGTAGGTCCACTCGACGTTCCTGGAGAAAATAGGCCTTTTGCTACTGGAGTGCTTACGACTTGCTTGGCTTTACCCTTGGGAGTACCAGTAAGGTCGTGAAAAATGGTTTCTCCGGTTGTTTGAGACCTGGTCGCAATACGGCGTGGTGGGTCCAGCCTGCCTGAGGAAACCCTCGGCTAGTTCGAAGAAAACCTGCAACAAACACAAAAATAGTGTTGCAGTTTAGCCGTAAATAATTTCAGAATTAAATCAAAAACAAAATATTCAGATATAAAAATTGAAATAGATAAACCGATTCGGGCCCTCCTTCTAGCGCCAATCTGTTGAGTGGTGTTTTCACCCGATTGTGAAAGCACACTCTCCTGTAGGATCCGAGTCCTAAATCCTCTGCTTGCAAAGAAAAAACAATTTCTCCAAGGTTCCTGTTATGCTGATTTTTGATTACCAATGATGCTGTTAAAATAAAATGCTAGGAACACCTTAGGGTTTGCAAATGGATGTTAACAAGGGGCACTATGGTTTATTAACCTTGAATTTTTAGTGGACTCAAAATGAATAAAATCTGTTTTCACCTTTAGTTCCGATGGATTTTCAGCTTTTTTATTTGAATACAGTAATTAAACTGCTGAAAACAAAGTACGGGTTTGAAAAGCAAAACAAAATAAATAAAAATAAGAATAAATTACAGTCGGAAAGCTGTCATTAATTAGATGAAACCGAAGATACTGAGGCTTTCTACATACAACCTAACCTAATGAACTCGCACATTCACACAATCCAAATAGGCTAGGTGCGGGTCTCGAGGGTTTCTACTGTAATTCCAGATTCAAGCGTTCGCATGAAGCAACCAAGAGATCTTGCATTAAACTTCACCTAAAAGCCTAAGAAATCTGGAAGGGAAAGATAGACATTAAAATCATGTATGCAAAAGTGACTCCTTCTTTCTCATCAATGAGATGCCAACTTTATGTATTTTATATTAAATGATAACTCAATTACACTCAAAAAATGTTCCAGGGCATAAAAGTTCCAGAACAATGAAGGAAATTGCCCAAGTACAGGCCCAGAATAGCACGAAGCTCTTGTCTCTGCAACTCTGTAATCGGCAATTTCCAACCCTTCCTTCAATCTGCATTTCTGGTTTTATAGTACTGCAATGGCTCTTCGATTCCCTTTGTCGCTTCATTTCGTCTTCCTGCAAATGACCTTTCAAATTCCCGCTTTTCCTTGCTTTTAATTCATACTGGATGCCCAAACACGCGAAATTTTTCACTGCATGTAACGTTCCCGCAATTTCGACACTTGTACGCCACGTGTCACACGCTCTCTGCGCCTTCTGTAACGCCACTCTACGAAAAACTTGACAAAAATTGCATGCCGCCTATTCAGCTTCTTAGCCGCGATAACGCGACATGTCACAAAATCATGACATGTCGCGATATCGCTACACTCCTTTCGGCCGTATGTCTTTGGCAGCTCCTCGTAGCGATATCGCTACCACTTTTACCTTAAGCTTCCTCTTCATGAAATGGTAGCGATATCGCTACCACTTTGACTTTAAGCTTTCTTTTCATGAAATGGTAGCGATATCGCTACCACTTTGACTTTGAGCTTGCCTTCACGAAATTTGTAGCGATATCGCTACCGTTTTGAACTTTGAGTCTTCTTTCCGCAAGGCGTAGCGAAATCGCTACCATTTCTCCGTCGGGCCTCCTTGGCAACTTTACGTCGTGACATCACGACCATTATCATTCTCTTGCCCTCTTTCGACAAACCGTCGTGATATCGCTACCGCTTTTATTCCCGAACCTGCTTGCCACAAACCGTCGCGATATCGCTACCGCTTTTATCTTCCGTACGCCTTGGCAAAACATCGCGATATCACGATTTTCCCCTTGACCTTCATCGCGATATCGCGACCATTTTCTCTATCCGTACAGTTTTCCAAAACACGTCGCGAAATCGTGACCATTTTCTCCGTTCGTACAGTTTGCCAAAACACGTCGCGAAATCGTGACCATTTTCTCCGTCCGTACAGTTTGCCAAAACACGTCGCGAAATCGCGACCATTTTCTTCGTCCGTACACCTTTCCAAAACACGTCGCGAAATCGTGACACTTTTCATCACCCGTACGCTTTGGCAAAACACGTCGCGAAATCGTGACCATTCTCATCCTTTTCCAACGGCGTGTCGCGATTTCGCGACATCTTTTCTTTTCTCCTCAGCGACATGTCGCGATTTCGTGACAACTTTCAATTTTCTTTTCTCTCCTCTTCGGCAGCGATGGAGCTACATGTCGCGATTTCGCGACAACTTTCCCGTTTCCGGCAGCGATGGCGCGACCAGTCGCGATTTCGTGACATGTCGCGATTTCGCGACACCTTTCAACACTTAGGCATTTTTTTCTCTTTTCTTCAATTTTAGCATCTGGGTCACCGAGATTCTTCTCTGCAAGCCTGCAAAAAGGTGGGTCCCCAATTTTGGGGTGTGTTGTGGATCAACCACAACAAGATGCTTGATTGGCAATGGGGTACGTTCATGTATGGTGACACATCTCTCTTGAAGAGACCTTTGACCACACATATGGATAAGCTAGCCTCTTGGTCTTCTCCATAATATGTTTCATCTCAAGCTACTCAATATGGGTTAATGAACTCACTTGCACACACAATGGTTCTTGATTACCTCGAGTTATTACCATACTCATGATTCGGTAAATGAATTCACTACACACACATTTGGTTGTAGAGAAATTAGGCAATATTTAGTGAGTTTATATGATATCACTAGTATGTCTGAGTCTCTACAAAATAATTAGTTTTCCATATCAACATCTATATCTTCTTTCATGTCAACATCCATGTTGGTTTTCTATATTAACATCCATATAGGCATCCATATCTTCTTCCATATCAACATCCATATCTTCTTCCATATTAGCATCCATATCATTACATGAGTCTTCCATTTTACATGCCACCAGTTTGGTGCACCTGATTAAATAACAATGCTATACATGGTCAAGTAAAATCTAAACTATGAATGATCATTAGATCATTAATTCATTTGCATTCATACACATTATCATTGCATTTTCATCCATCACACATATACACATGCATCCACACAAAAGCATAACACAAAATTAAAATACATGTATATATATATATAGATATAAATATCACATGTAAAATGAATGTCCCAAGGCTATATACAATGGAGCACCAATTCTCATATACAAAAAATGCATCTAAGAACTAGCTAATGACTATAAGAAGACCCCTATGACCCCAAAGGATCCCTATACCTAGAGCCACTATGTCTAGATTCACTATGCCTAATAGACCCAAATATGGATAAGGGTCAATTTGGTAGCCCAATGTGGTGATGCATCAATAGATCCTCCAAATCTCAGATGTATCCATTTTGGGCTTGTAGGTGTAGTAAATCATGTCTTTAATGAAAATATCTCTAAAGTAGCTCCACCTAGAGCCTCGTGATCCTATCCTCACCTTCATATACAACCACTTGTACCTATAAATCCATCTATAGTTGAGCTACCTCTACATTCCATGTTGTTATATCTACATCTCGCTCCATCACCATCTATTGGAGATGAGCCCACTTCTCCTCACTCTGACCTGGAGGTCTCTTTGGAACCTCCTCCATATCATCCATACCATATCCATAACCTCAAATCTATAGAGCCTACTCTACTGCATCCTTCTCTCATATTCATTGATTATTATATCAAAGGTATCTCCAACATATAGGAGCCTCCTCTACCTCATCTGTCTCCTCCATCTCAGTCTCTGCCTCGTCCTCATCCCCATTCCTCTCATCTCTTATAAAAATTGGTACTCATGGTGGTTGTGCAATGAACCATACATTGTAATCAATGGTGGTCCTTACATCATCCACATCAAGGAGATCTATCTCCTTATCATCCTCACAGGTCACCCACCATACCTCAATACAAGGTAGACCCATCTCATCCTAATGATACCTATATATAACTAGTGCCTCAAGAACCCCCTATCATAGTCCAAACTACTACAACACCCATGAGAACTAGACCAGCTCCACCTCACTCCTATGCCACCCAACCATCCATCTCTCCCATCATACCCTCCATAGGTGCTCCCCATTAGCACTCCAAGTAGTGCCTCACCATGGTCGCCAATGCACCTAAGCAGGTGTCAGCCCTACCTACAGATACTTTTACTCCTATCCAATCTAGATAGGATGACTCAGTTGCATATCCTTGGTCACCCACCATCTCATAGCGTATGGATGCTCCTCATCCCATGCCTTAGTAAGAAAGCCCATAGGCCGAGACACACTGAAGTACTCCCAACTCCAACATTGCAATAATAAATTACACCCTAGCTCCTTTCACTTCTACCTCATTATCTTATACAGCTCTCGATACAGCTATGCCAATAGATTTGGTGTCTATGCATATATTTGAGGCTCATTGATCATATTGTATGACAACTTAATCATGTTCCAAGGGAACCAACAACTAGTGTTGTTCGATGCCACTATGTTGTCCAATAGGGACATAACCAAGGTGGGAAATACCTCCAAATTCTTATTAGCATACATATCCAAGTACCTTATCCCTCCACCCTTCACACTCACATCCCACCATTGATCTCCAAATATTCAACTCATTTCATACCCTTATCATGTCTAATATCAACACGTAAACCCTCCACTAACACTTTGAGGATGTGATATAAATCCTAAAGTGTCACTATCTCTGCCAAGGCAAATAGATACACCTCATCTGCCCTCACTACATCAATATGGGCTGCCCTAGCCAAACCCACAGTCTCCAACAACTTCCACTACTCATCTCGCAATGCCTTTCTCACCTCCAAGATATTCAAATGCAGTGCAACACATACACAAGGCAAACACATTAATATCACATGCATTGCATAAAAAAAAATTATAAGTCCAAACAAAGAGTGCCAAGGACACTTACCTAAGCAACGTATGAAGAATACAAGTTTATACTGACAAGGGGTGAATAGTATAAGACCATTTTTAAAATTTTTCCTTTTACTTCATAAAGTAATGCAATGAACCAATAGCAAAATCAAAGCAGTAATCAAACCAGTGTACAAGTTATCACACAATTGAGACACCAATATAATGTGGGTCACCCAAGGTGGGCTACTCCACAGAGAAAATATTTCACTAAATTTTCTCAATCAAATACTTTGTAAATCCTTCCCAATTACAATGTTTATGGACTTCCTATCCAAAGGAGAATCCTTCCCCTAATCAAATATTTATGAGCCTCCTACCCAAAGGAGATGTCCTATCCCCCAAAGATCTAGAAATGATACTTCAGAAGATCACTACCTCTTCTACCACTAGCAGGTGGAACTCCTTTCCACAGAAGATGTCCTGTCCTCCTTGCTCTAGCTCTAGAGACTTCTATCCTCACTGATCACCTCCATAGCTTCTCATCAACACCTGTACTAAATACAGTCAGTCAGTCCAACACAAGTCCTCTCAAAATTTGTCACAAATATGTACCAAAAATAGTCCTCTAGTCCAGTACAAATATGCTCTCAAATATCTGTCAGATTTATCCCAAGATTAAGAAAAAATCTTGAACAAATCAATCACAACTGCTCATAAGTCTCCACCAAGATTTCATCAAATTTTTCCACAAGTTCTTCAACAAGAACCTATCCAAATCAGTCCACAAGTTCTCCACAAGAACCTATCCAAATCATTCCACAATTTCTCCACAAGAACCTGTACAAATCGGTCCACAAGTTCTCCACAAGAACCTATCCAAATATGTCCTAGCAACCTCACCAAGAACTTTTCCAAATCAGCTCAGTCAAGTTTACCAAGAAAATTACCCAATGTGAACACACAAATAGAATTGTTAGAGACCCAATGTGTTTCATCCAATCATATCAAATCAATCTCATAGAAGCATAAAGAGAATTTTTAGAGACTCAATATGTTCTATCCTTCAACTTTTAATCTCAACTCAAATCAATCTCATAGAAGCATAAAGAGAATTGTTAGAGACTCAATATGTTCTATCCTTAAACTCTTAATCTCAACTCAAATCAATCTCATAGAAGCATAAATAGAATTTTTAGAGACTCAATATGTTCTATCCTTCAACTTTTAATCTCAACTCAAATCAATCTCGTAGGAGCATAAAGATAATTGTTAGAGACTCAATATGTTCTATCCTTCAACTCAAAAACAAAATCTTTCTCAAATCAGAATAAAGATAGAAGTAGTATACTTTCACAAGATCTTGAACCATAACCCAACAATTGTCAATTATACAATATCAAGGAATCAACTCCTCCAACATAGAACCATAACTTGGTATCAAACCCTAGCCAAGTTAGTTTTCAAGAAATCAAAGCAATCTCTCTCTAAGCATCAAAAAGGGGTTCAAGATATTTCCAAATTATCTCAAATTGGAATGCTCAACTTAACCACACAACCAATTTTATAAAGGAAATTACAGCTTGATAAAATCAAATCTCAAAGGAGCAAGCTCAACTCATGTATCAAGTAAAGCATAACTTGATCAACTCAATATCAATGGAAGCAATATCAAAACCAAACTCTCAACAACCAAAGAACTCAATTAGGGTTTCAAAAACTTATAGCAATGGCATAATATTCTCACTCAAAAACCCTAAAACAAACTTCAAATGCTTCCACTCTCATAAACCAGAATTATGCAATAACTCATAAACTCATCATTATCTCATAATGCATAATCAATACTTCTACTTTCAGAAAATAAGATCCACTCCAAATAAGGAAACTTAATTTAATCCTTTTCACTCCAAACTTATTTTCAAAAAACCATAAATCAATAATAACCATGGAATAATGTGCCCATACCTTTACTTTGATAAAGAAGGAGAACTCAAAATCTATCACAACATTAACTCTCAATTTGCCACAAATTAGAGTTAGCAACAATGGAATAATACACAATGATAAGAGTCCTAATAACACCTTATCACTCCAAATCATCAATAATAAAAACTCACAAATATACATATCAACAATATTCCTTTACACCTTATAACTCCTACTTAATATATCACAAAATAACTTCAACCTCAAAAATAATTACATGATAATATCCACTCAATAACTCCAAAGGCTTTCTAACCCCAATATGACATTAAGCACAATTATTCCTTAGACCCTTATAACTCCTAAAATACATTTACTTATAAATGCATTTACCATATAAAAATTAAGCATCAATAATAACAATGTCAAAGTAATATTTCTATTTAACCTTATACCTCCATCCAATTACCAACAATAATTGCCAAGCCAAATCAAATATTCCACATTATCAACAAAAGATTTACCTTGGCCAAAAATCAATTATCCAACCTTAGGAGAAGTGTGGAGACACAAACATAAGTTCCAAAGCACTTCTTCCTCCAAAATCATGGCCCAAAGTAACTGTTGTACAACGTGCACAATAATCCATGACCAAAAAAGAAACACGCCCGATGTGAATCGATCTCGACACCTCTGCCTAGTGAGCGCCTTCACTCCACTGCATCTGTCGTTGGAGCACAAGTGCCCAATGAAACTCTCAATCACCACTCATCGTTTTACCTTCCATTTGCTTGTAGAGATTAAAGACAAACATATTTGTCTCCCTCATAGGCATACAAAATCAGAACTTAAACACAGAGCAATACGAAACTCGAAAATCACAGAGCAATCTAAAATCGAAGGTCACAAAGCAATACAAATTTGAAGGTAATTGCGCAAATTGGAGGTGTATTGAACCTTAGGAATTAATGCCCTTTAATAGTCTTTCATCCCATGCAAATTGACGTCGGTGAGGTAAGTATTTTACATGAGCGCCACTAAGGGTTTAGAAACCCTTTCAATAATAATTATTAAATTAATAATTATTATTTTATTAATAATAAACTTAACTTAAAACCTTTTCAAAGGTTTGAGTTAATTTATTTATTAATAATCAAAATGGACTTTTAAGGTTTTTTAAGGAGAAAAACCTTTTCATTAAGCCAAGATGGTTTTAATAAAAATCCTTAATGAGTCCAGATGGTTTTAAGAAAAAACTTTAACCTTGTCACCATGGTTTTAATAAAAACCCTTAAACAAACATCATGGAACTTTCAAGATATTTTTGGCACCAAACTCTTTTTGACATCAGCACAAATTCCTTTTGACATAAAAACAAAATCCTTTTGACATAAATGACAACTCACAAACATGAAGCTAGGCAACATACCCAAAATTTCCAACAATCTCCCCCTTTGTCATTGATGGTAAACCACTACTGAAACCACTGCTAAAAAAAAAAACTTTCAAGCAACTGCCAACTGTCAAAACTGAAACCAACTAAAAACCATCCTCTGAAGCTTTTCTCCCTTTGACTCAAGGCTCCCCCCCTTACTCAAATCTCTCCCATTTGTCATCAATGGCAAAGGGTCACCTTTGGGGCTCAGGGCTAAGAATGAGCATCTTAGCTTAGCCCCTCCCCCACCTCCTATTGGGGTGATTAATTCTAGGGTGGGAGTAAAACTCCCATTAGGCACTGATCATCATCAGTTTCCATAGATGTATTTCCATGATTTTTATTGATATCCTTGTCCATTTTTCTATTCTTGTTCTTATTCATATTCTAATCCCTATCTCTGTCCAAGTCATTATTCCTATTCCTGTCATTGTTCATGTTCCTACCATTATTCCTGTTCTTGTTCATAGCCCTAAACCTATACCTTGGAACTTTTGTTCTACACCATCTGGTTGTATGTCCTTCATTATTGCACTTATAACATTTGACAATGTTATTCCTTTGAGATGTACCTATTTTCTAAATCCTCTATGTTGGACCAAACCTGTTCCTATTTTTAACCCTGCAATTAACTACCGTGTGCCCAAACTAATTACAAGAGTAGCAATACCATTGAAAGAAATTACCATTTCTAAAATTTTCATTAACTTGTCTTGCTTGAGCCTTGCACTGTGAATCCATGTGTACAAACTTGTGACATGCAAAAAATATTCCATTGAACTTTCCTTTCCTTGACCTCATAGGTACTTTAGTATTTCTCCCCTTATGTTGATTCCTATTTTTTGATTCTGTGCTATCTGAATTACCATCTGAAAACTTACTCTCTGAAGTACCCTCTTCATCTGAACCATCTTCTTCTTGGGAGATCATACTAGATTCCTCAACCTGTTCCTTTTGTTTCTTTCCAAAACCAAGACCTATTTTATCTATTGTCCTTCCTTGATCCTTGATGATTGATTTTACCTTCTTGGAACTTTCTTCAAACCTGAAAAGTTTCTCCTTGTACTCTTTATTTTCATTTTTCAAGGAAGCTACTTCATGTTTTAACTCTTTACACTCAAGAGACCTAGCTCCCAACTCTTCTTTGAGTTCCTGTGTCTTTGCTATAGAGATATCAATATTCCCTATAAGCTCATCTCTTTCATAATGACATTCATCAAACCTATAAATGATTCTAGCATATTTCTTTCTTTCTTTCTTTCTTTAACACATCAAGAGCATTAACAAGTTCAACCTCAAGATCTACTTCTCCCTTTTTTGAAACATCCTCTATTTGTTTATCTTTTGAAACATCAATATCCTTTTCTAATTTCTTACCACTAGAGGTGCTACCTTCATCTAAAGCCATAAGAAGATCTTCCTCATAATTTTCTGAAGCATCCTCATACATAGTATTACTAGAATTCAAACCATCATTTGTACAATCATCCTCAAGGTGAAAAAAATTTCCACATCTAAAGTACTGAAACACAACAAATCTATTCCTCTTTTCTTTTCCTTCCTTTTCTGTTAGAAACAACATCTCATTTCTATCGTCACTTGAATAAATTCCATCATCACTACTAGAACACTTACTTGCTTTGTTTGTGTAGAAAATTTTCTTGTGTTTTTGGAAGTACCTCTTCCCTTGATTTTTTTGCTCATTTATGTTCTTCCTTTGATACCTGTGCTTCTCAAATTTCTTATCTTATAATCCTATTTTTCTTCATCACAATCATCCTTGGGTTTCAGACAGTTATTATCATAGTGACCAAACTTTCGACAATTGAAAAATTTAATAGATGTCATACCTTTGTGCTTTCTTGAGAACTTGCCTTTTCTACTGTAGTTTGCTTCTTCATCACTATCTTCTTGTTGTTTAACCTTGGACTTCTTGGTAGCTTTGAAAGCTACCTCCTTCTTAGGATCAAGTACTACTTTAGTTCTTAACTCAAAATATGTAAGTATACTATGAAGCTTATCCTTTTTAAATTTATACAAATCATTGGCTTCCTCAATAGCTAAAATATTTTCACTAAATCTATTTGGAAGAGACCTAATAATTTTATCACAAACATCATTTTTCAGCAAGCTCAAGACCTTGTTCCTTCATGGAATTAACAATCTCATCCATACGAAGCATATAGTCACTAATATTTTCTTCATAATTCATCTTGATTTGTTCAAAAATACCTTTGTAATATCTCAATTTTGCTTTTTTGACATTTGCATCAACTATATAAACCACTTACAATTGATCCCACATTTCCTTTGTTGTATTACAATGAATCACCTTTGTAAGATCTTCCTTTTGTAGACCTTTCAGAATTGCATTCATTGCCCTTAAATTGTTGTGATGTAGAAGTTTCTCATCTTTAGTAGTAGGAGGGAGCTTTGGAATAGTGTATCCAAACTCAACTGCTTCCCAAACTTCATTTCCAAGAGCCATTAGATGAACCTTCATCTTTATGCTCCATATACCAAAATCTGTCCCATCAAGAATAGGTGCTGAATTACCACTTGTAAAATCCATTGTGTTATTTTCAAGATTTTCCTTCATGCTATGAAATTCTTCGGAAGGAACCTACTCTGATACCAATTTAAGAACACAAGCTTATACTGAGAGGTGGGGGTGAATAGTATAAGACCACTTTTTAACTTTTTCCTTTTACTTCAGAAAGCAATGCAATGAACCAATAGCAAAATCAAAGCAGTAATAAAACCAGTGTACAATTCATCACACAATTGAGATGCCAATATAACATGGTTCACCCAAGATGGGCTACTCCATAGAGAAAATATTTCACTAAATTTTCTCAATCAAATCCTTTGGGAATCCTTCCCAATTACAATGTTTATAGACTTCCTGTCTAAAGAATAATCCTTCCCCTAATCAAATATTTATGAGCTTCCTACCCAAAGGAGATGTTCTATCCCCCAAAGCTCTATAAATGATACTTTAGAAGATCACTGCCTCTTATTTTGCTAGTAGGTGGAACTCCTTTCCATAAAATATGCCATGTCCTCCTTGCTCTGGCTCTAAAGACTTCTGTCCTCACTGATCACCTCCATCGTTGCTCATCAACACCTGTACTAAACACAGTCAATTGGTCCAACATAAGTCCTCTCAAACTCTGTCACAAATATGCACCAAACTCAGTCCTCTGGTCCAACACAAATTTGTTCTCAAATATCTGTCATATTTGTCCCAAGCTTAAGCCAAAAGCTTGAAAAAATCAATCACAACTGCTCACAAGTCTCCACCAAGACTTCATCAAATATGTCCATAAGTTCTTCAACAAGAACCTGTCCAAATAAGTCCACAAGTTCTCCATAATAACCTATCCAAATCAGTCCACAAGTTCTCCATAAGAACTTGTCCAAATCAGTCCACAAGTTCTCCACAAGAACCTATCCAAATCTGTCCTAGCAAGCTCACCAAGAACTTACCCAAATCAGCTCAAGCAAGTTTACCAAGAAACTTGCCCAATGTGAGCACACAAAGAGAATTGTTCGAGACCCAATGTTTTTCATCCAATCATATCAAATAAATCTCATAGAAGCATAGCGAGGATTGTTAGAGACTCAATATGTTCTATCCTTCAACTTTCAATCTCAACTCAAATCAATCTCATATAAGCATAAAGAGAATTGTTAGAGACTCAATATGTTCTATCCTTCAACTCTCAATCTCAACTCAAATCAGTATCATAGAAGCATAAAGAGAATTTTTAGAGACTTAATATGTTCTATCCTTAAACTTTCAATCTCAACTCAAATAAATCTCATAGGAACATAAAGAGAATTGTTAGAGACTCAATATGTTCTATCCTTCAACTCAAAAACAAAATATTTCTCAAATCAGAATAAATATAGAAGTAGTATACTTTCACAAGATCTTCAAACATGACCCAATAATTGTCAATATTGCAATATCAAGGAATCAACTCCTCCAACATAGAACCATAACTTGCTATCAAACCCTAGCCAAGTTAGTTTTTAAGAACTCAAAGAAATCTCTCTATAAGCATCAAAAAGGGGTTCAAGATATTTCCAACTTCTCTCAAATGGGAATTCTCAACTTAACCACACAACCAAGTTTATCAAGCAAAGTATAACTTGATAAAATCAAATCTCAAAGGAGCAAGCCCAACTCATGTATCAAGTAAAGCATAACTTGATCAACTCAATCTCAATGGAAGCAATCTCAAAACTAAAATCTCAACAACCAAACAACTCAATTAGGGTTTCAACACCTTATAGCAATGGCATATGCTTCTCACTCAAAAAATCTAAAGAAAACTTCAAATGCTTCCACTCTCATAAACCAGAATTATGAAATAACTCATAAAATCATCATGATTTATTCCTCTTTTCTTTTCCTTCCCTTTCTATTAGAAAAAACATCTCATTTCTATCGTCACTTGAATAAATTCCATCATCACTATTAGAACACTTACTTGCTTTGTTTGTGTAGAAAATTTTCTTGTGTTTTTGGAAGTACCTCTTCCCTTGATTATTTTGCTCATTTATGTTCTTCCTTTGATATCTGTGCTTCTCAAATTTATTTTCTTATAATCCTATTTTTCTTTATCACAATCATCCTTGGGTTTTAGACAGTTATTAGCATAGTGACCAAACTTTCCACAATTGAAACATTTAACATATTTCATACCTTTGTGCTTTATTGAGAACTTGTATTTTCTATTGTAGTTTGATTCTTCATCACTAGAAGACTCATCACTGTCTTCTTGTTGTTTAACCTTGGAATTCTTGGTAGCTTTGAAAGCTACCTCCATCTTAGGATCAGGTACAACTTTAGTTCTTAACTCAAAATTTGCAAGTATACTATGAATATTATCCTTTTTAAATTTATCCAAATCGTTGGCTTCCTCAATAGCTGAAATATTTTCACTAAATCTATTTGGAAGAGACCTAAAAATTTTATCACAAACATCATTTTCAGCAAGCTCAAGACCTAGTTCCTTCATGGAATTAACAATCTCATCCATACGAAGCATATAGTCACTAATATTTTCTTCATCATCCATCTTGAGTTGTTCAAAAATACCTTTGTAATATCTCAATTTTGCTTTTCTAACATTTGCATCAACTGTATGAACCACTTACAATTTATCCCACATTTCCTTTGTTGTATTACAATGAATCGCCTTTATAAGATCTGCCTTTTGTAGACCTTTCATAATTGCATTCATTACCCTTGAATTGTTGTGATGTAGAAGTTTCTCATCTTTAGTAGTAGGAGGGAGATTTGGAATAGACTTATTGTAATAGAAGCATAGCGAGAATTTTTAGAGACTCAATATGTTCTATCCTTCAACTTTCAATCTCAACTCAAATCAATCTCATATAAGCATAAAGAGAATTTTTAGAGACTCAATATGTTCTATCCTTCAACTCTCAATCTCAACTCAAATCAATCTCATAGAAGCATAAAGAGAATTTTTAGAGACTCAATATGTTCTATCCTTCAACTTTCAATATCAACTCAAATCAATCTCATAGGAGCATAAAGAGAATTGTTAGAGACTCAATATGTTCTATCCTTCAACTCAAAAACAAAATCTTTCTCAAATCATAATAAATATAGAAGTAGTATACTTTCACAATATCTTCAACCACGACCCAATAATTTTCAATATTGCAATATCAAGGAATCAACTCCTCCAACATAGAACCATAACTTGCTATCAAACCCTAGCCAAGTTAGTTTTTAATAACTCAAAGAAATATCTCTCTAAGCATCAAAAAGGGGTTCAAGATATTTCCAAATTCTCTCAAATGGGAATGCTCAACTTAACCACACAACCAAGTTTATCAAGCAAAGTATAACTTGATAAAATCAAATCTCAAAGGAGCAATCCCAACTCATGTATCAAGTAAAGCATAACTTGATCAACTCAATCTCAATGGAAGCAATCTCAAAACCAAAATCTCAACAACCAAACAACTCAATTAGGGTTTCAACAACTTATATCAATGGCATATGTTTCTCACTCAAAAACTCTAAAGAAAACTTCAAATTCTTCCACTCTCATAAATCAGAATTATGCAATAACTCATAAACTCATCATGATCTCATAATGCATAATCAATACTTCCACTTTCAAAAAATAAGATCCACTCCAAATAAGGAAACTTAATTTAATCCTTTTTACTCCAAACTTATTTTCAGAAAACCATCAATCAATAATAACCATGGAAGAATGTTCCCATACCTTTACTTTGATTAAGAAGAAGAACTCAAAATCTGTCACAATACTAACTCTCAATTTGCTACAAATTAGAGTTAGCAACAATGGAACAATGCACAATGATAAGAGTTCTAATAACACCTTATCACTACAACTCATCAATAATCAAAACTCACAAATATACATATCAACAATATTCCTTTACACCTTATAACTCCTACTTAATATATCATAAAATAACTTCAACCTCAAAAATAATTACAAGAGAATATCCACTCAATAACTCCAAAGGCTTTCTAACCCCAATATGACATTAAGCACAATTATTCCTTAAACCCTTATAACTCCTAAATTACATTTACTTATAAATGGATTTACCATATAAACATTAAGCATCAATAATAACAATGTCAAAGCAATATTTCTATTTAACCTTATACCTCCATACAATTACCAACAATAATTGCCAAGTCAAATCAAATATTCCACATTATCAACAAAAGATTTACCTTGGCCAAAAATCAATTCTTCAACCTTGGGAGAATCGTGGAGACACCAACATAAGCACCAAAGTTCTTCCTCCTCCAAACTCGTGGCCCAAAGCAATCGTTGTACCACGTGCACAATAATCCACGACCAAAAATGAAACATGCCCGACGAAAATCGATCTCGACACCTCTACCTAGCGAGCACCTTTGATCCACTACCTCCGTCGTTGGAGCACAAGTGTCCAACGAAACTCTCAAGCACAACTTATTTTTTTACCTTCCCTTTGCTCACAGATACTAAAGACAAACAGATTTATCTTCCTCATAGGCGTGCAAAATCAGAACTTAAACACAGAGCAAAATGAAACTCAAAAAACATAGAGCAATCCAAAATCGTAGGTCATAGAGCAATACAAATTCGAAAGTAATCGCACAAATTGGAGGTCTATTGAACCTTAGGAATTAATGACATTTAATAGTATTTCATCCCATGCAAATTGATGTCAGTGAGGTAAGTCTTTTACATGAGTGGTGCTAAGGGTTTAGAAACCCTTTCAATAATAATTATTAAATTAATAATTATTGTTTTATTAATAATAAACTTAACTTAAAACCTTTTCAAAGGTTTGATTTAATTAATTTATAAATAATAAAAATGGACTTTTAAGGTTTTTTTAAGGAGCAAAACATTTTCATTAAGCCAAGATGGTTTTAATAAAAACCTTTAATGAGTCCAGATGGTTTTAAGAAAAACCTTTAACCTTGTCACCATGGTTTTAATAAAAACCCTTAAACAAACATCATGGAAATTTCAAGATCTTTTTGGCACTAAACTCTTTTTGACATCAGCACAAATTCCTTTTGACATCAACACAAACTCCTTTTGACATCAATGACAACTCACAAACATGAAGCTAGGCAACATACCCAAAATTGTGAACAACATGCACCTTCACTCTTGCTCATGCATATGCACCTCCATCGCCATAGTTTCCACTCCACCTCACTTCTTCACTCACTTATTTAGATGTAACTTTTGGAATTCATGATGATGAGCCTAAAAAATGCTCATATTTTGTATGAGTTTCATCGATTATTATGCGGCAATATATTAGGAACTATGTACTTTTATGAATGATTATGTAATTATTTAATAGAATTATGTGTGTTATCTAATTTGTGTGTTTTAGTGTGTTTTTGTGGAAATGTAGTTGGTTTTGATAGATTTGGATCAGTCGAGGTCTTTCGTGGACCTGGCACTCTATTTCTTTTAGGATCAAGGCATGAAGGTAGGCGCCTTCCTCTTCAAGGAAGGGCCAGACGGAAGGGGGGCAGCCTTCCTCTTCAAGGAAGGCGCCAACAAAAGGCAGGCACCTTCCGTATAGAGAAGGCGCCCAACATACTTAGGCACCTTTCGTATAAGGAAGGCACCCTATACAAGGCAAAGTGCCTTTCGTATAGGGAAGGCGCCCACATCAGTAGGCACCTTTCGTAGGAAGAAGGTGCTCAACTTTAGTATGCACCTTCCGCATATAGAAGGTGCCCCACCAGAGCACATGAGGAAGGCGCCTTCCTCATAGAGAAGGCGCCTCTCTATTCTTTGCCCGTTGACCAGACAAGAGCAATGTGGACAACATTGACTGGTGCAGTTTTAGTTCTACATCATGTAGGATAATTCTGGGAACTGCACTAATGAATAGGAAACACCAGGCGAAGCATGAACCAATCAGTGGATATGCTACCATTAGGAACAACACCCGCTTTAGCAGATGTCGATCACGTTTACCAGATTGTCCCAGTTTAGTATGAACTAAACTACTATTGTAACTTATTTGTAATAGAAGATCTATGTGTGTGTGCTATATAAACACACACAGACCTCTCTGATAGATGATCGAGAATCCAGACTGAGCATTATTTATCATTCTAAAGAAAAAGCATTGTAATAATTCTTTTGCAATTACAATAAAGTTCAAGAGTTCCTAACTATGTATTCAGCTGGAAGGAAGCTGTTGGAGCCTGGGCCCACTCCAAGCTAGTATTCCTTCCCTTTTTCTTGTGCTTTCTAGATTAGTTTTCCTACTTTCATAGGTTTATTTTTCTGCACTATTATTTTCCTTTTGTAGTAGGTTTATTTTCATTAGGCCCGTATGAATATTTATTTTCCAAGGATTTAATTATTCATACGTAAGTATTGTGGTGTGGATGAATGATTGACAATATTTTAAACCCCCCAATAGTAGAGTTAGAGGGACTCATCTCAAAGTGGGTATTGTGAATGTTCTGATATGAGACACTTCTAAAGTTTACGAAGCTCCCTAGGTTGACAATTTAAATGATCGGGCAAGTGACAAAATTAGGACAAAATTAACCTGTGTTTAGCCCATGACATTTTGGCATCGTTGTCGAGGAAGCACCTCTATTTAGATCAATTGCAATACCTAAAAACCTTCTACCTAACTTTGTATGAGTTCTTCGAGAAGAAGAGGACCTGACGGTCGGTTCATAAAACAAAGTCCACCAAAATTTGAGTCAGCCGAATACTCTGAGTTTGAACTAGATTCGCCCGAGTCTTCGCCAGTAGTCCACTGGAGTGAGAATCCCCACCTTGTGCAAAGTGCTTCCTCATCCCATCAACCAGAGGGAGATCGAACCATTATAAACCCATTGTTTAAAAGGACACCCTCAGAGGAAGCTCTATTGTGGAAAGTTGTAGAAGATCAGATGATAACACCAGAAGACCTTAGAGCCTTGACTCAAAAAGTTTTGAACGACCGTGAGGATATAAGAACTGCATTAGAGACCACATTTCCTAAAAAAATGGCCGACCAAGAGACTTCATCTAGCTTTAGTTTCTCGATTGAAGGAGTAGGAGAAACCAAAATGAAAAATATATCCCCTGCTCACCTTCCTACCTTCAGAGGATACCCAACCGAGGACCCTGACCTATTTTTATTCAAGTTTGATGTTTTATGCAGGTCTGTGGACTATAAATCTGATACACAGAAGCTGAAGCTCTTTCCTTCCACACTAGATGATTCAGCTCTGTGATGGTTCATCGATCTGGGAGACAAACACATTGCTACATGGGATCAAATGAAGAGGCTCTTTTTAGAGCAATATCAAGATTTCGAGAGAGCAAGAGACTCCAGAGAAGAGGTCCTAAGCATGATGCAGAAGGAAGACGAGTCTCTTGAGGAGTACTGGGAGAGATTCAACTTCAATCTTCAATGATCTCCTCACGTGAAGCTAGCTGATAAGTCTCTTAAAAGCATATTTTTGAGAGGACTTAACAATGAATCATTGGAAGCTCTCAACATGATTTTTGGAGGTGACGTCTACCAACACACTATGGAAGATATCCAAAAATTATGTCGAAACTACTCAAGAAGGAGAGGCAAGACCACTTCTAGGACCATGAAAGCGATTGCTTCGGTCACAAAAATAGAAATAGGTAATATGTTGGAAGATTTGAAAAGTGAGATGCTTTCATCTCTAGCATTATAGATGGACACACTATTGTTAGAGAAAAAGAAGCAAGAAAATGAGGTAGCATTAGCTTATTTCTACCCAAAATGCAGAGGAAAGCATGCAAAGAATGCATGCCCAGAGAACAAAGTCAGAGTATGCATGGTCTGTAAGCTAAATCATAAGACCAGATTGTGCCCACAATTACCTAGCATCAAGGAGGATGCTGATATTTTGGAAGCCTATTTTATAGGCAATCGAAAGAGTTGACCACAACCCCCTACAGGAAATATACCACCAGGAATACCATCATACGAGGGAGGACCATACATGCCACAAATCCAACCGCAACCACCTAACATGGGGTGGTGGGGGCCATCTCCTTGGTCCAACGCACCCCTAGGAGCAGCATATCCGAATTAGTAGCCCTGGATGCAATATCAATACCCTGGGCAATAGTGGAGAGGCCAGGCTCAATGGAATCCAGCTCCATAGAATGTAGCGCCAGCTCACCCCCAAAAAAACCTGCCAGCCTTACCTGTAGTGAGACCTGCACAGCTACCCGCACAACCGACGATAAATCCAAACAATAGAGTAAATC
Organism: Wollemia nobilis; assembly: GCA_028583015.1. Lineage (NCBI taxonomy): Eukaryota > Viridiplantae > Streptophyta > Pinopsida > Araucariales > Araucariaceae > Wollemia > Wollemia nobilis. The sequence continues at coordinate 8,307,425 of JAQPPZ010002550.1, forward strand.
AACTGACATATAATGTAGAAGGTGAGATGTACCCCATGTATAATATTAGTTGTAATCCTATTCAGCTTAGATCAGGTAGACATCTAGGAGTAGAGACACCTCCCTTGATAGAAGAGGAGGCAGAAGTAGAGGAAACACCTCTTATAGAAGAGGTGGAAGAAGAAGTGGCTGAGAGAACAAAGGCTCCATTTCCTAACCGATTGCAAGAACCGAGGAAATTAATGCAGCTAGAGTTTGATATTCTTTCTAGCTTGAAAAATCTCACGATGATGATTCCACTCTTTCAAGCTATCCGAGACGTCCCGATATATTCCAAAGCAATAAAAGAGATGTGCCTAAGAAATACAAGCTGGAGAGTGACCCAGACTATTAATGTTGTGGGTAAGTTGGCCGATTTAATGATGGGCAAGATGTGTCATCCTAAGTACATAGACCCAGGCAGCCCAGTGTTGACGGTAAAAATTTGGGGGCATTCCTTGACCAATACGTTGGTCGATCTGGGTGCAGCCATAAATGTAATGCCCCAGGAGACCATGCAGAGGCTACAACTCATAGACCTGAGACCAACTTCAATGGTTTTGCAGCTGGATGATCGATCAACAGTAGCACCGAAAGGAATGTTGGAGGATATAATCATGATGGTAGATGCGTGGGAATATCCGATCGACTTCCTGGTGTTACAATCTAAAACTAGGTTGGGTGGCTACCCGCTCATCTTGGGAAGACCATGGTTGGTGATAATCGATGCTTACATCAACTATCGTGATGGGTTGATGACCATCTCCAATGGGTAGAATGTAAAAAGGTTGACTATTTCACCTCCCTGCGTAGTCCGTTGATTCGTTGGGAGGGTCTACGTTGACCAAGCACAAAGAGGAGGAGTTGTCCATAATCCAATCGGTGATGGCATTAGATGAGTTGGTGGAGGAAGAATATGAGGATGGAGTTATTATAGAATTCCTCCAAGGAGAGTCCTTCGGTGTTACGCCTGAGTCACCATTAGCTGGCACCCAAGACCACCACATCCGATAGATAAACGTTGGGCCAGGAAAAATGTTGAATATTAATAGTGGGTTGACCCCCACACAGCTAAGGAAGGTAGAAGAACTCCTGGTTAGACACCAATGGGAATTCGCATGGGATTACTCGGATATGAAAGGTATCAGCCCAAAAATCTGTACCCATCGGATATACCTTGAAGAGCAGGCGACTCCAAGCAGGCAGCCGCAAAGAAGAATGAATCTAGCAATGAAGGATATTGTCAAGGTAGAATTGCAAAAGCTCTTGTCAATCGGATTCATATATCCAATTTTTGATAGTGAGTGGGTGTCACCACTTGTGGTGGTCCCCAAGAAGAATGGGAAGTGGCAGATTTGCATAGACTACAGGGCATTGAATAAAGTGACCAAAAAGGACCACTTCCCACTCCTGTTCATTGATCAGGTCTTGGATACACTCTCGGGGTGGAAGTACTTCTCCTTCCTGGATGGATTCAGTGGGTACAACCAGATCCAGATAGGAGAAGAAGACCAAGATAAAATGATGTTCACCTACCCTTGGGGGACGTTTGCTTATCGGGTGTTGCCTTTCGGGTTATGCAACGCACCTGCCACCTTTCAAAGGGCGGTGTTGAGCATATTTTTAGACATGATAGGAGATGCGGTTGAAGTATACATGGATGACTTCATCGTTTATGGAGAAACCTTTGATGAAGCAATGAAGAATTTGGAAAGAGTGCTCGAAATAAGTGAGGAAAATCATTTGTCCCTTAGTAATGAAAAATGCTTTATAATGATGCAAGAGGGCATCGTACTGGGACACCATCTCTCCATGAAAGGAATAAAAGTTGACAAAAGAAAAATAGAGGTCATCAAGGACCTACCCAGCCCTACAACACAATGAGAGGTGAGAAGTTTCCTTGGATCTATTGGGTACTACCGATGATTTATCATCGACTTTAGCAAAATTGCAAAACCACTGCACACTTTATTGTCTAAGGACGTGGAGTTCAACTGGATGGAAGACTACGAAAGAGCATTTCAGTCGCTCAAGGAAAAGCTGATATCTGCACCTATTCTGAGGGGACCAAATTGGGCTATACCCTTCCACATCTATTGTGATGCCTCCAACAATGCGATTGGAGCAGTCCTCGGATAGAAGGATGGTGAGGAATTTTATGCCATCTACTACGTCAGCAAAAATTTGGTAGGGGCTGAGCTCAACTATACAGTGATGGAGAAGGAATTCCTTGTGGTTGTGCATGCCATAAAAAAATTCTGCCATTATATTATCGGATACAAGGTGTTCATCCACATGGACCATGCAACCATCAGGTATTTAATGAGTAAACCAGCTATTGGTGGAAGAGTTATAATATGGCTTCTACTACTACAGGAGTTCGACATAATGATAGTTGACAAGCCGGGCAAGGACAACGTTGTAGTAGAATTTCTATCCAGATTGACACCAGCAGACCATGCGACAGTGGAAGACCAATTTTTGGATGAACATTTGTTCACCATCAGTGAGCAAACGCCATGGTATGTAGACATAGCCAATTACTTAGCCACCGAAAGAACCTCGCCCGCTCTCTCCTTACGAGAAAAGTAGGTGGTAGTAGAAAAGAGTGCCACCTTTCTATGGGTTGATGACCTCCTATTTAAAAAAGGATAGGATCAGATTATAAGGAGGTGTGTAGCAGAGTAGGAATTCTCAGAAATACTCAAAGCTTGCCATGATGAACCATGCGGGGGACACTTTGTAGGGAGATGGACCACCTATAAAATCCTATAGGCTGGGTATTTTTGGCCCACTCTATTCAAAGACGCGGTCGCCTACGCCAGCAAGTGTGATGAGTGCCAAAGAATGGGCAGACCAACCCATCGGGACGAGATGCCCCTTCAACCGCAAGTGCATCTAGAGCCCTTCGATAAGTGGGGCATGGATTTTTTGGGGCCAATTAATCCACCCTCAATAGGAAGGAGATTTATTTTAGTCTGTACAGACTACGTCACCAAGTGGGTGGAGGTGCAAGCACTAAGGGATTCAAAGGAAAATATGATAGCCGATTTCTTATTTGCTCAAATTTTTACATGATTTGGGGTCCCTAGAGAAATAACAATAGACCAAGGGCCTCAATTTACCTCCAAATTGATCAAGGAATTGATGAAGCAATATCATATTCGGTACAACAAGACTACGCCCTACCACCCATAGGAAAATGGGCAAGTGGAGGTGACAAACAGAGAGATAGAGAATATCCTGACAAAAATTGTGCAGCAACATAGAAAATATTGGGCTACATGGATTTCGAAGGTAGTATGGGCGTACAACACTACGTGGAAGTTGACCATCGACTTTACACCCTTCCATATGGTCTATGGGAAGAATGCAATGATGCCCATTGAGTTTGAAATTAAGACACTGAGGACTACTCTAGAATTAAATTTGAGCATGGAAGAAGCTCAAAAAGAGAGGATTCAGTAGTTGAACCAGCTGGACGAATTCAGAAGGGATGCTCTACAAAGAATGGAGATCATACAAAAGCAAAGAAAAAAATGGCATGATCGACACATCAAGTTGAAGCAGTTCCAGGAGGGAGATTGGGTGCTCTTGTACGATTCTAGGTTCCAGGAAAGGAAGGGCAAATTAATGCAGAGATGGATGGGACCGTATGAAGTGGTAGAGCTCATCAAGAATGGTGTTGTGCATGTAAAGACTATTGATGGTAGCAACATTGTATTGACAGTGAATGGCCACCGACTACGGCCCTACAACACATCCAAAAATTTACTGGTAGAGTCCAGAACAGGCATGGGGGAAACCCCATCCTTGTAATCTGGACCAAACTCTCAGCAGGAAGAATGGTGGACATGATGGTGTCCACCAAAATTAGTTAGTTTAGGGTTGTTTTATTTCTTACGGTGTGTTTTGTAGGGATGACGCCTGCATGCAAGTTGCAAGCATCCTAGTAGAGGGCCTTCCAGACATGGAATGCGTCTAACTGCCTATAGTTTTCTTTTCTTTTTGTTTGCTTTTGCAGGTGGAGGACCTGTTAGCTCGAAAAATAGGTATCTGGGAAACCAGGCCTGAACCAACTCAACACCCCGACACCTATGCACGTAGCTTAGAAGCAACATCTGTCCAAGCTTGGGTGAAGGCAATAAACTCTCCTCCGAGGGAAATCACATGTCAGGCCCGGTAGGAGGTTGTTGTGGTAGTATGAGGGAAGTCTGAGAAGGCTTGATCACCCTTGCCCAGACGATCATGACATGCTACTGAGAAAAAAAAAAAAATGCCTTGCAGAAGGCCTTCCTCTTCAAAGAAGACTTCCCACTTGAGAAACAATGCCTTCCTCCTCGGAGAAGGTGCCTAACGGAGGTGGACGGTGCCCGTGGGAAGAAGGTATCAAGCTGGAGGTAAGGCGCCTTCCTTATAAAGAAGGTGCCCAATAGAAATAAGGTGCCTTCCTTATAGAGAAGGTGCCCCACGAAAATAAGGCGCCTTCCTTATAAAGAAGGTGCCCCAGAGAAGGTAGGTACCTTCCGTATAAGGAAGGCACCCAACTGAAATAAGGCACCTTCCTTATAAAGAAGGCGCCCATAGGAGACTTAAAAAAAATGTGAAAAAAAAATGATGATGACCAAAGCGCCTTCCATTCCAAGAAGGTGCATCCAATTAAAAGTGCCTTCCATGGTGGGAAGGCACCTTTCTTCAAAAGTGCCTTCCATAGCAGGAAGGCACCACTATTCAAAGAAGCGCCTTCCATAGCGGGAAGGCGCCATTCATTGAAAGTGCCTTCCACAATGGGAAGGTGCCACTATTCAAAGAAGCACCTTCCATAGTAGGAAGGCACCATTCATTTAAAGTGCCTTCCATAGTGGGAAGGTGCCATGTTTCAAAAGCACCTTCCATAGCGGGAAGGCGCCATCATTCAGAAGAAGCGCCTTCCACCTAGGGAAGGCACCATTCATTTAAAGCACCTTCCGCATCGGGAAGGCACCAAACAACACCTTCCACATACAACCCTCACATGCGCCTCGATGCGAATGATGTCAACACATGATTGGGCAACAATAGATTACCACCATCACTCCACATGATGGAAATCTACCTCGATAAAAAATTATGCAAAGTTACGGGGTGAGATCCTCATGCACGCCTCAAGATTGATGGACAGACGGTTTTTCCAAAACCAATCAGGAGCTTGTCTATGGCATAGAACCTCGAACGACACAGCAATGAAGTCTAGAGTAATCCGCACATGTGAAATACCCATCCTCCATGTCACAGGCTGACAAATCACTACCCTCCACGATGCATGAACCATCCAATCAGGTACATACATAATTTTAATTAAATTTTTATATAATATTTTATAAATTATGCAGTACCAAAAAATAGTGCCATCATAAAAATCATGCACCCTCCATGGCCGAAACATCATGCCAACATTGTGGCTCGCGAGGCGTACCTTGCAAACCCCATAATTGAATGCTAGGGTTAGGCACCTTCCTTATAAGAAGGCGCCTTCCTGAGGGCGTAAGGCAGAAATAGAAGAATAGTTAGGGAAGGCACCATGGGAGGACGATCGAAGAACCACATCGTCAAGAAAAATGAGCCGAGTGATACAGAGGGAATCAGGGGGACGGTGAGGACCCAATTCGAGGTCGAAGGATGGCTCGAATATTGTACCCTAGTCTATCAGAACTAGGATATGGAGGCAGCTAGGGAATTTGTTGCCTCCTTGAGGGGAGACGTAGCTTAGGTGCACATGGAAGGGAAATTCCAGTCACCCTAGAATACATCTCCCAGGTGATTGGCTTGCCTCTCATAGGCGAGTGCACATACAAGGGTGGCATGTTGAAACAATGCATCGATTTGCTGCTACCAGGGGAGAATGTGCAGGTAGAGAAGGAGGGGCTACCAAAAATCTGACTGCCCATGCACCTACGAAAGTTATTCGAGCAAATTGCTCACTTTTTCACATGCATCGAGAAATATTCCCACCTGCACGTTAACCATGTGCAGTTCTTAAATCACCTGGTGCATGGGAGAAGGATGAACGTGCCCTTCTACCTAGAAAATGCCCTGAAGGAGGAAGCGACTCGATACCATAGGGGTGCACCTTCCACCTTGGCCCACCATGGGTTGATATCGGTGTTGGTTCACCATGTAGAGGCACAAAGAGAAGACTCCCATGCAGAGGGAGATGGCGACCAGGAAGGAGAGGAAGTTTCTGTTGATGGGGCAGAAGAAGACGAAGAAAGCCCCATAGAAGAGATAGAAGAAATCGGGCAATTGTCATTGCCCAATTTCGTGGAAGAAGGAGGGCACTCACCCTTGCCCAAATTCATAGAGGAAGGGGTATGACTCACCAGTGGTAGAGCCAAATTACGGCAACTAGAGCCAGTTCCCGGGAGGAAGCACCTATGGCATCTCCTCCTATCATCATCATCAGAAGAAGAGGACATGGAGGCTGGTCTCGCAGCCCAAACCCTCTAGGAGTTGACCAACCGGAGCCCATAGGACGCTGGGACTTCTACGAGCATTAATCAGGAAGTTGATGCGGCCCTAGAAGAGGCCCTGGAATGGCAGACCAATTGTTGGATGGCCCAAAAAATATTGGAGGATTTCCGGGAGGAGTTGGATGAGCGAGCACGAAGAATAGCTCAGCTCGAGTAGCTGGTCCAACAACTATAGGAGGAGAATCGACAATTCTAGGCCAAGGAGATGGAGAAAAAGGATGCATCAACTCAGACCGATTGGGCAATTGAGGTCCCGATGAATTCCCCGACCTCATTAGAAAGAGTATACTCTTTAGGGGAATTCTCATTCGGATGCCCGATAGAGCAGCCCGAAAGTAGGGGAAAACTCCTCTACTTTTGAAATTAATGAAAGAGGGAGCCCAATGGAGCCCCCTATTATTGAATTGAGCGACACAGAGCCTAGTGTGGACCTGCAGCCACAGATCATGCCCGGGGTGAAGGAAGAATTCCTCAGACCCAAAGAAGGAGGGGCCGAAGGACCTACGGGGTCAGCACCAGAATGATCAAAGAAAGAAGGGATAGCTTCGAGGACATCAGAGTCAGCCTCTGACAACAAGGAAACATCCACCGAGAAGGAGGAGAAACCCCCTGTTCGAGCCATCGCAATTTCTACTAGGGCCAAAGGGCCCAGGATGACTCGAAAGAAGGCGAAGGTGACCTTCGTCAAACCGGTTGAGGATGAATGGGACATGCAACCATTTTTAGAGGCAGAAGCAGTTCAAATGACTGCTAAAATATATGGAAGCCGCAAAAGAGGTGAGGAAGTCAGCTTCCAAAGTCTAGGGAGACCCAGGTATTTGCATCAACCCGATGAATGACGATCAATTCTAGGAGATTTATGGGTCATCCCGAGGATGCCCCTCAAAAATACATAGATATTTTGAGATATGGGGGATATACGGGCCCAAGTTAGAAGTCGTTGCCATTGCAAGAGAGAGTGCAGGGCTCACCCCTGAAGCAACTCAATTACACAAGGCCCAGGTAGTTCGACTAAGGAGGGATAACTCTGATATTCCTCTTGTAGAGATCAGACCTCCAGATGCCGACTTGTGGCAAGCTATAGAAGCTGCATTTTAGGCAGTAGGGACCACACTGGCCATCCCACCTCTAGAGTTAGCCAGGGTGGGGACCTCAAATAGGCAGAGCCAATGAATCGAGCAGAGGCAGACAACCGTAGTAGTTGCCTGCCCCACCACTACAGCTCCACGTAGAAAATAGAAGACCGCACCTCCCGATGCCGATCAAAATAAGAAGCAACCCCAGGCCGTAGGTACAACTAAAAAATGGTGACGATGAAGAAAATGAAGGGCTACCTATAGTTTTGATGCCACAAGGGCGTGGCATATGTTAGGCATGGGGGGATGATGAGCCTAAAAAATGCTCATATTTTGTATGAGTTTCATCGATTATTATGCGGCAATATATTAGGAACTGTGTACTTTTATGAATGATTATGTAATTATTTAATAGAATTATGTGTGTTATCTAATTTGTGTGTTTTTGTGGAAATGTAGTTGGTTTTGATAGATTTGGATCAGTCGAGGTCTTTCGTGGACCTGGCACTCTGTTTATTTTGGGATCAAGGCATGAAGATAGGTGCCTTCCTCTTCAAGGAAGGCGCCAATAGATGGTAGGCACCTTCCTCTTCAAGGAAGGCGCCAACATAAGGCAGCGCATTTCATATAGAGAAGGCACCCAACATACTTAGGCGCCTTCCATATAAGGAAGGCGCCCTATACAAGGCAAAGTGCCTTCCGTATAGGGAAGGCACCCACATCAGTAGGCGCCTTCCGCAGGAAGAAGGCGCTCAACTTTAGTATGCACCTTTCGCATATAGAAGGCGCCCCACCAGAGCACATGAGGAAGGTGCCTTCCTCATAGAGAAGGTGCCTCTCTATTCTTTGCCCGTTGACCAGACAAGAGCAACATGGACAACATTGACTGGTGTAGTTTTAGTTCTACGTCACGTAGGATAATTTTGGGAACTGCACTAACGAATGGAAGTACCATGCAAAGCACAAATGTATCAATGAGTACGTTACAGTTAGGAACATCACCTGATTTAGTAGATGCTGATCACATTTACTAGATTGTCCTAATTTAGTCTGTGAAAGCATGAGTATACGGAAACAAAAAGGACAAGCCCAAATGCGATGCAAACAAAACAAAAGATAACGCTAAATCCTATGAATTGAAAGTGCATGAAAAGAAAGAGGCATGAACGAATCGAAACAAAATAAAAAGCCAATACGAAAGACAACCCTTTTTATTAATATGTTTCAAAACTCGGTTACAATCCGTCTCCTCCATTTTTAGGGGCTAGGAGCGTTAAATGTGTTCTTGTCACCATGGATGATATTCCTTCTTCCATGTGCCCACATGTAAAATGGGTGGACGAAATGTCACCGCTACTTCTTTGGATTTAAATTTAGTATTCCAGGGCTTCATGAAAAGCCCTGCCCTTCCAAAACCCAAGGACCCCTTTGAAAAGTTTTCTCTCTATCTTCATTATTAGCAAATAAAACAAGAAAATAACCATTTGGATAAATAGATATTTGTAACTCACCTTTAGTTTTCCAGCTTTTTGCAGCCTAGACTTTGAAAGCAGATAGACTCAAACGAAAACCCACGAACCGACAAATTAATCCTCTTTTTTCCAAATCTTCAATGCCAATCTGAATGTTACCCATGTCAAGCTTAACAATAGGAGTTCCATCAGCTGCTTTAAGACATCCCGACTCTGTTTTCCTGTGATCAATCTTAGGCATTCTTAGAGGTTTATGAGAAGCCCTAATATTGATATTAGCATTGGGCTGAGGTTGTCCACCACGAAGGGAATCCTTAAAATTCATTTTTGGGACCGAGTCTTCAAAATTATTACCCTTGATAGGGGTTTTCATAGTAGAATTATTTTGTGGGTGCACCTTAGCACTAGATTCACTTGAGATATGAGCCATTTTTTGATCAACTACTTGAAACTTATTTTGTGGTCTCTTTAATCCTTGCCCTAGACACTGTGGAAAGGTATGGTTTTCACTTTTCTTTTGTGCAACAAATTGGAAGCCGTTGTCACTCAAGTTCACAGTATGATATGTTGAAAGAAAAATTTCTAACCCATATTGTATCCCCTACAACATTTCTTGCTAAAATATTGATCATAAACCACAAAAATATTGGCCTCTAGGGCCCGAAGGCCCTAAAAACCAATCTATGAAGCTGCTTGCACTCAACCAAGATGAAACCCTCGCATAGTCGCTTGCTAAATATATCGTTCACACATAGGGATGCGCTAGGATATGTGTTTCTCCAAATGATATGAAAATTGGTGGAGACGTTATAGGGTTTTTTAGGCATCTACCCTCAAAATTTTAGCTCAATCCGAGTTCGGATGAGTGAGATATGGCCGAAACGAGTTCAGAAGTTTGGGCAGTCCTATGAAAAATGTCTAATCCTCCGAGGTCTAATTTTATAGTTAAAAAAAAAAAATCTATTCTTGAACATTATTAGCTGGCTAACTTATAAACAAAAAGCAAAATTTTTGCTATTTTGAAACAATATTTCAATCCCTTTACATGGAATTACAAGGGTATATCAAGATTTTATCTTGATGTAAGCACTTAACATCTTTTGATAATTGGTATTTAATTGTTTCAAGAATAGATTGACAAGATTTTGCAGACTAGGAGGCATGAACAACACTTGATTGAAGAATTTTTCAGATATGGAGCAGTGCTTCTTTCTTCCATTGGTAATTCATGGAGGATGTTAGTGGTGAATGGACATTGCCTTCGGGTATACCATGCACCATTAACTAAGGATGAGTTCTTGAAGGAAATTCCATTGGATGTACACATAATGGAAGATAATTTCTCTTCAATATCAAATTCAAAGTGATGATAATAAGTTTGACAAAAAGAAAAAAAAAAAGGAAAAAAAATACAATAAAATCAAAAAGAAGAATAGTCTTGTTTGTGAACTTCCTTTTTGGGTACAAGCAAGACAAGAAAAATTGAAAAAAAAAGAGGAAAAAATTTGCAGCAAAGGCATGTCCCACAAAATGGGGATACATGAGGACAAGCATCAATTTCAGCAAGAAAGAGGAAAAATGGAGTCAATACTTCATTTCAAGCAATAAGGAGGTAATTATGATGTAAGAATATTCTTACTGCTTATTTAGAAAGGAAGGTTGCATCAATGTTGCAGGTTTCAACAAAAAGAGATGGTGTTTTCATACAACAATTGACATGTTTTTGCAGAATAAGGATTGGTCTTATCCAAATAAGAGTGAGAGATGTTCTCTCTCATTGAAGAACTTGAAAAAAAAAGGATAGAAGTTGGTTGAAAACCAGAAATGGCAGCCTCTTTTGATGAAAAAAAAATGAAAAAAAGAGATGAAAAAAAAAATGAAAAAAAAATGATGAAAAAAATAATAAAAAAAATGAATAATTCAGTAGTGAAAACCTTCTTAGAGGTGCTACTGAGTTGGCTTGCATGAAAATCAAATTTTCGGCATGCATTGCCTTGTTGATATACCCATCATTGTTCCACCATTGTACAAATCTCACACTACACATGTGTTATGTTTGTTTATGTTTTCAGATAGCCTGCTAACAATCATCAAAAGCGACTTGTAAGGTGCATGACCAATTTTCAGGATAGTAAGGTATGTGTTTCTTGCATTTAATTCATAGTAAACATTTAGCATTTAGTGTATGATAGTCGGTATTTGGCATAAACTATTCATACAATAGTGACAAGTTGAAAAAGGAATATGTTCAAGATGTCAAGAAACACCCCCTTATGCCCTTAATTGCATGGAAATTCCAAAACTATGCAAAAACCTAATTTTGGGATAGACATGGCAGCAATTCTATTTCAATTTGTAGGGCAAATTTTAGAAGGAGAACTGCAAGTTTATATCTCACAATTGTCTGATAAATTGGAGGATAATCAACAAAATGCACTGAAGGTTCTATTTTAGTACTATTGGAATAAAATAGCAACATACAAAATAAAGAATAGCATCTAAAAAAAGGATGAAGAAGGGATTTTTGATGTTATGGAAGGCTTATACACTCTAGATATGGACCCACAATAGAATCTGTAGCTAAATTTTGCATAGGAGGTCATTTCTACAGTTTTTTTGAAGATCTTCGGAATGAGCAGACATCTTCAGAATGAGAAATACAATCTCTTTGAAATGAGTAGACATCTTCGAAATAAGAAATACAGTCTCTTCGAAATGAGCAAACATCTTCAAAATGAGAAATACAATCTCTTTGAAATGAGCAGACATCTTCGGAATGAGCAAGATATCTTCAAAATGAGCAGAAACTATACCAGAATTATTGAAAATGCTACAAAATAGCAAAAAGAGTAGGGTACATCAAATATTGAGGTTTATAAGGCTCTACCACAAGTAAGTACATCCCTCAAGCATTTCAAAACAATTTTTTTTTTTATTAATTTTGTTCAAAAGGTGCAAACAACAAAAATAAGCATTCAGGTTGAAATGTTGTTAAGAATAAAAAAATTCCATCAGTAGTAGTGCATCTGCCAAATACGGTTCCACAATAAGACTATTGCAAGATGAATCATATGATATTGAGCCTTTAAGAGGTACCTTGCAACACTAAAACTTGTAGAAAAATAGAAAAATAGTCATACATGTGCTTAATTGCAAAATACTTGATATAGTGCAGCAAAGAGGAATTTCTCAGTTAGCAGGTAGCAAAGGATGTTGTTCACAAGAATAAAACCTGCATATTACTATGGCCTACTAAGATGCATGAGGGCATGCATCAGTTCAAGTTGGGAGGGGATGATGAGGCCCAAAAATGCCTCATTATTGTACAATGTTTGACTACCATATGATAAGTTAATTGAAAAATAGTTGACTAAAATATACTATTGTTAAGTGTTTGCATGATTTTATGTTAGGAATACTATATCTCTGTTTTTGACTATTTTTAGCATTTTGTGATTGATTTTGCTTGATTAAGTAGCAAGTAATAACATGCATTTCAATTAACCAAATATGGTATGCTGATATCCATTAACTTCTCAATGGTTTTTGAATGTTTTCCTACCATTCAACTTGTTTCAAATCCACATTGAAGCCAAAAGTTTAGTATTGTCATAAATCTAAAAATCTGAAAAAACAGCCATATAAAAATCAGCAAGCTGTCACTTTATAGGAACACCTTGAAGTTGTCAAGCAAAGCATGAATATATGGATGAAATGCTTCATAAGTACTACATAAGACATTTGACCTATTTAGAAGCATTCCCACATGGTCTAAATAGGCAACAACAGGGTATAACAGAGCAGGGACAATTGTGCAGCATTGTTGCACTATTTCAACATTGTTACTTAGTGAATGAAGTGTATAAATTCAGTAGAAACTTGATGTACTCCTTCATGTTGATATTTGAACAATTTTTCCATGTTCTAATTTTTTTGAATTTACAAGAAATGCCAATATTTTACAACTGTGTAGCAAAACTGAAAAATGCAGTAATTTACCATGTAAATTCCAACAAGCTACCAATGAATGGCAAGGCATGGAATTCACACATGGAGAGGAATGAAGGCTATTGCAATCTGATCCTGAGGGTTAATCCACCAGATAAATTTAGCTAAAATCACTTGAAGAGCATACAGTTGTTCATTTCGAAGATCTTCAGAATGAACAGACATATTCGGAATGAGAAATGCAGTGTCTTCGGAATGAGCCACTTATCTTCGGAATGAGAACAGAAAGTGCTTTTTTACTTTTTGACTGATTTATAATGGTGGAAAAATGGAAAGAAGGTTGAGAATGTTAAGGGAAAATATCTCCCATATTATTTTGTCGTCCTTGCCGTCCAAAGCTACCATTCATGGAAAAGATCAATTTTGATCTTCTTATAGGATAAACATAGAAATAATTGTAGCATAATAGGAAGTTGTTTGCAAGATATAAATGACATATTCTGAAGTGAAAAAATATGTGTGAGATATTTCTAGACTTCTCCCATGTACTCCCACCACTGAAGATGCTTTCTAAGGGCCAATGACTACTGCTACAACACAAATTGTCCAAATTTACATTTATTTCAGATCCATAATTATTGGCAAATCACTGTAAAGTAGCACATAGGCTTATTTGAGCATGTGATATGTTGTAAATATTTATATAAATAACATAGCTCCCTCTTTGGTTGAGCGAATTAGGAATTAGAATAGAGGAGAGTTTTCAATAGCAGCAATTAGGACTATACATCAATTTTTTGTAATAGTTTTTAGCATGTTCTATCATCAATAAAAGTGCAGCTATTTTATCATTTTCTGTTCTGAGTGTTAATTAGTTAATGAGTGATTTTCAACTCCTTCTATATCAAGAAGTATGGTCCCACTTTTAGATCTAGAAGGAGGGATTTTATGGCAGGTTTTAATCTATAATTTTGCTACAGCAAAATTAATAGATTGCTTGCCAAATTTCATTTTCTTGTTTTTATTTTGTATTACGTGATTTATGTTTTCTATTATGTTTGTACAACATTTGTGTGTATGTCAACTAAAAAATTATATTAAGTATTTTTCCTTTGCTTTCTATATTTGCCTTGCTTTTCTGTTTTAACAAATTTTCATTTTCAGCATATTTCATTTTGCTGTCAATTCCTATAGCAGAAGCTTGACGACCTTTTGTGGTAGGGCATTGACAGGTGTTTTATTTCCAAGCATCACTTCCATTCTACAAGAGTAAAATAGGTTTCAATTTTACAAGTGTAATTTAGGATTTCATTTTAGCAACATTTCAATTTAGCAATTTCAATTCTGCAAAAGTAGATTAGATTTCAATTCAGTAATTTCAATTCATGCAATTGTAGTTAACTTTAATTTTCTGAAATTAGAATTATTTTTTATTTCTTACAAGTTTCCATTCTGCATATTAGGTTTAGTGTGACACCAAAAAGGCTAAACCAAATCTGTCTCACCCAATAAATGCTTGAAATCTGAATGCCTGAATTGTACTCTGCCCTAGCCTTCTATCGTAGACAGCCTTGGACACCACCCCAGAATGATAAATAATTGAGATTAAATGATGAGACTCAACGACACTCATCAAATACCAGAACCTACACCACTCATGCATCTAGATCCATCAAAATATAAATACCATGACTCAGACAGATCTTCTTCCAAATTAAGGCACTCATCAGGAAATTCTATAATTATAGGGTGAGTAGACTCTAAAGGTGCAACAACTAACTGATCAGCTATAACTTGACCTTTAATAGATTTTTGGCCAATAAATGTAAGATCAAACTCACTTAGAGAAAGAACCCACTTAGCTGTGCACCCTGACAAGTAAGGTCTACTCATCAAGTACCTTAATGGATCAGATTTAGCTATAACAAATGTTTTTTGACTAAGCATATAATGATGCAACTTTTGCATAGAAAACACAACCGCCAAACAAATTTTTTCTAATGGAGTATAGCGAGTTTCATAACTTATTAGTGTTCTACTTATATAATATGTGGCTCGTTCTTTCTTTTCATCATCAATTTGAGCCAACATAGCTCCAAGTGCAAGTTCCGAGGCAAAAATATATAAAATAAATGGATGATCTGGTCTAGGAGGAACAAGCACTGGAGGAGTAAGAAGATATTATTTAAGACTCTCAAAAGCTTCTTGAAATTCATCATCCCATTGAAATGGAATGTTTTTCTTAAGTAATTTAAGAAAAGGTCTTGTTTTATCCGCCAATTTATCAATGAAACGATGGATAGATTGTAATTTACCTTGTAAACTCCTTAACTCTGATATGTTTTTAGGTGGTGGCATATCAAGGATAGCTTTAATTTTGAGAGGATCTACTTCTATACCATGCATAGAAACAATAAACCCCAAAAAATTTCCTTATTTGACTCCAAATACACATTTTTCAGGGTTTAATCTAATTAAATATTCTCTTAATCTATCAAACACTTTTCTTAAATCATTTATATGCTCTTCCTCTTTAGTTGAACGAGCTATAATATCATCTACATAATCATGTAAAATATCATACATCATGTCATGAAATATGTATGTCATAGCTCTTTGATATGTTGCTCCTGCATTCTTTAAGCCAAAAGGCATTACTTTCCAGCAAAAGGTACCCCAAGGTGTAATAAAAGTTGTTTTAGGTTGATCTTCAGGAGCTATTCTAATTTGATTGTATCCTGAAAAACCATCCATGAGGGATAACATCCCACTCCCGATTGTAAAATCTATGGTTTGATCCATATTAGGGAGAGGGAAATCATCCTTAGGGCATGCATCATTAATGTCCCTAAAATTAGTGCAAACCCTAACTTTAGTGGCTTCTTTTTTAGCTACTGGGACAACATTTGATATCCACTCAACATAGTCAATAGCTTGGATAAAAGTTACATTCAAAAGTTTTTCTAACTCATTTTTAACTAGTAGTGCTACTTTGGGATGCATTTTCCTAAGTTTCTGCTTTACGAGTTTTGCATCAGGGCGCACTACTAGATGGTGCATTACCACAGAAGGATCTAGGCCTGGCATATCTGCATATGTCCAAGCAAAGACATCAACATATTCTGTGAGAAATGTGATATATTCTTTTTGTCTTTCTTCACTTAATTCTGCTCCAATTTTGACCATGCGAGGATTTTCCTCCATCCCAATATTAACTTGTAGAACATTTTCTATCACAATATTTGATTCTCTTTCAAATTTGGGTGGTGTCGGTGACACCCCCATTTCTTGTAATTCTTCTAAAGTTAATTTTTCTAACTCTTATTGAGGGGTAGTTGCTTCTACATGAGCTATACATGGGATAGACCCATAAAAATAGAATTTATTCTTTAAAACTTCATCAACAGAAATATCATGAAAAATATCTCCCTCCAAATATTCATCTGGTTCAACAATCATATCTGGGTATGCTATGGATAACATATTACAAGAGGATATCCATTTTCTTGATTTGAACAATTCCTTTTGTGCTAAATATTCTTCATATGTTATAAGGTGATCATCATCCTTATATGGGAATGGTTGGGTCTTTGTAGGAATGTAACCAATGCCACATCGGGCAGGCCATTCCCCAACTTCCAAAGGCTCTTGTATTCCATTTTCAAGAGGTCCTAAACCTTTACCTCTGTAACCCATATCACACATCATTTGTTTTTATTTTATGTATCCATTAGAAAAATAACAATTAGCAAAACCATTTTGATCAATTGTGATATTCACAACATTAATTTTACCATAATCATACCCTGCATAAACAAAGGCACAACTCCCAACATGATAGATACTTCCCAGTGGTCATGGTAAGCCCATCGTTCAGGGGTATGGTGGTAACTTAGCTAACACTAGGGAATCTTGAGTGGAAAATTTATTATGTTCTAAAGTTGTGAGTATCGAAGATAAGTCCGGTAATATTTCATCCATAGTAGGATATGAAGTAGAAGGACTATCTTCTTTAATTATAGATTTAGATGATGTAGTTTTTTATGGTGATGGTGTTGATGATAAAGGTGTTGATGATGATGTAAGTTTTGGTGATGAAGTTGTTGATGATGGAGGTGGACTAGGATATGTTGATGATATAGCCAGACAAAATGGAACTCCTATCGGTTCTGCCATGGCACACATATCAAATGGTCTAGGATCACCATGTATAGTAACTAGTTGATTTTTAAATTCAAACTTAACACACTGATGTAATGTAGAGGGTACCACTCGCATGGCATTGATCCAAGGTCGACCTAAAAGTATGTTATACGATGCAGGGCAATGTACAAAAAATACGGTTGTATCTAAAATCCTTGGACCGACTTGCAATGGGATCGATAACACTCCACATGTTTCTTGAGTTTCATCATTAAATGCTTTAATGATCATTTCAGTCCTTTTTAGATCTTCTTTTCGAAATCCAAATATTTGGAAAAAGTCATACGTGCATATATTTAATGATGATCCATTATCAATTAGAACTCTTTTAACACCTACATCTCCAATTAATGTTGTGATGTATAGAGGATTGTCTCTATACATGCTTTGAGGAGGAATATCCTTATCTAAGAAATCTATGTAATTTGTTCCATTTGAGCTTACAACATTAACCACAGCATCAGGTTCTATATTTTGTGGCACCATCATTTTAATTAAGGTACTCATTAATTCTTCTCTATGGATAGATGAAGTTCTCAAAAGATCCAAAAGAGAGATTCTTGTTGTGATGTTTGCTAGTTGTTCATTAATATCATATGGAGGTTTCTATTGTGAACTTGATATATTATTTCCTTTCATAGGTGGTTTTAATATAAAAGGAGTTGATTTCTCATTTTGAGTTTGAGTTTGTGGTTGAGAATTTTGAGTTTGAGCTTGTTGTCTAGTAATGGCTCCAATAGTACCTACAATATTATTGTGACCAAAGCAAAACCTAGCACTTTCTTCTTGTTGATTTGAAAGCATTTGTTGAGATGAGGGTCGAGTGGTTACTCTTCTAGGGAATGGTTCTTCTGGAACTGATAAATCTGTAATGGGAGTAACTCGATCTGATTCATACTCAGAACTATTTGAGGCAATCTCTAGTTCACTTCCTGTTTCACTTTCTGTGTCACTTTTAGTATCTTCTGAAGATGAATTTTGAAAGTATTGTATTGGTCTAGTTGTGACTACAAAAAAAGTAGGTACATAGGAGGTTTGCAAACTTTGTTGTGGTAAAAATCTACTAATGGTTCCCACATACCGAGTTGGATGAGGAACATTGTGATGATCTACTTGATTTACTACTTCTTTACCATGTTTAGGTAAGGGATGTTGAAAAATATCTAGATTTTGATTTGCATTTTGATTTGTTTGTTTTTGGGTATTATTGTTTGCAGGAAATTGTTGAACTTCCATATTACCTTTATCAATCAAGTCTTGTATCATGTGTTTCAACCTTTTACAAGAATTTGTAGAATGTCCATCTACTTGGTGAAAATTACAATGTAAATCAGCTCTAAATCTAGCTACAATTGTATCTGGTTGTCTTACCTCAGGTAACCGTATCAAGCCTTGTTCCAATAATTGAGGTAAAATCATAGTTAAGGGTTGATTTAATCTTGTAAATTCTCTTGGTGGCTTATCAGGGATTTTTAATACAAATTTCTTTACAGTTTCAGCAAGATTGATATTTGAGTTATTTTTGCTATCAATGACCCCATCACCCACTACTTGCTTATTCTTATATTGATTTTTAGGAGTCTTATCTTCATATTTCTTCTTAAATTGTCCTCTCCTAATGAGAGCATCTTCTACCCTCCTAGCTAGATCAATGGCTTGATCAAAGGAGGTTATTGTGGTAGTAGAAAGCTCATAAGATAGTTGTTCTTGCAAATTACCAATGAATATATCCAACATTTCATGATGTGGTAATGCAAAATGTAGTTTACCTAAGAGTTGTCTCCACTTAGTCAAAAATTCAGCAAAACTCTCATCTTTACCTTGTTTCAGATTGTATAAATCCTTAATGGTTACATGCCTCTCTATATAGGCACTAAATTGATGGACAAACATCTTTGTTGTTTCTTCAAAGTTCCTTAAAGAGTTTGTAGGTAGTTGATAGTACCATTCTAGAGCCATGCCTTCAAGACTTTTAGGGAATATTTTTAGCAACAACAAGTCATCATGAGAAATATCATGACATGCTATCCTAAACATGCGAAGATGCTCAATAGGATCTTTGGTTCCTTTATATATCGGGAGGATAGGCATAGGGAAATGTTTTGGATATGGTTGGGCAACCACAATAGGATCTAAGGGTTGGCTACACATCTCTCTATAACTATATGAGGGATGGTAGGGATCTATTTGATCTAGTCTTGAAGCTAATTGTTTGACTATGTCTTCTAGGCCCTGTGGTTGTCCACCAAATTGATTCTGTTGCACCATGTTGTTGTGTCTTTGATAAGTTGATGTTGTATAAGGATTTCCAACTGAAATACTATTGTGCAAAGTGTTGGTAGGAGGATTGTTATGAAGTTGTTGTGGAATTGTGTTCTATTGAATTTTTTGTTGATGATTGGTATTTTGCATTTGTTTAGCCTTTTGTTGGTTTGCCATTTGTTGGTTAAGAGCTTGAGAGAAAATAGTTGTGGATGGTTGTTTTTGTTGTTTAGGATTTTTAGGGTTGCTAGCAGCAATCTTGGATGTTTGTGCCACTGGTTTTTGAACATTTTGATTTAAAGGTATCATGTTTTGAGTAGATGGTCCTGCTTGATCATTATCTTGGTCTATTGAATTCATATATGATAATGGATTTGTATGTATCCAAAATGCAGATGCTAAGGCTAATTCCATATCACCTTCTCCTAAATTATCCATTTGTACTACTTGATTAAACTCTTCTATGTGATTTTTTATGAATTGGGTAAATTTTCTAAGAGACTCAAATTTAACATTTCCTTTTTCATCTAATGTAGGCTCATCAGGATCTTCTATTTCATCTTCATTATTATTCTCTTCACCTTGTTCTGAAGATACATAATATTCAATGAGTATTCTATCATCAATGTTTTCTTGGTCTTGTTCTTCCATATGACCAGATTCTACTTGTTTACCACTTCTTAATTTAGGCATTTTGATTTTAGGATTTTTATCTTGCAAATATATATATATATATGCTTTAAAATTTTGGGGTATATATGCTATATATATACCTAAATAATATATTATATTATGTTTTGGATTTTTGTAGTTTTTTAGATTGCAAACAATACAACAAACAAAATAAAATCTATAATATTATAGATATTATACTTTAATTTTCTTGGAAA
Organism: Wollemia nobilis; assembly: GCA_028583015.1. NCBI lineage: Eukaryota > Viridiplantae > Streptophyta > Pinopsida > Araucariales > Araucariaceae > Wollemia > Wollemia nobilis. The sequence continues at coordinate 8,327,803 of JAQPPZ010002550.1, forward strand.
AGCCTATAGATATCATTAACAGGTTCAAGTTTTGCATGGGTCATATAGTGTTCTTCTTCAAACTGGAAGTTGGCCTTTAAGAATTTTATGAAATGGGCTATAGTGATGCAATCAATTTCATAGTTTGACATATAAAAGTACAATTCATGATAGTATTCTTGATAAAGCATAGCCCTAGGAACTCTATTGAATCTTCTCTTATCATCTAAGACAACTTCTTGATTTTCCACATGTGATAAAAACTTATGTACCATTATTGCATTCTCAAGATAATCTTCAAAGGAGTAAAGACTTGGGAAAATAATAGCTCTCTTATCCGCTAGCCACCTATCACATGCTCTTTGAAGGTCAAAGTAAAAAGGTGCACTATCGAGATCCAGGATTCTAGACAAGTCAAACCTTATGATTTTCTTAAGTTCAGGTTCTTTGGCTCTTATAATTTCTAATCTTCTCCAAATCTCAGGGTATGGCACACTACCTAATGAAGAAAATTCTTGGGTTGACAATACTGTACTAACATCAATTCGGACAATTCTCCTTATGTTGTAATCTACCATCTATGAAATTCACTAAATATGTGCAAATTTGACTAATGACTTTGTTTGATCCTTGAGTTTTTGTTTTGTTTTTATGTTTTGTAATTTTTATGCTTTTTTTTGTGTTTTATAAATCAGAAATATGCCTATGTTTTTCATGTCGGGTTCACCAAAGAATGTAGGTCTAAAATTTGCACACTCCTTTCCTCCAGGCTAATGGATCCGTGCCTCGAAGGGGAATGTGGGAATGATAGGTCTACACCTCAGAGAGAGACACTTGATCGTGCCTTCTTATGGTGATTTTTTGATGAATTGGTTTAGGGTTCACCAGGAAATATTTTATGGCAGTTTCCATGCCTAGGTTTTGGAGTTTGTTTTGATGTGTTCCTTTTATCAAATCTCACATACACCTAGTTTGGCCAATATGCAACTACGCTAACCTATATGCAATTTTGATTTACATGTAGATAGCAAACAATAGAAAATAATGTCTAGATGGACAATGCAGTGCTTAAAAAGTAATTTAGAACTCTTACCTGTATCCGGAAGTCTGAAGAAGATTCTAATTTTTGATTGCAGTCCAGATCGTATGTAGTAAGGTAATATCATACGAATACGATCAGAGATCATACTTATCGATCAGAGATCGATAGATCCGATCTTGACAAAAACCTATAGTTTCATGGATAGAGTGCAGAAAACAAAAAAAAGATAATTCTAATGTTTATTTTAAGCAAAATGAGACTTAATGTCGGCTATTTGAATGTTGTAATTGAAATAAAACAACAAATAAGTGCTTTAAACTACATGCAATATGTGATTATATGCAAATCGGTGAACTCCAAGAATGCAAATGATTGAATTCTATATTCTATATGATGTAAATGATAAGTGAAAAGAAGCAGAGCTAAAACACGTAAACCAGCACTCGAAGTTACCCCCAAGTGATCTCAGAGCAAGATCATATAGTCTGAGCAAGATCATATGCCTTCGATGCAAGATCGTACCATCTAATCACCGATCGTATCCTCCGATCCTGCATAGAAAAGATAAATGCCTAGGTCTAATGCAGAAATCATAGTGATTTGAATGCAGAAACTAAGTCGATATGCTAGTAGCACCAGGAGGAATCTGAGGGGAAGGGTGTATGATTAAATAAGTTGGGCAAATCAACCAAAATAGGCTGAAAACCAACTTAGTTGCAACTCCTTCCAAGCTGGGACTGATCGGGTGAATCCGATCCCGTAATCGTCACATAGTTGCATAGATAGAGACAAAAAATATTACAACTAATTTTATCACTTTGCTAAGTTGATATTTTCTATTTTGAGCAATATCGTACGCATACGATCAGGGATCGTATCGTACGATCCGAGATTGTATCGTACGATCTCATCCAAATTACTCGATCTCGCCAAGAGGGCACAAAAATCGAGGCAACCAACTAGAGGCTCATTTTTACAAGTTGTTTGTCCTTAGTGCAAATTATAATGAGTTATTTTTAGGGTGTTACACAACCACTCATTTTTGTGTCATCAAAACCCTAACATGTTCAAGGACAGATTATAAAAGATGAGTCATTTTGATGAATCAAACCCTTAAGCTCCTTAGAAGGTCCATAAAAATTGCCCCTGGTCCTAAATTTGAATATTTTCCCTATTAATTTTTCTATCATCCTTAGCCTCTCATAATTTCCATCACATTCCCCATTTCCTCCACTACCAAACCCTCACAAACTAGATCTGGTTCTACGACCCTTTTGCCTACTCTCAAATGCCACCTATAGTTCACTAAACTCTGTTGGACGTTCTTGGAATTCTGGTGGGTATTTGTAGCCATCACAGAACACCTCCAGGTATTTTCCATAGTATATTTATAGTACCCCAACCCTCAAGTTCCTTTAAGGAATTCACGTGATTATCGATCATAGAAGCAAGAGCAAAAATCAGTTGACAAGGTAAAAATATTTGGTGCATTCTATTTACATTCTTGCATTTTTATTTTTTAGTTATATTCTACAACATATGGGTTTTTAGTGGTTTTTATATTTTAGAGGGCCTCACACTATGGAGCCCTCGTAGGTGCTTCTAATACCTTTTGTGTTGTTTGTTGTTTTCAGGTGCAAGAATCATCTTTCTAGAAGCTATTGAATCTAGGATGGTCCTGTAGGGATACACAAGCCCACCCACACTCTTGTTTGGATCAAGTATGGGTGAGAAGACACTAGCTATTATTTCAACTAGGTATTTGAAACCCTATATTTGTAATATCTATATCAATACCAAAAATCATGTTGTAACATTGGAGATTAAGGCTCCATTTATATCAATAAAATATTATCTCTTTTCATTATGCAACATATTGTGTATTGGTTTTATCTATTTTCTTTGGTGTTGTTCATTTTTGGTTTACACTACTCACTAAACTATAGTGAGTAGCACTTCTTCTGTACACACACACTCACACACCCACTTCTATTCATTATGGGTCCTATATATAAGAAGACAAGTTACTTGATCCTTACTCTTCCTAACTACCTTTTCTATGACTCATGTACAAGTGGACTCCTTGCACATTTACATCAATGCACATTAACACTTGTGCATTTATTACTTCTTCCTAAAATATTCTAATATAAAATCCTAATCTAATAATGTACCCAAGGTGGTACATTGACATGTGCCTAAATAATGTAATATACTCTAACACCCCCATGTGTTACATTATTTGGGTATTGAATACTTTAGTCTTCAATATGGATCTTTCCCTTTTGAATAGTCTTCAGTTTGATTAGGTTCTTCTTCTTCTACTTTAGTCTTCATATTATATCTTCTTGTATTTTTCAATCCACTATTTGTTATTATCAAACGTCTTTGATGAACTAGTGATCTCATAGTTTTGCACATCACAAGTGGATCAGAATTGATCCATTTTTTCTCCTTTGATTTTTTGTATAACTTATTTCTTTGATCTTCATGAATTTCAACCTTGAACTTATCGTTAGTGTATGTTTCTAAAGTAAGATCCTAAAAGAAGCAATCTATTCTATGTAGTAATCTTTCTTCATAACTTTTATAGTACTTATATTTATAGTAGCAGAAGAAAGATAGATGATTTTTTCCATAATATTTACATGGATGGAAATTCTAGCTATTGACTTTCTCATGACCAAATTGGTTGCAATAAGTGCATAGTAAATGTATTCTAATTGCTTTATTGTCTATTTTAGTAATATCATTTTTATCTATCTCCTTGATGGGATTTTTAAACCATATGTGAATAATTGAGACTATTCATACATTTGTATATATTTTTTTATCAATATTCTTTTCTTCTTTTTTAATATGATCTTTTGTATCTTCATTACAATAGTTGTCACCAAATTCATTTTCCTATATATTTTTTAGAAGAGTCTATTTTTCCATTACTACTAGTTTTAGAAATCCTTTTAAATCCTATTGATTCTTCTTTCCAATCTGCATCTTTATCCATTGGATTATCAATCATGGTTTTAATACATATTGATACGTTTTTACTATTTTAACAAGTAAATTATTTAATGTGTTAGTATACATACTTATAGCTCCGTAGGTAAGAGTATTATTGGTCAAAAATATGGCACTGAGGGTTGGGGTGAACCAACACCAACATAAAATATTATCGTGCCAAGGTAGGGCGATCGATCTCTAGAGAAGACCAGTTCCTTATTTGGGTCCTAGCTACCTAAGCCATGAACAAGGAAAGAAAAAATAGAAGATATGAGGCCATAGCTATAACTCACAGGGAAAGCGTATGGCCACATAAAGACACATAAACCCTCAACACTATCGATAATGGACACAAGTATATTACCTAATAGACTACCCATCCAGGTTCTCACTTAGTAGTTGACATAACAGGGTTGGAAGCAAATGCCATGACTGGTATATGGATGCATGAAATCCAATATTCATAATTAGAGTGCTCCTTTCCAATCATCTTGTTGCAAAAATAAACACCCAACCTAAATTGCAAATATGAAATCCAGAAACTACCCAATGACTCCTATGAAATCCAGTTTAGCATAGTTAGATAAGAATCACTCTAGTAGCCAAAGCAAAAATAAGTATTCCCACTTAACATAAAAATAAAAAATGAGAATGGAAGCCAAACAATAATTTTTTTTATATTCATATAGCAATGTCAAGTATTACATGCAAATTGTAATGGCCAAAGATCCACGCTTGGGAATGACCAACATTCCACTATTTATAGATAAATTACAATAAATTCAAAAATTAAACATTAATAGCATTAGGTAAGAATATGGTGTTGATGTGATATGGTGGTTCAATCGGTACTCTACTCCTTGATATGGTGGTGATCTTATAGAAGGATTAGATGCTACTAGGTTGATCTAAGCCCTTGTTACTACTATCATTTCTACACAAATCATTAATTCGTATTTACTCTACCCCTTCGGTTAGTCGATGATCTTCTGGCTTGGTAGTGAATGACTCAAATTGATTATCTTAAATGTAGTTTATTTTAAATCAATCACCTCTATGTATGCACGATTGGTATTGGGTAGTTACAACAATAATTATCTCCCATTTGAATTTTTAGATGATGATGGAATTTTAGATGTCTAGCGATATATTACTTGTCTTTTTTTCCACCCATGGAGACATCATGAAAGAGGGTAGTTATTTGTTAAAAGTTCCACCCATTTCATAATCCAAAGTCTCACCCAACCATGGGTGGGGGTCTCCATATTTCTTGTGGGTGGTGTTTAACAATATCATTGTCCATGCTGGTCAGCTGAAATATCCACCCGACAAGGAGGTAGGTCTTTTGAATAGTGCCACTAAAATTCAGGGCCTAAATATCTACCCCACTTTTTTTTTCACCCTACTTTCTATGGTCTGTCTGCCTACTGTTTATAGCCATCCATTAGTTATTTGCAACCTCGATATTCTACCCGACCACTAATATTTCAAAACTTGACAAATATTTGAAGATCATAATCTCAAAAGAGAAAGAGTGGTGAAGGGTTTAAAATTTCACCCACACTTCCTAGTGACTTACAGGGGTTTTACAACTTGTGGAATAGAAGAACCCAAAAAATCTAGGAAATATAATAGCATAAATAGAGAAATGAAAAAGAAGATGATAAAACAAAGAGGAAAGGGAGATGCTCATATGAAAATGACTCATAGAGGTAGCACGACATGAGGAGAGGTTAGAAGAAGCAATACACTTAACATGGCAAAATGATAAGAGGAAGAAAGGGGAAAAAGAGATAGAAATAAGAGAAAATAGGGGTGACAAGGAAAATAAATCCAAAAAGCAGCAAGAATAAGAGAACACGGGAAACATTAGGAGCACAATGAGGAAGGGTAGTGACCTAAAGAGTTATAGACAACAATGACAAGAGGAATATGAAAGAATGGGGAGGGCATAGAAAGAGGAAGATGCAAAGGTAAAAGCAATATGAGGCCTATCATGTGAAATTGATAGGGTGTAGACCATTCTCCATGAGGCACTCTCATGGATTGAATCTCCTTACACATAGCCCACCAAGGACTTGAGAAATTTCAAGAGTAGATAGATTACCACTGATATTCACCTCTCTTGTCATAGGTCTTCTTTATCACACAATCCAATAAGGACCCTCTTTTACTGATTGTTATCAACCAAGAGGCCATTCTACTTCAACTAAAATTCATGGCCTATAGTTCTTGGCCACACATGAAACTAACCATAGGGTGCTATTTATAATGTGCTCATCCCACTTTGTGCTCACAACATTCTATCTAAACTAGGGTATTGAATTTGTTTTGTAAGTTCCAAGTTTTTTTTTTACATGTAACTCCCAAGGATGATATAAGAGGCCTTAGTAATTTTTGGATGCATCCATTAGGCTATGTGATCACAACAACAACAAAAAAAATAGAGGAAATAAAACTAGGAATAAAATGTGAAAACAATGGGATAATGTTATATTTCCAAGGTGGGTCTTGGGGAACCCTCTTATGCTCTCTAACGATCTCTAGTGCCCTACCTAGATGACAATTTTTTACAGGAGCATTTTCCTTATTAGTCATAAGTGGAATGATGATGCAACCATAGCAACCATTAGGCTATGGGGTCACAACAACAAAAAAAAGCAATAGGGGAAAGAAAACTAGAAATACAATGTGAAAACATAGGGAGAATGTTATATTTCCAAGGTGGGTCTTGGGGAACCCTCTTATTCTCTCTAACGATCTCTGGTGCACTACCCAGATGGCAATTTTTTATAGGAGCTTTCCTTATTAGTCACAAGTGGAATTACGATGTAACCATAGAAACCATGTTTATCACATGGTTTTTATTTACCTATTGTATAATTGCATAGAATTACAACATGCGAATGCCTGATCTGAGAATTTGATGCTTCATCCTACGGGTCTATAATGGCCATACCATATTGTATTTTATTTGATTAGTTGCTTGTACTCCACTTGGGACTGCTACATTAGCTCAAAATCATGATTAGATCACAATTATTATTATTCTATGTGAGCACCTTAGTACTAAGGTTATCAAAAAACAAAAGAGAAAATAATTTTACTAGATTGTTTTTCCTGAATTGAGTTGGAATGTTACATGACTAACTCCAATGTTGCTCCTTCTTAAGACTATCTTACTATGTCAGCCTCATCATCTGTTCATCCACCATAATTAGGTCTTGGTTGCTACATCCTCCAACATACTCATCTCATGAGTCTGCTTGGACCTGGGGTTGATCTATTGAGCTATCCTAGAGTACGTGGATGCCATGGTGATCCTTTTTCTGAGGTGGCCCCACTACCTAATATGGCATAAGAGTATTTTTAGAAATGCTTGTGTAGGTATTTTATGGCTACAATTTATCCACTAACACCTACTCAAATCTAATAGCCTTCTTATAAAGTTAGGGAAATCTATTTTCCCTAGATTGACACAGGAAAATAGCCAATTAGGGCTGAATACACAAATGTAGAACCTATATTCTTAGGTAGACGATAGGAGGAGTAAACAAGGTATTCTTCTCTAGCTCCTCTCAAATTGGGAATTAAAGTCCACCATATTTTCAAGAGGATTACTCTTTATAAATGTGAACTATGTTAGGAGCTGAAATTGTCCTTAGGTTCACAAAACACATCTAGAAGGGGATAGACCAAGTTCACCCATGTGGAGATGCTCCCATGCTATAAATTCTTATACCAGAGCAATTCTCTACCTTCGAGGGAGGAAACAAGGAGTCTGATAATTACATATCTATGTATGATATTGTGAAGGATGGCTAGGAAAGCCACATTTTCTAGGTGCTTCTTCATAGTTCCTCTAATGCCATCATATTTGGCAAAGCGTCTAGAGTAGCCTCTAGGATATCATGCAAATCAAGGATTTTAAGGGGTTCTACATCATTCCAAGAAGGAAAATTGGACCAAGCCATAGGCTCACTAGTTCATTAAATCCTTTGGATACTGGGACCAGTACAAAGTCATCAAATGAACATACTTTATTTGCTAGTGAGGTCAAGGTTGTTCATCAAACCTTGAGTCCTATAGGATGTTTGGATATTTCAACATAGAGAGGCAACTAATCTCGTACTTTGGATATGTCACACATCAAGAATCACCAGATGATTTTTAAGAATATATGGGAAAATTAAAGTATCACCAAGCCCTAACTTCTTGAAACATGGAAATACAATGACTTCCATAGTAGAGTCACAAAAACTATTGGTTGAAAATTAGATACTAAGGGTAGGGATGGACCAGTGCCAACATCGAGTGGTTGTTGTGCCAAGGCAAGGTGGTCGATCTACAGAGAAGGTCGATTCCATATTTGGATCTTAGCTACCTAAGATGCAAATAAGGAAAGAGAAAATAGAAGAGAAGAAAATAAAAAGGGAGGTCATAGCTAGAAATCACAGAGATGTGTTATGGTTGCATCAAGACACATACACCCTCAACACCATCGAGAACGGACATAAGAATATTACCTAATAGACTACCTATCCAGGTTCTCTCTTAGTAGTTGATACAGTAAGGTTGGAAATAAATTCCAGGACTGATAGATGAGTGCATAACATCCAAGATTTATAATTAGAGCACTCATGTCCGATTGGCTTATTGCAAAAAAAAATACCCAACACAAATTGTGAATACAAATTTCATAAACTACCTAGTGATCCCCACAAAAGCTAGTTTAGCAGAATTAGATAAGAATCATTGTAGTAGCCAAAGTAGAAATAAGTATTCACACTTAACATAAAAATACAAAATGACAATGGAATCCAAAAAAATATTTTTTTTTATTCATATAGCAATTTCAAGTATTACATACAAATTATAACAGCCAAAGAGTTGCACATGGGAATGACCAACATTTCGCTATTTATAGATAAACTACAATAAATTCAAAAAATAAACATTAGTGGCATTAGGTGGGAAGATAGTGTTGATGTGATCTAGTGGTTTAACTGGTACTCTACTCCTCAAGATGGTGGAGTATTCTATAAGGGGCTAATACTACTAGGTTGATCTGAGTCCTTTATACTACTATAATTTCTACCTAGATAATTAATTATTATCTACTCTACCCCTTCAATTAATCGATGGTATTCTAGCTTGGTAGTGAATGACTGGAATTGATTATCTTAGAGGTAGTGCATTTCAAATCAATCACCTCTATGTATGCATGATTGGTACTGGGTAGTTGCAGCAATAATTATCCCCTATTTGAATTTTCAAATGATGACAAGAATTTAGATTTCAAGTGGTAGCTTACTTGTCTTGTTTTCTGTCCATGGAGACACCATGAAAGAGGGTGGTTATTTATTCAAAGTTTCACCCAATTCGTGCTCCAAATTCCCACACAACCATGGGTGTGGGTCTGCATATTTCTTGTGGGTGGATATTAACAATATCGTCACCCATGCTGGCTAGTTGAAATATCCTCTCGATAAGGGGTAGGTCATTTGAATAGTGTTATCCAAATTCATGGTCTAAATGTCCACCCAATTTTTTTTTGCCTCACTTTCTATGCTCCATCCAAATATCATTTATAGCTACCCATTGATCATTTGCAACCTCGATCTTCCACCCAACCACTAATGTTTCAAAACTTGGTGAATCTTTGAAGAGCATCATCCCAAAAGAGAAAGAGTGGGTGAAGGATGCAAAATTTCACCCACAAGTATATGAACTTATTTGATAAAATATTCTTAGATTTAGATTTTGTAGGCTTCCTTATGTCTCCCAAGTAATTTATAATATGCTATAAGATTAGCAATAATTATTTGACCTTTTGTGTTAATCTTGTAATGTTTTAAGAATAATAATCAACCTTTAATTTTACCTTATCTCTCCTAATGAAGTATGCTCTAATAAAGTTATTATAGTTGGATTTATTTTTGTCTCCTTAGTATGATTATGAGACAAGTGTTACCAATTAATTCCAACTCTATGTGAAAGAAATAGATTTGCTTATCTATTTAATTTAATTTTCTAAATTCTAATTATCTATAGTTTGGTGTAGTGTCTTATAACTCTCTAATTTTTAATATTAGAAAATAATGATAATAGCATTTTCAAATTGATATTTAAGTTTACCAAGGTTTACAACCTTATATATCCTACATGTTTATTTACAAATATGATAATATCCTTCAATTATAATACATTTAAATGAGCTTTCTTTATATATTACTAATACTTGGTTAATGCTGGTTATTCCAATGCAATAGTAAATTTGATTATATCACCTTATAACTCCAAAATTACCTTAAATAGAGCAAGCAATATCAAATTTACCTTAGCATTGTAGTATGTAGCATTTCTTGTGACTCAATGTATCTTTGATGTCTCTACGAGGTATCTTCAGGCACTATGTATGGCTTATGACTTTACACCTCCTTGATGTATCTCTAAGTATCTTTGAGTAGCTTGTGTTGCTTGAGACTTCAACATATCTTTTGGTTGGGTGAATATGAGAATTCAATGCTCTTCAACTCTCATTCAATGCTACTCCTTTAACTACTTTGTCCTTATTATGTAAAACACCTTCACTGTAGACAATCATGTGCTCTTCCTTCAATATTCATGTTGTTCGCTATGAGCATATTTCACCTAAGTAATTAATAGGGTAATCTCACTATGTGGAGTGCCTTGAGGTGTTATATTCTCTTCTTAATACTTTGAACATGTGGTGGTTGGGTTGTAGAGGTTACACCCTACGTTTTAATGCTCAATATGTAATGACGGTATTTGCTTTCAAGATTTCAAGGATCAAGATGTTACTTCTTTTTTGTACTTATTATTTTAATGCTACAAGGTGGGAATTGTTGGAATATTTGAGTTGTCATTGATGTCAAAGGTTGCTTTGGTTGATAGCAGTTATCATTGATGTCAAAGTTTGTTATGGTAGAAATAAAATCATGATGTGTTGAAGAAAAGTATGCAAAAGACAAAGTGTGAACTTTAATATTTAAATTTTAATATTTAAATATTAGAGTGGGATATATTAAAGTAAAGGTTAAATATTTAAATCAATGATTTAAATATTTTATATGAAGTGAAAGGTTGATATTATAAGTCGACATCTTAAAAGTGCCACATGAAGAAGAGTATATATATGAGATTGAAGTGCATTGAAAAATGTTGGAGTGGATGAGAAAATTGCTAAATTTTTTGTCATTCAGGATTGTCTCCTTCATTGCCAATCATGAGTGTCGGTTGTCACTATTTATGAACTTCCTAGTTAATTTTTCGTGGGTGTCATTTTTTTCTAGTATTTCACAGCCATCTTGTATGTCATTCATTGATGTTTTGTGAGCTTTTCATTCACTGGTCATGAGTCCTTTCGTTTGCCATTTGTGGGTTTCATTGTTTTATGTTCACAAATGCTCTCCATTACTGTCTGTGGGAGTCATCATTCACTATCATAATAAGTATATTTCACTGAGTTGTGTAAAAGAGTTATGTGAAGTCATTCATTGAGTTGTGTGAAAGATTTTTGTGAGTCATTTGTTGAGTTGTGTAAAAGAGTTTTGTGAAGTCATTCATTGAGTTGTGTGAAAGAGTTTTGTGAGTCATACGTTGAGTTGTGTGGAAGAATTATATGAGTCATTCATTGAGGTCTGTGTAAGTCACCTGCTGCCATTCAAAAATAAGTTTGTGTTGTGAGGATTACTTATTTCTAGTCAAAAGAATTCTATGTGGTTATTTGTTGCCATTTGAAGAGGAGTCTTTCATTGCCATTTGGGAGAGATTTTTAGTGTCATCTATGAGGATTTTGAATTATCATTTGTGAATATATTTCATTGTTTCTATTGAGAGTCCATTGTCACCTATTGAAGAAGTTTTTCATCCCATTCCAAAATAGTTTTTGTTGGTGATCAATATTGTAATTTGTTCTTTCCATCCATGAGAATTCATTATCGCTATTTGAAAGAGTTCTATGCCAGGTGTTGATATTGCTCCACAACAGTGGAAACCATTGACGTATAAGGAGTATTCACAGCTCATGAAAAAGCAAAAGAGATATATTGAAGTTTTTAGGGTTATGAAATCATGCCAGAGAAGACTTAGAAAAGTATTGCAAAGAAGATATTACATTTACATTTTTAGAAGAGTCAGAGACAACAGTTAGGGTTGAGTTCTTCATAATTACAAATCAGATTTCATATGATAAAGCCATTAGTGGAGCACAGATTGGGAGAGTAGATTAAAATCATAGTTGCTGCTTGGAAATTATTACTACGCAAAATGTGTTGGAAGAAAAGGAAGGACAATTTGATAAATAGAGTATTGGATGATGTATTTACCTCAAGTCCAGGGCATTAAAAATTCCTCTCAAAAGGAAGTATATCCATAACGGTTGGCATTGCATTGGTAAGACTTGGAGGAGAGAGAACCAGGTTCAAGTTTCATGCATGATTTATTTTTGATGTGTGGTAGATAAAGTTTTCAAGGAAGATATTTTGTGTTTGATGTTGGCAGCCAAAAGGTACATTCTGATGATTTTTCTATTGTGGAGTAATTAAATATTGATTGAATTTATAGTGGGAGATATAAGTAGATATTGTGTATTTCAAGATTATCTTTTCATGTATTGTTTTCACAAAAGGAAAAGTGAGGGATCATGAATGTATTTTGATTTGAGATTATCATAGAGAAGCAAAAATAGAAATATAAGAGCAAGGGGTTGAGAGAAAATTGATGCATTGACTTTGAGAGAAATTTGATATTAATTTGTGTATAAGTTTTGTTCATGTTGGAAATAAATCTGCAAGTGTTATAAATCATATTTGAAAGCAAAATTTGTGTGTGATTCATGTTTGTTAAGCAAGGTAGATTTGTAAACTATGATTGATTGTGATGAAGGTACAAATCAGCAATTACCAGGTCAGTTATCAAGTGCTAGACTAGAGCTACCTTTAAAATGTAATAAATGTGAGACATGTGAAAGCGTCAGATTTAATAAAGGTGAATAACATATTGAGCATTTTTTAGTGCATATCATTCTTTATATGTTCAAGAGGTTAAAAGAATTTTGGGTAGAATATGTTTAAACTGATTATGTTAAAAAAACACATTGAATATTAGATAAAGCACTTGATGACATCATTATGCAAGATTTAGAAATAGATAAACATTATTTGTATACAAGGTTTGGAGCATATATGTGTAGTTATTTTGAAGTAGATTTGAGAAGAGTTGAGAGCAGGTTTTTATGAACAGGTTTGAACAAGCCTTGTGTATAGGTTTGAAGTATATTTGAGCAGAGTTGAGAGCAGGTTTTGATGAGAAGGCTTGAGCAGGCCTTGTGTATAGGCTTGAAGTAGAATTGAGTAGAGTTAAGAGTAGGTTTGAGAAAGCCTTGTGTATAGGCTTGAAGTATATTTGAGCAGATTTGAGAGCAGGTTTGAGAAAGCCTTGTGTGTAGGCTTGAAGCAGATTTGAGCAGAGTTAAGAGTAGGTTTTGGAGCATATTTGAGTAAACTTTGTATAGGCTTGGAGAAGTTTTGAGAAAACCTTGGGTAAAGTTTTGGAGAAGATTAAATAAGAGGGTATAGAGGTATCCTATGAATAAATATCCATGAACCAAATCCAAGGGGATTGGGGTCTCCTGTGGATAGAAATCCATGAACCAAATCCAAGGGGATTGGTGTCTCCTATGGATAGAGGTCCACAAACCAAAGCAAAGAGGATTGGTGTCTCATATGGATAGATGTACACAAACTTGACCATAGGGGATTGATATCTCCTTTGGGTTGGTGTCCATAAACATTGTAATAGGGAATTAGTTCCCAAGAAATTGTTGAGAAAATTTATAAGAAATATTTTCTCCATGGATGCCCACATTGGGTGAACCACATTAAATATATGTCTCTCATGTGTGTGATGACTTGTGTATTATTTCATTTACTGTATCTAGGCATATGATATTGTGTCACTTTATTGAAGCACTTGGATGCTTCGATGGCTCTCTTCCTTGCTAGTAGTTGGATGCTTGATTGAGGTAGTATTTCATTCCTTCACTTGGCTATTTCATATATTTTATTATTGCTATTCTATCTTGCTTTGCAATAGAAATATAATATTTGCAAGGCTTCCAATGTGGCTACAGTTTGATATTGTTCATGGATGCCTGATTTGATTATTGGAGTGGTGTTTCTACACACCTAAAAATAGTGCTTATAAACCTTGTATTGGCTCTTCTTATGCCTTTGATTCACCAATAGTAGACGTATAATACATATTATTTTAGTGTCTTGAGACACTTGATATTCTATCCTCTTTAGGAGGTATATGGTGCACCAATGTAATATTAATGATAAATTTTATTTTGCACCAAAGCTTGTTTTCTTTTCTATGTTATTTACTCCTTTGAGATGTTGGCTCCTTATTGTATGGCTTGAGGACTAATGTATATTGATCTGAAGCTTTTTCTTTGCTTCTTATATATGGTCATTGCTTGCTCTACTCTTTGAGAGTAGTGTTTTGTTATCTTTCTTATTAGACAACACTAGTATCTAATTACTTTACTTGGATAATTTAGTAACAATGAATCCAAGATAATATATAACTAGTATGCTAGAGAGATTAATATTTGCACTAATCTTAACTGAAACACTTAATGCACTTATAATAAGCTTTAAGAGAAATAAATATATTGCAACTGCAATTTGCTTATTACTCCTTAAAAATAATTTGCAATATGCACTAATGATAACTCTTAAAGAACTCTTAAATGCTTCTATAATATCTTCAACTTAATGTAGTCTTATTTTATACAAATAGAAAGAATGTGCAAGTAATAACCATTAACAAAAACTTTCTTCTACATTTTCCTTGAAGACTTTAGAATGCAACCTTCTCCTTGTTCAAGATACTAATAAGGTGCTTAATTAATCTGAGTAATGAACTAAATATAATTATTCAAGTAATGAACCCTTTGCACCTAATTTTCTTACCTTTAACGATATCTAAATATGATGTAGATCTTGATGAATATATTCACCAATTTGTTGTCTAGAATGGCAGTAAATCATAGCTATGAAACCTTCAATTTTTTGCTATATATTAAGCAAACCCCTATCTCCAAAATGTGTCTTCTTAGGTATGAAAGGAAATATCCAAATATCTTGGATTTGGTAGGATTTTTCTATTTGATTTCTTCTTCAACCTCCTTGTTGAACTTTAGCTTAAATTTAGGTCTTCTTCTCAATAATATATAAGTATTGAGGTCTTCACTAGTATTCTATGAAATTTAACAAATTTTTCAAATCCTTATCCTTTGGGCTTATTTTCAGATGGCAAAAATTGTCCCAATTCCTTCACTATCAGGAGCTTCTCCTTAGTAGTGAATTTCTCCAATGAGTTATTCTAGGAAATCCTTTAATGTCTTATTTAAACTCTACAATACGACTCTACAAGCCTTATCCTTGTTTATCCTTGAGACTTCTCCAAGGTATTCAATATTTGGTCTTCTCAATGAGACCTTTTATTTAACCTTATACTGTGGAAGTGTTGGTAATGAGATCTCTCATATCTCTAAAATTTGCTACTTCTAGAATTTGGTATAGGACCTTGCTATTCCTTCTCCAATTTTGCAATTTGCAATATTTTATGGAGATCACCAACCTCCAATATTTCATAACTAGAAGATATTTAATGGGACCTTCTATGGGTATCTTCAGCTTCTTCAAGTTGATTCGTCAATCTGTTGTTTATAGTATTTGATGGAGATCATCAATATTCTATCTTCTTTTGGACTCTTATTTAGAGTTTCTAGGATCAGCAACAAGGCTACTATGGCCTTTTCTTCTTTTGCAATGTGAAAGTCTACAATAGGACTTCCCTTAGGTTCCTAGAATTGTCTCTTTCTTTTATTTGTTGCTTCTAGTGTTGGATTAATTTTGAAGATGATATTTTTCCTAGATTTTAGTAGGAATCTTCCTAACTTTATCTGAATATCATTTTTGCTACAATAAATTATTAGTATTGTAATGGATGAAACTCTAAGTAATGAATATTCACTAGTTGATTTGTCAATCTAGTGGAATGAATGTTGATTCGTAGTCTTTACAAGTTTTTTTGCAACTTTGTGGAAATACTCTATCCAAATGCAATCTCAAATATTATTGAACTAAGATTTATTTCTCTCCTCTCAATCTCTCTTGTGGCTCTCCCTATTACTATCTTATCTACCATAGTTCATATACAACTGTTAGCTTTTGATAATGTATGCTATGTGGGAAACCAATCACAAGATGTAAAATATGTGGAAAAGTAAGATAATAGAGTTTTTCAATAAGACTGAAATATGCTATTAATGGAAAGTTATAAAAATATGACAATGCAAAGTAATGGAGGATATGAACACTCTAGAACTCTAATATATACTTCTCACTACACTATATTGATTAGAACTTCTGCTCTACACACACACATACACACACACATACACACACGCACACACTTCTATTCACTATGGGACTTATATATAATAAGATAAGTTACTTGGTCCTTACTATTCCTAACTACCTTTCTTGTGACTCATGTACAAGTGGAATCCTTGCATATTTACATTATTGCACATTAACACTTGTGCATTTATTACTTCTTCCTAAAGTAACCTAAGATAAACTCCTAATCTAACAATATACCCAAGGTGGTACATTTTTTGCATACCTAATGGGACCCAAATCTCACCTTTTTTATTGAGTGGAATTATGGTGATATTATTCCCTAATAGATCATTTCCCAATCACCTAGTGACTCTATTGAGATGTAATAATAAAAAAATAAACCCATAAACTATTTAACATGCAAAGAGTTTTGGCACACCACATATGTCTCATATTTACCTAGAGGATTCAATATTTTGGTGAACAATATTAACATCAAAAGTGGAGAAAGTATGTTCACTTGGTGACTCTATTTAATCAAATAACCAAAATATTCGATGACTTTTCTAGATAAAATACTTATAATAAAATGCTAAAAGGACAAAAAATTCAAACAATATACTAACTACCATTAGTACCCCACCATAATTAGGTAGGAAAAATCTATCCTGCATGGAATAGTGAAATACCCTTGAATATCCTAGAGCTCCCTGAAATTTCTCAAGTTGCCTTGAAGACCTTACCTATTTTTTATGGCAATGGAAAAACTACCTATGGATATTGCCAAGAAGTGGTAGCTTTAGCTACAATACATAATATTTTATTTGAATATGTGATGGTTAGGCTTCTCATGTTGTTTTTTTGACGTAAGATAATGTAATGGTATCACACCTTGGAGGATAATAGTATAAGGACCTAGGTTGAACTAGCTAAGCCCTTAATAGTAGATCATGATAATCTAGGTGATCATTTTTTGTTGCTTAATCAATTATTTTTAATACAAAGGTTACCTTGGGAGCATATTGTAGATTTCAAAATCAGATTCAAAGGACTTGGAACAAGATTCACCAAGGCATTAGTCCTTTTTAGGCTCAAGCATACATATGTTATATCCATACCTTTGGTTTATATCTCAGTGTTTACACTTAAAAATAAAATGAGAAAGAATTTTCCAAATCTTCCAAACAACTATCAAGGCTAAAAACATGCTCATCTCAACTAAGAAATTACCACCTAGAGACATGATTTTTTTCAATAACACATTTCTCGTAATCAAGCCATTGAATAAGGTCATTCTCATCAAATCCTATCATGGTAAAGAGAGAATCCATTAAGGAAACATTGGAATATAGAGAAGTTCATGAAATAATAACCATTATTTGGTGCCTAACCAATGAGATAATTATCATGAACCAACATAGAACTATATCTTGTTATCCCTATCAAAATTATCCTCAATAATATTCTCCCTCAGAGAATCAAGTCATGCAAATCAGAGAGAAAAGTATAGAGTATATCCATATAGCCAAAAATAAATGAAAAAAACAACCCCTAATTCAATAAAGTATGTGAACTCAAAAGTTGATAGCCATTGTGATAAAAATGGTGGACCTTAGAATTTAGAATATTTTATGGTCATGACAAAGGAACCTGATCCTGTATTTAGATCATATTGCTATTCCTTGTTAAAATATGGTAAAAAATTTAATAAAATTAGAAATGGTAATAAATATACATAGGATAAGGATGAATAATCTAAAGAAGAAGAGTCGAGTAGAGTTTTGTGTTCACAAAGAGATGGTCTAAAAAAATAAGTTGGGTTCATGTGCAAAGCATTGATATCCATAAATATTTTTTCTACATTTTCAGAAGAAATAAGCTTACTAAAAATTGTATTTCCTATCTATGACAAGAATACAATGGAAAAATGTAGTGGAAAGCTATCAATTCCCAAATTAGAAGATAGTAGGAGTAGCATAATACAACAAAAACATTCAAATAGAAGGAGGATTGGAAGAAGATCCACTTGTTTTAGAACAAGTTAATCTAGTCAAAACAACTTTGGAAAGCTTGATAATAGATACTTTTTTCTCATTTTGATCTCAAACTAGCACATAAACAACCATCCTTTGGTATGACACAAGATAATTCTCCCTTGTGCTATTCATCGATTTGTTTGAATGGATGGGTGTTAAATAATTGATTAACAGATCATAAAGTTAAAATCACTATTATACCTAAGGTAATATGTGACACCATGAGCTTGAAGTACACTAAAATTGAGCCAATAATAGTATAAGTTAATTAAATACTATTAAAAGTAGTAGGGATAATGGAAAAAAATTCCAATGCTATTGTATAGATTGCCATTTTTTTTAGCAACTTAAGATATCATTGTAGTAGATGTACCTCCAAAATTCATAATGATTTTATCAAAATGTTTCTTGATATAGATAGTAGTACATGTGGCACAAGATCAAGCTTATATAGTTGTGCCATACACTAAGAAGTTGGTTTGAATTTTTGCTAAGAAAATAAGACTATTTCACATGAAAAATATAAATAATTCAATGCAAATCTAGTGGAAGAGTCCACGATTTAGAAAAAATTAAGGTAGTTGACTAGACATAGAATGGGCAAAGACCAATTGACAATAAAAATTTCTTCAAGAATACTAGTCTATTGATGAGGTCAAATTTTAAAAACAAGCATAATCTATTAACAAACTATGATGTTGAAGAACATGTGCTTATACTGAGAGGTGGGGTGAACAATATAAGATAAAAAAAATTGTTTTTCAATACATATGATAACATCAAAAATATTAAAGCAATAAACATTACATAGAGCATCACATACATGAGAGACACGATTTAATGTGGTTCAACAAATGTGGGCTACTCCATGGAGAAAATATTCCTTATAAGTTTTCTCAATAAATTCTCTTGGGAATCCTTCCCTATTACAATGTTTATGGACCTCTTTCCAAAGGATATTCCAATCCCCTAATCAAGTTTGTAAACCTCAATCCACAAGAGAACTCCTTCTCCTCTACTTTGGCTAATGCTCTTAGAAGACTTCTACCCCCACTACACTGGTTTGTGGATTTCTCTCCACTAAAGACCTATGCCCTCAATCAGAAGACCTCTATCCTCACTACCATGGCTAATGGATCTCTATCCACTAGATACTACTATCCTCTACTCTATCACCACCAAAACCTACTCTAATCTCTGCTCAAACTTTGTCTCAAATATATTCACTAATCTGTCTCTACTTTGGTACAAACCTATTTTTAAATTTATGCCAAAAAAATTTCTCAACTTTGTCCTCAAATATGTTCTCAAATATTTCCTCAAATATGTTCCCAAATCTATCCTTAAATCTATTCTAAAATATCTCTCCAAGCCTTAACACAAAGCTTGATAAAATCACAACTCAACTCTGCTCAATTTTTCTCAAGGTCTTAACACAAGGTTTGAACACATGAATCAACTTTGCTTTCAAGTCTTCACAAAGACTTGCCTCTAATATATCCTTAAAATTTCATAAAATATCATTAAAACAATTTCAAATCTTACAATCAAAACACAACTTAATATCTTTCAAAAACCTCTTCAATCACATAAACAAGTTTCACTCAATGGTAAGAGACACAATATGTTTCACACTCACAAATCACTCTATCAATTTCAAACTCTTTTTCCAATCAATTCAAAATAAATAATAATTTATTTCACAAATATTGAACTATCACTCCAATGCTTTCAATTAGTAATTCTCATCCAACTTTACTCAACCATCCATTCAATGAAACACACCTTCCTTACAAACCCTAACCAAGTTTTTCAATAAACTCCCAACAACTCACACTATGGAACTCAAACCTTGACTTAATATGATTTCAATTTTCACATAACAATGATATTCATGTTCTTTCACAAACCCTAATCATGCACATGAAGGCTCACTCAAATATTTCCAACAATGCTTATCAAACAATCCTTTTCACTCCAACTTTACATATCTCAACATTAAATCCAACAATATTTCACGCACAATGAAGATGTGTCCATACCATTTGTTTTGATGGAGATATGTCTTCAAAACCTATCTTAATCACAATCAAATCCTCTTTTCTAATTTCAAGATTATATAGAAAAAACCTATCTCAAAATCTCCACAAATATCCTCAAAATTAATTCACCATTATAAAATTAACAAGTCTCAAGTACATCTTATTATCTCCAAACTTCTTAAAATATCACTCAACACATAAAAATTAATTTCCTTTGTTAACTTCAAAAAATTCAATGCATAGAAGACCAAGTTCCTTTATAACACCTTATAAACTTCCAAAAATAATATTCAAAAATTAAACCCTTATTCAACCCTTATTACTCCAACCTTTAATTATTTTTTCTAAGCACAAAATAATATAAAATATCCAAATACCCTTATGAATCCCTAACTTTTACCAATGTGCTATCTAAAATATCACATGGCCTAAACATATGTGCTTCCCAACCTTGGCGTAATTTAAAACTTAAATAAAAATTTAATGCTTACCTTATACACCTTGACCCATTTTTCAAAATCAATAGCACACACCTTGGTTGTGCTTTGAACCCATGACCAGCTGCTGTCATTGTGCTCTAGTAAAATCTAGGTAGTCATTGGGCCACAAGCCCACATAAGCACTAATATAAGCACCCTCCTCCTTATTGTCTCCACAAGTTTCGATGAACAAAACCAAAAACCTCCTGCCTTCTCAAAATGATCATGCAAGGATTTGAAACCCCAACCTCTGGCCTGTGAACATTTTAACACTCTCTTGACCACAAAATGTGCTAATCAACATTATGTAATTTTTGGGTTACACCACATGCAGTTAACCAATCGTTTGCCCTCCAAATATTTAAACACGTGAAAGCCTCTTCTTCCTCACAACAAAGCAGTGCACAAATTTTAACATAAACTTTGGAATTTGAATGCATGGATAGGAAATTAAAAGATTAATTCCCCTTTAAATACACACTGTCCTTTTTTCTTCAACATCGACTCAAAGTCAACTTTAGAAATTCGAATTATGAATTTAATATTTAACCTTTAACTTTGGCACACAATATTATTTACATTAAAATTTTAACCTTTAGGTTAAAATAATTTAATTTAAATAAAATAAATTAAATCCTTTATGAGTTGCTTAAAGGGTCTTTTCAAGGATAGATTATTTTAAAAATTCCTTGAACCTCGTTTTCTTCACCTTACCAATTTTTTAATAATATTAAATATTATAATATTATTATTTTAAATTAAACCTGCTTCTCCTTCCTTTGGTATTCAACCTTTTAGGCCTTTATAGGCATATAATATTAAAAAATAAATATTATATCCTATTCCTTTTAAAACCTTCCTTGCCTTTGGAAAAACCACCTGATGATATTAATGATGACAAAACTGAAACACAATCTCTTGTTATTAATAACAACAAAACTTGCTCAAATTTCCATCAATCTTCCCCTTTGTCATTGATGGTAACCCTTTTTCTTAAACCATTCCTTTTTCATTTTTCAAAAATTGCTCCACCTGAGAAACTACTCCTCCTAACTAAATGCTCTCCCCCTAACTCAAATATCTCCCCCTTTGTCATCAATGGCAAAGGCACACCTTTGGGTATAAAGATAATACTCTTAGCTCAGCCCCCTCTCCAAATCCTATCCTTGAGTTGGTTAATTTTGGGGTGGGAGTAAAACTACTCCCAATTTTCTTTGAAGATACTCAAAAGTCTCTTTCAGAAGTGGCTTAGTGAAGATATCCACAATCTACTCCTTTGCAGTAACATATTCCAACTTGACCTGCTAATCTACCATATGTTCTATCAAAAAATGATATTTGATCAAAATGTACTTTATCCAAGAGTGCATCACTAAATTATTTGAGATATTTATAGCACTTGTATTATCATACGATATGGAAATAGTGTGATCATGCTTTATCTTGAAGTCCTCTAGAGTTTGCTTCATCCATAATACCTGTGTACAACAACCAATTGTTGCAATATACTCCACCTCTGCTATGGATAAGGATATTGATACATGTTTCTTACTTAGCCAAGAGACTAAAAATTCTCCAAGAAAGAATGCTCCTCCACTTGTGCTTTTTGTGTCATCAATGTTGTCATCCCAATTTGCATCTGTATATGCTATGAGAGTGAAATTATCACTCTTGGGGTACCAAATCCCAAAATCCATAGTCCCTTTTAAATACTCAAGAATCCTTTTTACTACTACTACATGTGTCTCCTTGGATATTGTTTGAAACTTTACCACTAGTCCCATTGCCTACATTATATCTGGTCTTGTAGCTATGACATACAGTTATATACCAATCATAGATTTGTACAATTTTTGATTTGCCTCAGGATATTCATCATATTTACTTAACTTGCATCATGTAACCATGGGGGTGCTTACTGGTTTGCAATCTTCTAACTTGAATTTCTTTATCATATCTTTTATATACTTGGTTTGTGAAAGAAATACACCTTTCTTTGATTGTGAAATATAAAGTCCAAGAAAGAAGGACAACTCACCAAGCATTGACATCTCAAATTCATTATGCATGCTCTTTGAAATTTTTTGACATATCTTATCATTATTGCCTCAAAAAATAATATCATCCATATAAACCACCACAATTAGTAAGTCATTCAATTCATTCTTGATGTATAAGTTATTGTCCACTATTCCTTCCTGAAAACCTTATTTTTGAAGGTACTTATCCTATATTGAGTACCAAGCTCTATGAGCTTGTTTTAGTCCATAAAGTGCCTTCAATCTATATACATAGTCTGGTTTATCAGTTAAGCTGAATTCATCTGGATTCTTAATATAAAACTCTTCTTCCAGAACACCATTTAGAAATGTTGATTTAACATCCATCTGGTATACTTTGAAGTTTTTGAAACTTAATAAGGCTAAGAACATTCTTATAGCTTCCAGTCATGAAATTGGAGTGAATGTCTCATCAAAATTAGTTCCCTCAAATTGTGCATAACATTTGCATACTAATATTGCTTTGTATCTGACTACCTAGCCATCATCATTTAACTTTTTTTTGAATACCATTTAGTGTTGATCACATTCTTACCTTTTGGTCATGGTACAATTTCACAAGTCTTAATTTGCTCTATTTGATCTAGTTCCTCATTCATTTCTTTAATATAAAACTCATATTCACTTGCCTCATTTAAATTTTTTGGCTCAATCTTGGATAAAAAAGAGAAATTTTATTGCTCATTTGATGCTATTACCCTTCTCCTTATCTGTCTCTCATCTATGTTCCCAATGATTATATATCTTATATGGTTTTTCTATACATACCTGGATGGAGTTTTAGGAAATTTTCTTTGTGTTTCTTCTTCTTCTTCTTCTTCTTCATTTAACTCTTGACAACTTCCATCTTCCTGATACACAATTTCTTGAACTAGTTCTTTTAATCCTATCTTCTCATCAACTATCACACTATACTTTCTATAATATTATGATTCCTTTTGTTATATAATCTATAGGCCTTGATCTTAGTGTAATAGCCAAGAAAAATTCCCTCATCACATATTGAGTCAAACTTACCCAAATTTTTCTCTTCCCATCTTATGTAACATTTGCTTCCAAAAATTCTGAAATACTTTACCATGGATGGTCTTCCTTTCCAGATTTCATATGGAGTCCTGTGATGATTTACTTTTACTTGATATCTACTAATGATATATGTTGATGTATGTACTACCTATTTCCAAAAACCATTTGAAATATTATACTCATTTAACATGGCTCTGACCATATTAATTGTCTTATTTTTCCTTTCAACTACCCCATTTTATTGAGGAGTTCTTCATACTAAATATTCTATTTTGATCCCATGTTGTTCACAAAATTTGATGAATTTATTTGAGGTAAATTCTCCTCCTCTTTCTAATATTAAATTCTTAATCCTTTTACATGTTTCATTTTCTACTAATTCTTTAAAATCTTTAAACTTCTCAAGATCTTCTAATTTTTATTTCAAAAATGCTACCCAAATCATTCTAGAGTAATCATCTATGAAAATATAAAGTAACATTCAGCTTTTAAACTCTTTGTCCTTGTAGGACCACATAGGTCAGTGTGCACTAGTTTCAATGGCTTATATGACATAAATTATTTTAACTTCAAACTTATTCTAGTTTGCTTCCCATGTTGACATTGCAAGCAAATTGTGTTTTGTGGCCTCTTTAGTTTGGGTAAATCTATAAAATCCTACTTGTTTCTTATGTTCACTATGTTTTCAAAGTTCAAATGACCCATTCTTCTATGCCACAACCAACTCTCATATTCGTGAGATAGAAAACACTTTTATTTTTTAATATCACTTAGCATGTAGAGGTTGTTAGTAGTTCTATTTGCATTTGCAATAAGTTTTCTAGTTTTAGACTTTCTAATATCACACCTGCATGGATGAAAAGTAACTATGTGCCCTTGATCACAAAGTTGGATTACACTTAGTAGATTATGCCTCAATCCCTTGACATACAATGCATTCTCTATTTTTGTTTTTCTATTTTCTAAACTTAAGGTTCCTTTTACACATATTTTTTCTAATCCATTGTCACCAAATTTAACTGATCCTCCTTCAGTTTCCTTGAGTACAAGAAATTTACTTTTATCTCCTGTCATATGACTAGAACATCCACTATCAAGAAACCATCACTTTCCTTTATCTTGAACATGAAGATATGTTTGAACTAACATTGATCTAGCTTTTTCATGCACTTTTCTCTCTTACCTAATTGATGAAGTTGTATTCTTTTTGTTTGAATCAGGAAACACTATTTTGCACCATCTAGACTTGTGCCCAAAATTATTGCATTTATAAGATATGACATCACTATTCATAATAGGTGTAAAAGAATTGAAATTTCTATTAACATAATTTTTCACATAACCAGTGTAATGTGCAACTTTATGGCCATATTTGTTACATGAAAAGCAATAACCACCATGAAAGAGATTATGTAAGCTATTTGGGTGCCTGGGAAAATATGGTCAAGTGCTTATCCTTTTTTTATTCTTGTTATTCACTCTCATCCATGGATCTTCTTTGCCCTATTCTTTCTTGATGTATTTTCCTTCTAGAGTATTAGTATGAGTCACGAGCTTATATTTGTTTGATGTCGTTGTTTCTTGAGATCTTGATTCCTCTTTCTACTTCCCTAACTTTATATCTTGTCATAACTTGATATTTTCAACTTCATTCCTTAGAGAGACAATTTCTATTTCCAATATTTCATATTCTGTTTCCCTTGCTCTTAACATATCTATCATATCTTCTTCAATTTTCTTTCCTTCTTCTACCTTTATCTTGAGTTATATGAGACTCTATAGAATTTCCATGTTTTCTTCTTCATCCTCTTGAATTTGATCCTTCAAACATGAGTTCTTATTTCTAACCTTTTCCAAGTCCATGAGAGCAGTAAATAATTCCTCTTTTATTTCAATTATGATATCTTCTTCATTCATTGAAGTCATGTGTGTTCTTGATGGATCTTCCTCCAATATGTTAGTCTTTTCACAAAGAGACCCGCTCTGGTACCAATTGAAGAACATGTGATTATAATGATATGGAGGGTGAACAATATAAGATAAAAAAATTTACTTTTCAATATATATTATAAAATTAACAATATTACAACAATAAACATTACACAAAACATCACACACATGAGAGACATGATTTAACGTGGTTCACCCAAAATAGGCTACTCCACGGAGAAAATGTTCCTTATAATTTTTCTCAATAAATTCTATTGGGAATCCTTCCTTATTACAATGTTTATGGACCTCTATCCAAAGGATATTCCAATCCCCTAATCAAGTTCATAGATCTCAATACATAGGATAAGTCCTTCTCCTTTGCTCTGGTTGATGCTCTTAGAATACTTCTAGTCCCACTGAACGAGCTTGTGGATTTCTCTCCACTAAAGACCTATGTCCTCACTCAGAAGACCTTTTTCCTCACTACCCTAGCTAATGGATATCTATCCACTGGATACTACTATCCTCTTCTCTATCACCACCAAAATTTTCTTTGATATCTGCTCAAACTTTATCTCAAATTTGTTCACTAATCTATCTTTGCTATAGTACAAACCTTGTGAATAATAGGTCCAAAATAATTGAATAAAACATATATTGAACATTAACATTAGATTTAGAAAATTCTAAGCATTATATATTTTACAATATAAAATAATTAGCACGATTAACGCTAACAAGATGCGCTAATAGAGAAATATGCTAACAGCTAACCTAGGTAGAGAAGTATGAACTAACCACTAATCTAAAATATCTAACCTAGGATATTTTAGATACTAACCTAGGTTTACCAGTAGATATTTAGCACAGTAAATATCTCTATGGTAAGTAGTAAAAAGTAAATGTAATAATCTATGTAGTATAATGCAATATACTACCTATTTTACCTAGTGGAGTAAAAGGGTAAATATCCCAAAGAATGGAATATTACTCTAATATCCCCCCTTATTACATTATTTGGGTAATACATATACATCCTCCTATACAACAATATTTGGGTAAAGTATATAACTGTCCCAATACAGTAAAAAAAGATGTTGATCTACTGGTTCTTGCTATGTCACAGTGCTCTGGCTGCTCCTAAGCAAAAAAATGGGTCATTCCTCACTTTGTCTTTGCACCAATGAATGTCCTTATAGTAATCTCATCATCCAACCAAATTGCATGGGTAACCAACCATTGCAATCGCTAGGTGTAGTAGAATAGATCACTTCATATGAGGTTCATTCAGTTTACAATATGAGTTTGCAAAATATAAGGTAGCTAAGGTGTCGATCGTTGCCAAAAATGCACCCTTATAAGTTCCCCCTTCTTGTTGCAAAACATGTTGTAATTAATTTCTAAAAGAAGTATGACTAAGGTGTCAATCACTGCCAAAAATGCACCCTTATAAGTCTTCTTCCCTTTTTACAAAAAATTGTGAAGAAAAGAAAGTATATCCCCCCTTAATTGCAAAATATGTGCAACTTAAGAAGCTTTGTGAAGGATTTTACAAATATTGCCTCCTAGGCAATTTTACACCAAAAAATTCCCTCCTTTTGTTACAAGTACTTCAAACATTGAGAGTGTTATTTATGAAGCCTAAAAGAGGTACAATCACCCCTTATTGCAAGTACTTCAAACAAAAACTTATGCTATTTATGAAGCCTAAAAAAAGAGAGAGGAAATGGTGGTTGCCCAAGGTGACAAATGTGTTTTCCCTCTACAATATTGTCTTAGCCATGAGCACTCTGTGTGCTCTCTTTGAACCAGAATCAGAATCAAAATGAGACACTTCACTAGAAACATGGCTTCTGTGATGTGCCTTTGGCATTTTAGTTTTGCTTGTTTTGAAACCAACACTGAATGGTGTCTTGGTTGTCATTTTTACAATTTGTGCAAAACTATGCTTTCTAGGCAATTTTATCAAAAATTTCACCAAATCATCCTTCCTTATTGCAAGTACTTCAAGCATGGTTGCTATTATGAAGTCTAAAAGAAAAGGTATAATTTTGATGACTTCTACTTTTATGATTGCCTTTACAAGTTTTATTTTCCTCTTGTCAAAAATCTATGTTTTGAAGGAAGAAAGGAATTATCCCCCCTTAGTGCAAAGGATTGCAACTTTTAAGGTTCCTTATTTTCAAAAACTTGTTCTTTCTTTTGATATACCCTAAAAGAGTACCAAAATATAATTCACTCAAACAAATATTTAATGGCCCCTGCCTAAACACCCTTAAATAAGGATGATCAGTTTGAGGAGTTTAAGCCAAACAAATAAGAGTGAATTAGGGGTTTTTGGTTTAGGAGAGAATATCAAGTGAAATTGGCTTTAAATCTATGCAAGGATTTACACAAATTTGTGAAATTTTGGGGTATAGTGTGTTCTTGATTCTATGACTTATAATTGCAAAAAAAATAATGCAATAATCAAACAAGAATGCCCACAAAATTCTTATCACCTAGGTGTCGGATGCAATTGAAAATGCACCTAATTTGCCAATGAAGGTGTCGAGTAAAATTGAAAATGCACCTTTTAATTTTTGCAACAAAATATGAATGTGTGTTGTGCAAAAATTATGATATGTTATGTCTCCTTCTTGTCTTACAATTTTGCAAAAGAAGTACAATGTTGTCTTCCCCCTATATTTTGCAAAATTAACAAATTGAGCACTCCTTCCAAGACAAGTCAACACACGACCCGCATTTGAAAGGCTTCCAGACCAGTTGACACATGACTTGGTTTTGTTTTCAACACTCAAATATGGGTGGTGCATTAGGATCAAAAGTTTCATGAATCCTCATGGGACCATAGCTTCTGTCCAACCCTTTCCATGGATCAGTATAGATAATTGAGTGAGGAATTGATTTACGATATTTACGAAGCATACAAAGAAAATTTGATCTAGGAGTTTGCCTTCGTAATTCATTTCTCTTCCTTATGATTCTTTGATGACGAAGAGCTTTCCTTGCCCAATTTTTGATCTTCATGAAAAAATGTCAAGAGTTTTGTTTATGGTTTGCAACAAAAAATGTGTTTTGTTTCTTTGTCTCTATTTTCCCAATGTGTGGAAAAAAAACATAAGAAATCTATTTGTTATAGTTGCAAAAGAAAATTTGGTTTTAAAGAATTTCTAATTTAAATGCTAAAAAAAATAATTTTAGAGATGTAATTTTAAATAATTAAACATAATTTAGGCTTTAAAAGAATCAAGTTTATGATAAAAATGATTATATAAAGCTTTAATTATATAAAATCATAAAAAATAATCTAAAAAAAATTAATTTTAAGCAAGTAAAATAAAAAACTATTAAAAAATGTACCAAATATCAAACCATAATGCAATTTTTCCAAAATTGAATCGCACGGGGGTCGATCCGGTGACCTCGCGCTTGTCAAGGATGTCCTTGACCACTGCACTATTGGGGAAGCTTTGAAAGCAAGCCCTACATGTAGCTAAATAAAGTGAGGGCGGGCTGCAATTGTGTTTTCATGGGTTTTATCCCACATGCATCCCGAAAGGGATGCGAGGGTGTTTAAAACCCTCAACGTGTTGTAAAGCGCTTGATTGTCTATGGGCAATCATAGACCAATCCACGTTGCCCCCTTCTACCACTTGTCACCTACCGAATGAATGCGTCCTTGCCACGTGGTAGCTTGATGCCCAAACAAAAATTTTCCCATCGTACATGTGTCACACCTCCACCAAGTACGTTGGTACTTTGTCACCTCAAAAATTGTGTCACCTCAAAAATCATGCCACGTGTGTGTTGAGTCAGAGGCTTAGGTGTCATAGAATGTCGACCAGGTTTAGGTGTTGCCAAGTATCATGATCTAGGGTCACCAAGTGTCTGGTTTAGTCTACTCCACCGGGAGTGTGAGGGCACTCCTGCCCTCGTGGCACTCCTAGTCTAGGTAAGCCATGTGGGAGCGTGAGGGTGCTCTTGCCCTCTAAGCACTACCACTGTCTGGCTTCGCCACGTGGGAGCGTGAGGGCACTCCTACTCAAAAAACTCTTGTTGTCTTACCGTGGGGGTGCTAGTCATGTGGGCTATAGCCTTAGGAAGGCTCCTTCCCAGGCCACCATAGGGCAATCACCAGTAGGATAAACTACCCAGTCGATCGACGATGGTATCCTGAGATCATCGAGAGGTTGACCTAGACGGTGGTCCGCTTGCGAATCGGCTCCTGTGGGCTATCCTACGGGAAATTTGATTAATAAAATTCAATTAAAACTATAGGAACTTAGGAATTTAGGAGGGAGGAAAAAAAATAAAGTCACCAATTGGTGCTTCCTCCTGCAATCACCTTCGTCTTCTCCAACGGAATGAAGGCGATGCGCTTCCTCCTCCCTCCAGTTTTGTCTAGCTCCGATACCAATGTGAACAATAGGTCCAAAATAATTGAATAAAACATATATTGAACATTAACATTAGCTTTAGAAAAGTCTAAGCATTATATAGTTTACAATATAACCTAATTAGCATGATTAACGCTAACAAGATGCGCTAATAAAGAAATATGCTAACAACTAACCTAGGTAGAGAAGTATGAACTAACCACTAATCTAAAATATCTAACCTAGGATATTTTAGATACTAACCTAGGTTTACTAGTAGATATTTAGCACAGTAAATATCTCTATGGTAAGTAGTAAAAAGTAAATGTAATAATCTATGTAGTATAATGCAATATACTACCTATTTTACTTAGTGGAGTAAAAGGGTAAATATCCCAAAGAATGGAATATTACTCTAAAAAACCTTCTATCAAATCTATGCCAAACTCTATTATCAACTCTATCCTCAAATATATCCTTAAATTTATCCTCAAATCTATCCTCAAGTTTGTCCTCAAATTTGTTGTCAAATCTGTTCCCAAATTTTTCCTCAAATATGTCCTCAAATTTATTCCCAAATATGTCTCCAAGCCTTAACACAAAGCTTTATCAAATCATAAATCAACTTTGCTCATGTTTTCTCAAGGCCCTAACACAAGGTTTGAAAAATGAATCAACTCTACTTTAAAGCCTTCACAAAGACTTACCTCTAATCTATCCTTAAAATTTCACAAAAGCTCATTAAAACGGTTTTAGATCTTACAATCAAAACACTACTTAATCTCTTTCATAAAACCTCTTAAATCACATAAAAAAGTTTCATTTAGAATCTTGCTTAACAAAATAAACATATAGATAATGGTAAGAGAATCAATATGTTTCACACTCACAAATCACTCTATCAATTTCAAACTCTAATTCAAATCAATTCAGAATAAAGAATAATTTGTTTCACAAATCTTGAACTATCACTCCAATGCTTTCAATCAATAATTCTCATCCAAATTTACTCAAACATCCATTCAATGAAACACACCTTACTTACAAACCCTAACCAAGTGTTTCACTATACTCCCAATAACTCACACTATGTAACTCAAACCTTGACTTAAGAAGATTTTAGTTTTCACATAAAAATAATATTCATGTTATTTCACAAGCCCTAATCATGCACATGAAGGCTCACTCAAGTATTTCCAACAATGTTTATCAAACAATCCTTTTCACTCCAACTTTGCATATCTCAACATTCAATCCAACAATATTTCACTTACAAGGAAGATGTGCCCATACCTTTTTATTTTTATGGAGATATGTCTTCAAAACCCATATTAATCACAATCAAATCCTCTTTTCTAATTTCAAGGTTAGATAGAAACAACCTATCTCAAAATCTCCACAAATATCCTCCTCAAAATTAATTCACCATTACAAAATTAACAAGTCTCAAGTACACCTTATTATCTCCAAACTTCTTAAAATATCACTCAACACATAAAAATCAATTTCCTTTGTTAACTTCAAAACATTCAATGCATAGAAGACCAAGTTCCTTTATAACACCTTATAAACTCCCAAAAATAATATTAAAAAATTAAACCCTTATTCAACCCTTATTACTCCAACCTTTAATTATTTTTCTAAGCACAAAATAATATAAAATATCCAAATACCCTTATGACTCCCTAACTGTTACCAAGATGCTATCTAAAATATCACATGGTAGAAACGAATGCGCTTCCCAACCTTGGCGTGATTTAAAACTTAAATAAAAATTTAATGCTTACCTTATAAACTTTGGCCCATGTTGCAAAATCAATAGCACACGCCTTGGTTGTGCTTTGGACCCATGACCAACTGCCATTGCCACGCTCCAGCCAAATCTAGGTAGTCGTTGGACCATAAGCCCACACAAGCACTAACACGAGCACCCTCCTCCTTATTGTATTCACATGTTTTGACGAATGAAAAATAAAAACCTCCTACCTTCTCAAAATGATTGTGCAAGGATTTGAAACCCCAACATCTACCCTGTGAATGTATTAACATTCATTTGGCCACCAAATGTTCTAACCGATGTTATGAAACATGTGGGTTGTACCACATGCATATAACCAATCGTCTGCTCTCCAAATATTTAAACACATGAAAGCCTCTTCTTCCTCATAACAAAGCAGCACACAATTTTTAGCATAAACTTTGGGATTCGAATGCATGGATAGGAAATTAAAATATTAATTCCCCTTTAAATACACCTTGTCCTTTTTGCTTCGACGTCAGCTCAAAGTCAAATTTAGAAATTTGAATTATGAATTTAATTTTTAACCTTTAACTTTGGCGCCCAAGGTTATTTAAATTAAAATTTTAACCTTTAGGTTAAAATATTTTAATTTAAATAAATTAAATTAAATCCTTTGCGAGTTGCTTAAAGGGTCTTTTCAAGGATAGATTATTTTAATAATTCCTTGAACCTCATTTTCTTCACCTCATCATTTTTCCCAATAATATTAAATATTATAATATTATTATTTTAATTTAAACATGCTTCTCCTTCCTTGGGTCTTCAACATTTTAGGCCTTTTTAGGCATATAATATTAAAAATAAATATTATATCCTCTTATTTTTAAAACCTTCCTTACCTTTGGAAAAACCACCTTATGAAATTAATATTGATGAAATTGAAACACAATCTCTTGACATCAATGACAAAAAAACTTTCTCAAATTTCCAACAGATGCATCATGACATATGGTCATTGGTATGTTCTAAAAAGTATGGCTAAAATTTTTGAGAGGGCTATTAGGAAATTAGATCTTCATTAAAAAAATTCAACACTACATCACTAACCAAAATGCTTCATATGTATTGGAAACCTTCAATCATCAGCCAGTGATTTGGTACATAGATTGATATGCATTGAGAAGGTGATTAGTAGATCATGTAATCAACAAAAATATTCACCTTGGGCCTATTATGCTACTTTTCAAGCATGCTTGAAAATTAATATAGGCCCAAATTCAATGTAATTGTAAATTTCTAACAAGATGAGCTATGATTCCCAAGATGATTTTTAGAGAGAAAAGTGCAAACTTGACACCATTTGATCAAGTCATTGCGGATTTAGATGCAAAAGCTAGAGACTAAGCATAGCTAGCATGTAGAAATATGCCATTATTTTATGTAAATAAGTTGATAGTGTAAGACCTTTATCTAGATAGAACTCTTTAAGTGATTTGAATTATGTATTAATGTGAAGATTTAATGACATAGTCTCCTTTATCTATATATTATGGAATATTTTATTCTTTTGAAAACTTTGAATATGGTATTGTTGATGTATTTGTGGATGTAGGACCAGGTGCTCTCCTTGGTGGAACCATTTGGGAAACCACTTACAAGAGAGAGATACTTAGGGAAATGATGATGATGACTAGTTCATCAACAACTCAGGGTAACATGGATAATTACCCTTCATGTAGATGCATATCATGTTTGCTTACTTCCATATTTTTGCACCATTGGATCAGGAAGTTTCTTGCAATGAGTCTCCTTAAATTAGGTTGGTGATAACTTTGTATATATTAAATAAATCCAATTAATGAAGGATAAAACAATGGTGTGGAACATGGTGAGAGTGCATTTTATGTTTTCTATGGTATGTAAATTATTTGGGTTGGATTATACTTTAGTTTCAAGAAGTATTTGTTGTTAATATTAGATTTATGGAATTAAATCTAAGGTTGGCCTTGAATATTAATTAAGGATTAAATTCTAATGTTTAGTTTTAATTAACCACTAGCTCTTGCTTTATTAAACTTAATTTATTATCCACCTTGCTACATAAGAAGTGGTGCTTGTTTGAGAATCAAGGTGGTACTTGGGAAGAACATGTTATTAAGCATTTCTGTTGAACGCTCATGCACCAAGGCAAGTCTATTTCTCCTTGCTCCATAATATGGTGGATGGGAAGATAAATATATTGTTGTTTTGTTGGTGGATCAAAGTAAAGGAGTTGAGAATGGTTTGGATAGTGAGGTGTAGACTGGATTGAGTTTTGCATTGATCCATAGGAAAGGAGCTTTAACTAGGTGGTTTAACATTGCTTTTGAATTAAGCTTGTTGACCTATTTATTGCTTAGCATGTTTATTTTTGTGTGTGCTTTATTCTCCTTTCTTAACTTTTCATTTATCATATATTGATATGTGCATGTCTATGGTTTATTTTCCTCTACGTACTTGTTGTTTAGTGGTCTATGTTTTTGCTTAGGTATTAAATATTATTGTGAGATTTTGCTTGATTTCAAGCTTTGAATTTCTTCTTTGTATGTATCATGGAGTCTTCTTAACTAATTTTAGGTTGTTCATTGTTGTGGTTGTGTCCTTGCTTTATTTTGCTTTGTAGAAGGTGTTTCAATTTGAGAGACCTTCCAGTATTACTGTGGTCATGCACATCCATCTTCCCTTATGTAGGATGAAGTGCAAGATAGATGGATGATGTTCCCTCCTGCCTATGCTTTGCCTTGGAACAATAAGTCCCAAGGAAGGAATTAGGATTTTTAGAGTGTGTGCATCAACTTGGTTTTTGAAGGATGGTGAATATTTTATATTTTATGCTTACATGGTTGTATGTTGTTTAGATCAAGCACTAACCTTTGGTTGGTGTGTGTTCTATTTGATTTGATTGATGTTCACCACCTTATATTTTGGTTTGTGATATTTTATCCTTGCTAAAACTTACCTAAGGTTTGTTTATCTTATATGCTCAACCTTTGATTATGGTTCAATTTTAATTGTTGGCCAACACTTTTTGTAAGCTTTGGTTAATTTTTATGTTGAGCATTGATCTTTGTTAAATTTCTTGTGTGCTCGCTTTTGGCTTTATTTGTGCTTTGTTTATTGGGTTTTAAAACAAGGACTTAAATGTTGTTTTTAGTGTATCTTGGTTAGTGAAAATATTTTTTATTTGTATGCTAGAAATATACTTGTTCTTATAGTGTTGTATAAGTAAAATTACTTGAATTTATTTATACCAATTAATGAAAGATAACTATGGATGTTGGATTATTTATACTTGTGATAGTAAAGGAATAATTTAAATAGAAGTATGGAATTGTATTTGTTTAAATATGGCATGTGATAAAAAGGAAAACTATTTGCTTGATTTCTTGAGACTAGTGTTAGTTAAAGAAATTATTGTAAAGAAAGTGAGGTTCTTTTCTAGTAGCTTGTTTTTAGATATAATGCATGGTTGCTTGCATTTTACTTATGGCATGTTGTAAGTTGCATTACACAAGATAATTATTATGATACCTAAGTACTCCTCTAATATCATGGTGGTATTACATCACAAATATGCTTGTTTACTTGTAGATCGATCAAAGAACCTTGTCTATGGCTTTCTAGAGTTGAAAGTTTTGATATTGTGAAATATTTGTAATGTTTAGACATTATATATATTGATTATTTTACAAATGAAATACTATGTTGTTAAATGGAAACTTGGTATTGCACTTTATGCTATTTGATTAATCTCTAAAGATAGTTATGAATGTGTTACATTGACCTTTTATAAATGTATGATAGAGATATAAATTATCTTGCAATTGCACAAATGTTGATGGAAATCATTTGAGATTTAAGCTTTAATAAATGTTTAGTTTGGTTTATGGTTAAGAGGAACCTATTTTGTACATTTTAATTGATATGAATTATTTAATTTAATTTTATGATTAGCAATGTATGTAAGCTTTGGCAAATGATATTTATCTATCCTTGGGGTGGGTAGAATTTTACTCTAGTAAATTGTGCAACCCAATCCTGGAAGAGGTTGCATAAATACAATATCTAGGTAGACATGAGTCCTAGAAGGAGTTGTGATGATGCAATAACTAGGATCTCATGAACCTAGAAGAAATTGTGTGTATACAATAGCTAAGGAATTTGTGAGTAGTCGCACCTTGAATGAGTAGGATCTGGTGTATGGGAAAATCTATTCACAAGATAGCAGTGGTGATTCCTCGATTGTGTAGGATTAGGAGATCATGTTAGTTGTTTTTGAAGTGATAATAACCTTAGTTAGCCCATGGATTTATGGTAAATAGGCATTATGAATCTACATAAAATAAGCTAACCAAGTAGATCTAGAGTTAGGTTAGGGAATTGGCATCATCTTTTAAGTGTTATGGGCCTTTAAGGGTAATAACTATATCATTGTCATATGGTATTATATTGAGGAGGGTGTAGGAAAGGTGGGAAAACCACTTATGGTATCCTTATAAATATGTAAGTTTAGTAAGGTGAACCCCAAAAGATACGAGATTTGACATATCCTATTCACTGAGTGTCGTCTACAATGACTGGGAACTCGAATATGGTGAAGCATTGTATGCCAAAATAATTATAGATGGGGTGTTGCCCTTAAGAATCTTTTTTTTGCAAGTGCTATTCAAAAATTTGGGTTGGTAGTTTTGGGTTGTTATAGTTGGTATTAAAGCTCTAGTTGTTAGGGCTATAACCTTTCGTGAAGTGTCTTAGGGTTGAGCCTTGACTTGATGTGCCACTCTAGGTTTGACACATTGCATGAAGGCAAGAGGGATCGTAAAATTTTATTAACTAAATAATGTGTGTTAGTTCATAAAGTAGTATAAAAAAAACAAGATGTAAGTACAATTGTGGGAATTATAGCTTACCTAAAATATTTTTATGAATAGGAGATGGCACTAGTATTGATGTTAAAGTGGGTTTAATCATTCAAAAAGACACTAAAGTAAGCTTTTCAAAAGATCCTAGGGTTAAGAAGGACTTGTGATCGACTGTAATAGCTTACATTTAATTTTATCAATCCAAGGTAATCAAGGTTAGATTTAAAGAGTAGAAATCTAGTATAGATTGTATCGTGGGGATTAATTCTAAGCTTAATTCAGATCTCTTTTAGTTTTAGGTTTTGCAAAAAAATAATAATTGTAGCAAACAAAAATTAAATCGTGCAGGAATGAAAATAAAATGCAATTTATGATTTATGCAATAAATATGATTTTTACCTATTGATGAGTTGATCTAATGATGATTTTATCTATTGGTGAGGATCCTCATGCAGTTAGTTTTAATTATCTATTTTTACTTTCTGATCTATGATAATGCAATTTAATTTATTTTATATTCTAAGGTTAATTCTACGTACTAACTATTCCTAACCTATTGTAGGGGCGAGAGAATAGGGATTGATTGTAGGAGTGGGCCCTACCTCCTAGAGGATAGTGTAAGTCTTTCTCCCCTAAACTACTTTATCTCAGTAACTAAGATGCATAACTACTACTAACATTATTCTATTCTATGAATGCAGGGAAAATACAATTACAACTACATAAAAGAAATCAAGCAGTAAATAACACAAATGACACAGTTACCATATGTGAAAAGTAAAGTGTTGCTTTTATTGTTGGAAGTTCAAATGTACATGCTGACGTATTTCCTCAAAAATTGTACAAAGTCATTTCAACATTATTTCCGTATCATACAAATTTTCATTAGACCTTTTCAAAGGTCTCCCTATGTAATATATACTATGACTTGGACAATTCTAAGTAAATCAATTGACTTAGTCAAATTTCTTCTATAACTATTGGTGAAAGTTTTCTTTGGTAATAGTCTTCAACAGCTACCTTCTGTAACATACTTCAGTAACTGTCTTCTATAACCATCTTCAACTACTGTATTTTGTAATAGTCATCAACCATTGCGTTATGTAACCGTCTTTAGCCTTCTTAATCCATCATCCTTATGTCCATCTTCTCACATCCAAGATTTTTTGAAGCTTGTGCTACTACATCATATGCCCAAATATGTTCTTCAATATTTTCCTATATAATCATACACAACTTACATGTATTTTGCATGAAATACATACATTTGTCAGATTAACCATATCCATCATTTTAGCTGATAAATCACAAAAATAAATAGAAATAACCATTAAAATGTATTGCAATCATGATTTAAAGATGAAATTTAAACAATTTATCTTAACTAATACATGCTAAATAAATACTCATCATTTTCCCCCAAACTGAGAGGTATGCATGTCCTCATGCATTTGGAGAAAATGAGGTTTTAATAAAATATTACAAACATGACACATATTTCAAATATTGTATTCCAGATTTTTGCAAATTGAAATATTCATGAAACTTTACATATTTTCCAAAAATTTACAATTGCATGAAACAAGAAAATACAATTATTTTTTAGAAATAATCAAATAGGTCTATTAGATCTTGTTTCTGAAAATCATTGGTAACAACACTAAAATCACAAGAAACAAACATTTTCAGAAATAACTATAAATATAAATCAATGTATTACAACACACAGGTTCCAATTAGATTTCTGCAGTTGAAAGTAAAATATTTTAGATCTTTAAAAATCATTTCTATGACAATACAAATGTTACAAAAACTACCAAACAAATATGAAAATAATGATTTCTTAAAGGTTGTCTGTAACAGTATCATAAAAGAAATAATTTTATCAATAAATGCAGAACATCTAATTATTAGAGCATCTACAAAAAGATATGTTGTTTACAATTTTTTAGAGAACTAATTCCTACAAGAGTGAAATAACATAACAGTTCCAAGTAGGAAAAAATGAGTCCTCAAAATTATTTTATTGTGATAACCTACTAAAATTGTAAGCATAAACATTAAATACTACACAAAAAATTTCATATATAAAACACTATCTACAATATCATTCTTAGAGATATATATATGTCACAAAAAATATATCTACAGATATGAAACATTCAAACATTTTGCAAAAATAATAATATATAAATATCAAATATTAAGTTTGAAAATCATGAAAATATTTTAATAGTTTTTCAGTTTATCCAACTTGTGTCCATCGGGTAGAAATTCTTGATGATGGAGGTCGCGTTGGTGGCAATTTGTGTTCACGCTTGACCTTTTGTACCTGCACTTTAGCCTTCTACTCATCAACTAGAGTTTCAACCATAATAGTTTTGATATGCTCTACCTCAATGGAATCCTCTCCCTGCGTTGTGTCTTACGTTTTGGAAGGTGGAGGCATCTCAACTGATGCAACCATGTTGTTGATGACTGCATCAATTTTTGGAGGCATCCCGACGTTCAGGGCTAATTTTCTTGGTGTGGTTCCAGTTTTGGTGGAGGGACCCAATTCTTGAGGTTGATTTTGTTGCATCAGACTGGCA
This sequence comes from Wollemia nobilis, assembly GCA_028583015.1. NCBI lineage: Eukaryota > Viridiplantae > Streptophyta > Pinopsida > Araucariales > Araucariaceae > Wollemia > Wollemia nobilis. The sequence continues at coordinate 8,367,454 of JAQPPZ010002550.1, forward strand.
AGTGGCAGCAAACTCTCTTCTTCGAGAATCCTAGAAAAGTCAATGGTCTTGTTGATTTTTCTGAAGTTGATAGACTTCTTTTATTTCCTACCAATCATGGAACTTTTATTGGGAGAGGCATCGACAGGTGGCGGTCGGTTGATGGGGTCAGCAGGTTTCGTCACCCTATCCACTGAGATTTGTTTGATCATGTCTATCTAGAGGGTAAGAGCTCATTGGACTAGTTTTGAATGCTCTACGAAATCTTCCCAAAGTTTGTCAATTTTGATCTACAAAATAGTATTTTGTGCCCAAATATGTGACAGATATTCAGCATCTGGTTCAGGTGTGGGTAAATTGGACTCGTATCCAGACATTTCTCCTTTGTCATGAGTTTCAGGAATGGGTTTCTTACGCCAAGTTTTCTATGCATGTTGGGATGATTTAGTAGACTTGGTGTGAGTTTGATGTTTACGTTTTGGAATTTCAGGCTCCTCTTCCTGACTCTTTGATTCAGGATCCTCCTCAGATGGACTATTTTCTTGGGACTCACTATCGATGAGTTTAGAATAATCTGGTAGGTTAGACTCCTCTATGATTGTATCCCAGGAAATTTTAACTTCATTTGCTTTTTGCAAGACCAATAATTTGATAAGCCCATGATGTGCGATTAAATGAAATTTAGGATTTTCATCAAAATTTTTAGGCTTTACGTGAACAACTGTAGATTTCAAATATTGAAGCAGGAAATATGGCAAATTGATGATACAATCTTTCTATTTTGGAAACTTCAAGTTTATCAACATCCTAAGGTGATAGGCTGCACAGGTAGACATTCGTCCCTCTAGTGTGAAAAACTTAATGATTAAGACAACAACTTCTTGCCACTAAAGAGGAAGTGTAGAAGTAGCAATGCCCTTTATCCATCCCTCCTTGTCATGGATGATGGTACACTTTTCACCAAATTTTTCTACCAGTTGGGTAACACTCTTAGAAGAATTTTTGTAGTAGGGTAGTCCTACCTCAGGTAAACTTAGGAATTCATAAAAATATTAGAATTCAAGGTAATTTGGATATCCCCAATGCGAGTGACCATGGTTGTAGGGTTACATTTCATGATAAATTATTTTGCAACACCCTGGTCATGCCCTTGGAACTTCGTGAGGGCATCCCACCACCTCGCATTTTGGAATAATTATTTTACAAAATCGCTGGGGTTTTGAGTTTCAACAGATGGGGGTTCACTCCTCTTTTGGAACATGGAATGGGGCATGGTTTAGAACAAATAATAGATAGGTAGACAAAAATTTTTGTGGTTTCAAAGCTTGTTTTCAGTAGCTGAAAGACCTACAAGATTATTCCATTTACAAAAAAAAACTTTTGATATTTTGCAGAATAGAAAAAAATTTATCATTTCAAAATCATAAAATTTTGGGAATAATTTTATATTTTGCAGTGACAAAAACAATTATAATTTTAAAATCTATCTGTATCTATATATAACTATGAAAAGATATATATATTTGTATATGATAGAAATATTAGGGTATAATATATCTTTGTCTTCTATGACTATTTGCAACTAAAAATAAATTTGAAATGATTAAAATGTTACCTTACATCATTTTTTTCCAACTTTCCTATCGCCCCAAGACAAGATCTTAATAATTTGACCTTTTTCTCTTTTTGGTGTACAATTTCAAAAATTATTTAGGGTTTCGACTTTGTTTTAGTTTTGCAAAGAAATTTTCATCGTGGTTTGGAGAGCCTTCTATGGAAGGAATAGTAAATTTTAAGGTTTTATTTCTTCGTGCATGCAATTATGTATTTCGGTGAATCATAGCCCTTTGGCATATGTTAATCGATGATCCAAATCTTGGATCTGTGTCATCACTATTTAATTGTGTATTAAAACTACGTTTTGATAATCAAAATTATTTGTAAACGGTATGCGAAGATTATTTGAAACACGTTTAATCCTTCCTTTCATCATGACCTTTAATTTAGATTTAGATCAACGACTAGCATTTTCTATCCATGATAGTGTTTGTTATTGGTTGCATGAAGCCAAATGGCATTCATTATCGTTTGTGATGTTTGACAGTCTTCATGGTGCAAGATTTCCCACCACCTTGCATGGTGAGGATGGGTTCTTGGCACCAGATATTATGATATATGGTTTATACCTTCTATTGCCATGGTGGCTAAAACAAAATTTAACCCTTTTACTTTTAACGCTTGTGTGCCACATAAGCCTTTACCCTCCAACATGTCACTGGTCTTGTTGCCTAGTCATTTGTCGCACTGTTGACATTGATGCCCATGTTATCTTATTTTACATTGTATTCCACCGTGTCCTGATTGGCTGGCATCATTCATATGGTCTTCACGGTTGACACTTATGCCTTCCTTATGGACAATGTTCATGCTTCCTTATCGATGTTTTTTATTATGTGACTGCCATCGTATGCCATATTTTCATATAATTTAAAGTTTATTATTCGTTGTATATATTTTTTTCGCATCATTATTTAGATTGGTCCCAAGGTTAAGTTCATTTGTCTTAGCATCCACGTGTATCCAATAGTTGATGTTTTTCATGATTTTGTGGTTAGCCTTCGTGCTTTCACAAAGAGGTATCTCTTTTTTCGAGAGAAAAAGAAAAGTGTGTGATATGTGGTGCCATATTGGGTGTACATGTGCTGTGCTAAATTTTACCTTTGCACATTTGTGGATAAGCTTTTGGCATACTTACCAACGTAAATAATCTATAAAATTTAATTTTTAACTTTATACCTTAGTCCGTATGCCAAGGATGGTCAAAAGGGTGTTATAAATATTCGTATAATTTTTATCCCCCCAAACCTTTATAAATGATATTATAAATTTCTTTTATTTTCTGCGTTGTCACATTATGTCATGTTCTAGATTGCCACGTGTCGCTTATACTTGGGCCAATTTAAATATCGACACTTAGAAATATTTCATGGTGTGTGTTACGGATATTATCTACGAATGGTGTTTACAGAAGATGTTTATGGATTATTATAGAAGATATCTACATAAGATGTCTATAGAAAACATCTACGGAATATGTCTACAAAAACTATCTACGAAAATTGTCTATGAAAGACATCTATAGAAAACATCTACGAAAGACATCTACAGAAGTTGTCTAAAACTGTCTATGGAAGACGTCTACAAAAGTTGTTTATAGAAACTGTAGTTGTTAAGGTTAAGAAAATACTTTTACCTGATTCTTCCCCCCAAACTATATTATGAACTTTGGATGTATTACTCCCCCCCAAAACTATAATTTTGGCTATATAGCCAAAACAAAATGAAGGGTGTCTTATTTATATTATGGTGGATGATATAGTAATGAGTTTTATTTATGGGGGATTATTAAGATTATTTTTGTGATTGTGCTTCCTGAATTTCATTAAGAAGTATCCCATGTGAGAGAAAATAAATGATTATAAAGCGTGATATCAGTCATCAATATATGCAAAAATAGATCTCTATCAAAGGCTTGGGATATTTTCAATCACTTAGAAAAAGTGGAATAGATATTCTGATAGTATCTTGATGGCTTTTGCTAAAGGGTGCAAAGTTTTGGGAGATACAAGCCACATTTTTGTAGGATAAAATGAACTATAATACTTCCATAAGGATTTGCTTCTAAATTTTTGCCTACTTATGATATTCTAGAGTTGTTTCACAAAGACTCAAACATCCTAGTGACTTCGAACAAGTTCATCTATTCATTTCACAAATCGATATGATGTTAAAGTTGTCCTAATGTTTTCAAGCTTCTCAAGGACCAACTGTGTGTGCAGTGAATATTCATTTCCCATTATGAGTAAGGATTGAGTAAAACAATGGTCACTTCTACCAATAAGCTAGCTTATCTGTGAGCATCCATAGGTCTTGTCCAGACTTAGCGCTACTATGTAGGGATACCTTATTGCCAGGCAGGTTTCATTCAACCTATTGTTGTAATGAGGATCACCCCATGGTTTTCAAGACACTAAGAATTCCAGGGATTCAAGCTCTTTTACCCTTCTTTGAATTTTCTTGGGATACTTGCTCATTTTGTGAGGAGCAAGGGATTTTTATTACCTTTTTGGGGTTCTTGCTTATTTTTAGAGGAAGCAAGAAGATTCTTTTGGGATACTTGCTCGATTAGATGAGGAGCAAGGGATTTTTTTTGAAGGATGAAGGGTGAGCTTGTCCTTTTGTCAATTCATTAGTACTCTAAGCCATGCACATAGATGGATAAGCAGGGGAAACCATTCACTTTATGGCAATAGTAACTCATGAGTTAATCTCTCCAAATATCACAATGTTTTTATATGTTCTAATGTGCGTAGTCCAAGAAAAACTTGATTGACTAGGAATATCTTACAACACCAAAATATTGCTTGAATTTCAATGAAAATTTGCTCAAAACACTAGTGGTGGTTGAATAATTGAGAACACCTAGATTTCATTCAGAAAACAAGGTATTATGCAACATGTGGTAGTCATTTTCCTACAAGCTATTAAAGAAATATCCTTTTGGCTATTTTTGAAACATTGAGACTAAAAATTGATGAAAATAAGATAGAAATATTGCAGATATAGAAAATTTATAATGAAATAAAGGAAGCATAATATCTTTTTTTTATGTGAGAGAGAAGTTATTATTCAATAGTTGTTGATTGCAGTTCAGAGATACACTACAAATCAGCCTGTTGCTTAAGGTGGTGTATGAATTCTTCCTTAGATAATGGCTTCTTGTAAAGTTTAAGCCTATGCCCATTTACTAGTAGTTTTCTCGTTGAATCATCTATAGGCTTAAGTTTGACTGTACCATTCCCGAATATCTCCTCAATTTCATAGGGTCCTAGCCATCTTGTCCTCAATTTACCTTGAAAATATTGGTAACGAGAGTCAAACAACAAGGCCCAATCTCCTGATTGAAATGTACGTGGTACAATGTGTTTATCATGCCATTTCTTTCTTTGTTGCTAGGTTATTTCAGTCCTATGTAATGCTTCTAGTCTCCTTTCATCCAGAATGTTTAACTTTTCCAATCTAGCTTTCTATGCTTGGTCCAAGTTCATGTCAAGTTGTACCATTGTGCGAAGAGTTTCTATCTCAAATTCAATGGGCATGATAGCTTGTTTGCCATAGACCATTTCATAAGGTGATAATCTTGTGGTAGTTTTTCAAGTTGTATTATATGCCCATACAACTTATTTTAATATTTTAGCCCAATCACCCCTATTAACAGCTACGATTTTTGTAATGATCTTTTCAAGTTCTCTGTTTGTAACTTCTACTTATCCATTGGCTTGAGGGTGATATGGTGAGGTTTTCCTATGTTTTATTTGATAGATGTCAAAAAAATGTGCAATTAATTTGGAGAGAAATTGGGTTCCATGATCTGAAACTAACTCTCTAGGTGCTCCAAAGCATTGCATAATATTTTCATAAAGGAAATCAGCTACCAGTTCAGCTTGTGCTCGTGGTAAAGCTTTAACTTTAGCCCACTTAGTAACATAGTCTGTACACACAAGTATGTGTTTATTACCTGCACTTGGAGGGTCTATTGGTCCAAAAAATTCAATTCCCCATTTCTCGAATGGTTCAAACACTACTTGTGAAACCAAAGGCATTTCCATTGAAGGTGTAGGCTTACTGGCTCTTTGACAAGCATCACATCTATCAACAAATTTATGGATATCTTTATTCATGGTAGGCCAAAAGTAACCAGTTTGAAGTATTTTACTAACTATCCTTTGGGTGGCATAATGGCCTCCATAGGGTTCTTCATGTGTCACCCGAATGATGTCATATACATCTTCTTCTTGCACACATCTCCTAATTATTTGGTCAGGACATGTTTTAAACAAGACTCCATGAATCCACATATAAGGGATACTCTGACGTATTAATTTTCTATGCTCATGTGGTGTATAGTTTTGAGGTATTTTTCTTGTTACTAAGTAATTTACAATATCAACATACCAAGGAGTGAAAATAGAAAGAGCAAACAAATGTTCGTCTAGGAAATTATCAGGAATTAACTCATCGTCATCAAAAATTTGCATACGAGATAGGTGATCTGCAATGACATTATCTTTTCCTACCTTATCTATGATTGTAACATTAAACTCCTATAATAGAAGAAGCCATCTAACCACTCTACCTCCTACTGTCACTTTGTTCATTAAGTATTTAATGGTAGAGTGATCAGTGTGAACAAATACTTCATACCCTGTTATGTAATGTTTAAATTTATTGATAGCATGGACTACAACTAAGAATTATTTTTTAGTAATAGTGTAATTAAGCTCGGATCCATGCAAATTTTTACTCACATAATAGATAGCATAAGGTATTTTGTTCTCTATTTGTTGCAATACTGCCCCTATTGCATAACCCGAAGCATCACAATGTATATGGAATGGTAATTCCCAATTTGGTCCTCTTAGGATTGGAGCAGTAATTAATTTATCTTTTATAACTTCAAAGGCTTCTTGACATGCTTTAGTCCAATTGAATTCACTTTCTTTGGTTAAGAGCTTAAGCATGGGAGCAACAATTTTACTGAAGTCTTTAATGAATCTATGGTAGTATCCTACATGTCCTAGGAAACTTCTCACCTCTGTTTGTGTTTTTGGAGGTTGAAGGGATTGAATAGCTTGTATCTTTGTAGGATCTACTTTAACACCTTCTTCTGATATATAATGTCCTAAAACAATACCTCCTCTCATCATCATGAAACACTTTTCATGACTCAAAGAGAGGTTTTGCTCTTGGCATCTAACCAAAACTCTTTGCAAGCTCGATAAAGTTTCTTCAAAGGTATTACCATAGATTGTGAAGTCATCCATATAGACTTCTACGCATTCATTGATTAAGTCAGCAAAGATAGCCAAAATAACTCTTTGAAAAGTAGCAGGTGCATTGCATAATCCAAAAGGTAAGACTTTATAAGCATAGGTGCCTATTGGACATGTGAAGGTTGTATTTTCTTGATCTTCTTTAGCTATGGAAACTTGATTATAACCACTAAAACCATCCAAAAAGTAGAAATATTTCTTTCCAGCCAAGGTATCAAGAACTTGATCAATGAATGGCAAGGTAAAATAGTATTTCTTTTTTACTTTGTTTAATTCCCTATAATCCACACAAATCCTCCATTTACCATTATTTTTAGGGACTATCACAAGTGGTGACACCCATTGACTATCAGAAATTGGATATATAAATCCTGCCTTCAAAATTTTAATGATTTCTTCTTGAACCACATCCTTCATAGTTGGATTCAATCTTCTTTGGGGTTGTCTTACTGGATAACAACCTTCTTGGATAAATATGTGATGGGTACAAACATTTGGATGTATACCTTTCATGTCCTCGTAGTTCCATGCAAATGTTGATTGATGTTTCTTAAGCACGTCTATTAATTGTGATTCTTGTATGCTTGTGAGCTCGTCACTAATATTCAGAGTTCTTCCTAGTGTGATATCTATATGTTTGCATTTCTTAGTTATTTGCATCTATCCCCATTATCTCATGTTCAAGAATATTTAAGTGACGAAAATGGAAAATGGGCAGTTCACTGTTAAATCAGCTTACAAGCTTCTGCTTGATGACGAGGATTTTGTCCTCCAAAAGGACTTAGTTTGGATAAAAAATTTAATTCCAAAAAATGCAGTCTTTTCATGGCTAGTTATCCAAGGAAGAATTCTAACCATTTATAATATGATGCATAAAGGTATTTGTATCACTAATCATTGTTATCTATGTAGGGCTAATTGGGAGACCATTTATCACATTTTCCTTGAGTGCCCTTTTTCCTTGGCTGTCCTAAGTGGGGTTTTTTAGGCCTTTAATATTTCATGGGTTAAACTAGCCACCGTACTTGATTTATTCGTGTAGTGGCCTTGCCCATTTTCAAGCCAAAGACTTAGATACATGTGGAAAATTTGTCTCAATCACTATCTTTGGCAGGTGTGGTTAGAAAGGAACCATAGAGTCTTTAATGAGTTTATCCATGATCATCAAACTATCATTTCTAGGATCCTATCCTTTGCCAACAAGAATGTGAACCTTATTCCTTTTGATAGTTGTAAACCTCATCTACAGAAGACCATGATTTCTTAATATTTAAGCTTAACCTTGTTAGATGAGTCTGTGCCTAGGGTAGTCAAGCCCAGAGCCAATGTTAAGTTGTCTCCACCTCCTATAGGTTGGTTTAATATTAATTTTGATGGAGCAACTAAGGACAATCCTGGAAGAGCAGGCGCTGGTGGCATTGTATGAGATCATAATGGAAATATGATGATTGTGTTTTATGAATATTTGGAAACAAGGACAAACAACGAAGCTGAAGCTAGAGCTATGTGGATAGGCCTTCAAATGACTCAATACTTAGAAGGCAATTTGATCATAGAAGGAGACTCTATGCATGTTATAAATCTCCTCAATAATTGGAAAACACCTCCTTGGAGGATTAAAACAATTGTTGAAGAGGCTAGGATCCTTTTCTAGGGAAGACATGACATAAAATCCCAACATGTCTTTCGGGAAGCTAACAAAATTGTTGATAAGCTGGCCAATTTGGGTGTCGATGGTGACAGACTTTTCAAATGGGAACACGGTATCCTGAGTGAAGTAGAAGAACTTATTCAACAAGAATTCCAAGAATTATAGTCGAATTTACCAATAGGGAAGGCACTGTAAGTTTGAAGTCTAGGAGTATTCCCGTCTCTTTTTTGAATTGGACTCAATAAAAATTATCTAAGTTATCAGTATTCGTGGATGCTACTTGGAAATACCACAAAGACTAATGGGGATAGTCACATGTCAGATAACATGGCTCCTAGTTGTATTAGTAATTTGAGGTTGGTTTATAATCACAGGGAAGGAAAGAAATGACAATATAAGACTTTGAACCAAAGCCACATAGACCACCAGATAGCCATCGCCATAAATCTTGCTAGCAAGTTCACTTATCCAAGGTTGATTGGCCAAGATAGTATGTGGTACCAAGGCATGTCATATATGAAATAAAGCAATTACCAAAGAATTATTAAGAGTAAATTTCAATACAGAGCTTGTGGGATTTTTTTTCAGTACTCTGCTATGTGTGTCTACAACTTTTTCTTTCTCCATTGTCTCAAGGAAGGGATCCATGTCTGTTTATTTTTTGTAATTATGATGTGTGTATTTTCTCAGGGTATACCCAAAATGTTGTATGGGAAGTTTCTTTTTGATAACAGGCTATGTGCCTTACCGGATGTAATGGCTTTGGTGGCATGTAGATTTTACATATATAGGATCCTTAGTAAGGATATGTTCATCAACAACCCTGAGCTGATTTTTGTAAAAGGTTTTGGGTCAACCTGTAAAACTCGAAATTAATGCTATAGTATCTTATATACAAAAAAAATAATATTTAAGTGATAGTCATATGGTATCATTTGTTGAGATTGACTTGTGCTTGCCTCATTAATAGCCATAGTAGATTTAGATGAACAACCATTGTATTGACCTTGATCTTCTTTTTGATTTCCTAACAGTAATGGTAATGGTCCCTCAATTTTTGGTTGAATATGTTCACTTAGAACATTGATTGATAAGGTTTGGATATATTCAAAATAATGAGGGAAATGATACCATAGTTGCTTTGGAAAATCTTTTTATATTGTTGATTCAATGAATAGGCTAAGATCTTTAGTATTCATACCATCAGAAATAGTCATATTTCCTGATCTACAGCTAATGTAAGAATTATTTGTTGCAAGCCATGGGTGCCCTATAATTAAGGGATGTCCCCCTAACTTTTTCTTGGGTTGTAAGACTATAAAGTCTACAGGGTATTCCCATGAACTTACAGAGACTATAACATCTTCTAATTTTCCTTCTAGCTTAACAATAGACCTATCTACAAGTTGGAGTATGATAGAAGTTGATTGTAATTTATGTACCCCTAAAGATTCCACTATTTCTTTAGTCATGACATTAATAGTGGCTCCTAAATCAACCAAAATATTTTGCAAGGCTATGTCACCAATGTGTACCATGAGTATAGGTATTCCAGGATTTGTGTATTTTGGTAATGACCTACCTCTCGTTATTATCTCAGACAATTGTCCAATGACTTGAATAGTTTAGGATTCATTCTTATTTTTCCTTCCTGAATTTGTGCATATTTTTTTGATGAGCTTGGAATAGATAGGGATATCCATGATATCCTGTAATAAAGGGATCTTGATAGTAACATTTTCTAATTCCTGAAGGAATTTAAAAGCTGGATTAGATGGTTCTTTTGGTATTGCTAGTCTTTGAGGAAATGGTATCTCTACTTCCTTCCTTTGAGGAATTTGGATCTCTTGATGTTTTGTTGGAATTTTTTTGGTGAATTTTCTATTTCCTTCTCATTTTTATCCTCCTTTTCAAACAAGTCTGCAATGGGATTATCAAGCTCTATGAGAGTTACATTGTTTTCCAATACTTTTCCAGATCTTAATTGAATATGTTGACAAGGTGCCACAGATATAGAACATGTCTCACTTATTTCATAGACTTGTTGAACATTCTTGTTGTTAGGATTAGATATTGGTTGAGTTGGTAGAGGAGGTTTCTTAGGAGGATTATTATTATTAACTGGAGGTGGAAGAAGTCTATTTTGAGGCAGATTTTGAGGGGCTTGTCCCCTAAATTGGTTTTGAAAGTTCTATTGTTGTGACGGATTTTGAGACCAACCAGATCCTCCTTGATTGTATTGGCCATTAGTATTCCAATTAGGCATGTTTTGACTCAACATTCCTTGGTTCCATGGAGGTGGACTTCCATAGGTATTGGCCATAAAGTGGGCCCATGGGGGTATGTTCTAGTCTTGATTATTTGAATATGAGTTCCAATTTGCCTATTTTGGTGCATTGGACCATTGATTAGGCCTTTGTTGGTTGGAATAACTAGGGTTTGACCAATTAGGTGGTCCATTAAATGGACCATTCCATATTTGGGATACAAAATAAACATCTTCTACCTCTTCAACTTCAGGTTCCTTTATGGCAGCTTTAACAACTGAGATGTATTTGCAGTTTTTAGTCTTGTGATTCTTTTCACAAATTTGACAACAAGCAACAATATTGGAAATATTTGTAATGTTGAGAGGACATTCTCTCAGGTTGTGATTTTTCCTACATCTGTGATAGTAAATCTCTTCATTGTCTTTTTCTTTAGGTTTCCTATCCATTAGATCCAAAGATGTAGTCAAGGTACTTAACAAATCAATTTTTAATCCTTCCAACATGTTTCCAATTTCTGCCCTTGTCACTCCTCCACTTATGGATGTAAACTTATTGCTCCTAAGAGGTTTGTTTCTTGAATAGTTTTTGCAAAGATTTACAATTTCATCAAATGTCATAATATGGATATCTCCTTTTGCCATAAGGTTTAGAACCTCAAGGACATCTTCTTTCAATCCTTTTAGAAAGAGTTATTTTAAGATTTCTTCATCAAGGTCTATATTTACTCTAGACCCAACGAATTGAAATATCTCAAGGTAATCCTCCAAATATTCTTCTTCTTTTTTATTCATGCAAAATAGCTCAACTTTCTTATCCCTAACTCTACAGTAATCCTGATATCATTCAAGGAATAGCTCTTTTAATCCATTTTCTCCATCCCATCGATTACAAATACTTTCTCCTAGACCCATGAACCATATTAAAGTTGCATCTTTAAGAGTAGAGGGAAATAATCTTAGCTTTTGTTCATTGGTGGTGTAAAAGTAGGCTTGGCACACCACTTCGAATTCAAAGAGAAAAGCATCATGATCTTCGTGTGGTTTCCCATGGAAGGTGGGCAATACAAAAGCAAAGATTGACTTAGGTTCTCTTGTTGTCCCATCTGTATGTAATATTGGGAAGGCAAATATCTTTCTTTGTCCATTCCTCCTTTGTTCTCTATTCTATCTTTGTCTATCCTCCCTTTGGTTCTCTTCTACTTCTCCATGTTCACTTTGTTGATCAGCCATGACTGAATGTAGAATTTCAAGGATTGGGCTAGGTATAGGGTCGGTGAATATAGAAGAGGGATCTATGTGGTTGTCAAATTATGGTTCAAGTAATAAATATGAGTTGGGATCTTGTTCTAGGATTTCAGCTTGATTGGTTGATGTTGCAGTTTTGACTTCTTTTAGCTTATAAATTCTAGGCTTCCTGTTAAAGTCTCTTTGGAAATTTCCTTTTGATTTGCTGATCTTTATAAACCTTCCCTTAGAGTCTCTAGGTCTGCTCATGAACTTTCTAAATTCTCTGGCTTTTGCAACAATGTTTTACCTTTCTAATCTTCCTTGAATAGTCTATGAATATCGTTGATTGGATCAAGTTGTTCAGGTGTCATGTAGTGTTCCTCTTCAAATTTAAAATCGTCTATCACTAATTGAATCAATTGAACAAGAAAAGCTTGTGTTGGAATAGGGTTGGGATTTCCAAATTGTAGCTCATAGCGTAAATCTTGACACATCTCTCTAAAGTGCACAACTCTAGGTATCTTGTGATATTTCTTGCTATATTCTAGGGCTACTTCTCTCTTTTCTATGTCTGCAAGGAAGTTGTGAATGATGAGGGAGTCCTCAAAATATTGATTCCAAGGGTAAATTTTTGGATTTATTATTGCTCTTCTATCCCAAAGCCAATGCTCACAACTCCTCCCAAGATCTAGATAAGGTGAATAATAGTTCGGCCCTAGAGTTTTTGCTATGTCAATTCTTTTGATCTTCTCCAACTCGTCTGATCTCTCTTTAATAATGTCGATGTGTTCACACAGAAACTCTCACTCTTTACTTGATGTTTTATTTCCTTGCTAAAAAAGAAGGTTAACTTATTGTTGTATTAGTAATTTTCTAAGGTCTATAAGTATAAACTAATTTAGACTATTTTCCACCATCTAGCAACCTATATTTTATTCTTCTTTCTCTCTCTTTGATTTTGGTTTTTTTTGGGTTTTGATTTTGGTTTTCTATTTTAATCCTACTATTGCCAAGTTTAGATATAAGTCACAACAAATGAATTTATAACTATCCTTAACATAGTAGGAAAATGAAAAAAAATTATATAAATATATATATATATATATCTTGAGTAATCCTACTATAACTAAAACTAGGTGCGACTCACGGTCTATGAATCCATACAACCAATTTTAGTATAATAGGAAATAAAATGAAATATTGCTTGAAAAGTAAAATTTTCTAGAAATAAAATTACTGAAAGTAAAAGGTTATTTTGCTATCACTTCTTTGATTATGTAGGAACTTTTCTTTCACTATGATCGTGCCACTCAACCATACCTACTTCCTGCTTCTACAGGTCCTAGTTATTTAGGAGTGTTTCACTATGACTGTGCCACTCAATCATACCTACTTCCTATTTTCTTATAGGAGAACCCAGACCAAAACAAATGAATAGCAATCACCCAAAGCTTGGAAATTACTGGAAATGAAATTACTGAAATAAAAAGGTTAAACTATTACTACTTCTTTGATTATTTAGGGATGTTTCACTATGACTGTGTCACTCAACCATACCTACTTCCTACTCCTACAGGTCCTAAGCCAAATTTAGGAATGTTTCACTATGACTGTCTCACTCAGCCATACCTACTTCCTATTTTCTACAGGTCCTAAACCAAATTAAGCAATAATAATCACCCAAAGCTTGAAAATTTTGTAGGAAATAAAATTTTGCAAGAAATAAAATTTTGCAAGAAATAAAATTTTAACTATGAAAGCAGTAAAATGATTCCTCAAGAGAAAATAACCTAGCAACATCAAACAAAGGGGCTTGTTGGGACCATCTCATGCCACTCTGACTCATATGCATACCAAGGACTCATACGTACCTCTTTCCACATACAAGTAAGCCTCTCCTTTTTGCACTGCCAAACAAATTTTTTGATTAACCACTATGATGCTACTCTCCCCGACAACGATGCCAAAATGATCAACTATAATAGCTTACATTTAATTTTATCAATCCAGGGTAATCAAGGTTAGATTTAAAGAGTAGAAATCTAGTATAGATTGTACCATGGGGATTAATTCTAAGCTTAATTCAGATCTCTTTTAGTTTTAGGTTTTGCAAAAAAATAATAATTACAGTGAACAAAAATTAAATCATGCAAGAATGAAAATAAAATGCAATTTATGATTTATGCAATAAATATGATTTTTACCTATTGATGATTTGATATAATGATGATTTTATCTATTGGTGAGGATCCTCGTGCAATTAGTTTTAATTATCTATTTTTACTTTTTGATCTATGATAATGCAATTTAATTTATTTTATATTCTAAGGTTAATTCTATGTACTAACTATTCCTAACCTATTGTAGGGGTGAGAGAATAGGGACTGACTATAGGAGTGGGCCCTACCTCCTAGAGGACAGTGTAAGTCTTTCTCCCCTAAACTACTTTATCTCAGTAACTAAGATGCATAATTTACTACTAACATTATTCTATTCTATGGATGCAAGGAAATTACAATTACAACTACATAAAAGAAATCAAGCAGTAAATAACACAAATGATATAGTTACCATATGTGAAAAGTAAAGTGTTACTTTTATTTTTGGAATTTCAGATGTACATGATGGTGCATTTCCTCAAAAATTGTACAGAGTCATTTCAACATTATTTTTGCATCATACAAATTTTCATTAGACCTTTTCAAAGGTCTCCCTATGTAATATATATTGTGACTTGGACAATTCTAAGTAATATTCTTCCACATATTTTTCCATGTGGATTTGTGGACTTGATAATGCGACAACTATGTACTAACAAAAATAATCTAAACTAACACAATTTCCTAATCCTGCTTGGACTCAGTAAATAACCTAAGTGGTCCAAGTGGCAATACATGAATGAACATAACAAAATAATACTAATTTGAATATTTTGCAAGATATACAATATAACTATATGCCCCTTTATTCTCGGGAAGGACATAACAATCTTGCATCAGAATCTAGACAACCTAACAATAATCTAATTATACAACTTTATAGAATAACTTTACAACAACTTTATTAATTATAATATCCTCATGAATAATATTTGACAAGTCAACTAATCATGTTGACTGGAAATACTTTGCTATCGTGTAAAAGCACCATGCTATCACTGATGTGGCATGCAACATCGATCAATTGACTTAGTCAAATTTCTTGCGTAACTATTGGTAAAAGTCATCTTCGATAATAGTCTTCAACAACTACCTTCTATAACATACTTCGATAACTATCTTTTGTAACCATCTTCAACTACTGTATTCTATAACAGTCATCAGCTACTGTATTCTGTAACCGTATTTAGCCTTCTTTTTAATGCATCATCCTTTTGTCCATCTTCTCACATCCAAGGTCTGATCTAAAGCTTGTGCTATTGCATCATATGCCCGAAGATGTTCTTCAATATTTTCCTGTATAATCATACACAACTTACGCGTATTTTGCATGAAATACATACATTTGTCAGATTAACCATATCCATCATTTTAGCTGATAAATCACAGAAATAAATAGAAATAACCATTAA
Organism: Wollemia nobilis; assembly: GCA_028583015.1. Lineage (NCBI taxonomy): Eukaryota > Viridiplantae > Streptophyta > Pinopsida > Araucariales > Araucariaceae > Wollemia > Wollemia nobilis. Next base: position 8,383,044 of record JAQPPZ010002550.1, read on the forward strand.
AATACATTGCAATCATGATTTAAAGATGAAATTTAAACAATTTATCTTAACTAATACATGCTAAATAAATACTCATCAACTTGGGCCAAGAAAATAGTACGGTTTTAGCTATCTATATAACTTTTGGAAAGATAAAGGAATCCAAAAAAGACCTTAATATGGGCATTACCAATGAGGCATACCTACTCAAACAACTATAGAGAGAAATAAAGTGGTTGGAGTTAGTAGTAAGGTCACTGTAGTACCAAATAGGTCATTATCAATTGATACTAGAAATCATTGTTGAACAAGAATACAATGGATTTAGAGCCTGGAAGAAGGGTAAGGCAAGAATACATGTGGGGGTCCTCACTATTATAAAAAGCATCCTTAGAGAGTAGAGTATATTCACCTAGTAGAGGAGACATCGCACTAAATTTATGCTACTATTGGAAGTCAGGACTTAGATAGACAATCAATGCCAATATTGTTAAGTGGTAAGCTCTTTGATAAAAATGTAAAATTTTTAATAGATAGTGGAGCTACAAATAGTTTTATTTCCATTGGTATTATCATGGATATTTTATAAAGGCCAGTATATTTAGCACAAGGGTGAAAATTTAAGTATGGTTATGGGAAAACACACTTAGTGGATCAATGCTTGCCTACAAGTGAGATAACTCTACCTGAAGGGTCCACTATATGAAACTTGTATGTGATACCCCTTCATGCTTTTGATATCATCCTAGGGATAGATTAGTTGAAGGCTCATGGAGACTTAATCATCTTTCAATATAGGAGGATGGATTTCATTGACAACGACAAAAGGAGGGTAAGATTCCAAAGTGGAAAAGGTAAATTTTGACCCCACTTGATTTCAACTATGTAGTTAAATAAAGCCATCAAAAGAGGTAGTATGTTGTATGTAGTGAATATTAATGGTAATACTAGAGAGAAAGGGTATGAAGAGGTTTTTAATAAGCATCCAATTATTCATGAATTTTAGGATGTATTCCTTGAAGTCCTTCCAATTTTACCTCCTAAAAGGGAATTTGATTTCACTATTAAGTTAATATTGGGAGTTGAATCCATTTCTAGGACACCTTACAGAATGAATTCAATGAAGATATAGGATCTAAAGATACAAATGCAAGACTTATTGGATAAATGTTTAATTAAACTGCTTGTGTCACCTTGGGGTGCTTTGGTATTATTTATGAAGAAGGATGGATACTTGAGGTTATGCATATATTAAGGAATTTTGAACAAGGTAATCATTAAAAATATGTATCCTATACCTCAGATAGAGGGTATATTTGATCAACTGATAGGAGCTACCATATTTTAAAAAATATATTTGATGTTAGGGTATCACCAATTTAGGATTCAAGAAGATGATACCCTGAAGACAACCTTTAAGACCAGATATGAGCACTATGTGTTCACAGTGCTGCCATTTGGGTTGATAAATGTACCAACAACTTTCATGAATATGATGAATAGTGTGTTCAAACAATATTTGGATTAGTTTGTCTTAGTATTCTTGGATGATATTTTGATTTATTCTTGCTCTAAAGAGGAATATGACCAACATATTATAATTGTGTTGGAAGTTCTAAGGAAAAATTATCTCTATGGTAAATTGTCCAAGTATGAGTTTTATACTTTGCAAGTTTAGTATTTGGGGCACATTATCTCAATAGAAGAAATTGTTGTGGACCCAAAGAAGATTGATGCTATTTTGAATTGGCATCCACCTACAAATATGGTTGAATTTAGGAGTTTCATGGGACTCACATGCTATTATAGAAGTTATGTGTGAGATTAATCTAAAATTACCTATTCAATCACAAATATTCAAAGGAAGAGAAAGGCATTCAAATGGATAGATAGGTGCAAGATCACATTTTATGCTCTTAAATATAAGTTGATAGTGATACCAATCCTCAATATTTTAGATCCTCTTTTGAAATTTAATATGTGTACAAATGCTTCTTTAGAAGGTTTGGATGGAGTATTGTCTCAACAAGAAGCCACAATGGCCTATTAGTCTAGAAAAATCAAGAAGCATGAGGTAAACTATACCACTCACGACTTAAATTTTGTAGTGGTTGTGCATGCCCTAGAGGCTTGAAGGAATTACCTCTTGAGTGGATCTTACAAACTAAGAATAGACCATCATATTTTGAGGTATATGTTTATACAACCTATGCTAAATGCAAGGTAGAGAAAATGGGTATAATTCTTAGTAGAGTATGACTTTGGTATTGAGTATATCAAAGGTAAAGAAAATAATGTTGTATATTCTTTGATTAGGAGAAGATATATAACTACCCTAACCTAGATTCATATTGATTTAATGGATAAGGTTATGGAAATGCAACTACAGGACCCATTTTGCATAGAAAAGTGGGTTAAAGTGGAAGGTAATACTAAATATAGTAAGGGTTTCAACCTGAAAGATGATCTTTTATGCTTTAAAAATTGTGTGATTATACCCAAATTTGGTGATTTAAGGAGAATTATTATACAAGAGGTATATAATTCTCCTTACTCCACTCATCTAGGAAGGTTTAAAATGATAGAAAACATGAAAAAGATATTTTATTGTCTCAGGATGAAGCAATATATCAATAAATTTATTACAAGATGTTTATAATTCTATAAGGTAAAGGTAGAAAATCATCATCTAGATGGAAATTTATACCCATGTGAGATATCTATGCAAAAATGATAGGTTATATATATGGACGTTATTGTGGGATTACAAAAGAATAGGTTCCTACACGATGCTATATTGGTAGTGGTTGATAATTTGACCAAGGTTGCACACTTCATACCATAGAATAATAAGGATGATGCACTGGTAGTTGCAAATAAGTTTTCTAAGGAAATTTTTAGGTTACATGGTTTTCTTGAGGTGATTGTATCATATAGGGACTCTAGGTTCGCATTTGAATTTTGGAAGATCTACACTATGTAGTAGGCACTAAATTGAATATTAGTTTTGCATTTCATCTTGATATAGATGGTTAGACTGAGAGGGTCAACTATATTTTGGAAGGTATGCTATGCATGTATTGCATGGACCAAAAGTCTAAGTGGGAAGATTTTTTTTATCTTTTTGAATTTGATTACAATAATGGGTACCAAGCATCTGTAGGGATGTCTCCATTTGAAGCCTTGTATGGTAGAAGATGTAGAAAACCTCTATCATAGAAAAATCTAGAGGGTTAGGTGATTATAAAACCATATCTTATTCAAGAGATGGAGGAATAGATTAAGGTAATCCAACTTAGGGTTAAGAAATAAGTCGATCACCAAAAGGGCTATGCTAACCTAAAATTATCACCAAGGGAATTATTTATGGGAGATAGAGTATTCCTAAGAGTAAAAATCATGAAAAGTACCATTAAGTCAACTAAGTTGGATCCTCACTATATTGGGTCTTTTAATATCATTGATAAGACCAACCCAGTATCTTACAGGCTCACTTTGCCACCCAACCTATCAAATATCCATGACACTTTCTACATATCGCTACTTAGAAAATATGTTGTTGATCCTACTCAAGTGTGCAATATTTATAACTTGTATATGATAGACTCTCCAACCATTGAGATGCAGCTAGTTAATATTCTAAAGTTCCATTCCAAGAGGTTGAGTAAATGAATCCTAGATCAATGTAAGATCTAGTGGGACTAATATTCTCAGAAATGTGTTACATGGAAAAATGCTAAAATTATGAGACAACAATTTCCATATATTTTTTAATAAATCATGTATGCCACTTTTGTAGGAAACATAGAGGTTATGTTTAGTCCAAGGGGATAGTATGTAACACCCCTATTTGGACAAAACTTTTTATGTGCTTTAAAATAGGTATTAATGTGAAGGTTTAAAGGTATAGTCTCTATTATCTATATATGATGGAATGTTGTATTCTTTTGAAAACTTTGAATATGGCATTATTGATGTATTTGTAGATGCAATACCAAGTGCTCTCTTTGGTGGAACCATTTGAGAAACCACTAACAAGAGAGATATAATTACGGAAATTATGGTGATTATTGGTTCATCAACAAATCGAGGTTACATGGATAATTACCCTTCATGTAGATGCATATCATGTTTGCTTACTTTAATAGTTTTGCACCATTGGACTAAGAAATTGCTTGAAATGAGTCTCCTTAAAGTAGGTTGGTGATAGCTTTATCTATGTCAAATAAATATGCTTACTGAAGAATAAAAAAATGGTGTGGAACATGGTGAGAGTGTATTTTATGCTTGTTATGGCATGTAAATTATCTAGGTTGGATTATACTTTAGTTTTAGGAAGTATTTATTGTGAATATTAAAGTTATAGAATTAAATCTAAGTTTGGCCTTGAATAGTAATTAAGGATTAAATTCTAATGTTTGGTTTTAATTAACCACTAGTTGTTACTTTACGAAACCTAATTTATTAGCCACCTTACTACGTAAGAAGTGGTGCTTGTTTGAGAGTCAAGGTGGCACTTGGGAAGAACATGCTCCTCAATGTTTATTTTGGACACTCATGCACCAAGGCATGTTGATTTGTCCTTGATCCATAAGATGGTGGATGGGGAGGGAAAATTATTGTTGGTTGGTTGGTGTATCCAAGGAAAGGATCTGATTATAGTTCATATAGTGAGGTGCATGTCGTATCAATTTTTGCATAGATCCAGAAGAAAGGAGCTTTAACCAGGTGGTTTTGTCTTGCTTTTGAAGTATGCATGTTGATTTGGTTATTCCTTAGCATGTTTATTTTTGTGCATGCTTGATTCTCCTTTCTTCACTTGTCATTGATCATGTGTTGATTCGTACATGCCTATGGGTTATTTTACTCTATGTACTTGTTGTTTAGAGTCTATGTTCTTGGATAGTGAAGCTTATTGTTGGATTTTTCTTTGTACCTAGCTTTGACCTTCTTTTTTGGCTGTATCATGGATTATTCTTTATTGAGCTTAGTTAGTTCATTTTTGTGGTTGTATCCTTGCTTTGTTTTTCCTTGTAGAATTTTGTTGGAAATTTGAGCTAGGTTTGTTGCCATTGATGTCAAGAGATTTATGTTCAAGTTTTGTCATAATTAATGTTATCAGGTTGTTTTTCCAAAAGGCAAGGAAATGTTTAAAAGGAATAGGATATAATATTTATTTTAATATTATATGCCTAAAGAGACCCAAAATATTGAAGACCCAAGGAAGGAGAAGTAGTTTTAAAAGGAAATAATAATATTATAATATTTAATATTATAATATTCCAAGAAAAAGTTTGAGGTGAAAAAAAATGATATCCAAGGAGTCATTAAAAAATATATCCTTGAAAATACCCATTGAGCAGATTTTAAAGGTTATTATTTAATTTGTTTAAATTAAAATATTTTAACCTTAGGTTAAAATTTTAATTTCAATAAATATTAATGCACCAAAATATTTAAATGATAAATTCGAATTAAAAATCAAATTTGTTAAAGCCGATGTGTTTGAGTGCAAAGACAAGGTATAAAAGGAGGCAATGATTTTATTTTATATCATCCATTCAAATTCGAATGCCCAAAGTGAAAAAGAAATTTGTGCATTGCATTAAGAGAAGAGAAAGGAATTCATAGGTATAAAAATTTAAAGGGCAGACTTCATGATAAACCCAAGTGGAGCACTAAAAAATTCCCAAAGTGCTTGGTAGCGCAAGTGGTGATCGAGGGTTGGTTAAGGTGTTCGTGCAAGGCAGGTTAGGGGTTCAATTCGCGTCCCCTTAATTTTGAATGCAACAAAGGTTTTTTATTAAATTTTAAATTTTTGAAAGCAAGGGATAAAGTGTAGTTCATGCACCTTGAGTTTTGTTTTGGGCATGTAGCCCAATGATAACCTAGCCGTGGGCTAAGGCATTGCAACGGTCGTAGGTTTTGGGTTCGAGTTTGGGCGCATTTATTGAGAGTGCAATTATTTTGACGTGGACCATTGCATAAGGTAAGCTCTTGATTTAATTTTTGTCAAGGTTTTTGAATAGTGCTAGGGGCCACGTGATAGTTTTGAAGGCGCTTGAGGCCACATGTTTATTTTTTCTAAGATAGGGAGTCATAAGGTTGTTTAATATTTTAATTTTTAAATTATAAATAAATATTGGAGATATAAGGTGTTAGAAAGAGAATTAATTGTGTTGAATGTTATTGTGTGAAGATTGGGTTTATAAAGTGTTATCAAAGGATTTTTATTGTTTATAAATTGAATATTATTTTTGTGAAGTTTATAGATTATAAGGTGTACTTGAGACTTGATATTTATGTATGATGAAATAATTATTGAGGGAAATATTTGAGTGAAAATTTTGAGATAGAGTTTTGCTATCTAACCTTGAAATTGGCAAAGAGGATTTGATTGTGATTAAGACAGGTTTTGAAGACATATCTCCATAAACACAAAATGTATGAGCACATATTTCTTGTGAGTGAAATATTGTTGGCTTGAATGTTGTGAAATGTAAAGTTGGAGTGAAAAGGATTGATGAGTATTGTTGGAAATATTGAGTGAATTTTCATATTGTACCACTCTAAAAGCATACATCTAGGCTATTGAATCAAATGTACCAAACATTAAATCATGAAAATATGAATAACAATGAATTCAAAAATAAAGAACAACTTCCTTATATTATCATTTTAAATATCCTTTACAAATACTTCCCTCTTAGGGATACCGATTTATTTGATACAATTGATATAATATTTTGAGCCCCTCAAAGTGGATGGTGCAATACGCAGGATCTTATTGTATACATGAACTGCTCAAGGCTCAAGAAAGCCTTCTTCTCACTTGATCCAAGGAATATACTGCCAATAATGCTTTGAATATGACCAGATCCTATAAATATACATTCAATAAACAACATAAAAGTATTAGAAGCAAAGTAGGCCTCTCATGATGAAGCTCTTGATAGGTATTTGCATGAATTAGTACAAATATAGCAAGAAAGTATGGAAACTTGTAAAAATAATTATAAAACCTCTAAATTATTACAAATAATTATAAGAAAGTAGTAAATCGAGCTATTATGATGCATAAACTGACATTAAAACTTGAATTGAATCAAATTTAATGATTAGAATTATTAGAATGAAAATACTATGGCTAAAACAAGGGAAATTGAGCATCAAACCCTCACTACGGGTTTGAGGCACAGCTGGCTATGTTAGCTGCGACTGAGATGAAAGTTCTCTTTCTCTTATAACCAAGGCCTAAATCTCAAATTCCTTTAGGTAATTGATGATCAAGGGTTACCTCTATATTTTGGAACTAATTGGTAGTTTAGATTCTTCGAATTTGTAATGGAAGTGGTTCAATTGTGCATGAATGATGTCCTTAAGCTCTTGAAACCTCCATAGCTTTGAATGCAGTCATGATTTCCAAATTGGAAGCATGTAGGCACTCCTCAAGGGTTGCAAATGGATCTCCAATTCGATAGGGCTTCACTGCATTCAATTGAAATCTTCTCTAGGATTTTTCCTAATTTGGAAGGGGGTCTTATAACACTCTCAATTCCTAATATTGGATTCATGGAGAAGCCAAGATCAAGAATCGGGAGGTTGGAATAGTTGGGAGGAAGATTCTACATGCTTCCTTCTTCAAAACCACTTAAAATCCATTACTAGGACCATTGTAACTAAATTTAGCTTGGATCAGGAGTTCATGACAATTACAGAGCTAGATGTGGCTCTTAGGTGCAACTACATATGTTAGCCATGGGTTTCAGCCACGATTGAGATCTTAGCTATGGATTCCATCTATGGCTAAGTCTAAGTAGGCCAAAGTTGCCTAAATTGAGTGGTTAAAACCACTTCTCTATCTTGGAATCATCCAAGATCATTCATATGGTCTTTTAGGATGCCCATATGAGTATTTCCCTACACATGATATATTTTAGGTGTCTACATATACCCCTTTTAGGATGCACTATGAGAAAGCACAACTCTAAGAAAAAATAGATCACCTAAAGCCATGTTGTAGGTTGAATGATGATCATTGATCTGATCAACATTATATGCCCCAGTCCTACAAAAGGATGCACATCTTAAAATCATTGCTTCCATAGGAGGGAAGGCTTAAATTTGCAAATATTTCACATATCCATGATGATAGGGTAGTTAGACTACAATCATTCTAATAGATGGAAAGCTACTAACTTAACTGTCATATTTGCTGTTTATCCCAACAAAGGGTAATATTATGATAGTTGTTGGCAATGATTCATAAGACAAACACAATTTGACAGATTGAGTGATCTTTTGTTGAATTTGATTAATATTATTAATATTATGACTACCCCCTCAAGCAATGACTCAACGAGGGTAGGAAATTGAATATAGCGATGAGTCGCTTGACCAAGATGAATAATTTGAATGATTTAGAACTTTTGCACTACTGGTATTATTTGGCAAGGCCTAATTCAATCGTGATTTCAACTGTTAATAGTAATTGTATATTTCTATCTTATGCAGTAGTCCATTCATAATGGCCTTCTTAGAGAATCAAAATGATAACAATTCCAATTAATCTTGTGTTGAATCACATTTTTTGATGATTTGCTAAAAATGTCATAGAAGAAATGGAAAGAATACCTCATTCCTATGGGGTAATCCTCCTACTGTGGCCTTCTTCGGGATTGAAGTGAGGTCATTTCAAGTCAACGATGATTAATTTACCCCAATTCTCCTTAAGGTGATTTACTCATATTTTTAGATTGCATGGAGTGCCAGTCATTGCAACCACCAAGCCTATAGGGTAAATGATTGGATACGAAGCACATTTGAGTTTTGAATTATGTGAATGTTTATTGTTATTTTTAAAATTTTGATAAATCTGGATGGTTGAATATTTTTGATTTTACATTTTGAAGCTCCTCATGGTTGTATTTTGAGAGTATTTATTGCTATATGATAGCCGCGATTTTCAGTCACAGCCATTTTTAGTAAATTACTTAGTCATGGCTCTGACCCATAGTCGAAAAAACCTAATTTTGTGCCAGTGATTACCAACCACGACTAAGGGCCAAATTGGAAATATAAAAGAAAAATGTCATTTTAAAATTCATTATTTCCATTTTCCAACTACTTATTAGAGAGCTCTGAGAGGAGAAACTACAAACCTGACATGAAATGTTGCCAAACCTTGCAATATACCCCTATGGTTGACCAACCGGAGGCATCCACTAGTGGCAAAGCTCATGCTACAAAGGTAGCATATTGAACCTCACTTATTGAATTACCAACTTAAAATGAACCAAATTAATTAATGAGCAAAATGAACTCACTAAACTGTTGGTAACGAACCTCACCCTAGTTAGGATTAGACTAGGCTAGTTAGTTGGGAGGTTTAATTTTTGGGGTTGATGGGGCAGGAAATGACCTTGAACGAGGTTTTTCCCGTAGTCGTGGGTGGCAGCCCTAACTCACAATTGGTAAATTAGGGGCTACGACTATCAATGATAGTTGAATTCAAATCCCAATGGTCAAAAATTTGACCATTGTTGTTGGTCGTGGATATTAGCTATGATTGAGCAACTTTAGAGAAATTTTTTATTTTTTTAATTTTTTAGCTATTTTTGGAATTAATTGCTTTTTCTGAAATTTTCCAAGTAAAATTTTGATTTTTTTGAACATTTTGAATGCATTTGTGATTGTTTTTTCCTTTTTGAATTTATTTGTGTTTTTAAGTGTATTTTTTATGTTTTTGTAATTTTTAATTGAGCTTGTTATTATCTCCCTTTAGAATTTAACTGCTAGAGTGAGGAAGTCAGATCTCCTTTGTGAGTTACTACCTGAGATAGATGACACTGATCAAGACTGGTTCATAGCTATAGGTTTTGGCTATGTTCTACGACTACCTTCCATTTGTTCTGATTAGGCCTATATGATTGCCTTGGCCTACCGTTGGTATGCGTGGACCAACACCTTCCACCTGCCCATAGGTGATATCATAGGGACCTTGAAGGATATCTACTACATCTTCTGTATCCCCATCGATGCCAAGGCGATTACATATTCATCCACTATGATGAAGGATGCATTTTTTGAAGGATATTCGATTCTAGGATTGATGAGGCACATGTGGACTCTGATCATAGTGGGGTGCACATTGAGTATTGGTACTGAGAGTGGATCTTCTCATGGTGATAGGCTATTTTTATGTAGCTCATCATGCAGGTTGTGTTGCTTGATACTTCAAGAGTGATATTACCCTATAACCTCCTGGCAAAGACACATGATCTACTTGCCAGCACTATAGGAGATCCATTGATTCTATCCTAGGGGAGTGCTCTACTCACACAGCTCTATGACGAGCTATACCAGATCACCTAGTAGGGTCACACTAGAGTTTTATATAGATTATTGCTCTAGATATGGGCATGGGATCATATCACTATTGATCACCCTAGGGGACTGCCTCTACAAATTGGTGATATTGATGAGGAGTCATAGTTCTACGCAACATGCTATCCTAGGGAGATTGGGGGATTTAAGAGTAGCTTACACACAGGGAATATATAGTACTATATGGATCACCTTATAAGGCTAAGGCTAGGGTAGGTTCTATGGCACCTCTTCGGTGACTATCTTGCATGGGAGGAGTCAAATTGCTATTTGAGGTGAACACAATGTAAGAGATGGCTTCTTAGGTACAAGCCTAAGATACACAAGTTCTTCCACTTCTCGTGCATCACTAGGTAGTTTGATATTTGTTAGGACATCCCAGTACAATAAGCTATCTACCACTACCTTAAGGTGGATAGATACTTGGCCTAGCCTTAGGTGACTCCACTAGGAGACAAGGATAGCATCTACCAAGATTCAGAGTTAGCATATGTAAGGACCATAGCATATTATGATGCCTAGTGGACTACTAGGTTATGGAAGAGTGGTGGCCCACTAGGTAGATCTAGGGATGGGGTAGGTGCAGAGGTAATAGGTGAGGATCCTATGGGTCAACACACTCATAAAAGGACAAAGGGTGGATGGGGTCAGGCAGCTATAGTTGCGTAGGATCCTTAGGTTGAGGAGGAGGACAAGGAGGATCCTAATGATGAGGTTTCCTAGTTGAGGGCCTAGGTGGCTAGCTTGCAGTCCCAAATACAAATGGAAAGGATGTAGATCATGGGGAGGGACACCTCCTTGGATACCTTATAGGTACAAATGAGAGTTTTCCAGGGTCAATTGGTAGAGGGATAGTCACAATGGTATGGATACCAAGATGAGAGAGTAGCTCTCTAGGTATAGATTGCTAGTGCTAACATAGAGATAGAGAAGATCACGTGATCTTATTTGGTATCAACTAGATGTTGTGACTACAAAGCAATACTTTCTCTGGTACATGAGGGGAGGTCCCTTGACTTCTCAAGTTAGTTCAACTGCTCCAAATGCACTAGGACTAGCAAGGTTGGATATGGGTGTAGAGCTCTGGTAAGTGTATGTCCTCATCCATGAGGGTACTAGGCAACATGCATTAGACGTATCCCACATTGCTCTCTTGTAGGGTAAGTTTAGACTATGTGGATGCATAGTGCTATATAGGTTGACAAATACAAGGTCACAACAGACCAGGACACGAGAGACTAGGTAGTCATCAACATGGCCTAGTCACAAGACTCATAGGTCAAAGAGGTCCACAGGTACTAGCTCCATATGGAATCATAAGGAGGATGGAGGCAGTGGAGGAGACTCATAGATAGGGGGTGTAGGCCCTATGTAGTATATGTTATCAGATATTTGTACCATTTTTTAGTGTAAGGTCTGAGGACCTACACAGTTTTAGCCTATAGGAATTTTGACATATGCCTATGTACTCTTTTTGACATACACACACACACACACACATATATATATATATATATATTATATATATATGCTTTGAAATTTGAGACTCATTATATGTGTAGATATTTTTGTTGTTTTATGTTTATGAGATGCATATGGATGCAATGCTTATATGTGATTTTGATTTGATGCTATATGATGTGATGTATTGATGACATGCACTAGCTAGTTGATGTATGTATAACTAGATACTATGATCTAGATGTGTAGATGGACTACTATAATGTATGGATATGGATGCAATGTTGGATGTTAAATGCATGTTTAATTTAATTTACTTATATGCATTTAATATATGATGTTAATATCTAACAAATGCAATGTATGTAATACATTTTTTACGTGATATAATCTAATGTAAATGAACCTATATGCTTTAATCACTTAAAACATAAGGAATGAATGCAATTAGAGTTAAAAATCTAATGGATGATACCACAAAATGTATAACAATCATGAATGTAATTGGTAAATTTTATCATAAGAATTAACCACTTAGACATTCATATATGAGATGTAAGATGATATATTACTTCTCCTTATAAGCTTTTGTAAGGTAAAATATATGCACAAAAAATTACTCAGTGGTCATTTAGATATCATTGCTGACATCCATCCGGTACCTAACCTATATTGTGAATACCCTTTAGTAAACAAAATATCATAAAAATAAATTAAAATTAATGATGGCTTGATTTGTTGCTATTTAGGAATTTTTTAGGTTTTCCATGAAACTCAAACACCCTAGTTGACTTATCAAAAGTTGTATAATGACTATATTAGACTCCTGAAAGATAAATTTTTTGTTATGAGAGACATATATATTCATTTTCACTGTGTGTGCAAATGAATATATTAGATGAGACATAAGACTACCTCATTGCCAGGTTGTATTCATTCAACCTATTGCTATAATGAGGATCACCACATGCTCACCTGATCCTAGGTTTGGATGCAGTTAAACTAGACCACTAGGCAATACGACACTTAAAGCTAGCTTATTTGTAAATTGCTTAGACCTACCCCAATGTCTGATAAGATTCATTCATACCATTTATGTATTGGGGATCACTCTATGGTTTTTAAATATTGACCATTCCAAGGATTCAAGCTCTTCACCCCCTTTTTTTTCTTCAATTTTAATGGGATACTTGCTCATTATATAGTGATAAAAATCACTTCTTATTTTGCATTTTGTTATTTTTTTTAGCAAGGGATTTGATGTGATTTTGGTATTTTGCTCCTTTTGATGTGATCAAGGGATTTCTTGGGTAGGGGGGAACTTGTCATTTTTCCAATGATCAACACCCTAGACCATTGTGCATCATAAAATGAGTAAGTAACAAAACCTTTCACTTCATGTGGCTAGGACCTCTTTGTAGTGTTCATATTTCTTTATCCTCATTAGTATTGTTAATGTGTTGATTACTGATGGGATTTTGACATATGTTAGGTGCTATCAAAATTATATCTCATCTACAAAAGCAAAGAAATATTTATACCAAATCTAAGAAGACCACTAGGTATGGCTAAATGACTAAAAAATCCTAGTATATTCTTCATACCAATGGGAGGGGTTGTGTTGAGAACCACAATTACTCACAAGGGTGATGGATGATGATGATGCATAGATGCATGAATGAAATACAAATGTAATGTCATTTGTAGGATTGCAAACACAACCTATCCTAATGCAAGGTGCGATGGATGGAAATGCCTAAATGCAATGCAATTAAATGAATGCAAGTGCAAAATAAAATGCATGATGCAAATTTTTTTTTGAATTTTGATGTTTTGCAATGTTTTTAGATTTTATTGCTTTTTGATTTTTATGAATTTTAAAATTTTCCATGTTTTTGATCTTTTTGAATTTATGTGTGGAATGCCTTAAGATGAAGGATATTGATAGGTTTAGTCTCTTGAACACCTTCAAACGATGTTAGGTGATACGTTCCAGGTTCAATCTTATCAAAGATGATATATGGACCTAACCAGTTGACCACAAATTTGTCTCGCAAGTGCAATGGTAGGTTTGAGTTCTGTTGGTTTTATTTCAGTACAAGATCCCCAACTTTAAAGTCCCTCAGATGGACTTTATTGTTATAATATTTGTTTAGGTATTCTTGATAAACACAAAGATGATCGAGGGAATTCATGCGATGTTCATCAAGAAGCGTCAGTTGATCAAGTTGAGCTTACCATGCAATGTTGTCATCAATTAACTCTTTTAATGTGACTCGTAGGGTTGGAAAATCCAACTCTAAGGGCATAATGGCCTCAGCACCATAAACTAGCGAGAAATAGGTTGCCCTAGTAGGTGTTTGTATGCTAGTATTGTAATCCCATAATGCAAGGGGTAGTTAGATATGCCAATATGTGTGGTTTTCTTGTACCATATTTTTCAATATGGCTACCACTATCTTGTTTGAAGCTTTAGCTTACCTATTTTCTTATGAATAGTATGGAATTACAAAACCATTTTGTATATTGTACTTGGATGTTAAAGCCCTTACAATTTTATTATTGAATGACATTCCATTATCCGATATTATCTTGGATGGTATCCCAAAATGACTTATGATATTATGAAGTATGAACTCCAAAATATGTGCTCCAATTATCGTTGTCAAAGGGATTACTTCCACCCATTTTGTGAAATACTCAATAGCCATTATAATGAATGTATGCTAGCCTGATGATGGAGGAGAGATCTTACCAATTATATCTAGACCTCACTGAGAAAATGGCTGAGCTGCCTGAATGGGTTGTAAGGCCTATGATGGCAAGTGCATAATATTAACATGATGTTGACATTTAACATATTTCTTGACATACACGGTGTAATCCTTCTCCATAGTGGGCCAATAATAGCCCATTCAAAGGATGCACTTTTAAGAAAATAATCTTATACTGAGAGGGGGGGTGAATAGTACAAGATAATTTTTTACTTTTCTTTCCCAAATAGTATTATCCAATATAATCAATGGCAATATCAATAGCAATAACCAAAGCAATGCACAAATCATCACACACAATAGAGACACCATTCTAATGTGGTTCACCCAATGTGGGCTACTCCACGGAGAAAATATTTCACTAAAAATTTCTCAATAAATCTCTTGGGAATCCTTTCCCTATTACAATGTTTATGGACCTTTGTCCAAAGGATACACCAATACCCTAATCAAGTTTGTGGATATCTATCCATAGTAGAACTCCTTTCTCCTTAGCTCTGACTGGTAATCTTCTAGAAGAACTCTTACCCCCACTGCTCTGGTTAATGGATCTCTATCCACTTAAGAGACCTATCCTCACTACCCTGTCTAATGGATCTCTATACACTAGAGACCATCATCCTCTATACTCTATCACCTTCAAAGCTTTGTATTAAATCTATACTAAACACAGTCCTTCAATCTAGCACAAATCTGCTCAATCTCAGTCTCTAGTCTAGAAAAAACCTATCCTCAAATCTTTGTCCTCAATATCTATCCTCTGATCTACACTAAACTCAGTCCTTCGATCTAGTACAAATATATCCTCAATATATGTTCTTTTATCTTGCACTAAACATAGTCCTTTGGTCTAGCATAATTTTATCCTCAATTTATGTCCTCAAGAATTAACTCAAATACTGACTTAATCTTAAATCAACTCTATTGGATCTACCCCAAATCTAAATTCAAGGTTTGAACAAATCAATCAATCAACTTTGCTCTCAAGTCTTCTCAAATACTTGTCTCAAATATATCTTGTAATCTTCCACAAAAGCTCACACTAATCTGTCTACAAGTCCTCTCTATAAATTATCCAAATCTATTCAATAAGTCCTCACAAGAACTTTTCCAAATCTTCTCAATAAGTCCTCACAAGAACTTATCCAAATCTACTCTCAACCTGTATTGTAAGCTTCCACAAAAGCTTACCCAAATTTATCCATAAGTATTCTCCAAGACTGGCCTCAAATCTGCTCAAAAATTCCAAACTAGAACTTTTCCAATCTCATAGAAACATAGAGAGAATTAATAAGAATCAATATGCTCAACATTCATCACAATTCTCAATCACTTTCAATCACTCTCTTAGAAACATATAGAAAATTGTTAGAGACTCAATATGCTTCACATTCACCTCAATACTCAATAACTTTCAATCACTCTCTTAGAAACATATAGAGAATTGTTAGAGACTCAATATGCTTCACATTCTCCTTAATACTCAATTAATTTCACTCACTCTTTTTTTGGTAAATAAAAGTCTTCATTAATTACTGGGTTTTGAAGGGTAACCCAAAACCTATTACAATATCCAACCTTCTGTTGATATTGTAGATCCTAGTCATCCTTGAAACTTTCTTACCAGAAATTGTGTTGAATCCCCTACAACACCTTACTAACAAAGCACACCCATACCTAAACATAACTGTAAACATTACTTACATTGACAGGAATTGAAGTTTAGAACTTTGCACTTGTGAAACCTGTTGCTTGCCCATTTCCTATTCTTTGTCAGAATATTCCAAGGCTTACACACTATTACCTTCATTTCAAATTTGGTATGATTTAGAGGGAAACCCCATAGTTATTACTAGCTCCATGGGGAAAGAACACCCATTCATATTTCTCCTTAATGGGTAGGTTTATTTTCATGACTAATAATGTTTTCCACTTCACGTGGCACACCTTGTGTCCATGTCACCAAACTACCAACATCAACACCTATGTTGGCTAATTTGTTAGCTGACCTATTGGCCTCATGATACACGTGACGAGCCCTCCTATTCTGTCTTGCCGCAAAAAGGATCCTCACTTCATGGATGACTCCCTCGATTCTCCATGGAGGTTTTTTGCCATTGGTTAACAGGTTGATGATGTTATTAGAATCACCTTCAATAATCAAGTTACCTTGAGTTGCTTGGGCTACTTGCAACCATCTCCAAAGGGCTCTAGCTTCTGCTTCATTATTAGTTCTAATTCCTAATGGTTCAACGAAGGCCTTGAACATATTTCCTTGATGATCCCTGATTATTCCTCCAGCTCCAGCTCTTCTCAGGTTCTCCTTGGCTGCACCATCAAAATTTAGTTTAAACCAACCCTGGGGGGTGGCTCCCAAGAAATCCCATTTCTAGGATTGGGCAAAGGAATGGAAGGTTTGTCCTCAATACCTAAGGCCTGAGCTAATTGTTTTTCTTGGGGAATAATTGAGTGGTTCTCATCCACTAAGGTGCTAAGGTTTTCTTTTGCAAAGACAATAATCCTATTGAGGATGGTTTTTGGGTTGTGAATGGTATCCTTAAAGGCTCTATGGTTCCTTTCTAGCCAAATCTTCCAGATAAAATGATGCCAACAGATTTTCCATAGGTACTTAAGTATTAGGCTAACAAAGGGTTGAGGCCATTGATGGAACACTTCAAATATAAGAGGAGGCTTAACCCACGAGATCCTAAAGGCTTGGAAAAGTTCATCCAGGATGGACTCCACTATCGAACACTCCAAAAATAAGTGTTGGGTTGTCTCCCATCCTGCCCTGCACATGTAGCAATGGTTAGCAATAACTATACCTTTGGATAACATATTGTCCATAGTGAGGATTTTTCCTTGAATCACCATCCATGAAAAAAATGATTTTTTAGGAATTAAGCCTTTGATCCAAACCAAAATCGATTGAAATTATTGACCTTCCACATTGAGAAGTAAATTATAGGTAGACTTAACTGTGAAGTCACCACTTTTAGTCTCAGCCCAAACAATGTGATCTTCATCCTCTCTAGAGGGAATAATTTGCTGAGTTAAAATGTTATAAAGCTCTTCAAACTCCGCTTCAAAACCCTATACTCTGATGTGTTTCCACCTATTGATATTTATATCCTACCACATATAATTTGCAACCTTATTCCCAATATGCTACTCCATATGCTCTTGAATCCTAGCCAAATGAGGATTCTGGGATAACTCCTCAGCTCTCACCCACTGATCCTTCCAAAATTCTATTGTTTGCCCATTTCCTAGAATCCATCTAAGACCTTTCTTGACAAGATCCATGCTCATGAGGATTGCCTTCCAAAAATCAGACCCCCTACTTGCTAAGTTTTCATTAAGAAAGTTCACACATTGGAGGTATTTCCTCCTAACTATGGCAGTCCATTCATTATTGACCTTAGTCAATAACCGCCATGCTTTTTTGGCTAACAGAGTTGTATTGAGATGAGCAACTCTCCTCAATCCTAACCCCCCATAAGCTTTAGGTTTGCAAACCTTGTTCCAACCTACTAAATGGATTCTTTTCTTATCCTCAGTCCCTGACCAGAGAATTTTTTTTGAAGCTGCTCAATTTTGTGATACACCTTGTTGGGAGCTCTGAAGACTGATAGGAAGTAAACGGGTATACTTTGAAGTGAAGCCATAGTTAAAATTGCTTTGCCTGCTTGAGATAATAGATGTCTTTTCCAAACTGCTAGATTTTTTTGGATCCTCTCTAGAACTATGTTCCACATTGATCCTTTAGGTTTCCCCATAAATAGGGGAAGACCTAAATAAGAGGTGGGAAGGGATGCAATCTGACATTCCGTGATCGTTGCTATTTTGTTTTTCCTAGGAATGAGGGTATTGATGAAATAAAGTTTGCTCTTATCAAAATTCACTTTCTATCCAGTCGCTTCTTCATACATTATGAGAATATTTTTAATCCTTCTTGCCTCAACCACAGAAGCCAAAGTCAGTAGCAATGTATCATCAACAAATTACTGAAGTGTCACTGGGGTAGTTAGCGATGTGGCCTTGATACCTGATATGAGTCCAGCAACCATTGCTTCCTTAATGTTTCTTCCCATGGCCTCAGCTACAATGATGAACAACATAGGACTTATGGGATCTCCTTGTCTTAGACCACATTTGCTTTGAAAAAAACCTGCAGTAGACCCATTAACCAAAACTAAAAAATAAGGCTTATAAATACACTCTTTTATTAACTTGACCCATTTCATGTTGAATCCAAATTTTAATAAAAATACCTCTAGGAATTCCCAATTTATCCTGTCATAAGCTTTGTTCATGTCTAACTTTAAAGCCATGACTACTTTTTTTGTCTGAGTGGCTATATGAAGAGCCTCATGAATAGTAATAACTCCATCTAAGATTGATCTTCCTTGTATAGAACTTCCTTGACTTGGATCAATGATAACCGGTAGAACTTTATTCAAATGGTTGGCTAAAACTTTGGACATAATTTTATAGGATATATTACACAGGCTAACCGGCATAAATTCAGCCATAGTCTTGGGGTTGGGGCCTTTAGGGATCAAAGCAATGAAATTTGAATTGAAACCCCTTGGAATATTATTTGAACTTTGGAACTCCTTGATTGCAACAATAACTTCTGCTCCAACAATATCCCAATAAACTTGGAAAAACCATGGTGAAAACCCATCCGGCCCAGGAGCTTTGTTAGGATCCATGTTAAACAAAGCCTCCTTGATCTCTTCATCTAAAAAAGCTACTATAAGAGACTCGTTAATCATTTCATCAATGAGTTGTGGAATGAATTGAAGGAGAGAGTCCTTTTCTTGGGC
This sequence comes from Wollemia nobilis, assembly GCA_028583015.1. Lineage (NCBI taxonomy): Eukaryota > Viridiplantae > Streptophyta > Pinopsida > Araucariales > Araucariaceae > Wollemia > Wollemia nobilis. Next base: position 8,402,476 of record JAQPPZ010002550.1, read on the forward strand.
ATTACAGGCCCGTTCTTCACCCAATAATGAACTAAAAAAATTAATAGCCTCGTCCCTGATCTCTTGAATGTTTTGAGTTGAGGATCCATCCACCTTAGTTAAATTTCTAATATTATTTTTGCTTCTATTGCTCAATGTGGTAACATGGAAAAATTTTTAATTATATTCCCCTTCCTTTAGCCATAATGCTCTTGAATTCTGCCTCCAATACATCTCTTCACAAGCTAAAACATTATAAAACTAAAAAAGGGTTTCCTTCTCTTCAGTCCTTGTCACCTCATCATAGGTTCCATTTTGGATTTTGCTTTCTATTATTCTCGGTTTTTCCCCCACTGCTCTCTTATTCTCAAAAATATTTCCAAAGACTTCTTTATTCCATATTCTAAGGTTGCTTTTCACCATCTTAAGTTTTTGAGATAGTTTGAAGGAAGCACTTCCCTGGATAGGCTGCTGCCACCATTCCTCTATTCGTTTCTTGAAGTCCAGATGTTTAACCCACATTGACAGAAATCTGAATGGATTTTTAAAGGAGTTAGCCTAAAATGCCTCCCATAGAATAATATTATGGTCTAAAGCACATTTAGGAAGGGCTTGTAACGTTGAATCACCAAACATTGTTGTAGCTTCCTTAGATAAAAAAAACCTGTCCAACTTTTCTTGAATCAGCTGACTTCCTATCCTCTTGTTACTCCATGTAAATTTGGCTCCTTTTAGTCTTACATCCATCAATTCATTTGTGTTAATGAATTCATTGAAGTCCTCCATGCTTCTTAAGGTTAACCTAGATCCTCCCTTCTTATCAGATGGGTAAAGGGGGTATTGAAATCTCCCCTAATCACCTAAGGAATGTCTTTAAAATCTTGGCTCAAATGCACCAAAAACTCCCATAGTTTAGACCGCCCTTGGACAAAGGTGGAGGCATAAACATTTGACATAATCCAATTCTTATTAGTATCACAATCATGAAATAATACGCTTAAGACTCTTTCATTTGCCTAAATAATACTTCCTTCTATTTTAATAGGATCCCATAAAATCATGAGGCCCCCAGATTCTCCTCTCTCCTATTGAAAGGCCACTTCCCCTTGCTTCCAAATCCTTCTAGCTATAAGTGTTGATTGTGCCACATCTGTTTTGGTTTCTTGAAGAAAAATAATAGTAGGATTTCAATCCTTCCTTATAGACTTCACCATCCTTTGTTTTGGTGGGCCATTTAGGCCTCTCACATTCCATGAGAGAACCTTCATTTAGACTGTTTGATATTTTTTCCCCACCCCCTTCCCTGATCCAAAGGGGGTTTATCAATTTTGCTATTATCCTGGATAGGAATAGCTTGCTATAACAATGTTCTTTGCTTTTCGTTTGTAATTTCTTCATTGATTCTCATTCTATAGTGCTCTGTTGTAGATATTCTCCCTTTCTTTCTTTCACTTCCATAATATATCGAAGGCTTGGTAGTGCTTCTAGTCTATTTTGGACTGAAATGAGGGGGCATATACTGTGATAGTCTAGGGCTTGAACCTTCTTCCTCATTTTGGGGGTTTTCAATTCCCTCTTCATCCTTAGCCTTGTTTTGGTTTACCTCTCCTATCTGGTTCCTAAATAGGGGACTTTCCTTCAAGGAACATTTTACCATTAGGCTCATCTAATAAGGGATAATTTGCTCCACTATAATATTAGGAGCTACATTCCTGTCTCTTGTTTCCATAACTTCGACTCTTGACTCTATTTTTTCCATGTTTAAACTGAAATGACCTAGAAATTTTTCTTCATTTTGAGAATAGTTTTTGGGGATTTTTGTCATAGCTATGGATGGTCCCGATTTGGATAGGGAGTCTAGGGTTTTAGGAAACTTGACACTGATGGTATCATCCTTACTGTTTTCTTTTTCAACTTCTAGATTTGCTAGGATATCAAATATGTTCAAGCTGGGATTTTTATTACATACCTTATGATTTTTGCCTCCCTCATTATGTTGCTTTCCTTTCTCATGGATTTTTGCTAGTTTTGTGTTATCTTGGTCAGCCTGGTTATTCTTAACTTGTTTGTATCTTTCCAAGTTAAGACACAGTCATTGAAACTTTGGGTTCCCTCTCCAATTAGCTTTCCCCAGAAAACCTTCGCTCATGGCTTCCTTGTTTGTAGTTATTGTTAGACATTGGGCTTGAAGGTGGCCCTGGGTTTTGCACACGCTACAAAATTCTAGCTTGTTCTCATACTCCATAGGTTGAATCCTTAGAAACTTTCCATATTCTAGTTCCACCTGACAAGGTAGATCAGAATCCAAGTTTACATTTACATAGATCCTGGCATGCGTTAGTATAGTCCTTGCCTGGGTTGAATGGTCTATTACCACAAGCTCTCCTATCATATTTGCTATGCCACTAAGCCAGTACTCATTAAAAAACTTGGCTGGGAGGGGTAAGAGGACCCAAATGGGTGCTATATTAATGTTCTGCTTCTCAGGTTTGAAATCCTCCCCCCACTTCCTCAGAAAGAGGCTAAGCCTTTCTAGAAACCAGGGTCCTCCTATCAAGATGCGATCTGCATCATCTTTGTTGTTGAGTCTTATCATAAAAAAACCTCTTGATATGGCTAAAATTTCTAAGCTTCCTAAAGTTTTCCACTTTACTGCGGCCCATGAGCGAATAGTATCAATGTCTAGCATTCCTCCCAAAAAATTGCCAACTAAGGATGATGCCTCCATATCCAAGAATCTTTCCATAATCTCCACCGGTGCAGGTAACCTATTATTGTTTGGTATTAGGGGTGGTAGTTGATGTAGGAGCATCCGGCGAGAGAAGAGCAATCTTGCATCCTCCAATTTTTTCTAAGTTTTCTAAGTACTTTGTATTTTTATTTATTTCAGTTCTTTCCCAAGGGGGAAGTTTTGTAAAAGAAGGGGAAAGTTTTGGGGAAGTTTGTAAAGCAAGGGCAAAAGTTGGGAAGGGGTTGCGAAATCACGACATGTCGCAATTTCGTGACATGTCACGAAATCGTGACCTCAAAAGCTTCGGTAAGGGCAAGGGCCAGTTTTGTCGTGATATCACAACGTCGCGATATCATGACATCATGATATCACAATAATAGTTAGCAGCTTCAACAACGAGGAGTTTCCATCGCGATATCGCGACATCGTGATATCGTGACGTGAGTTAACAGCTTGGGCAAGGAGGAGTTTTCATCGTGATATCACGACGTCGCGATATCACAACATCACGGTATCATTACTTGAGTTGGCAGCAAAGGCGAAGGGGAGCTTTTGTCATGATATCGCGACGTCATGAAATCGCGACGTTGTGATATCATGACGTCGTGATATCGCAACGTGATTTCAAAAAGCAAAGGCACGGTGCGGACTAAGGAGGGGGGGACAGTTTGGTCATGATATCGTGACATCGCGATATCGTGACGTCACGATTTCACGGCATTATTTGTAAAATAGAAGTAGGGGGGTAGTTAGGTCACGATATCGCGACATGTCACGATATTGTGACATGTCGCGATATCACGGCCAATAAGAAGACAAGCCATAGTGAACATGTGGATGGCTAGGCAAGGCCAAAATAGACACGTGGCTGCCACATGTGTTAAAGCGACACAGCCAGTTGAAGACAAATCCAGAAATGGACACGCAGGCTACCACGTAAATTAAAGATAGAGTTGGCGGCCGCGTGTATTAAAGATGGAGATAGCCATCACAATAGTTGTAGAGCATGGACAGTATGGGTGAGACGGTGGTTCAGAAGGACGATCTGACCAGGACGGTGATTGCAGGTCAAGGGAGGTCATTAATGAGAACTTCATGGTGGATCAGGAAGTTGCCCATTTATGGTAGATATTTGAAAATTTGGCCGGGGGGGGAGACGAACTTGAAATTTTGGTTAGGCAGGGGCATTAAGGCCTTGATAAAAACTCAAAAAATTATAAGGGAAGGGATGGTGAGTTCGGGATTGTGGGAAAAGTTCTATGCCTGGAGATGATATTGAAAAATTGTATTAAGCAATTTACAAAGAATAAATGTGAAGTGTATTTGTGTGAATCTCGGCTTGCCATCAAGTGGTATCAGAGTGGGAGCTCCTGAGCGTGTAACAGATCGCCGGAGAGAGGCATTTACACCAGGATCTGTGGAAGGATTTGAAGGGAAAGAAATAAATATGCCTCCACGAAGAAACCATGGTGGAGTATGAAATGTGGTGTCGGCCAAAGACTTTCGATCCTTACAGAGACAAGTTCAAGCCCTGCAAGAAGAGTTACGTAGAAGGCACGAGCTCGAAAGGGATGAGGGAAGTGAAGACGAAGTTGAATAAGAAGACCAGTCTGAGGAAGAAGAAGAGGCTGTGGATCCCGCACAAGCCAGGTTGTACAAAGCCATCTCTCGGATTGGAAAGCAACCAAAAATGGAGGTTTCTACATACTCGGGAAACCTAAATCCAGAAGAGGTGATTGATTGGATAAATGACTTAGAAGAATATTTCGAATATGAGGAGGTTGAAGACCCTAATCGGGTTAGATTTGGTAAGACCAAGTTGAAGGGTCATACCAGCATTTGGTGGAGGGGAATACAGTTGGAGAGGAATAGAAGAGGGAAGGAGAGAATAACAAGATGGGATAGAATGGTGGAAAAGCTGAAAAGACAGTTTATTTCGGCTTATTACGAGTTGGATCTGCTAAGAAAAATGCAGAGTTTGAGACAGAAAAACAAAACTGTCCAAGAATACATCAAGGAGTTTTACAAGATCTCTATTAGAACTAGGAATTTAGAGGCAAACAAAGAAAAGGTAGCCTGTTATATCAATGGGTTGAGACTCAGCATCCAGGAAGAGCTGAGCCTAGTTCGGGTAAGCACCATTGAGGATGCTTACTAGTTTGCCTTAAAGGTGGAAGAAAAACTGAATAGACGGTTTGAAGGCAAGCAAAGAGGAAGGGGTCATGGTAGAAGAACTGGTGGAAGAACCATTGGAGAAAAGTATAAAGACCCGAAGAAGACTGGTGAAGCTAGTAGTAACCAGGATCAAAGGGAAGAGGATGTTTATCAACCCTAAGATCAGAACAGCTACCCAAGAGGACGGGGTGGATTTGGACGAGGGTTTGGAAGAGGAGTATTTCGTGGGACATGTTTCCACTGTGGTGAAGAAGGACATCGAGCATTCGAGTGTCCACAACACCAGGAAAGAACAAACAAGAGGCCTAAGGGTCCGGCCAGAGCTGTTGTGGTAGAGGAAGATGCTGAATCTGAACATTCGAAAGAAGCAGAGAGAGGGGAGGCAATGATCGTGAGGAGAGTCTTGTTGAATGAGGAGAAGGACACAGATCAAAGAAGTTTATTCCACACAATATGTAAATGTGCGGGCAAGGTTTGCAATATTATTATTGATAATGGTAGCACGGATAACCTGGTTTCAGAAGAAGTGGTTACCAAGTTACAATTAGAGAGGAAGAAGCACCCACACCCATATCGGGTCGCATGGTTATAGAAGGACCATAGGGCCTTGGTCAATGAGCAATGCTCTGTTAAATTTAATATTTTAAATTATGGTGATGAGGTCCTGTGCGACATCCTGCCTATGGATGCTTGCCATATGTTGCTGGGGAGGCCTTGGCAGTTCGATCAGAGTGCAGTGCATGACGACCGTGCCAACACCTACTCATTAACAAAGAATTGTGTATTACATAAGCTGAAACCCATGAAGGAGGCGGATGAAAAGGTATGTAACAGCTCCAAAATCTGTTTAGTTGAAGGGAGAAAGTTTCTGGACGGTTTGAAGCATAAACATTTATGTTATGCAATAATTCCTAGAGTTAGGGAGAAAGAATGCCAAGATACCCCAACAAAAGTCCTAGATCTTCTGGAGGAATTTCTAGATATTATGTCTGATAATGTGCCTGAGGGTTTACCCCCAGTAAGGAAAATCAGCCACCATATAGATTTGGTGCCAGGATCGAGCTTGCAAAATAAAGTTGCACACAGAATGACACTTGTAGATACTGAGAAGTTAAACAGGCAGGTCCAAGAATTATTGGAGAAGGGATTGATTCGGGAAAGTTTGAGCCCATGCATAGTACCCACAGTGTTGGTGCCAAAGAAGGACAGGGAATGGAGAATGTGTACAGATTCACAGGCCATCAATAAGATCACTATCAAATATAGATTCCCATTGCCAAGGATGGATGATATCATGGACTGTTTGAGTGGAGCTGAGTATTTCACAAAGATTGACCTAAAAAGTGGTTATCATCAGATTTGTATCCGAGAAGGAGATGAGTGGAAGACAGCCTTCAAGACAAGAGAGGGCTTGTATGAGTGGTTGGTCATGCCATTTGGGTTGTCCAATGCACCAAGTACCTTCATGCAGCTTATGAATGAGGTACTAAAGGAGTTTATGAGAAAGTTTGTCATTGTTTATTTGGATGATATATTAATATTCAGCAGAACCCTGGAGGAACACCTGATGCATATCAGGAGGGTTTTTGAAAAGCTGCGAGAGGAGCAGTTATTAATAAATCTAAAAAAGTGTAATTTTTTCAAGAAAGAGTTAGTGTACTTGGGGTTTGTAATCTCAGTAGAAGGTCTGAAAATGGACCCAGAGAAGGTGAGAGCCATCATCGAATGGCCTACCCCAAAAAGCACCACAGAGGTGAGATCATTTCATGGTCTAGCCAGCTTTTACAGGAAGTTCATAAGGAACTTCAGCAGCATTTGTGCACCTCTCACAGAAACAATGAGAGGGGATAAAAAGGAGTTCAAGTGGACATTAGGGGCTGAAGGGAGCTTTGATGCATTAAAGAAAAATGTCACAGAACAACCTGTTTTGGCACTCCCAGACTTTAACAAAGTATTTCAGGTGGACTGTGATGCCAGTGGCAGTGCAATAGGGGCTGTACTGAGTCAAGAAGGCAAACCTATTGCTTATTTTAGTGAAAATATCAATGATGCTCAGAAAAAGTATTCAGTTTATGACCAAGAATTTGATGCTATAGTTCAGGATCTGAAGAAGTGGAGACATTATTTATTTCCAAAGGAGTATGTTCTATTTACTGATCATCAGGCCTTATAGTATATTAACAGTCAAACAAAACTGAATCAAAGGCACATGAAGTGGGTGGAGTTCCTCCAAAGCTATACCTTTGTGCTGAAGCACAGAAGCGAGAAATCAAACAGAGTTGAAGATGCCTTAAGTAGAAGGTAGAATTTACTGATTAAGATGACAGTGGAAGTAATGGGGTTTGAAGAACTGAAGGGTTTGTACCCTAAAGATCCAGATTTTGCAGAAGCCTGGACGGCTTGCTTGACACCTGTTACTGAGGACAGGACAAGATGGTTGGATTTTCTAATCCAAGACGAAATGTTTTTCAAAGGAAGTAAGTTATGCATTCCAAGGAGTTCCATGCGAAAAAACTTAATCAAGGAGAAACACAGCAGAGGACTGGCTGGACATTTTTACTGGGATAAGACAATTGCCCTGGTAAGTGAAAATTACTATTGGCCGCAACTATAGCAAGATGTGAAAAAGTTTGTACAGAGTTGTAGAATATGCCAGATGGCAAAGGGCAGTAGACAGAACACGAGATTGTATCAGTCGTTACCAGTACCTGAGCGGCCATGGGAGGACGTCAGCATGGACTTCGTCCTCGAATTGCCAAGAACACAGAGGGGAAATGACTTTGTATTTGTAGTAGTTGATAGATTTTCCAAGATGGCACACTTTATCCCATGCCAAAAAATAAGTGATGCAGTTCACATTGCAGGGTTATTTTTCAAGGAAGTGGTATGACTTCACGGTCTACCGAAGAGCATTGTTTCTGACAGAGATACAAAATTTGTTGGTTATTTCTGGAGAAATTTGTGGAAGAAGTTGAAGACAGATCTAAAGTTTAGTTCTGCATACCACCCACAGACCGATGGGCAGACAGAGGTGGTAAATAGAAGCCTGGGTAATTTACTAAGATGCTTGACAGCAGATCAACCCAAGGGATGGGATTTAGTTTTACCGCAAGAGGAATTTGTGTATAACAATTTAGTCAATAAGAGCACAAATAAATCTCCGTTCCAGATAATATATGGAAACATCCCGAGAAATGTGTCTGAACTGAGAAAGTTGGATAAGAGAGAAAAGTGCAGTTTCGAGGCAGAAGAATTTGCGGAACATATGAAAAGTCTGCATGAAGAAGTAAGGAAACAAATTCTGAAAATGAATACTCAATATAAGACGAGCAGACCAGAAGTGGCAGTTCAAAGAATTCAAAGTAGGAGATGAAGTCATGGTCCATCTCAGGAAGGAAAGGTTTCCTGCTAAGACTTATAACAAATTAAATATGAAGAAGTTTGGGCCATGCAGAATACTAGAAAAATGGGAGTCGGGTAATGCATATAAAGTGGAATTGCCAAATTGGCTTGATATTTCACCTGTTTTTAATATTTCAGATTTAGTGGAATACCATGAGGAAGAAAATACAGAGGCACCAAGTACAGAGTTATGGCCAATTCCAGCATCTACTCCAACCTCAGATGAGGTCGAAGAAATATTAGACACTCGCGAAGGCAGAAGCACCAAGAACAAACAGTATTCTGTATATTTGATAAAGTGGAAGGGCAGGCCTGTTGAAGATGCAACTTGGTTGTTAAAGATGGAGGTTGACCGCCTGGGTCTTCCCTTAGCAAAACAAAAGTGAGGATCACTTTTTTTTATCTACCCCGGGTGTCTGATGTAGGAGCATCCGACGAGAGAAGAGCAATCTTGCATCCTCCAAAATTTTCTAAGTTTTCTAAGTACTTTGTATTTTGATTTATTTCAGTTCTTTCCCAAGGGGGAAGTTTTGTAAAAGAAGGGGAAAGTTTCGGGGAAGTTTGTAAAGCAAGGGCAAAAGTTGGGAAGGGGTCACGAAATCGTGACATGTCGCGATTTCATGACATGTCACAAAATCGTGACCTCAAAAGCTTCGGAAAGGGCAAGGGCCAGTTTTGTCGCGATATCGCGACATCGCGATATCATGACAATAGTTAGCAGCTTCAGCAGCGAGGAGTTTTCGTCACAATATCGCGACGTCGCGATATCGCGACGTGAGTTAATAGCTTGGGCAAGGAGGAGTTTCTATCCCGATATCGTGATGTCGCGATATCACGACATCGTGATATCATGACGTGAGTTGGCAGCAAAGGCGAAGGGGAGCTTTCGTCGTGATATCACGCTGTCGTGATATCGCGACGTCGTGATATTGTGACGTGATTTCAAAAAGCAAAGGCACGATGTGGACTAAGGAGGGGGGATAGTTTGGTCATGATATCGTGACGTCGCAATATCGTGACGTCATGATATCGCGACGTCGCAATTTTGCGGCATTATTTGCAAAACAAAAGTAGGGGGACAGTTGGGTCGCGATATCGTGACATGTCACGATATCGCGACATGTCACGATATCATGGCCAATAAGAAGACAAGCCATAGTGAACACGCGGATGGCCAGGCAAGGCCGAAATAGACACGTGGCTACCACGTGTGTTAAAATGACACAGCCAGTTGAAGACAAAACCAGAAATGGACACGTAGGCTGCCACGTAAATTAAAGATAGAGTTGGCGACCGCGTGTATTAAAGATGGAGATAGCCATCACAACAGTTACAAAGCATGGACAGTATGGGTGAGACGGCGATTCAAAAAGACGATCTAACCAAGACGACGATTGTAGGTCAAGGGAGGTCATTAATGAGAACTTCATGGTGGATCGGGCAGTTGCCCATTTATGGCAAAAATTTGAAAATTCGGCCGGGGGGGAGACGAACTTGAAATTTTGGTTAGGCGGGGGCATTAATTGCCTAGAGGGTCGAGGCCTCGATAAAAACTCAGAAAATTGTAAGGGAAGGGATGGCGAGTTTGGGATTGTGGGAAAAGTTCTATGCCTGGAGATGATATTGAAAAACTGTATTAAGCAATTTACAGAGAATAAATGTGAAGTGTATTTGTGTGAATCTCAGCTTGCCATCAGTAGTTCACTGACTGGCTCCTTCTTTTTCCCTTTTAGAATTTCCAAAAAGGTTGGGCCCTTATTGGCAGCTCCCAAACCCTAGTGGGACCCTTTGTCTAAGGGTTTATCTAGAGGATCTGTAACTTTAGCCTTTTTGAACTAAGCTAAGAGGGAATCCTTTTCCTTTCCAGCTACAGCATTCTACCCTGCCTCTGGATCTTCTCCTTCTGTTGGTTCAAAATTCCTTCCTGTCATTTTTGCTCCTCCTTCGCTTCCTCCACCGCTCCTCATCTCTCCCCGGGTTACTATAATTTCACTCACTCTTTTATCGTAGAAACATATGGAGAATTTTTAGAGACTCAATATGTTTCACACTCATCAAATCTCAACATTTTTATCAAATCAATTTAGAATATAGAATGGTTTTTTTTATAGATCTTGAATAGTCACTTCACACATACACTTGACTAGGCTCAACCAACTCTACTCAACTAATCACTCAATTAAACAATCCTTGCTTACAAAACCTAGTCCAAGCATATAAACCTTCACTCAAAATGTTTCCAATAATGCTTATCAAACAATCTCACATAACAATGATACTAATGTTCTTTTCAAACCCTAGTTCAAGTTCTTCACTTAACCAATGGCTTCAACAAAAATGCTTATCAAACAATCTCACATAACAATGATACTCATGTTATTTTCAAACCCTAGTTCAAGTTCTTCACTTAACCAATGTCTTCAACAACAATGCTTATCAAACAAGGTTCTAACAACTATTTATTCTAGAAAGCCTTGAAGCATTAACTCAACACACTCAATAAGGAAACCTAATTAAGTCCTTTTCACTCCAAACTGGTTTTTCAAAAATCCAATCAACTCAACTATGGAATAATGTACCCATACTTTTTATTTAATGATGAAGGAACCTCAAAAATCTACCACAACTAACAAACACTTATTTTCCAAGCTCAAGAAACTTAGAAGATTATAAACTCTCTCAAAGATACAATGCAAACATCAAAACACACATACACCTTATCACTCCATATTGAAGAAAGCATCCATCAACATATACAAATATAATAGACCAAATACACCTTATAATATTCCATTTAAAATAATATCCAACATCAAAAATAATGTCAATACAATCACCTTTTCAAAATAACTCAATGGCAAGAAATCCTCTCAAAATATAACCAAAAATTTAATCCACTTGTTTCTCTAATTACTCAAAATAATAAACAAATAAAATAACTTCTATTTACCCCTTTTAACTCCCTATAATATTATGTCAAACCTTAGGCATTATAATATATAACAAAAAATTATTATCTCTGCCTTGGTGAGACTCGAACCCTTGATGTTGCCTCCCCATGCGTCCTAGTCATGGTCTTGTCTCTCGAATGTTCTAGGTGCTCATTTAGGGATAAAATAGAACCACATGCTCTATATTCCTACATTTTTGCACCTAAGCCAAAAAAACATGCGTTGCTTCCTTCGATGCTTCAAACACAACACACGAAAATGTTGCTACCAAAAATTGATCGTGGGTCACTCCGCGCCCAAATGCCTTAGACCTCGACCACTTGCCACTAGGCCACGCTACCTAGGTGGATATGGGATTTTAGCCCTCGATGATATTATCCCCTTTCATTGGAACCTAAGACAAGAACCTTGTCTTCTTCCTTGCATGAATTCTCTTCAACACATGCTTGCCTCTTTCTCTTGTTCAAACAAGAATAATTAGAATGCCACTAAGGAATATAGTTTATATATCATTTGCCACTTTTAAAATTGAACGTCGGTGCAAATTTAATTGCCTTGCAACCCTGACCTTAGGGTAATTATAATTTAATTAGTAATATTATTATTATAATTAGCTTATAATTAATTTAATAATCATATATTAATTAAATTAACTTAAAAATTAATATATAATGAAATTATAATTAAATATAATTTATTTAATTCCCATAGGTCTATCTAATAGGTTTTAAATTAAAGACCTTTCATTTTACCATCATGGTTTTTAATAAAAAATCTTTGTACTTATGCTTCCACATAATATTAAAAATATTATGAAGCTTTTTTTCCATTAACTTTTGCATTGTTCCTTTTGACCTTTTGACATCAATGGTAGCTTATTCCTTGACATCAATGACCTCTTTGTTCCTTGACATCAATGACAAATTTAACTCAAAATGTCCAACAATATCCCCCTTTGTCATTTATGGCAACCCAAATTCTTTTTACCAAAAACTTAACCTTTTCTTTGTTTTGCTCCCCCTGGCTCAATGCTCTTTTCAAATCTCTCCTCTTTTCTCAAATACCAAATCTCTCCCCCTTACTCAAATTTCTTCCCCTTTGACTTCAATGGAAAATGGTCATATTTGGGGCTCGGGTCTATAAAATGAGTTTCTTATCTTAGCCCCTCCCCCACCTCCTCTTGAGGTGGTTAATTCTGGGGTGGGAGTATTTCTACTCTCAGCAAGCACTGGTCTTTACCTTTGTCTTCTTTTCTTCTTATTTGATCCTTTTGATTCCTTTGACTATTCCTTTCCATGTCCTTATTCTTGTTCCTATTCTTGTTCATGTTTATATCCATGTTCCTGTTCCTGTTCCTATTCATATCCATATCCCTTTTTCTATTCCTATTCTTATTCTTGTTCATACTTTATTATGGAATGTCTGCTTTACACCACTTTGTTGTGTGTCCATCATTATTGCATTTATAACATTGAATGTTATGATTCCTTGGAGGTGCAACTATCTTAGGATTTCTCCTAGTGAATCCATATCATTTTCTATCATGAACCCTACAATTAATTACCTTGTGACCAAACTAATTATATGAGTATCAATACCCATGGAAAAGTTATCTATTTCTAAAATTTCTATATTTTTGTCTTTCATGTATCTTGCACTGTGAAGCCATGTACCCAAACCTATGACATGAGAAGCATCATCCATTGAATAAAACTTGGCTATAACCCATTGGTCTCTTAGTCTCTTCTACCCTGTCATGTTTCCTATTCCATCTATTCCTTACTTGTGTATTGTTCCTTTCCTTGTTGGACTTTCTATTGTCCAAATTATCCTTAGAATTATCACTCTCTCTTTTACTTACTTATTTTGATGCTTCTTATTTTCTGGTGTTTGAGCTTGATTCTCCTTTTTCTGCTTCCTATTTCCCTTATTCTTCTTTAGAACTAAGTCATATTTTGGTGACTGATGACCTTTGTGCATTGATAATCCTGTCCAAAGTCTTTGAATTTTCCTCAAACTTGTGTAGCTTGTCCTTAGAACATTCTACTTCCATCCTTAGTGAAATTGTCTCATGCTCTAATCTTTCATGCTCTAGATCTTTTGTCTTTAATTTTTTGGCCATACCTCCTTCAATTTTTCTTGCTTCTTCAGCATTGATTTTGAAGTTGGTGACTTCTTGTAAAAACTTTGCTTTTTCTTTCTCATTTTCTTGAGCTTGAACCCTTAATCCTGAGTTATCCCTTTTTAATTATTCAATATAAACATTAATACTTTTACATTCTTGCTCTTTTACCTTTGACTATTCAACCATATCCTTTTCAGATCTCCTTGCCTTTTCAACCTTAATTTTCAAGTCAGAGAGATCTTATAGAAGCTTTATCTTACATTTCTCATCCTCTTGTATTTGAGCCTTTAATTCTAAGTTCTCCCTTTTCAAATAAACAATTTCCTTAAGGGTAGATTAATCCTTTTATTTTCTTTTATTTTAAACTTCTTCTATCATCCAAAGTGGAGTTTCTTCTTGATACTTATTTTGACTGTACCCGTTATCCTTTTTTGAAACATCCTCGAGAACTTTAGTTCCAAGGATATCATATTCATCTTCATCACTACTAAACCTATTGCAATAACCTGCATAATGACCAATTTGAACACAACCAAAACATTCTTCACCTTCTTGTGAACAATAAGTTGCATGGTGACATGTATTCCTACACATGGTACAAAAATTTATCAATATGATATTTTCTTTATTGCTTGATTCATCTCTTGAATCTATTTCTATTTTTCCTCCCAAAACAACAATATCAAATTCATTTTCTATTTTTTTCATGACCATGTGTGTTATTTTCTTCTTGTATCTCATGGTCCTACCTTTGCCTTTATTTGACATTTGTGTTCTTGTAAGATCTTCCTTCAAGTTGTTAAACCTTTTTTGAAGGAACCAGTTCTGATACCAATTGAAGAACACAAGCTTATACTAAGAGGGGGTGAACAGTATAAGACCACTTTTTACTTTTCTTTCCCAAATAGTATTATACAATATAATCAATCACAATATCAATATCAATAACCAAAGCAATGCATAAATCATCACATACAATAGAGACACAAAATTAATGTGGTTCATCCAATGTGAGCTACTCCATGGAGAAAATATTTCACTAATATTTTCTAATAAATCTCGTTGGAATCATTTCCCTATTACAATTTTTATGGACCTTTGTCCAAAGGAGACACCAATACCCTAATCAATTTCATGGATATCTATCCATAGGATAACTCCTTTATCCTTAGAACAGATTGGTAATATTCTAGAAGAACTATTGTCCCCATTACTTTGGCTAATAGATCTCTATCCACTAAAGACACCTATCCTCACTACCTTGGCCAATGGATCTCTATCCACTAGATACTATCGTCCTCTATACTCTATCACCTTCAAATATCTATCTTAAATATGTACTAAACATAGTCCTTCGGTCTAGCACAAATCTACTCAATCTCATTCTCTAGTCTGGCACAAACCTATCCTCAAATCTGCACCAAACTCTATCCTTAAATCTTTGTCCTCAATATCTGTCCTCTAATCTACACTAAAATTAGTCCTTTGATCTAGCACAAATCTATCCTAAATATTTATTCTCTAATCTTGCACTAAACATAGTCCTTAGGTATAGCATAAGTCTGTCCTCAATATCTATCCTCAAGCCTTAAATCAAATCTTGACTTAATATCAAATAAAATTTGCAAGATCTACCCCAAACCTTAACTCAAGGTTTGAACAAATAAATTAGTCAACTCTGCTCTCATGTCTTCTCAAATACTTATCTCAAATTTGCCTTGTAAGCTTCCACAAAAGCTCACACTAATTTGTCCACAAGTTCTCTCTAGAACTTGTCCAAATTTGCTCAATAAGTCCTCACAAGAACTTTTTTAAATATACTCAATAAGTCCTCACAAGAACTTATCTAAATCTACTCTCAACCTGTATTGTAAGCTTCCACAAAAGCTTACCCAAATATATCCACAAGTCTTCTTCAAGACTTACCATAAATTTGCTCAACAAGTCCACACTAGAACTTGTCCAATATCATAGAAACATAGAGAGAATTGTTAGAGACTCAATATGCTCTACATTCATCACAATTCTCAATAACTTTCAATCACTCTCTTAGAAATATATAGAGAATTGTTAGAGATTCAATACGCTTCACATTCAACTTAATACTCAATCACTTTCAATCACTCTCTTAGAAACATATAGAGAATTGTTAGAGACTCAATATGCTTCAAATTCACCTTAATACTCAATTACTTTCACTCTCTCTTTTATCATAAAAATATATGGAGAATTGTTAGAGACTCAATATGTTTCACACTCATCAACTCTCAACCTTTTTCTCAAATAAATTAAGAATATGAACAGTTTGTTTTATAGAATTTGAACAATCACTTCACACATCCACTTGACTAGGTTCAACCACTTCTACTCAACCAATCACTCAATGAAGCAATCCTTGCTTATAAACCCTAGTCCAAGCATATAAACCTTTACCCAAAATTTTTCCAACAATGCTTATCAACCAATCTCACATAACAATGATACTCATGTTCTTTTCAAACCCTAGTTCAAGTTCTTCACTTAACCAATGGCTTTAAAAACAATGCTTATCAAACAATCTCACATAACAATGATACTCATGTTCTTTTCAAACCCTATTTCAAGTTCTTCACTTAACCAATGGCTTCAACAACAATACTTATAGAACAAGGTTTTAACAATAACTATTTATTCCATAAAACCTTGAAGCATTAACCCAACACACTCAATAAGGAAACCTAATTAATTACTTTTCACTCCAAACTTGTTTTCTAGAAAACCAATCAACTCAACTATGGAAGAATGTGCCCATACCTTTTATTTTATGATGAAGGAACCTCAAAAATCTGCCACAACCAACAAACACTTCTTTTCCAAGATCAAAAAAGTTATAAGATAAACTCTCTCAAATATACAATGCAAACATAAAAACACACACACCTTGTCACTCCATATTGAATAAAGAATCCATCAACATATACAAAAATAATAGACCAAATACACCTTATAATATTCCATTTAAAATAATATCCAACATTAAAAGTAATTTCAATACAATCACCTTTTCAAAATAACTCAATGGCAAGAAATATTCTCAAAATATAACCAACACTTTAATCCAGTTATTTATCCAATTACTCAAAATAATGACCAAATAAAATACCTTTTATTTACCCCTTTTAACTCCCTAGAATATTATGTCAAACCTTAGGCATTATAAAATATAACAAAAATTTATTACCTCCGCCTTGGTGAGACTCGAACCCTTGATGCTCCTTCCCATGCATCCTAGCCATGGTCTTGGATACCGCATGTGCTAGGTGCTTGTTTAGAGAGAAAAGAGCACGACATGCTCTATATTCCTCCATTTTTGTGCCTAAGCCAAAAAAACATGTGTCGCTTCCTTCGATGTTTCAAAAACTACACACGAAAATGTTGTTGTTGCAAATAAATCGTGGGTCATTTCGTGCCCAAATGCCTTAGCCTTCGACCACTTGCCACTAGGCCATGCTGCCTAGGTGGATATGGGATTTTAGCCCTCGATGATCTTATCCTATTTCTCTAGCACCTAAGACAAGAACCTTGTCTTCTTCCTCGCATGAATTCTCTTCAACATATGCTTGCCTATTTCTCTTGTTCGAACAAGGATAATTCGAATGCCATTAAGGCATATAGTTTATATATCATTTGTCACATTTAAACTTGAACGTTGGAACAAATTTAATTGCCTTGCAACCCTAACCTTAGGGTAATTATAATTAAATAAATAATAACATAATTATAATTAACTAATAATAAATTTAATAACCACAGGTTAATTAAATTAACTTACAAATTAATATATAATGAAATTATAATTAAATATAATTTATATAATTCCCATAGGTCTATCCAATTGGTTTTAAATAAAAGACCATTTATTTTGCCATCATGGATTTTAATAAAAACCTTTCTACTTATGCTTCCACATAATATTAAAAATATTACGAAGCTCTTTTGCCATTAACTTTTGCATTATTCCTTTTGACCTTTTGACATCAATGGTAGCTTATCCTTTGACATCAATGACCACTTCATTCATTGACATCAATGAAAACTTTGATAGAAAATGTTCAACACACTTTACGATGGCCATGCCATTGAAATGACCACTACACGCACCATCATGAGCTTGTAAAATTGCCCAAGTTGACTCGTGGGGCTCAAGACAATGAAGGACAACTCCATCATAGCTTTGACGATACAATATGTCTCCTAACAAAATATACTTTGTGAATTTCTATTTGAATATGCATTTCACAACATGCGAGAATCCTTACGAGATTATACCAAGCTTAAGGAATTCATGTAATTATGATATCCAATCCTGATAAGCTTCTACCTTGACTAACAAGATGACTTGTTCCCTTTGCGGTTTACCATGTGCAAAAGCAGACTGAGATACAACCTTGTGGTGAATGGTGGTGTCATTATACATAGGACCATATGATATCAAAGACCCCCAAGGTGCCTTCTTGATAAAGTCTCAAGATTTATAGAACCACTCATGGTTTGGTTCTATATGAATCATGTTGACTATTTTTTTATTATTGAAATCCTCATGCTGTATTGTGGCATACGAGAGCGTCTTCACATGAATGGTAGTAAAATTGATAGACGAATTCTAAGGGATTAAAGATCCCAAATATATCATTGTTTCTATAAATTTGTTTGATGTACAAGGTATTTCCTCGATATCGTACCACTATAGATGGGCTAGATAAGTGTCAATGAGATACTTATAAGCTTTTAGGATAGGACACCTGCATTGAAAAATTCCATTAACTTGACTGACAATGAGAAGGGAGCCACCAAATATGTTTAATATTTTAATATTCATGGTGATTGCTATTTGGAGGCCCAATATTGGGGCCACATATTCAACATTGTTATTGGTACAAGGAAATTCTAGCTTAAAAAACAAGGGCATTGGAGACCTTGTGGCATGAAGAAGACAATTCCTACACAACTGTTGGAAATTTTGAGTCCCTAAGGTAAAATTTGTTATTGATGTCAAAAGGACCTATGTAAGTAAGCACTATGATTTTTCTCCACAAAGATCTTCATGAGAAGCCAAGGTTTTGATAAAAGGTTCTAGAAGGGATGCATGGCATTTGGTTCCAAAAGGAGCTTCAATGGAAGCTTAGAAAAAGGTTTTTATGAAAACCAAGGAAGACAAGGAAAGGTTTTATTTAAAACCAATGGATGGCATATTTTAAATGGGTTTTTCTTAAAACCCAAGTTGGCTTTTTGTTTCATCAAAAAAGGTGCCCCGGTGATGGAGAAATTTAATTTTAAAGGTTTAGTTTAAATTTTAATTTATTTAAAATTTAAATTTAAATTTTAAAATTAAATAAAAGGTTTTTTCCTCCTTTCTTATTGGCACCGTCGATGTCATGAGGGAAATGTTAAAAGGGTCAACGTATTCGCATTGAAGGATGGCTTATATAAATAAGCCAAATTTTTTCCATTTAATAAACCGAAGGAGTGTTGCATTTTTCTAAAACCCAAAGTAGTTCTACATCCAAATATTGCACAACGAATTTTGTGGAGTGTGACGTGGGTAGTCAAGTCGTGGATAGTCAAAGTTTTGGTTTATTGTGAGGAAAGTGCATGTGGCTTAAGGAAGATAATACCCAAGGCACTCACGTGGGCAGTGTTAGCTCACGCGGCTTAGCTGTCGCTTGGTAGCACAGTGGGCAGAGGTTCAAAATGCCAAGGCCCTTCTAGGGCTCCTTTGAGGTATGCACTCTGAATCCAATATTTGTGGGGGTAAATATTTTAATTAAAATATTTTCTTGCTAAGGTTTGATTATGATTTTTGTGGGAGATATAAGGTTGAGCAAGCTTTAATATTTTAATAAGGATTGATATTTGATTAATGTGGGATATTGCCTAGAAAACCTTTGTGATTATTTTTGAGTGCAAAAGTGTTGAAAGGAATGATATAAAATATTTGATTTATTTTATGGTATAAGTGGTTTGTGGAGTGACAAGGTTATGCAATGATTTGATTTATTTTATTTAATGGTACAAGTGGTTTCAGGAGTGATAAGGAAGTTGTGCATTAATTCTTAAGAAGGTTTTCTAAATTAAAAGCCTTAGTAAATATTATTGTGAAGTGGAGTAATGTTGATTATTTTGTGATCTTCTAACCCTTGTGATGCAGGAGCATCCGGAGACAGTAGGGCAATCTTGCATCTTCCAAATATTTTTCAATTTTTTTCTAAGTTCTTTGCACTTTGATCTATTTATTTTCAGTATTGGGGAAGGTTTGTAGAGCAAGTTTTGGCTTGGAAAGTTTTATAAGGCAAGGTGGGGAGGGGTCGCGAAATCGCGACATGTCACGAAATCGCGACCCCAAACGCTGCGGTGCAACTTCGGCGAGTTTTGTCGCGATATCGCGACGTCGCGATATCGCGACGGTAATGCAGAGCAGAGGGGAGGAGCTTCAGACGTCGCGATATCGCGACGTCACGATATCGCGACGTCGCGTTATCGCGACTGTCTATAGAGAAAGGCGGAGAAGATAGAGTCCTGTCGCGATATCGCGACAGTCGCGATATCGCGACTGTCGCGATATCGCGGCCAGTTAGAAGCCGCCACGTGGCATTTTCACAAGAAGGCAAGGCGGAGAAATTTACAAAGAACTTCAACAAAGTGAAGGCTGAGAGGGGGGGTGGGGTCGCGAAATCGTGACATGTCATGATTTCGTGGCCCCAAAGAGTTATGGCTTGAGGAGGCGCCTTTGGTCGCGATATCGCGACATGTCACGATTTCGCGACCTGTCGCGATATCGCGACCGGGTGAAATCTTGACCAAAGGAGAATGAACCAAAGACCAGACAAGGGCGGAATTGGCACGTGGACAGCCACGTGTCTCAAAGCGGTTAGGAAGGGTACGTGCATCAAATATATTGCGACTTGGAGAAGGCGGAACCAGATTTGCAGGCGGTCGGCTACGTGTATGGAGACAAGACGGGGGAGGTGTCGACCACGCATTCTTTATTATGCCTTCTGGCAACGCAACCATTACAGGTGATGACTTAATGGAGGAAACAACAGTGCAGAGGACGGTCAGAACAATGCGGCCGGTGCAGGGAGGCCATCAATGCTAGTGCCATGGTAGATCGGACAGATGGCCATTTAAGACTAAAATTTCGAAAAACCCAGGGAGGGGGAAAAATTTGATTTGAAATTTTTTTAGGCGGGGCATTAATTGCCATGAGGAACGGGGCCTCGATAAAAACCCAAAAATTTGTAATGGGAAGGATGGTGAGTTCGGGATTGTGGGAGAAGAAGTATGCTGGGAAAATTGTAACAGAGGACTGTATTAATGAAATTTACTGCAAATTAATGAGAAATTGCTTGTTTGAATCTCGACCTCGCCATCAAGTGGTATCAGAGCGGGAGCTCCTGAGCGTGTAACAGATCGCCGGAGAGAGGCAGTTACACCAGGATCTGTGGAAGGATTTTATAAAAAAATATATATATAATATAATGCCTCCACGAAGAAACCGTGGCGGAGTAGGAAATGTGGTGCCGGTCGAAGACTTTCGAGCCTTGCAGAGACAAGTTCAAGCCCTGCAAGCAGAGTTACGCAGAAGGCACGAGCCCGGAAGGGATGAGGAAAGTGAGGACGAAGTTGAAGAAGAAGACCAATCTGAGGAAGAGGAAGAGGCTATGGATCCTGCACAAGCCCGGTTATACAAGGCCATCTCTCAGATTGGAAAGCAACCAAAAATGGAGGTTTCCACATACTCGGGTAACTTAAAT
This sequence comes from Wollemia nobilis, assembly GCA_028583015.1. Classification (NCBI taxonomy): domain Eukaryota; kingdom Viridiplantae; phylum Streptophyta; class Pinopsida; order Araucariales; family Araucariaceae; genus Wollemia; species Wollemia nobilis. The sequence goes on from JAQPPZ010002550.1 coordinate 8,423,632, forward strand.
CCAGAAGAAGTGATTGACTCGGATAAATGATTTAGAGGAGTATTTCGAGTACGAGGAGGTTGAAGACCCTAATCGGGTCAGATTTGCTAAGACCAAGTTGAAGGGTCATGCCAGCATTTGGTGGAGGGGAATACAGTTGGAGAGGAACAGACGAGGGAAGGAGAGAATAACAAGATGGGACAGAATGGTGGAGAAGCTGAAAAGACAGTTCATCCCGGAAGATTACGAGTTGGATCTGCTAAGAAAAATGCAGAGTTTGAGGCAGACAAACAAAACTGTCCAAGAGTACACCGAGGAGTTTTACAAGATCTCCATTAGAACTGGGCATTTAGAGGCAAACAAAGAAAAGGTGGCCCGTTATATCAACGGGTTGAGACTCGGTATCCAGGAGGAACTGAGCCTGGTTCGGGTAAGCACCATTGAGGATGCTTACCAATTTGCCTTAAAGGTGGAAGAAAAGCTAAATAGGCGGTTTGAAGGCAAGCAAAGAGGAAGGGGCCGTGGTGGAAGAACTGGTGGGAGGACCAGTGGAGAAAAGTACAAAGACCCGAAGAAGACTGGTGAAGCCAGTAGTAACCAGGATCAAAGGGAAGAGGATGTTTATCAGCCCCGAGATCAGAACAGCTACCCAAGAGGACGGGGTGGATCTGGACGAGGATTTGGAAGAGGAGTATTTCGTGGAACATGTTTCCACTATGGTGAAGAAGGACACCGGGCATTTGAGTGTCCACAACACCGAGAAAGGATGAACAAGAGGCCTGAGGGTCCAGCCAGAGCTGCTTTGGCAGAGGAAGATGCTGAGTCTGAGCATTCCGAAGAAGCGGAGAGAGGGGAAGCAATGATTGTAAGAAGAGTCCTGTTGAATGAGGAGAAGGACACAGACCAGAGAAGAAGTTTATTCCGCACCAGATGTAAATGTGCGGGCAAGGTTTGCAATATTATTATTGATAATGGTAGCACGGATAACCTGGTTTCTGAGGAAATGGTTACAAAGCTACAGTTAGAAAGGAAGAAGCACCCACACCCATACCGGGTCGCATGGTTACAGAAGGACCACAGAGCTTTGGTCAATGAACAGTGCTCCATTAAATTTAACATTGGAAATTATTGTGATGAGGTCCTGTGTGACATCCTGCCCATGGATGCTTGCCACATGTTGCTGGGGAGGCCCTGGCAGTTTGACCGGAGTGCAGTGCATGATGGCCGTGCCAACACCTATTCATTGACAAAGAATGGTGTACGCCATAAACTAAAGCCCTTAAAGGATGCGGATGAAAAGGTATGTAACAATTCCAGAATCTGTTTAGTTGAGGGGAGGAAGTTCCTGAACGGGTTGAAGCATGAACATTTATGTTATGCAATAATCCCTAGAGTTAGGGGGAAGGAATGCCAGGATACCCCAGCAGAAGTCCTAAATCTGCTGGAGGAATTTCCAGATATTGTGTCTGAAAATGTGCCTGAGGGTTTACCCCCAGTAAGGAAAATTAGCCATCATATAGATTTAGTACCGGGATCAAGCTTGCCAAATAAAGCTGCACACAGAATGACACCTGTAGAAACTGAGGAGTTAAACAGGCAGGTCCAGGAGTTGCTGGAGAAGGGATTGATTAGGGAGAGTCTTAGCCCATGTGCAGTGCTAGCAGTACTAGCACCCAAGAAGGATGGGGAGTGGAGAATGTGCACAGACTCTCGGGCAATCAATAAAATCACTATCAAGTATAGATTCCCATTGCCAAGGATGGATGATATAATGGACTGCTTAAGTGGGGCTGAGTACTTCACAAAGATTGACCTGAAAAGTGGCTATCATCAGATCCGTATCCGAGAGGGAGATGAATGGAAGACAACCTTCAAGACAAGAGAAGGCTTGTATGAGTGGTTGGTCATGCCATTTGGGCTGTCCAATGCACCAAGTACTTTCATGCGGCTGATGAATGAAGTACTGAAGGAATTCTTGGGAAAGTTTGTTATTGTTTATTTAGATGATATATTGATATTCAGCAGGACCCTGGAGGAACACCTGATGCATATCAGGAGGGTTTTTGAAAAACTGCGAGAAGAGCAGTTATTAATAAATCTAAAAAAGTGTAATTTTGTCAAGAAAGAGTTGGTATACCTGGGGTTTGTAATCTCAGCAGAAGGTCTGAAAATGGACCCCGAGAAGGTGAAAGCCATCATTGAATGGCCTACCCCAAGAAGCACAACAGAAGTAAGATCATTTCATGGTCTAGCCAGCTTTTACAGGAAGTTCATAAAGAACTTCAGCAGCATCTGTGCACCTCTCACAGAAACAATGAGGGGGGATAAAAAAGAGTTCAAGTGGACATTAGGGGCTGAAAGGAGCTTTGATGCATTGAAGAAAAAGGTCACAGAACAGCCTGTCTTGGCACTCCCAGACTTTGACAAGGTGTTTCAAGTGGACTGTGATGCCAGTGGCAGTGCAATAGGGGTTGTACTGAGTCAAGGAGGTAAACCAGTTGCTTATTTCAGTGAGAAGTTAAATGATGCTCGAAAAAAGTATTCAGTTTATGACCAAGAATTTTATGCTATAGTTCAGGCTCTGAAGAAGTGGAGACACTATTTGCTGCCAAAGGAGTTTGTTCTATTTACTGATCATCAGGCTTTACAGTACATTAACAGTCAGACAAAACTGAACCAAAGGCACATGAAGTGGGTAGAATTCCTTCAAAGTTATACCTTTGTGCTGAAGCACAGAAGTGGGAAATCAAACAAGGTTGCAGATGCCTTGAGCAGAAGGCAGACTTTACTGATTAAATTGACAGTGGAAGTAGTGGGATTTGAAGAACTGAAGGGTTTGTACCCTGCAGATCCGGATTTTGCAGAAGCCTGGAAGGCTTGCTTAACACCTGTTACGGTGGACCGAACAAAATGGTTGGATTTCCTAATCCAAGATGGAATGTTGTTCAAGGGAAGCAAATTATGCATTCCAAGGAGCTCCATGCGGGAGAACTTGATCAAGGAAAAGCACAGCGGAGGACTGGTTGGGCACTTTGGTAGGGATAAGACTATTGCCCTAGTGGATGAAAATTATTACTGGCCACAACTTCAGCAAGATGTGAGGAAGTTTGTGCAAGGATGCAAAATATGTCAGATGGCAAAGGGCATAAGGCAAAACACAGGATTATACCAGCCATTACCTGTACCTGAGAGGCCATGGGAGGACATAAGCATGGATTTTATTCTGGGATTGCCGAGAACACAGAGGGGAAATGACTATGTATTTGTGGTGGTTGACCGATTCTCCAAAATGGCACATTTTATTCCCTGCCAGAAGACAAGTGATGCAGTTCACATTGCTGGATTATTCTTCAAGGAAGTGGTACGACTCCACGGTCTACCAAGAAGCATAGTTTCTGACAGAGATACCAAATTTGTTGGGTACTTTTGGAGAACTCTGTGGAAGAAGATGAAGACAGATCTGAAATTCAGTTCTGCATACCACCCACAGACTGACGGACAGACAGAGGTGGTGAACAGAAGCCTGGGTAATTTATTGAGATGTTTGATAGCAGATCAGCCCAAGGGATGGGATTTAGTTTTACCACAGGCAGAATTTGCGTATAACAGTTCAGTTAATAAGAGCACCAATAAATCCCCATTCCAGATAATATACGGGAACAGCCCAAGAAATGTGTCTGAACTGAGAAAGTTGGACAAGAGAGAAAAATGCAGTGTCGAGGCAGAAGAATTTGCAGAACATATGAAAAATCTGCATGAAGAAGTAAGGAAACAAATTGTAAAAATGAATACTCAATATAAGACAAGGGCGGACCAGAAGCGGCGGTTCAAGGAGTTCAAAGTAGGAGATGAGGTCATGGTGCATCTCAGGAAGGAGAGATTCCCTGCCAAGACTTACAACAAACTGAAGATGAGGAAGTTTGGGCCATGCAAAATACTGGGAAAGCGGGAGTCAGGAAATGCGTATGAAGTAGAGTTGCCAAGTTGGCTTGATATTTCACCTATTTTTAATATTTCAGATTTAGTGGAATATCATGAGGGAGAAGGAACAGAGATGCCAAATGCAGAATTATGGCCAAATCCAGCATCTACTCCGACTACAGATGAGGTCGAGGAAGTATTGGACACTCGTGAAGGCAGAAGCACCAGAAACAGACAATACTCTGAGTATTTAATAAAGTGGAAGGGCAGACCTGTTGAGGATGCAACTTGGATGTCGAAGACGGAGGTTGACCGCCTGGGTCTTCCCCAAACAAAACAGAAGTGAGGGTCACTTTTAATTTACCCCGGGTGTCTGATGCAGGAGCATCCGGAGACAGTAGGGCAATCTTGCATCTTCCAAATATTTTTTAGTTTTTTTCTAAGTTCTTTGCACTTTGATCTATTTATTTTCAGTATTGGGGAAGGTTTGTAGAGCAAGTTTTGGCTTGGAAAGTTTTATAAGGCAAGGTGGGGAGGGGTCGCGAAATCGTGACCCCAAACGCTGCGGTGCAACTTCGGCGAGTTTTGTCGCGATATCGCGACGTCGCGATATCGCGACGGTAATGCAGAGCAGAGGGGAGGAGCTTCAGACGTCGCGATATCGCGACGTCGCGTTATCGCGACTGTCTATAGAGAAAGGCGGAGAAGATAGAGTCCTGTCGCGATATCGCGACCTGTCGCGATATCGCGGCCAGTTAGAAGCCGCCACGTGGCATTTTCACAAGAAGGCAAGGCGGAGAAATTTACAAAGAACTTCAGCAAAGTGAAGGCTGAGAGGGGGGGTGGGGTCACGAAATCGTGACATGTCACGATTTCGCGGCCCCAAAGAGTTATGGCTTGAGGAGGCGCCTTTGGTCGCGATATCGCGACATGTCGCGATTTCGTGACCTGTCGCGATATCGCGATCGGGTGAAATCTTGACCAAAGGAGAATGAACCAAAGACCAGACAAGGGCGGAATTGGCACGTGGACAGCCACGTGTCTCAAAGCGGTTAGGAAGGGTACGTGCATCAAATATATTGCGACTTGGAGAAGGCGGAACCAGATTTGCAGGCGGTCGGCTACGTGTATGGAGACAAGACGGGGGAGGTGTCGACCACGCATTCTTTATTATGCCTTCTGGCAACGCAACCATTACAGGTGACGACTTAATGGAGGAAACAACAGTGCAGAGGACGGTCAGAACAATGCGGCCGGTGCAGGGAGGCCATCAATGCTAGTGCCATGGTAGATCGGACAGATGGCCATTTAAGACTAAAATTTCGAAAAACCCAGGGAGGGGGAAAAATTTGATTTGAAATTTTTTTAGGCGGGGCATTAATTGCCATGAGGAACGGGGCCTCGATAAAAACCCAAAAATTTGTAATGGGAAGGATGGTGAGTTCGGGATTGTGGGAGAAGAAGTATGCTGGGAAAATTGTAACAGAGGACTGTATTAATGAAATTTACTGCAAATTAATGAGAAATTGCTTGTTTGAATCTCGACCTCGCCATCACCTTGTGAAGATTAGAAAAATAATATTGTGATTGTGGTAGATTTCCAAAGAGGCTTCTTCCTCTTCATAAAAGTTATGGGCAAATTCTCCTATTGATTGATTATGGTGGTTGATTTCTGAAAATATCTTTGGAGTGAAAAGGATTGATTGTGGTTTCCTTTTCAAAAGTGATTGATTTAATGCTTAAAGGTTTTTTGGATTGAGAGTTGTGATTAAAGCTTGTTTTATAAGCATTGTTGTTGGAGACCATTGGTTGTGCAAATAAATTGAACTTGAGTTAGAAGAGAACATGAGTATCATTGTTATGTGAGATTTGTTGTTGACCATTATTGGAAATATTTTGAGTTGATTAATACATGCTTGGACTAGGGTTTGTGAGAAAGGGTTGTTCATTGAGGTGATTGGTTGAGTTGAGTTGATTGAGCCTAGTCAAGTGGATGCATGTGGTTGTTCAAGTTCCATAAAACAAACTATTCTATATTCTTTATTTGTGTTGAGATTGAGATTTGAGAATAGAACATATAGAGTCTCTAACAATTCTTTTTATGCTTCTATGAAATTAATTTGAGTTGATATTGAGATTTGAGAATAGAACATATAGAGTCTCTAACAATATTATTTATGATTCTATGAGATTGATTTGAATTGAGATTGGGATTTGAGTATAGAACATATTGAGTCTCTAACAATTCTCTTTATGCTTCTATGATATTGAGTTGAGATATTGGTTGATCATTAAATATAGAATATATTGAGTCTCTAACAATTCTCTTTATGATTCTATGAGATTGGACAAGTTTTGTGTGACCTTGTTAAGCATATTTGAGACAAGTCTTTGAGAAGGCTTGTGGACTGATTTTGGGTAAGCTTTTCTGGAAGCTTGCTATGCAGATTGTTGCGGGCCAAACAAGGTTAACTTTTTCCTACTTTTGTCACATGCCCGTGCATTTAATTATCAACCCAAGGAGCTTCGTAAACTTGTGAAGGGTCTGAATAAAATTGCTTACAATACCACTTGAGATGAATCCACTAATCCTACTATTGGGGGTGTTTTCAAAATGGTTGTCAATCGTTCATGCAGTCCTCAATAATTTACGTAAGAAGAAATAATTAAATCTACAAAAATGAAACATTCAAACATTCCTAAAAATGAATCTACTACAAATACTGGGAATAGTAATGAGGTAAACGATCTTTCAAAAGCAATAGATTAATTTAGAAAATAGAAGTAAAGTGGGGAAGAAATACTGGCTTGGAGTGGGCCCAGGCTCTAGCAGCTTCCTCCCAGCTGAACACGCGCTAGAACTCTTGGAACTGTAATATATTTATAAAAGTGTTACAATATTTATCTATCTCTGTATCTCTATATGAATCTATATGAATCTATATATCTCAGAATGGTCTACACGCATTTATATAACACACCTGTAGAACTTCTGTTAAAAAGAGGTTACAATAGTTGATTCATCCCAGGCTAAATTAAGACAGTCTGGTGAATGCAATCGATGTTTGCTTAAAACTGGCATTTGGTTCTAATGGCGGCGTGTTCGCTGATTGGTTCATGCTTTTCTTGGCATTGGTAAGACATTTTTGTATGTTGGTGTGATCTATGATTTAGCTCTACATGATATAGAGTTGGAACTACACCAGCCGTTGCTGTCCATGTCGTGCAAATCTAGTCAACGAGTGAAGAACAGAGGCTCCTTCCTTATGAGGAAGGTGCCTAAGTATATCGGGTGCCTTCCCTATACGGAAGGTATCTTTTTACCATGGTGCCTTCCTGGAAGAGGAAGGCACTTACCTTCTGTTTGCGCCTTCCTGTGGGAGGAAGGCACTTGCCTTCTAGTGGCACCTTCCTTATGGGAGGAAGGCGCTCGCCTTCTATGAGGAAGGTGCATCTTCTAGTGGCACCTTCCTTATGGGAGGAAGGCGCTTTGTCTGTTGTGGTGCCTTCCCATCGGTGTCTTCCCATCGGTGCATTCCTTATGAGAGGAAGGCGCTTCCTTCCTTTTGGTGCCTTCTTGGAGGAGGAAGGCACTTCTCTTTCCTTGGTTCCTTCCTGGAAGAGGAACACACCTATGTTCTATTGGCACCTTCTTGGAAGAGGAAGGCGCCTACTTTCCCTTGGTGCCTTCCTAGAAGAGGAAGGTGCTTATGTTCTCTGCATTGACCCCCAAAGAAACAAAGTGCCAGGTCCATCAAAAGACCTCGACTAATCCAAATCTAACTAAACCAACTGCAATTCCACAAAACACACTGAAAACACATAAATTAGATAACACGCATAATTTCATCAAATATCTATATAATCATTTATAAAAGTATGCAATCCTTATTATAAAACCGCATAATGATAAAGAAAATGTGTATAAAATATGAGCATTTCTGGTGCTCATCATCCCACCACACCTAACATATGCCATGCCCTCATGGCATCAAAATTGTGGGTAGCCTGGTTGATCCTTCATCATTGCCATTTCTTGGAGGGTTCGGCTATCCTTGCGGCTCGAGTCTGTCTCTTATACGTACTGGCATCTAAAGGTGTGGCTTGCATTTTCCTACAAGGAAATGAGGGTGCTATTGTCGATTGTCCCTTTCTCATTCTGGCCGCTATTGGTAGTGATCTAGCCAATGTCGTCTCTGCTGATTGGAATGCAACTTCGATAGCTTTCCAAAGGTCAACATCTAGAGGTCTGACTGCTGCCAGAGGGATATCTAAATTATCCCCCTTGGAAGGTACTACTTGGGCCTTGTATAATCTGGCCACTTCAGGAGTAAGCCCTGCATTCTCCTTTGTAATGGTTGTGGCCTCCAATTGGGGGCCATATACCCCCCATCATTCCAAATACCTCCTCATCATGGAGGGCCATCCCCGAGATGAATCGTAAATATCCTAGAACTAGCTGTCCTCTACCAGATTAACACAAATGCCAGAGTGTCCTCTCACCCTTGAGGCTACCTTCTTGGACTATTTGGATACTTTCATCTCCTTGAGTAGTTGTTCAAACTATTTTCACCTTTTGGTGAATGGCTGCATATCCCACTCGTCCTCTTCTAGTTCGATGAAGGTCACCTTCACCATATTTCGATTTGTCTTGGGCATTTTTCCTCTGGCCTCTGCAAAAAATGTGACGGCTCGAACAAGGGTCTTCTCTTTCTCCCTGGGGGACATCTCCTCACTTCGAGGGGTCTGTTCTGGAGCATTATCATCATTCTGTGTTGCTATCTCTGGGGGTGATCCTTCGTTCTCCTGTCTGTCCAGTGTCGACCCCTCAGGCTCTTCTCCTTCTTCAGGTCTGGGGAGTTCTTCCTTAGATTTTGGTCCTGTCTGCTACTGGAAGCCCTTGCCTTTCTCTGTATTGCTTAGGATGATGATAGGGGATATTTTGGGACTTCTCTCCCCCTCACTCCTAAAAACAAAGGAATTTTCCCCTACCTCCAGGCTACTCTATCGGGCATCCGATCAAATTTATCCTGAAGAGACTACTCGTTCGACAGATGTGGGAGAATTCTTCGAGACTTATTTTACCCAATCAATTTGAGTGTACACATCCCTTATTTCCATTCCCCTATCCTAAAGTAGCTAGTTTTCCTCCCGCAACTGCTAGACCAGCTACTCAAGCTGGGTGATCCATCTGTCTCGTTCCTTCAACTTCCCTGCATGCTTGTTCTGGCAGTCCTCCAATTTTTTTTGGGTCATACAACAATTGGTTTTCCATTCGAGCACCTCCTCCAATGCCGCATCGACCTAGTCATTGTTCCCAGAAGTCCCTGCATCTTATGGGATCTGATTCATCAATTCTTGGAGTGTTTGGGCTGCAACATCTATTTTCGGGTCTATTTGTTCTTCCTCTATCGAGAGGACTTGCCGCAAACATTTCCTCCTAGGGACTGGTTTTGTTAGGTAAAAAATGTCCTCACCACTAACAAGTGGCGCTCCTTCCTCCTCATGCTTAGGCACTAGGGAATTCCCTCTTCCCTTCATGCTCTTAGGTACTGGTGACTGCCATCCTTCCTCTGTGTTTTTGGGCACTGGTGATTGCCCTCTTTCCTCTATAAAATAGGGCAATGCCAATTGCTCGATGTTGCTATTTCATCTGAAGGGCATCCCTCATATTTCCCTACTTCGGTAATAGTATAGTGTTGCCTTTCTTGCCTGCCATCTCCATCTGCATCGGGGTTCTACCTCTACGCTTCTGCATGGTGGGCTAGTACCGATATCAACCCATGATGGGCTAATGCGGATGGTGCCCCCTTCTGGTATTGAGCCACTTTGTCCTTCAAGGCATTCGCCAAGTAGAAGGGCACATTCCACTTCCTTCCATGCACCAGGTGATTAAGGAACTACACATGATTAGCATGCAGATGGGTATATTTCCCGGTGCATGTGAAGAATCGAGGAACCTGCTCGAACATCTTCCATAGATTCATAGGGAGACTTTTTTTGGGTAACCCCTCATCTATTTGCATGTTCTCTCAGGACAGTAGCACCTCAGTGTATGACTTTAACAGTCCACCCTTATATACACACTCCCCTATGAGGGGCAATCAAGTTTCCTGTGAGATGAACTCAGGGGTGACTGGAATTTCTACCCCATGTACTTGGGCCACATCGTCCCTCAAGGAGGTAGGGAACTCCTTGGATGCATCCATGTCCTAGCCCTGACTGACTAGGGTACAGTATTCAAGCCATCCCTTAGCCTCGAACTGTGTTTTCACTGCTCCTCCGATTTCGTCTGTGTCACCCGGTTCATTCTTCTTCACTATGTGATTCTTAGACCTTCCTCCCATGGCGCCTTCCCTTACTACTGCTATTTTTTTCTCTGTCCTTCCTTCCTCAGGAAGGTGCCTTCTTATAGGGAAGACACCGAACCCTAGCAGTTATGGAAGGTGCCATTTCATTGGCACGCAGTTTCGACTATGGGGGGATATGATCTTTATGACGACGGTATATTTTTTGGTACTACATATTTTATAAATAATTATATAAAAATTTGAATTAACATGCGCATACCTAATTTGATGTTTCAGGCATCGTGAAGGCCACTTATTCACCGATTTGTGACACGAGGGAGGTGTATGGTAATCTGGTGTCACTCATTCATGTGATGCTTCACTCCGCTTGAGGTGTTCGGGAGGCGTGAGTGCTGGCTGTATGCGGAAGGCATTCTTTGGTACCTTCCCCATGTGGAAGGTGCTAATGTGGCACCTTCCTGATGTTGTCGGTGCCTTTTGAATGGATGTGCCTTTCGGTAATGGAAGGTGCCTCTGATTGGATGTGTCATCTAGTTGGGAAAGGCGTCTTCTTGATGATGGTGCCTTCCTGCAATGGAAGGTGCTCCTGCTTGGGTGCGCATTTCTAATGTGGAAGGTGCCTTGGCCTACATGTGCCTTCCCAATGATGGAAGGCACTTCTGACTACATGTGCCTTCCTGTTGTGGAAGATGCTTCTGTCTGCATGCGCCTTCCCGATGTGGAAGGCACCTCTGGTTGGATGCGCCTTCCTGATGTGGAAGGTGCCTTGGCTCTTCTTTTTTTTAGATATGGTGCCTTCCAGCCATGAAAGGTGCCTATATATTATTATTATTTTTTATTTATTTATTTATTTATTTTAACTCTTACAACTGGGCTGGGCACATTCTTTATAAGGAATGCGCCTTATTTTGGCGGGGTGCCTTCTCTATAAGGAAGGTGCCTTCTTCTGAAGGGCACTTTCTTTATAAGGAAGGTGCCTTCTTCTAGCTGGGTGCCTTCTAGATGTGGAAGGTGCATTATTCTTGGTAATCATGTTGCGATTGATTGGGAAAGGGTGATCAAGCCTTCCCAGTATTGCTTCATGCTGCATAAGCTTCTTCCTATGAGTCGGTGTCGGAATGCTGAGCCGAATCAGGCTTGGTTTCCCAGATACCTATCCTTCATGTTGTCAGGTCCTCCACCTGCAAAAAGCGACCGAAAAAAAGGAAAATAAAGGTAGTGAGACACATTCCATGCCTGTTAGGCCCTGGGTTAGGATGTCTGCAGCTTGCATGCGGGCATCGTCCCTGCAAAAACATATGATATATACAAAAAACTACATTAACTAATTTTGGGTGAGCACTTCCATGCCCACCATTTCACCTGAGAGATTTCGGTCTAGATCTAGCAAGATGTGGTCTCCCCCACGCCTATTTTGGATTCTACCTATAACATTTCAAACGTATTATAGGGGCATAGTCGGTGGCCATTGATTGTGAACATGGTGTTGCTATCGTAAATTGTATTAACACACACCGCCCCATTCTTGATAAGCTCTACCACCTCATACGACCCCATCCATCTCTACATTAATTTGCACTTCCTCTCTTGGAATCAAGAATCGTACAACAATACCCATTCCCCTTCTTAGAACTACTTTAGCTTAATGTGGCTATCATGCCACCGCTTTCTTTGCTTCTATATAATTTTTTTCCTTTGCAAAGAATCTAATCAGATTTCATCCAGTTGATCTAGCTACCGAATCCTTTGTTTTTGAGCTTCATCCAAGCTCAAGTTCAATTCTGAAGATGTTCTTAGGGTCTTGATTTCAAATTCGATGGGCATCATCACATTTTTCCCATAGACGAGTTGGAAATGTGTAAAACCAAAGGTGGATTTCCATGTGGTGTTATATGTCTAGACTACCTCCGACAACCGTGTAGCCCAATATTTCTTGTGTTGCTACACGGTATTTGTTAGGATGTTCTCTATTTCTTTATTTGTCACTTCCACCTGCCCATTTTCTTATGGATGGTAGGGCATAGTTGTATTGTTTCGAACTCTGTATTGCTCCATCAGTTCCTCAATCAACTTGGAGGTAAATTGAGGCCCTTGGTCTATTGTTGTCTCCCGAGGGACCCCAAATCATGTAAAAATATGGACAAATAATAAATCGACGACCGTTATTTCCTTTGAATCCCTTAATGCCTGTACTTCAACCCATTTGGTAATGTAATCCATATAGACCAAAATGAACCTCCTCCCCATCGAAGGTGGATTAAACAGTCCCATGAAGTCCATGCCCCACTTGTCAAAATGTTTCAGGTGCACCTGAGGCTAGAGGGGCATTTTGTCTCGATGGGTTGGTGTACCCATCCTCTGGAATTCATCACACTTGTTGGCATACATAGCCGCATCCTTAAACAGAGTGGGCCAAAAGTACCTAGCCTATAGGATTTTGTAGGCAATTCATTTCCCTACAAAGTGTCCTCCACATGGCTCGTCATGACATGCTTTGAGTACTTCTAAGAAATATTGTTCTGCTATGCATCTTCTTATAATTTGGTCGCATCCTATTTTAAATAGGAGACCATCCATCCATAGGAACAATGCACTTTTCTCTATGACCGCTTGCTTTTCTCGATAAGAGAGAGCAGGTGAGGTCCTTTCGGTGGCCAAGTAATTGGCTATATCTACATACCATGGGGTTTGCTCACTAATAGTGAACAAATGTTCATCTAAAAACTGGTCTTCCACTGCTTTATGGTCTACTGGTATCAATTTGGACAGAAAATCTACCATGACATTATCCTTGCATGGTTTGTCGACTATGGTGATGTCAAATTCCTGCATTAGCAATAGCCATCTGATAATTCTTCTGCTAATAGCTGGATTGCTCATTAGGTATCTGATAGCTGCGCGGTCCGTATGGAGAAAAACCTTATATTGGCAGAATTTTTTTATAGCATGGACAACTACTAGAAATTCCTTCTCTATCACTGTGTAGTTGAGCTTTGCTCCTACCAAGTTTTTACTAACATAATAAATGGCATAAAATTCTTTGCCATATTTTTGTCTGAGGACTGCTCCAATCACATCGTTGGATGTGTCACAATAAATATGGAACAGTATGGCCCAATTTTGTCCTCTTAAAACTGGTGCAGATATCAGTTTCTTCTTAAGCAATTGGAATGCTTCTTCGCAGTCCTCCGTCCAATTGAACTCCACATCCTTAGATAATAGAGTGTGTAGTGGTTTGGAAATTTTGCTAAATTCACCAATAAATCACCGATAGTATTCGACTAATCCAAGAAAACTTCTAACCTCCTTCTATGTTCTGGGGTTGGGTAGGTCTTTGATGACCTCAATCTTCCTTTTATCAACTTTTATTCCTTCTATAGAAAGGTGGTGCCCCAGTATGATGCCTTCTTGCATTATCATAAAGAATTTTCCATCATTTAGGGACTGTAGCACCCTAAAATTGGTGCTATAAACCTTAGCAATAATTAAAATTACCTTAGTAATAATTCAAATTCAAATTTTCAACCCTGAACCGCCTTTTAAACCGCTTTCCTCATTTTTCATGCCATTTTTAGGATTTGTTGTGACCGTTGGACGATATCGTCGCCGATCAGACGATATCGCCTCAGATCGGACGATTTCGTCTGGACTAGAACGTCCAGACGATTTTGTCCCAAAACTGATTTTTCATAATTAGCTTCTGTTTCAACGGCGTCTCTAACCCGGGCAAAAGCGTGTCTGCACGGTTAGAGACTTCCCCCGTTGGAGATCTCCCAAATTGGGATGATCTCCAACCTCCCAACCTCCTTCCTATGCCTATTTAATCTTAGGCCCTCCCCTTGACATTCCCCTGGCTGAATTTTTCTGTACTTCGAGTTTTACATGCATTAGAATGTCTTAGACTACTGTTTGCCTTTGTCCCTTTTCGAATTTTCTTGCAGGAACTTTGTCATTCTTCAGCCGGAGCAAGCTCAGATCGTCGCAGACGATCCTGTACAATCTCGGACGATCACGCACCAATTCGAGATGATTTCGACTGCAGTCAACATTGGGGGCAATCAGTGCCCTGAGTTTGCATTCTTTCTCCACTATCTACTGTTTTGCTTTGCATTAGTTAGACTTATTACTATTTTGCATCCTGGAGTTCACCCATATAGTTTTAATGCATAATAAAATCATAATTTGTCATTAAATCATTGTAATGCACTCATGTTTTGTTTATAATTATCAGTTTAATATTATTATTGTCATTCTACATCATTGCCCTCTGTTGGAATAGTTGCATTTTCTGTATTTTGTATCTATTTCTCTGATTGCAGGTCTCTGACGAATTCGTCAGATCTCAGACGATCTTGTCTGATCGTAGACGATCCTGTCATATCAGAGGCGATCTTGACTGCTTCAAAAATTAGAACCTCCATCAGACATCCGGATCAGATATGGCTTTTTAATCTAGCTTATTCTCTGTGTTTTCTGTTCAAATCTATTTTTTGTATTCATTTAAATCTGCATTTCATATAGAACAGTTTAGATTCATTTGGCCAAACCTAGGATTTGAATGATTAAAGATAAAATTGAACACATCAAACACATTCCCAACCTAGGCGTGGAAACTGCCATTCAAAAGTTTCCTGGTGAACCCACCATCCATCAAAAAATCACCTTAATACCCCTCCCCGAGAGGCGGGACCTTCAAAGGGCCTCTCAGTCTGAGGTATTGTCCCATCCTTCCCGCATCCCCCTTTCGGGCGTGGATCCTTTAGCCTGAAGGTAAGGGTGCGGAAAATTTGGAACGATACATTTTGGTGAACCCGACGTGAAACTAAAACCTTTTGAAAACAAAAACAAAAAAAAACATAGATGCATTTAAAATCATTAGAAAACTACTAAGTTGCATATCATGTTTAGATGGTAGCTCCTAAGAAAAGACTAGTAGTCACTATAAATGTTGAAAACCAATTAGTAGCCATAGAAATTAATTATGTGCTTAGTGTGCCTGAAACAGATAGAAACCAACTTTTGTGGGACGAACTTGATAGGAGACTAGGTATCATTTCATCTAGGTCAACAGAGCTTAAACAAATCAAGAGGCTTGTCCTAGATAGAATCCTGGATCCTCATCAACTCATTTTTTATCATGAACTTAGAGAGCTTGCCATAGGTGGTTAGCAGATAGAAGAGCCCTTGTGTCTTCTGAGTTGTATACCTTTGAGGAATTCCTCGAGAATGCAGCCATAGTGCATCAATTTCTAGCTCGTATAGAGGACCAAGAAGCTGATCTTGCAGATAGAAAAATATGGAATAGAGTTCCTAGAGCTGTGTTATATCGAGAGTATTGCCACGAGCTTTACTTCTACAAACCAGAGTCTGAAATAGATAATATCACTATAGCACACTTTGTTGACTTCTTGAAAAACAATTTTCAATTTGAAGAAGAACATTTCATGACTCCTGAAGAACTTGAGCCCATTAATGATATTTATAAATTGTTTATAGAAAACTAGATCATTGCTTTCATTATTATTATTTCTTGCGTTTTGTGTGTTGTTTGTTATCTTTATAATATTGTTATAAAAAAACAAGAAAAACCAAAAAACATAACAAAATCAAAACATTTTATTTTAAATACTATAGTAGGTATATAATTAAAATATATACCTCTTAAGCTTGTTGCATATATATATATATATAAATATATATATTTGTTGAAATCTAAGTTTAAGCACAATGACTAGACTTAGGAATGGTAAACAAACTGAAGAAGAAGAAGAAGAAGATTGGTTAGGAAAGAAAAAAAAAAAATTAAATGCCCTTCCTGAGGATCCAATTCCAGAAGGAGAAACTCTAGAACAACCAGAAGATGAGCTGGTTGAAGAAAATGAACAACAAGAAAATGTTAGAGAGGAAGGATCCTCATCCCCTAGAATGGCTCCAGATGGAACTGTTACTTTTGATAACATAGATCATTTCTGGAAATTCTTCAATAATAATATTGGTGCTCTTAATATGGCAGTTCGTATTGATAGGGGACAAATTAGTGAAACTCAAGCAATCCTAGAAGAAGGATTTAACATGCACACTAATCCCTTGTCCTTCGTTGATCAAGAAAGTGATAAAGCTGGACCATCCAATATGGATATGGCCACTATAATTCAGAACATGCAAAAACAACAGGTTACCCAACCTCCTAAGGAACCTGTTATTGAGCCTAAAATCATTCCCACACAAAAGAGACCTTCATTCACTGCTTTATTTTGCCAAACTATTGATCAATATGCTTCAAATCGACAAAAACCTAAAATGAAGCCAAACACCAATTTTCAACAATCTGGGATACAACATAATACAACTTCAAAACTTCTTCATAACACCCTTCCTACCAACAATTTACACAATAGCAATATAGCATCTAATCTTCATGTCCCTCCATCATATGCTCACCAATCCCATATTAATACCCTACCGAACCAATATGGTGGGCAAACCGATAATCTGGAAGCCATGGTGAAACAGTTAGCTTCCCGCATGGACCGAGATGGATCCCTACCGTCCCTCGTACAATTATCGAGAGATGTGTAGTCAGCCTCTAGATCCTATAGTTGTAGCACAACCATACCCTAAACACTTTCCCATGCCCGTCCTGCCTATATATAAAGGAACTGAAGATCCCATAGAGCATCTTCGCATGTTTAGGATAGCATGTCATGATATATCACATGATGACTTGTTATTACTAAAAATGTTCCCAAAAAGTTTAGGAGGAATGGCATTAGAGTGGTACTACCAATTGCCCACTCATTCTTTGAGAAATTTTGAAGAGACCGCTGAATCTTTTGTGCATCAATTTAGTGCCTATATCGAAAGGCATGTAACCATTAAAGATTTGTACAACTTAAAACAAGACAAAGATGAATGTTTTGCTGATTTCTTAGCTAGATGGAGGCAGTTGATAGGAAAACTGCACTTTGTGCTACCTTATAGGGAAATGTTGGACATTTTTATTAATAATTTGCAAGAACAAATATCTTATGAGTTATCAACTGCTACCTTAACTACCTTCGATCAGGCTATAGACTTAGCTCGAAGAGTAGAAGATGCTCTCATTAGGAGAGGCCAGCTTAGGAAGAAAGATGATGAGAAAACATCCAGAAATCAATATAAAAACAAACAAGTTGTAGGTGACGGAGTCACTGACAGCAAAAATGTTGCTAATATCAATACAACGAAGACAACAAAAAAATTTATATTGAAACCTCCTGATAAACCTCCTCGAGAGTTTACTAGATTGAATCAACCATTATCAACTATTCTACCCCAATTACTCGAAAGAGGTTTGATTCAATTACCTAATATCCAGGAACCTGATCCAACCATACCCGGATACAGAGCCGATTTACACTGTGATTTCCATAGAGGGCCTGGACACTCTACCAACTCTTGTAAAAGGTTAAAACATAAAATACAAGATCTGATTGATAATAATGAGATGGAGGTGCAAGCCTTCCAACCTAAACAAAATGCTCCTAATAATGCTCAAAAGAACATTCCCCAAAATCAAAATCAAAATGCTAATCAATCATTAGATATATTTCAACATCCTTTACCAAAACATGGTAAAGAGGTGGCCAATCAAATTGAGCATCATAATGTCCCTCCTCCTACCCGATATGTAGGAACTATTAGCGGACATTTACCTAATCATGATTTACAAAAATTTGACACAACTTTATCCATGGTCACGACCAGGCCCCTACATAATATTCAAACACCGGATCTCAGTGATGTAGAATCGGATACTGAAAGTGAAATAGACATCACCTCAAATCAATCGAATAGTTCTGAAGATGAATCAGATCCTATTCAACCTATCACAGATTCTATGGTTCCGGAAGAACCATTTCCTAGAAGAGTTACTACTCGACCCTCTTCTAATCAGTTCCTTCCTAATGAACAAGCTATAAATGCTAGACCAAGACCTATTCATCATCCTCAATATAACATTGTAGGTACCATCGGAGTCGTTACCAGACAACAAGCTCAAAATTCTCAACAAGAACCAAATCAGAACGATGGATCAACCCCATTTGTTTTGAAAAATCCCAATAAAGGGAATCATGCTCCTAATGTTCAATCTAAACCTCCTTATAATATTAATGAGCAATTATCCAATACTACAGCCAGAATTTCCCTTTTGGACTTATTAAGATCTTCTCCTACCCATAGAGATGAATTGATGCTTACATTAAGCCAAATGATGGTACCACAAAACATTCAACCTGAAGCCATGGCCAATACTATCATCACTAGAGAAGTTGATTGTATTGACTTTCGAGATAAAGATATACCACAACATAGTTTACATAAGGATAACCCCTTATATATTACTGCCCTAATAGGAGATGTAGCAGTCAAAAGGGTCTTGATTGATAATGGTTCATCTCTAAATATTTGCACTTTTGACTTCTACCAAAGATTTGGGTTTAGAAGTGATGAAATGAAGAAAACCGACATGATCATAAAAGCTTTCAATGACGAAACACAAGAAACGTGTGGAGTTATCACCATCCCATTGCAAGTTGGTCCGAGAACCTTAGATACGACCGTGTTTATTGTACATTGCCCCGCATCATACAATATACTCTTGGGTCATCCTTGGATCAATGCAATGCGGGCTGTCCCATCAACTTTACACCAATGTGTTAAATTCGAATTTAAAAATCAGTTGGTCACTATCCATGGTGATCCTAGACCCTTTGATATGTGTGCTTTGGCAGAACCTGTTGGAGTTCAATTTTGCCTTGCTCTGTCATCCACACATCCTAATTCTTATTTTTCATCTAAACCTATGAAACACACACCCATAACTTCATCTATTTCTCCTCCATTAATTTCACCCTCATATATAGCTCAACAATCTTCTAAACAAACCACACTAGAACCTCAAAAAGATCTTAAATCCACAACCAATCCTTCATGTTCCATCCCTATAATTTCAAAACCTATAGACCCATCTATTAACACCTCTACATTATCTACATCTATCATACCTTCCACATCTAAAGATATAGGGAATGATCCTTCTACATCTTATGCTCTTTCTGATGAACTCTTACCCGATTTATCTAACATTCTTATATCAGAAAAAACAAATGCTTCTATGCAAAATTCCATTATCTTAAGTAATTTGCCGCCATCTCCTCATACTTTGGGCCTCCCACAACCTATGGGAAGTACTTACCAAGTCGGGAGTTGTGCCTTCATTTATAAGGGATATGACTAGGGAAGAATACCCAGGAACATCAAAACTCATCATGAGGGATATGCTCGATGTTATTTTACTAATGAGTATATTAAAGCTAAACCTATAATGCTTAAAATGGGATATAAAGGGAAAGGCTTGGGACCTTTCCAAGATGGTATGAAAGAACCCTTTGAGGTAGAACCATGGCCCGCCCGATGTGGTGTGGGCCTATTTCCTAGTAAGGGTCAACCCTTCCCTTTTGAAGATGATGATCAACTCATATGTTATCAAGATTATTTGGATGGGCGTGATGATTTGCCTCTAAAAAATCAGCCATTTACATGCAATATGCTATCCATAGCTTATCCTGAAATGATTGTTGAATCCGATGATGAGTTGGAAGGAGATATTTTCCATGATGTCTCCATTGAAGAGATGTTACACAATGGTTTTTATTTTGATGGTTCTATACCTACTATAGCCCAACTTGAGGCCACGACTCCTCAAGATGAATTATCCAAGTTAACCTTAAAATAATTACAAGAATTGGGCGTTTCACCCGCCCCACCTAATTTTGAAAGAGATCTACACATGGAAGTAGAAAACGTCATTAAAGTTAACATTGGAACTGAGGATAATCCCCACATAATCAATATTGGATCAGAATTAAGTCAAGAAAAACAAGAGCAATACATTGCATTCCTTAAAGAATATGAAGATGTCTTCGCTTGGACATATGAAGATATGCCAGGTTTAGACCCTTCTGTAGTCATGCATCACCTAGTAGTCCATCCGGATGCTAAACCTGTTAAACAGAAACTTAGAAAAATGCATCCCAAAGTGGCCTTGCTAGTCAAAGGGGAGTTAGAAAAACTCCTGAATGTTGTTTTTATACAAGCTATTGATTATGCTGAATGGATCTCGAATGTAGTTCCAGTCACCAAGAAAGAAGCTACCAAAGTTAGGGTTTGCACAGACTTTAGAGATATTAACGTTGCATGCCCTAAAGATGATTTTCCTCTTCCAAACATGGATCAAATCATTGATTTTACTGTTGGGAGTGGAATGATGTCCCTAATGGATGGATTTTCTGGTTATAATCAGATCAGGATAGCTCTTGAAGATCAGGCTAAAATAGCCTTTATTACCCCTTGGGGTACCTTTTGTTGGAAAGTGATGCCATTTGGCCTAAAGAACGCAGGTGCAACCTATCAACGAGCTATGACTTATATTTTTCATGACATGATGCATGATATCCTACATGATTACGTAGATGATATCATAGCTCGTTCCATCAAAGAAGATGATCATTTAAATGACTTAAGGACAGTGTTTGATCGGTTAAGGGAATATCTTATCCGACTAAATCTTGCTAAATGCATATTCGGAGTTAAGTCCGGTAAACTATTAGGGGTTATAGTTTCTTTACGTGGCATCAAAATCGACCCTCTCAAGATTGTGGCTATCACTGATATGCCCGCACCTACCAATATATCTGAGTTACGAAGTTTACAAGGTAAGCTTCAAGCTATCCGTCGCTTCATCGATAAGTTGGCGGACAAAACCGGTCCCTTTCTTAAGCTTCTTAAGAAGGATGTCCCTTTTAATTGGGATGACGAATGTAAGGAAGCTTTTGAACTTCTCAAACAATACCTCCTTAACCCACTTGTGCTTTCACCGCCTAGACCTGATCGCCCATTTATCCTGTATATTTCAGCTTCAGATTTTGCTTTAGGAGCTATGTTAGCTCAACTTGATGATGAGAAAAGAGAACGTGCTAATTATTATATTAGCCAAACTTTAATTAGTTATGAAACCCGCTACACAGCATTAGAAAAACTATGTCTAGCAGTCATATTTTCTACGTAAAAATTATGCCATTATATGCTCAGTCAGAAAACTTATGTCATTGCTAAATATGATCCCTTGCGGTATCTCATGAGTCGACCTTATTTATCGGGTCGCACAGCAAAGTGGGTTCTTGCTCTAAGCGAGTTTGAACTCATGTTTATAGGACAGAAGTCTGTTAAGGGTCAAATCATAGCAGATCAATTAGTTGTCTGCACCCTTAGAGTCTACCCATCCCCTCATCATTGAGTTTCCAGATGAATGCCTTCAATTAGAGGCAGACCATGTTGAACAATGGTCCTTATACTTTGATGGAGCCCGATGCATGAGTGGGGCTGGTGCAGGTATTATTTTAATATCTCCACAAAAACACATTATACCTTTGTCCTTTAAATTAACATTTGCTTGCACCAATAATACTATCTGAATATGAAGCTCTAATCCTTGGATTACGAGCTGCCTTGGCGCTAAAAATTAAACATCTGCTAGTTTTTGGTGATTCTCAACTTGTTATAAACCAAATTAATGAAGTTTATCAGACCAGAGATGATAAATTGCGCCCATATAAAGCATATGTTTTACAATTAATATCTCTATTTGATCAAGTTACCTTGGAAGCTATTCCTCGAACTAGCAACCGTGCGGCTGACGCTATGGCCGCAATTGCATCTCTTCTGCCCTTGGAGTTAGATGACGAATATGCCACCATCATTATTCGTCGACTCCAGGAACCCGCTTCAAATAAGTCATGCTTAGAACCTTTGGATGTGTTTCTAATCAATGAAACTACTCCCGAACCTTGGTATACGGATATATTTGATTTTCTTCACAATGGGACTTTCCCTGCCAGTTCTAATAGAAACCAGCGTCGGTTATTACGTAGACGAGCAAGTCGATTTGTAATAATTGGCAATACTTTATATAGGAGATCTTTTGAAGGTATCCTATTGAGATGTTTGAATTTAGAAGAATCCAGATCAGCTTTGAGTGAAGCCCACGATGGATCTTGTGGAGGACACTTCAGTGGTAGTGTCATTGCTAAAAAGCTCCTTAGGATAGGATACTTTTGGCCTACCATGGAGAATGATGCACATGATTATGTGCGCCATTGCGACAAGTGCCAGAAACATGCTGACCTTGTCCATGCCCCTGCACAAGAACTGTAGGCTATTTCATCTCCTTGGCCCTTTTCAAAATGGGGCTTAGACATTATTGGCAAAATTAATCCTGTGTCATCTGATGGACACAAATTCATCATAACCGCCACTGAGTATTTCACGAAGTGGGTTGAAGCTATGCCTTTAGCTTCCTGCACTGGAACACAAGTCTCTAAATTTATTTTTAATCAAATCATTTGTAGGTTCGGAATTCCTGCAAATCTCATCTCAGACAATGGAACTTGTTTCAAAAATAAAGATGTTAAGAAACTATGTCAAAAATATAAGATTCAACATCGCTGGTCCACTCCCTATTATCCTCAGGGTAATGGCCAAGCAGAAGCTTCTAACAAAACCTTAATCAAAATTCTCAAAAAATTGGTCAATAAATCTGGCCGTGACTGGCACATTCAATTATATCCAGCTTTGTGGGCATATCGCACTAGCGTTCGTACTCCCACAGGTACTTCACCTTTTGTTTTGGTTTATGGCGCTGAAGCCATTTTTCCCTTTGAATTAGAAGTTCCTTCTTTGGCTCTACTACTTCAAGATACCGAAGTAGGAGATGAATATCGAGTTGGCAGACTCAGTCAACTAGAACTCCTAGATGAAAAGCGCATCAATGCTTTGGAGCATCTTCGTGCCTACCAAAACAAGCTTAAAAGATCATATGCTAAGAAAGTTCGTCATCGATCCTTTGAGGTCGGCGACCTTGTTTTAAAAGAAAATCAAAAAAATACTAATGCAACTAAAGACCTTAAAGGTAAATTTGAGCCCAACTGGCTTGGACCATATATTATCACTGCTAAATTTGAATCGGGAGCATACAAATTATCTACCTTAGATGGTAAAGAACTTAAAGAACCCATGAACATTTTGCATCTTAAACGTTACTATGCATAAAAAATTGGTCATTTCATCATTGTATATATTTGTTTAAAATATTTCAAAAAACCACTATCTTGTATTTCTTTCAATTTATAAACTTAAAAACATCAAAAACATTCAAAATCATCAAAATCTTCAAAAACATCTTTTATTTTTTGTACTTCTCAAATTGTGACATATTGCAGTTATATTTTCAAATTATTTTGGATAAATTAGCATTTATTTGGAATCCCGCACTTTCACATTCACATGAATAAATATCTTGATTTATTTGGTATGATTACTAATCTCTCTTATATCAAAGTCCACAAAATTCAATTAAATAAAGTTTTGAGCACAGAGAATTGATCTTGTTATTTACTTAAACCAAGCATATCCTTTCACAATAAAATGATTATATTTGTAATGTCCATGCTATGCTACATAGTAGAAGTGGTTTCTTGAGCGAAAAGTTTCCCCTGCTATCCTATCATGCACATGGTCTAGAATCTTTGAGAATTGACAAAAGGACAAGCTCACCCCTACCCAGAATAAAAATCCCTTGCTCTACAACTAATCCGAGCAAGTATCCCTAGCATAGGAAGAAAAGAAAAGTTCAAGAAAAAGAGAAAAGAAAAAGGTTATTTCAGCATTATCTCAAATATCAAAGCAAAAGATACGAAAAAGAAAAATAAAAAAAAAAAAGAGAAAAGAAAAAGAAAGCAAAAAAAGCAAAAGCAAAAGCAATAAAATCCCTTTCCCTACCCATTGAAAAGAAAAGAAGGGTTGATGAGCTTGAATCCCTGGAATTCTCAATTATTCGAAAACTGTGAGGTAAGCCCCATAACAGGTGGTTTGTGCCCAACCCGCTTGGCCTTGGGTAACTCCTAGCGTGGTGATATGTCTGTCACATTAGCGACCTTCTTTTGTATAGACCTATGTCTGCTTATGGATTAGCTAGCTCTTGATAACCCGACTTACATAGTAGTCTGGTACGGTTATATGCATCTAAATCATGGTTAATGAACACTTATTTGGTTAATTCAAATCACTTGTATCAAATTATCTTGCTCAAAACTGGTAAATGCACAAAGCAATTGCACACACATTTGTATTTGAGAGATTTTGTGTATCATTATGATAAATCAAGATCGGAAATGAACTCACATACGCACATGGGATTCCTTATAAATCTAACTTTTGTCTTTAAGATACTTTGAAATATTTTTGCAAATTGTCTAGAATAATTTCATTTTCTTCTCTGAGAACAGTTGTTTAGTATAAAGACAACTACATGCATTACCAAAAAAATCAAAATCATTTTAAAAACATGCAATAAAGTTACATTTATATATAACTTTTGACTTTCGCGACGATGGTATAGTTCCAAAACCAAAATTGGAATTTTATGCCTAGCACAAGTCCTCATCTTCATATTTTCTGTTTATTTTCAAAAATTAAAAATCAACCATGCAATAAAACTATTATATTTCTTCTTTGGATTTCGCGATGATGGTATAAGTTTATACCTAAATATTCTATGCCTAGCGCAAACCATTGATCTAATTTTATTTTCCCATTTATTTCAAATCATAAAAACATATGACTTAAATCATTATGTTACACAATTATGCTTTACAAACGAACGAACACTTATTCTATTTCATGTCATTATGTTCAAATTCAATATTGCAACCATGGTATAAATTCTAAGGAATTGTTCAAAATTTTATCACACTTAGGAATTTATGCCTAGCAAAAATCATTTTAAAATATTTCATGCATACTATTTTTATGAAAATCTGAAAACAAATCATCAAACCATCATCATCTCCATCATCACAACAAAGTCTTAAGACAGTCTCTTAAGCACTCTTTTACTTTTAACAATATTTCTATACTGGGATTAGCTTGACGACCGAGTGAGCGGCGACTCCATGAAATGGTCTATAATAGCGACAATGTCCTTTGAAATTATTGTTAGAAGTCCCTTTTATTTTTATCAAATTATCCCACAAACAACCAATTTGTTTACATCAGATTATTTCATTTAAATTTTAAAAGCATGACATTCAAACCATAATATTTCCAAACGACATAATTACATGAATCATCAAATCAATCACACCAAAACATTAAAGCATCATACAAACACATAAGACAAGTCATATGATCAAAAATATCTCATCTATATATATATCAACAATATATACATCATCTCAAAACTGGATCGGTATGCCACAATCTGTACCTCGGCATACTCAATCCTCTATCAAAAATAATAAACACTATGTATCAATCTATGTAGTGTAGTCTATAGCAGCTAGCCTCGAGAACCCCTCGAGCTCTCAGCCTCATCTCCTCCCCCACCTTGAGGTGGATGAGGTGGCCCCATCGTAGTCCGTGTGGTGCTATGAGTCCTAGACTCTGATCGTGATGATGTCCTCGATGACCTCATCATGATAGGCTCCACAATGGGGGCTGGCAGCGGTAACCTCTGCCCCTCTGGCACCATCTGGTAGTATAGCATCTGGTAGAATGTGATTTGGGCAATAGCCCATGCTAAGTCCCGAGTGCTCGCCCCTCCGCTCCATGCTCTGAGGCGTGCGATCTCATCTCTGAGCTGTGTGGCCTCCTCTCGGTGTCGTGCAGCCTCATCCTGCAAGGCCTGCACCTGAGCCTGGAGATGAACAGTCTCCACCCGAAGAGTAGCCATCTCGCTACTCTCTCCTACCTCGACACCCTTGCCCTTATCGGGCGATGGTGGCCTCTCTCTCCATGGAGAAGGGGGTCTCTCCTCCCTCCTCTCCCGCTGTCGTGGCCTCTGCTGAGCCTGTGGCCTCCTCTGCTCTCTCCCGTCATGACCCTGTGCCGCCTCAATGGCCGCCTGGCGCCGCCTCCCCATCCGATGCACAACTACATGAATCGGACCCTGAGCCCTCGTCATCCGAGGAGGGCGGATGCCTACGTACCAGGCATCATAGCCGTCGGCAACCCCAGCGTCATCACCATCCACTGGCTGGATGGGGGCATCATCCATGTCCTGACTCTAGAAGCACTGCATATCTGGAGCCCCGCTAACTATAGTGTTATCCCGGATGGTCCGAGAAAACTCGTAGTCCCTGAGAGATGGGATCCCCTACTGTAGACCGAACTGCCTCAAAACTTGGTCATAGCGGTGGAGCTCCACCTCTCCCCTCTCCATCCTCAGCCAGTAGACTTGCTTGATGTGAGCCAGCTCCTGTCCATCCTCGGCCCACCCTGGATGATCTCTCCAAGGCCTCCAGGTGATCTGGTCGGAGACAAGGTCATCAAGTAGTCTCCGGGACACTGGCAGATCTATCCACCATTGTGACCCTCTTCGGAGCCACCAGTAGAAAACTCGGGGCCTCTCCCCATCAATCCCTATCAGTGGGAGCCCTACCGGCCTCCGCACCATGATGTGCTCCCAACACCAAACCTATAGTAGTGATGTCATGACTAGACATCGACCGCCCTTGTATACGACCCCATACAGGATCCTATACAATCGGCATAGTACAAAGCTCCCCCAAGCAAACCTGTACCCATGGTCTCTCATGTCATAGACCACATCTATCAATAGCCATGGTAGTCTGCATCCACTCTGATGGCATAGCAGCAGACCACCTACCACCCCAGCCAAAACCTGTGTCAGTCTAGATGCCCCAGGCATCTGGCATAGTGACTCGATGTTCACTCCGCCCTTCTCCAGGGCGAAGCTCGGATCTCCGCACAATCGCATCATCACGTGGCCCTGATTGGCCATGGGAGTTATTAGCCATCCTTGTATGGGGATCCTCAAAATCCTCCATACATCCTCCAATGTGGGAGTCATCTCCCCTATCGATAACCGAAAACAAGAAGAACCCGGATACCACCTCTCTGCTAGGGCTGTCAATAGCCCCATATCTATAGAAACTTGTGGCATATCTGCCACATGCTGCAAGCCGACTTGAGCCAACTGATCTCGCTCTACCTGAGATAGAGCGGCCAAGTCATCCTTAGACCACCGTATTTCCATTCTCGGCTCTTTAGTAATCCTCTCTACAACATAAACAACAAAACAATAAAAATCATTAATAAAACAGTGATTAAAAATGCAAGTAAAATAAGTTCACTTTCATACAAATGATGATATCGTCCACTATTGGATGATATCGTCCAAAATTTGAGCAAATTCATCTCCGATTTTGCAAGAGGGAATCGTCCCTTATTGGACGAAATCGTCCCCATATCGAGACGATTTTGATGAAATTGAGACGATTTCGTCCCGATGACGTCGACGGCCCAAAAATGGCCGTGATGCTCAAAAATCATTCAAAATTAATCTAAAAAGCATGAAATTCAAAATTAAAGCATTCTAAATTAAGTTTAGACCCTTACCCGTAGCCCGCATTGGACCTCTGTCGATCTGTGCGTTGTCTCGACCATCTTGTCTGCAGAGCTCTAGAAACCAGGAAAATGAACAGTAACAATGAATTAGGGTTTTACCCTATTTTTCTTAATTTTATTCAAAAACACTTAAACAACATTTTTAAAATTTTGCTTTTTCGCGTTTTTACCTCAAACGTTCGATTTGGGTAAAAACACGGAGGGGGCACCATAGTAAAGTTGTCGTACGATTCGACCTAGAATCGTCGCCTAAAAATGGGAATAATTTTTGCTTTCTCGTAGATCGAGAAGAACTCATATTTAACGCATTTTCTTCGAAAAATTCGCTAAAGAGGGGGCAAAATGTAGCACCCTAAAATTGGCGCAGTAAACCTTAGCAATAATTAAAATTACCTTAGTAATAATTCAAATTCAAATTTTCAACCCCGACCCCTTAACCGCCTGTTAAACCGCTTTCCTCATTTTCCATGCCATTTTTAGGATTTGTTGTGACCGTTGGACGATATCGTCGCCGATCAGACGATATCGCCTCAGATCGGACGATTTCGTCTGGACTAGAACGTCCAGACGATTTCGTCCCAAAACTGATTTTTCATAATTAGCTTCTGTTTCAACGGCGTCTCTAACCTGGGCAAAAGCGTGTCTGTGCGGTTAGAGACTTCCCCCATTGGAGATCTCCCAAATTGGGATGATCTCCAACCTCCCAACCTCCTTCCTATGCCTATTTAATCTTAGGCCCTCCCCTTGACATTCCCCTGGCTGAATTTTTTGTACTTCGAGTTTTACATGCATTAGAATGTCTTAGACTACTGTTTGCCTTTGTCCCTTTTCGAATTTTCTTGTAGGAACTTTGTCATTCTTCAGCTGGAGCAAGCTCAGATCGTCGTAGATGATCCTGTACAATCTCGGATGATCACGCACCAATTCGAGATGATTTCGACTGCAGTCAACATTGGGGGCAATCAGTGCCCTGAGTTTGCATTCTTTCTCCACTATCTACTGTTTTGCTTTGCATTAGTTAGACTTATTACTATTTTGCATCCTGGAGTTCACCCATATAGTTTTAATGCATAATAAAATCATAATTTGTCATTAAATCATTGTAATGCACTCATATTTTTGTTTATAATTATCAGTTTAATATTATTGTTGTCATTCTACATCATTGCCCTCTGTTGGAATAGTTGCATTTTCTGTATTTTGTATCTATTTCTCTGATTGTAGGTCTCGACAATTCGTCTGACGAATTCGTCAGATCTCAGATGATCTTGTCTGATCGTAGACGATCCTGTCATATCAGAGGCGATCTTGATTGCTTCAAAAATCAGAACCTCCATCAGACATCCGGATCAGATATGGCTTTTTAATCTAGCTTATTCTCTGTGTTTTCTGTTCAAATCTATTTTTTGTATTCATTTAAATCTGCATTTCATATAGAACAGTTTAGATTCATTTGGCCAAACCTAGGATTTGAATGATTAAAGATAAAATTGAACACATCAAACACATTCCCAACCTAGGCGTGGAAACTGCCATTCAAAAGTTTCCTGGTGAACCCACCATCCATCGAAAAATCACCTTAATACCCCTCCCCCGAGAGGCGGGACCTTCAAAGGGCCTCTCAGTCCGAGGTATTGTCCCATCCTTCCCGCATCCCCCTTCCGGGCGTGGATCCTTTAGCCTGAAGGTAAGGGTGCGGAAAATTTGGAACGATACAGGGACAATTTATTTTCCTTGCTTCTGTCGAGCACTCTTTCCAAATTTGTCATTGCATCCTCGAAGGTTTATCCATAGACGGTTAAGTCATCCATGTATACCTCAACCCCGTATCCCATCATGTCTAAGAATATGCTAAGCACCACCCTTTGAAATGTGGTAGGTGCGTTGCACAGTTTGAAAGGCAATACCGTATAGGCAAACGTTCCCCATGGGCAGGTGAATGTTGTCTTATCCTGATCTTCTTATCCTATCTAGATCTGATTGTATCCGCTGAATCCATCCAAAAAGGAGAAGTACTTCCTCCCCGAGAGTGTGTCCAAGACTTGATCAATGAATGCGAGTGGGAAGTGGTCTTTCTTGGTTGCTTTGTTCAATGCTCTATAGTCCACACAGATTCACCACTTCCAATTCTTTTTAGGGACCACCACTAACGATGATACCCACTCGTTGTCAAACATCAGATATATGAATCTGGCAGCTAAGAGTTTATGCAGTTCTTCCTTGACAATGTCTTTCATTTTCAGATTCATTCTTCGCTACGGCTGTTGGCTTAGAGTTTCCTGATCATCTAGATAAATTTGATGGGTAAAGATCTCTGGGTTGATGCCCTGCATATCCAAGTAATCCCATGCAAACGCTTGTTGGTGCCTTACCAGGAGCTCTTCTAATTTTGTCAGTTGTGTGGGCGCCAACCTACTGCTGACATTTAATGTTCTTCTTGGCCCAACATGTATCTGCCAAACATGGTGATCTTGGGCACCAGTCAACGATGATCCAGGTGTGAAGATGGAGGGTTCTCCATGGAGAAACTCCACAATAGCACCATTTTCATCCTCTTCTTTTAACTCCTCCAATGTCATCACTAACTGGATTATGGACAACTCCGTATTTCCATGCTCGGTGATCATGGGTTCTGCTACTGAGTTGACAGACTGTGTTGGAGGCAAAATGGTCAGCCTTTTAACATTTTGCCCATCGGATATGGTCATCAACCCATCTCGATAGTTGATGTAAGCGTCAACTATTGCCAGCCATGGCCTCCCCAAGATGAGCGGGTAACCACCTAGCCTAGTTTTGGATTGTAAAACTAAAAAGTAGGTTGGGTATTCCCATGCACTTACCATTACTATCACATCTTCCAACATCCCTTTTGGCTATATGGTCGATCGATCAGCTAACTACAGCACTATCGTGGTGGGTTTCAAGTTCATGAGCTATAGCCTCTGCATGATCTCCTGAGGCAATATGTTGATGGCTACTCTGAGATCGACCAACGTATTGTATAGGGAATGTCCCTCAATTTTTATGGTCAGCATCGGGCTACTCGGGTCTGCATACTTCAGATGTCATGTTATGCCCATCATCAAATCTATTAGTTTACCCATGACGTTGATAGTCTGGGTTGATTTTCATCCCAGATTCCTTAGACACATCTCTCCAATTGCATTGGTATATATGGGAACATCTCGGATTGCTTGAAATAATGGAATTGTCACTATGAGGTTCTTCAAGCTTGACAAGATGTCGAACTTTGGTTGTGTTACTTTTCTTTGTTCTTACAGCCAGCTAGGAAATGGAGCCTTCGCTCTCTCAAGTGTTTATTCCTCTTCTACCAGAGGTGTTTCTTCTACCTCTTCCTCCTCTTCTACCAATGGAGGTGTTCCTACTCCTAGCTACCTACCTGACCTAAGCTGAATATTGTACATAGGATACATTTCACCCTCCATGTTGTATGCTAGCTGGTTCACTTTGTTGTTTGGATTTGTCGTTGGTTGTGTAGGTAGCTACGTAGGTCTCACTATTGGCAACGCTGATAAATTCTATTGGGGGTTAGTAGGTGCTATGTTTTGTAGAGCCTAATTCCATGCAGTGTGACTTCTCCACTATTGTGCAAGATATGGATATGACACCCATGGCTGCTGGAGTAGGAATGCTACTAGGGGTGCATTAGACCAGGGTGATGGCTCCCACCACCCCATGTTAGGTGGTTGAGGTGGTCCTTGGTGCATGTATGGCCCTCCACCATATGGCAGCATTCCAGTTGGCATGTTCCCCATAGGGGGCTATGGCCAACTCTTCCTATTGCCTATGAAATAGGCATCTGTGCTTTCATCCTCCTCCTGATTACTAGGTAGTCGTGGGCATAATTGAGTTTTATGATTCAGCCTACAAACTACGCATACTCTGACTTTATTCTTCAAGCATGCATTCTTTGCATGCCTCCCTCTAAATTTTGGATAGAAATAAGCTAATGTTGTGTTATTCTCTTGCTTATTTTTCTCTAACAACAACGTATCCATCTACAATGCTAGAGATGAGAGCATTTTGCTCTTTAAATATTCCAACATGTTACCTATTTCTGTCTTTGTGACTGAAGTAGTCACTTTCATGGTTCTAGAGGTGGCCTTGTCTCACCTTCTTGAGTAGTTCTGGCATATTTTTTGGATGTCTTCCATAGCATGCTGGTAGACATCACCTTCGGAGATCATGTTAAGAGCCTCCAATGATTAATTGGTAAGTCCTCTCAAGAAGATGCTTTTGAGGGACTTCTCAGATAGTCTCGCGTGAGGAGATCATTGAAGATTAAAGTTGAATCTCTCCCATTAATCCTTGAGAGACTCATCTTATTTATGTGTCATGCTTAGGACCTTCTCCATGGAGTCTCTTGCTCTCCCAAAATCTTGGTATTGTTCTAAAAATATCCTCTTCATCTGGTCCCAAGTGGCAATGTGTTTTTATCCCAAACTAATGAACCACCACAGAGTTGCATCGTCTAATGTAGAAGGAAAAATTTTTAGCTTTTGCGTATCGGATTTGTAGTCCACATACCTACATAAGAAATAAAAATTAAATAAAAATAGGTCAGGGTCCTTAGTTGGGTATCCTCTAAAGGACGGAAGGTGAGTAGGGGATATGTTTTTCATTTTAGCATCTCCTACTCCTTCCTCTATCGAGAAAGTAAATCCAGATGAGACCTCATCGTTATTAGCCATTTTTTTAGGAAATGTGGTTTCTAATGCAGTGCTTATGTCATTATGATCATTTAAGACTTTCTGAGTCAAAGCTCTAAGGTTTTTTGGTGAGATCGTCCGATCTTCTACAACCTTCCACAACAGGGCTTCCTCTAAAGGAGTCCTATTGAACAAGGTATTTATGATGATTCGTTCTTCCCCACATTTATGGGATGAGGAGGCACTTTGAACAAAGTATGTTTCCTCACTCCAATGGATTACTGGTGGGTCAGATGAGTCTAATTCAAATTCAGAATGCTCGGCTGACTCTGGTTCTGATGGATTGGTTCTTATAAACCAATCGTCTAGTCCTCTTCTTCTCAAAGAACTCATACAAGGTCAGATGGAAGGTTTTAGGGTATTGTAATTAATCTAGTTGAGATGTTTCCTCGACAATGGTGCCAAAATGTTGCGGGCCAAACAAGGTTAACTTTTTCCTACTTTTGTCACATGCCCGTGCATTTAATTATCAACCTAGGGATCTTCATAAACTTGTGAAGGGTCTGAATCAGATTGCTTACAATACCAC
Organism: Wollemia nobilis; assembly: GCA_028583015.1. Classification (NCBI taxonomy): domain Eukaryota; kingdom Viridiplantae; phylum Streptophyta; class Pinopsida; order Araucariales; family Araucariaceae; genus Wollemia; species Wollemia nobilis. The sequence goes on from JAQPPZ010002550.1 coordinate 8,456,628, forward strand.
TTGAGATGAATCTACTAATCCTACTATTGGGGGGTGTTTTCAAAATGGTTTTCAATCATTCATGCACTTCTTAATAATTTACGTAAGAAGAAATAATTAAATCTACAAAAATGAAACATTCACACATTCCTGAAAATGAATCTACTGCAAATATTGGGAATAGTAATGAGGTAAATAATCTTTCAAAAGCAATAGCCTAATTTAGAAAATAGAAGTAAAGTGGGGAAGAAATACTAGCTTGGAGTGGCCCCATGCTCCAGCAGCTTCCTCCCAGCTGAACATGTGCTAGAACTCTTAGAACTGTAATATATTTATCAAAGTGTTACAATATTTATCTATATCTGTATCTCTATATGAATCTATATCAATCTATATATCTCAGAATGGTCTGCACATGTTTATATAACACACCCATAGAACTTCTATTACAAAGAGGTTACAATAGTCGATTCATCCCAGAATAAATTAAGACAGTCTAGTGAATGCAATCGACGTCTGCTTAAAACTGGCATTTGGTTCTAACGATGGCGTGTTCGCTAATTGGTTTGTGATTCGCTTGGCATTGGTAAGAAGTTTTTGTACATTGGTGTGATCTTCAATTTAGCTCTACATGATGTAGATTTGGAACTGCACCAGCCACTGTTATCCACGTCATGCAAATCTGGTCAACGGGCGAAGAACAGAGGTGCCTTCCTTATGAGGAAGGTGCCTAAGTATATCGGGCACCTTCCCTATATGAAAGGTATCTTATTTATGTGGTGCCTTCCTAGAATATGAATGCGCTTACCTTCTATTGGTGCCTTCCTATGTGAGTAAAGTGCTTGCCTTCTAGTGGCACCTTCCTTATGGGAGGAAGGCGTTCACCTTCTGTGAGGAAGGCACTCACCTTCTATGAGGAAGGCACATATTCTACTGGCACCTTCCTTATGGGAGGAAGGTGCTTTGCCTGTCGTGATGCCTTCCTATCGGTGCCTTCCCATTGGCACCTTCATTATGAGAGGAAGGCGCTTCCTTCCTTTTGGTGCCTTCCTGGAGGAGGAAGGCGCTTCTCTTTCCTTGGCACCTTCTTGGAAGAGGAAGGTGCCTACGTTCTATTGGCACCTTCTTGGAAGGCACCTACTTTCCCTTTGTGCCTTCCTGTAAGAAGAAGGCACATATGTTCTCTGCATTGACCCCCAAAGAAACAAAGGGCTAGGTCCATCAAAAGACCTCGACTGATCCAAATCTAACTAAACCAACTGCAATTCCACAAAACACACTAAAAACACACAAATTAGATAACACACATAATTTCATCAAATATCTATATAATCATTTATAAAAGTATGCAATCCTTATTATACATCCACATAATGATCAAGAAAATGTGTATAAAATATGAGCATTTTTGGTGCTCATCACAGATTTGAGCAAGTCCTAGAGAGGACTTATTGATCAGATTTGAGCAAGTCATAGAGAGGACTTGTTGAGCAAATTTGGATAGGTTCTATGTGGACCTGTTGAGCATATTTGGATAGGTTCTGTGTGGACCTGTTGAGTAGATTTGAACAGGTTCTACATGGACCTGTTGAGCAGATTTGAGTAGGTTCTATGTGGACCTGTTGAGCAGATTTGGACAAGTTCTAAGTAAGCTTGTTAAGCATATTTGGAAAAGTTCTAAGTGAGCTTGTTGAGAATATTTGAGAAGGTTCTGAGTGAACCTATTGAGACAGATCTTTTGAGGTTATAGAGTATAGAGGACAGAGTCTCATGTTGAGCAAGGTGTTGCAAGATTTTTGTCATTGTTGTCAACACAGTCAGTTAGATCCAATGATGCAGTGGACAGGCAGTTCAGAAGTCATTCAGATGCAGAGGACAGAAGTTCAAAGGATAGTCAGATCATGTAAAGTGAAATTCCAAGAAAACAGAAGTGACCCAGATTCAAAAAATCAAAGAAAAAGACAAGTAAGAAAACTGTCGCGATATCGCGACATGTTTTCTATCGTGATTTCGCGACAGGTCGGAGGAGAGAGAAGGCGCAAAGAAAACTGTCACGATTTCACGACAGGTCGGAGGAGAGAGAAGGCACAAAGAAAATTGTCATGATTTCACGACAGGTCGGAGGAGAGAGAAGGCGCAAAGAAAATTGTCATAAAAGGAGAAGGACAAAGAAATTGTCATGATTTCATGACATGTCGGAGGAGAGAGAAGGCGCAAAGAAAATTGTCGCCAAGAAGCTAAGTCGAGAAGTTGTAGCGATTTCGCTACATGTTGGATTTTCGCTGGTCGAAGCAAAGAGAAAGTGACAAGTTGAAAAGGTGTAGCGATTTCGCTACATGTTGGGATTTCGCTAGTGCATGAAGAGAGAATTGTACGGATGCGAAAGATGTCACGATTTCGTGACATGTTCCATTTTCGCGGGCGAAAGGCAAAGAAAAGCGCTAAGGCAAAAAGATGTCGCGATTTCGTGACATGTTTCGATTTCGCTGAGGGATGCGGTGAAGAATGTACGATAGTGAGAAGTGTCACGATTTCGCGACATGTCATGTTTTCGCGGGTGCAAGCCTAGAAAAGGACAAAGAGGCACAAAGTGTCACGATTTCACGATAGGTTGCAAGTAAAGCCTTCGAAAGCCGAAAGCGTCACGATTTCATGACAGAATGAAAGGAAAATGTACGGATGGGAAAAGTGTCACGATTTCATGACAGGCAGCAGTAAAGAAGCTAACAGGGTGAAGATGTCGCATTTTCGTGACATGTCGCGGTTTCGCGACTCTAGGAGGAGAGAGACTGTACGGCACCAGAAATGTCACGATTTCATGACAAAAATGGAGAAGGCCTAGAAGTAAAAAGGGTCACGATTTCATGACAAGAATGAGGATGACGTCAGCAAAAGTTCGAAGTGTCACGATTTCGTGACAAGAACGGTGGCAAAGCTAACAAAGGCCAAAAGTGTCGCATTTTCGTGATAGCGGGTTAAAGAAGGCGTACGGCTACAAAAAGTGTCGCGATATCGTGACATGTTATTATTTCGTGGCAATAGTTACAAGAAGGTGACAGAGGTGGCAGAAGCGGTTGAGGCCGACAAAGTTGAATCTGGGCCGATGGATTTTAGGGTTTTGTAGCCGATAATTTCTAGGGTTTTGTAGCCGACAATTTCTAGGGTTTTGCAACCGACGTTCTTAGGGTTACAGTCGACTACTGTTTAAGATTTGATCTTGAAATTTCATCTATAAAAGGATGTATTGTGGTTTTGCAAGAGTTGTCCGTGTTGAGCAGAGTGCGAGTCGTATCGAACTTGTGCGAATTAAGAGCGCAAGGGTGCAGATGTTGAGTCGAGTTGAGTGCGAAGTCATAGTTCATTTGAGTCGAAGCGAATTATGCATATAGTAATTGCGTGAATCAAGAGCACGGGGTGCAGAGGTTGAGTTCTAAGTGCGAAGTGATAGCACGTAGAAAGAAGAAGTGATCGATTATCTGGTTGTAGCAGAGAGTGCAAAGAAATTCATAGAAGCAGTTGGATAGTGCGAAGCGTTTGCACAGAAGCAGCTGAATGCATAGAAACTACAGACTATGAGAATTAAGGTGAAAGTATTATTCTATAATTTTCATTATTTTTATTGAAGTCCAAGTTGCAGCTTGGCATAAGGGGTTGGTGCTTCTTTCCAGTAGGTGCTGGTAAATTAGGAGTTGGTGCTCCATTCTGTTTGATACAGATAAATCTAAGGGGTTGGTGCTCCTTCCAGTTGGTGCTGGTAAATGATATTGTAAAGTTGTAGCTTTGCAAAGGCTGGATTTGGATGGTAGTCCAAGCAGTCATTTTTGAGGAGTAGCCACATTGGTGAACCTCGTTAAATACCGTGTTGTGTGTAATGCTTTCTTGTTGTATTTGATATATCTGTTCATTAGTTTTAAACTACTGCTGGTTCTAGAACTGAATATTTAAAGTTTTAAAAGATCACACTGATTCACCCCCCTCTCAGTGTCACTGTGATTACAACAATTGGTATCAGAGCTAGGTTCCTGAACAGGCTCAATCAGCTAGGGTGATCTTGGAAGTGACGCAATGGCAAGTGGTGAGGGTTTTTCCTCAAACAAAGCACCATTGTTTGATGGAACTAACTATGCTTTCTGGAAAATAAGGATGCAGACATATCTCCGTGCCTTGGGTTTTGACATCTGGGGTGCAGTAGTTAATGGTTACAAAGCTCCTGCCACTGCTCCAACAGACGCTACCGACAAGAAGGCATTTGAAAATGATTCGAAAGCAAAAAATGCCATCATGTGTGGATTAGTGGACAGTGAGCTAGTCAAAATCATAAACTGTGAATCCGTAAAAGATGTATGGGATAAACTAGAGAACATTCATGAAGGAGACGATAGGATCAAGGAGGCCAAGCTTCAAACACACCGAGCTCAATTCGAATCCTTAAAGATGGACAATGATGAGAACATAGAGGCTTTCATGCTAAGAGTCAACGGAATCACAAATTCAATCAGAGGTCTCGACGAAGATATGGATGATGCTACGATTATGAAAAAGGTATTAAGATCTCTCCCTCCAAGGTTTGATTCGAAAGTCTCAGCCATAGAAGAAGCTAAAGATCTAAATCACTTTAGTATGGATGAGATGCATGGTTCTTTGACTGCTTTTGAAATGAGAATAGGAAGGTCAAATCCCACAGATAGAGAAGCAGCTTTCAAAGCTCTAAAAGGCAAAGACACAAAACAAGAGTCTGAAGAAGAGGATGTATCAGATGAAATGGAAGCAAATTTTGTCAAAAAACTGAGAAAAGGAAAAGGAAAATACAGAGGAAAGCTACCTTTTAAATGTTTCAACTATGGAGGCATTGGACACTTTGCTACCAAATGTCCTCTCAATGACAAGAACAAAGGTGAAGAAACTCCGCATCAAGAAAGAAGTGAATGGAGAAAGAAAACAAACTTCAGAAAAGGCAATTTCAAAAAGAAAAGTTTTATCTCCCGAAATGCAGATTCTTCAGAGGACAACTCTAGTGAAGACTCTGAAGAAGGAACAGGTGAAGCTCTCTTTATGGCGTTTGAAGTAGAAAAATTAGAAGAGGCAGAAAACCCAGAAAAGAGAGAAGGAATGAACTCTAAAGTGTCTATTGAAAAAGCCGAGGCTGAAGTTGATTTAGAAGGTGAGCTGGTTTTCGCTCTTGAAGAATGGAAATCTGAGAAAAGAAAGAATAAAAAACTTTCAAGAAAGCTTGAGGATGCAAATGACATTATAACCAGTTTAAAAATACAGATAGAAGAATACAAGAAAATGTCCGAAGATCTAGAAATTCAGGTAACCACGAAGATAGATTATTGCTGCAAACTAGAAGAAGAAAACGTTGGTCTTCGAATGCAGATACAAGAGCTGGATCAAAAAATTAGTTGCCATTACAAACGTGAAGAAAGTTCAATGAAGTTGGATAAAATCTTAAGTGATCAAAGACCTACAGGCATCAAATTTGGCCTGGGCTTTATTGAAGGAGGATCATCAAACGGACCAAATGTTGAATCTGTAAGAAGTGAAGATAAGAAACAGGTTGATATAGGAAAAACAAATCAGGCAAAGAAAAGCAGTAATGTCAGACCCGAAAGGAGAATAGACAATGATGGCTTTACCAAGGTCACACATCAGAAGAAGAGAAGATCTATGGCTCCTGCAACAACCTGGCAAAGACCATCTTTCAGGTTCAATCATTACTTTTATGGTTTCTGTTTCAAATGTAATGATTATGGACATAAAATTGCAGACTACAAGTACAATGTAGGACCAAGAAGTTTCACTAGCAGAAATTCTTTTGCTCCTCTTATAAATTATGCAGTAGAATGCTTTAATTGTCACAACTTTGGGCATATTGCTAGAAATTGTCGTAGTACCTCTGTTTCGAATCAACCTCAAAAAAGAAGAGTTCAACCATATAGGGCAAATCAAAATAGAAATCTCTCTGAAAGTTATGCTCACAATATTGAAAAGGGAAAATCCAAGCTAGAGCCCAATACCATAGTCAAAACAGAGTGGAAATAGAAAGAACAGCTCAGGGAAGAAAAGGAATCTTTAATAGTGCAGACAGCTTTCAGGGCTCAGAATAAATGTGTACCATGGATTCTTGACAGTGGTTGCTCAAGTCATATGACAGGTGATAAACAGAAGTTTGAAAAACTACAAAAATATGAGGGTGGCTCTGTAAAGTTCGGAAATAATGATGGAGCCAAGATAATCGGAAAAGGATCTATCAAAATTAGTGATGGGAAAATCAAGTCAGAAGAAGTTCTATTTGTGGATGGTTTGAAACACAACCTCGTTAAGTGTCAGTCAAATCTATGATAAAGGACATGAAGTAGTCTTCAAGAAGCAGGGTTGTGAAGTCAAAAAAATAAACAATGGGAAATTGATAGCAACTGGTTCAAGGACGTCTGGAAATCTGTACACACTCTCAAAAACTTTAGAAGGTACGTGCTTCATTGGACAAGAAGAAGAGAACTGGCTGTGGCACAAGAGGCTTGGACACATAAGTTTTGATAATTTGGTGAAAATCAGCTCGAAACAAGCAGTGAGAGATATTCCAACCATTAAAAAACCTTCAAACAATGTTTGTGCTTCATGTCGAAGGGAAAGCAAACCAGAGTCTCATTCAAAACAAAAGAGTACCACACTAGCAGGCCTTTGGAACTTATTCATACAGACTTATGTGGACCCATGAGAACTCAAAGCATAAATGGCGACAAATACTTTATGTTGTGTATCGATGATTATTCCAGAATGACATGGATATTTTTCTTAAAAGATAAAACAGAAGCTTTTGAAATGTTCAGATCCTTCAAACATCTAGTTGAGAATGAAACAGGAAAAAGGGTCAAATGTTTACGATCAGACAGAGGAGGAGAATTCATTTCGAATGAATTTACAGAATACTATGAAAAACATGGTATCAGGAGACAATATTCAGCAGCTAGAACTCCCCAGCAGAATGGTGTAGTAGAAAGAAAGAACAAAACTATACAAGAAATGGCACGCACCATGCTGGCAGAAAACAAAATAGCAGACAGATTCTGGAAAGAAGCAGTTCACACTACAGTATACATCCAAAATAGATATATGTTAAGAACTCATGAATGCAAAACACCTTATGAGCTGTGGTTTGGTAGAAAAGCAACAACAAAACATCTCAAAGTATTTGGTTGTAGGTGCTACATCAGAAAAACTGATGACAACCTTGGGAAGTTTGAAGATAGAGCAGATGAAGGTGTTTTTGTTGGGTATTCACCAAAAAGCAAAGCTTACAAATGCTACAACAAGAGACTCAAGAAAATTGTGGACAGTGCAGATGTTAAATTCGATGAAGGTGGGAAACGATTAGCTGACTTTGAGGAAAACTACCCAATCTATGAAGAAGTCTTTGAAGGAGATGAGGTGAATGAAATAGAAAATAAATCTACGTCTGATTCAGATGAATTAATCGATGACTCAGAGGTGCAAGAAAACAAGAAATTCAAAATAGGTAGCTGGCAGAAAAATCATCCAAGAGACCAAATAATTGGAGATCCCACAGCTGGTATTCAGACAAGAAGGAAAGTAATAAGTAATTACTCTCTTTTATCCAGCATTGAGCCCAAAAACATAGATGAAGCAAGCAAAGATGATAGTTGGATGAAGGCAATAAATGAAGAGTTAGATCAGATTGAAAAGAACAGAACTTGGGAATTAGTACCTAGACCTACGAATAAGAATGTAATCGGCACCAAATGGATATTTCGAAACAAATTAAATGAAGACGGACAGGTCATTAGGAACAAAGCAAGACTGGTTTGTAAAGGATATGCACAGGTCGAAGGCATTGATTTTGAAGAGACTTTTGCACCAAGTGGCCAGATTAGAAGCAATTAGAATGTTTCTCGGCCTTAGCAGTCCACAAGAACTTCAGAGTTTATCAGATGGATGTAAAATCTGCCTTTTTAAATGGGAAACTCGAAGAAGAGGTCTATATTGAACAACCGGATGGCTTTCAAATTAGTGAAGATCCTAACCTTGTCTGCAAATTAAAGAAAGCATTATATGGATTAAAACAAGCACCACGGGCATGGTATGCAAGGCTAGACAACTATCTCTCTCAACAGGGATTCAAGAAAGGGTTGGTCGACAGTAATCTGTATGTGAAAATAGAAGGTGGGCATCTCATAGTTCTTGTTGTCTATGTCGATGATATCATATTTGGCAGCAACAAAGATGAATCTTGTAAAGACTTAGCACATAAGATGCAGAATGAATTTGAAATGTCCATGATTGGTGAACTGTCTTATTTTCTTGGGTTACAAGTTAATCAAAATGAGAAAGGCATTTTCATTTCCCAAATCAAATATGTGAAAGAGATGCTAAAAAGGTTCACAATGGAGGACTGTAAGCCGCTTAGCACTCCCATGACAACAGGCTGCAAGTTGAGTAAAGAAGACAAATCTCCACCTGTAGATCAAACCATGTACAGATCAATGATAGGAAGCTTACTATATTTAACAGCTACCAGACCTGATATTCTACAGGCGGTTTGCATGGTAGCAAGATTTCCAGGCCAGTCCCAAAGAAACTCATGTAATAGCTATAAAAAGGATTCTTCGGTATCTCAAAGGCACCATGGAGTATGGGTTGTGGTATCCAAAAGGCAAAGACTTCACTCTTATATCATATTCAGATGCAGATTGGGCAAGGTTGTGTGGATGATAGGAAGAGTACAAGTGGAGGTGCTTTTTATCTTGGTGATAAATTGGTTGCTTGGCACAACAAGAAACAAGAGTCAGTTTCTTTATCAACAGCTGAGGCAGAATATATTGCAAGCAACAACTTGTTGTACACAAGTTTTGTGGATGAAACAAACTTTGAAAGATCTTGGTATTAATTTTAGTGAACCAATATCAGTTAAATGTGATAACACCAGTGCAATTAACATCTCCAAGAATCCAATAATGCACTCATGGACAAAACACATTGCTATAAGGTATCATTTCTTGAAGGAGAAAGTTGTAGAAGGAGAAGTTAAATTGGATTTTGTCCCAACCATAGAACAAGTAGCAGATATTTTTACAAAACCATTGCCCAAGGAAGTGTTTGAGTACCTTCAAAGCAAATTAGGAGTAGTCACACTTCCCAAGAAGTGACTAGCTACAGGGATCACTTTCTCAGGGGGAGCATTTGAATATTTGCCTATTCCTTTGCTCATGATCATAATTTGTGCTAAGTGCAACAAATTGTGCCTGAGAATTGTATGTATGGACTCAGGGGGAGTCTGCAGCAGCCCTTTGGTATTATTGACAAAGGGGGAGAAGAGTTCCAGGAATTTACACAGGTGTTGCCAACAATTCCAAAGGGGGAGATTGTTGAGCAAGGTGTTGCAAGAGTTTTGTCATTGTTGTCAACACGATCGATTAGATCCAATGATGCAGTGGATAGGCAGTTCAGAAGTCATTCAGATGCAGAGGACAGAAGTTCAAAGGATAGTCAGATCATGTAAAGTGAAATTCCAAGAAAATAGAAGTGACCCAGATTCAAAAAATCAAAGAAAAAGACAAGTAAGAAAACTGTCATGATATCGCGACATGTTTTCTATCACGAATTCATTTGATTTCACGACAGGTCAGAGGAGAGAGAAGGCACAAAGAAAATTGTCATGATTTCATGACATGTCGGAGGAGAGAGAAGGCACAAAGAAAATTGTCATGATTTCGTGACAGGTCGAAGGAGAGAGAAGGCGCAAAGAAAATTGTCATGATTTCGTGACATGTCGGAGGAGAGAGAAGGCACAAAGAAAATTGTCATGATTTCGTGACATGTTGCAGGCCAAGAAGCTAAGTCGAGAAGTTGTAGCGATTTCGCTACATGTTGGATTTTCGCTGGTCGAAGCAAAGAGAAAGTGACAAGTTGAAAAGGTGTAGCGATTTCGCTACATGTTGGGATTTCGCTAGTGCATGAAGAGAGAATTGTACGGATGCGAAAGATGTCACGATTTCGTGACATGTTCCATTTTCACGGGCGAAAGGCAAAGAAAAGCGCTAAGGCAAAAAGATGTCACGATTTCGTGACATGTTTCGATTTTGCTGAGGGATGCGGTGAAGAATGTACGACAGCGAGAAGTGTCACGATTTCATGACATGTCATGTTTTCATGGGTGCAAGCCTAGAAAAGGACAAAGAGGCACAAAGTGTCACGATTTCATGACAGGTTGCAAGTAAAGCCTCCGAAAGCCGAAAGCGTCACGATTTCATGACAGAATGAAAGGAAAATGTACGGATGGGAAAAGTGTCATGATTTCATGACAGGCAGTAAAGAAGCTAACAGGGTGAAGATGTCGCATTTTCGTGACATGTCATAGTTTCATGACTCTAGGAGGAGAGAGACTGTACGGTGCCAAAAATGTCATGATTTCATGACAAAAATGGAGAAGAAGGCCTAGAAGTAAAAAGGGTCATGATTTCATGACAAGAATGAGGATGACATCAGCAAAAGTTCGAAGTGTCATGATTTCGTGACAAGAACGGTGGCAAAGCTAACAAAGGCCAAAAGTGTCGCATTTTTGCGATAGCGGGTTAAAGAAGGCGTACGGCTACAAAAAGTGTCACGATATCGCGACATGTTATTATTTCACGGCAATAGTTATAGGAAGGTGACAGAGGTGGCAGAAGCGGTTGAGGCCGACAAAGTTGAATCTGGGCCGATGGATTTTAGGGTTTTGTAGCCGATAATTTCTAGGGTTTTATAGCCGACAATTTCTAGGGTTTTGTAACCGACGTTCTTAGGGTTACAATCGACTACTGTTTAAGATTTGATCTTGAAATTTCATCTATAAAAGGATGTATTGTGGTTTTGCAAGAGCTGTCCGTGTCGAGCAGAGTGTGAGTCGTATCGAACTTGTGCGAATTAAGAGCGCAAGGGTGCAGATGTTGAGTCGAGCTGAGTGCGAAGTCATAGTTCGTTTGAGTCGAAGCGAATTATGCATACAGTAATTGCATGAATCAAGAGCACGGGGTGCAGAGGTTGAGTTCTAAGTGTGAAGTGATAGCGCACAGAAAGAAGAAGTGATCGATTATCTGGTTGCAGTAGAGAGTGCGAAGAAATTCACAGAAGTAGTCGGATAGTGCGAAGCGTTTGCATAGAAGCAGCTGAATGCATAGAAACTATAGACTGTGAGAATTAAGGTGAAAGTATTATTCTGTAATTTTCATTATTTTTATTGAAGTCCAAGTTGCAGCTTGGCATAAGGGGTTGGTGCTTCTTTCCAGTAGGTGCTGGTAAATTAGGAGTTGGTGCTCCATTCTGTTTGATACAGATAAATCTAAGGGGTTGGTGCTCCTTCCAGTTGGTGCTGGTAAATGATATTGTAAAGTTGTAGCTTTGCAAAGGCTGGATTTGGATGGTAGTCCAAGCAAGTCATTTTTGAGGAGTAGCCACATTGGTGAACCTCGTTAAATACCGTGTTGTGTGTAATGCTTTCTTGTTGTATTTGATATATCTGTTCATTAGTTTTAAACTGCTGTTGGTTCTAGAACTGAATATTTAAAGTTTTAAAAGATCACACTGATTCACCCCCCTCTCAATGTCACTGTGATTACAACATCTCAATGTATAGAGTTACAACATCTAGGACAATTGAAGACAGATCTGAGTGAGGAGTCTTCAAGTGGAGAGAGATCCATCAATCAGTGCAATAGAGAGACAAAGTCTTCTAGAATATGACTTGCCAGAGAAGAAGGGAAAAGAGTTCTCCTCTGGAATAGATCCACAAACTTGAGATTAGGGGATCAACATCTCCTTTGGACAGAGGTCCATAAACATTGTAATTGGGAAGGATTCTCAGAGATATTGAATGAGAAAATTTTAGTAAAATATTTTCTTCATGGAGTAGCCCACATTGGGTGAATCACGTAAATTGTGGTGTCTCTATTATGTATGGTGTTTTGTGCATTTCTTTTATTACTGCTATTGATACTGCTATCTATACACTGCATAATATTGAATTGAAAGAAAAAGTAAAAAGGGGTCTTCTACTATTCACCCCCCATCTCAGTATAAGCTTGTGTTCTTCAATTGGTATCAGAGTGGGTTCCTTCAGAAGATTTTTATAGCTTGAAGGAAAAGTGGTCTGAGAACACAATGGATCAAAAGAATCAAAGAGACGGATCCTTCAATAATGTTGTACCAGTATTTTATGGAAGTGACTTCTTATGTTGGTGTATACTAATGAGATTTTACTTTATGGCACTTGGAAATGAAGTTTGGGATGTAGTGGAACTTGGATATGATTCAACAACCAATCCTCCTACAAATAAGGAAGGTAAGATTCTAATGCATGCAAATTCAAGAGCTATGAATGCAATTATAAAAGGGTTGCATAGATCATAATATATGAAGGTTATGGAATGTAAAACAACAAAAGAAATGTGGGAACTTCTGCATGAAATATATGAAGGAGATAAAAGAGTCATAATGACTAAGATCAGAAATCTCAAAGGAGAATTCGAGAACCTAAGAATGAGGGATGATGAAATATTCATGACTATCTCAACAAGGTTGATGAACTTGTACATGAGACGAAAGGTCTTGGAATGAAGGTTGATGAATCTGATGCTTGTGATATGATCTTGAGGACTCTTCCAAAAAGGTATAGTGAAAAGGTTTTTGCTATAGAAACATCAATTGATAGTGATTATTTTACAAGTAATTATTTGCTTGGAATGCTTACTACTTTTGAGATAAGAACAAAAGATCTTATTCCTCCAAAAGAATCTGCTTTCAAAGTAGATAAAAATAAAAAGGGAAAGAAGATAGAATCGAGTAGTGAGTCATCTAGTTATGAAGAAGAAAATTATGGCAGAAGAGATAGAGGTTCTAGAAGACCCATAGATCTAAGATCTATCAAATTTTTCAATTGTGGATGGTATGGACACTATGCAACAGAATGCAAAGAGCCAAAGAAAAACAATGACGAAGAAAAATAGGATTACAGATACAGGGAATCAAAAAGACACAGGTACTAGAAGAAAAGCAAGGATGGATAGAGCAGATAAGGAAAGAAGTTATTCCAGAGACAAAATAGAAGCTACTGTGCAAAAAATGCAAGTACTCAATTGATAGTGATGCTAGTTTTTCAAACAATGATAGAGATGAAGTCCTATTTATGGTTAAATAGAAAGATCTAGTTAATAAAAGGACTCCAATTATTCTCAAGTGTCTTAGATGTGGTAAATTTGGACATCTTGAAGATGATTGCACTAGGGATGGTTATAGTTTCAGTGATTATGATTTTGAAGATGCACTTGAAAGACCATATGAGAATATTCTAATGGCTTTGGAAGATAAAGAAAGTTATCCTATAGAAGACAAGCCAAAAGGATGTAATGACAAGGACAAAGGCAAACAAATAGAAGATTATTTAGTAGAGAATGGTTATGATCTCAAGGGAGAACTTATCTATGCCCATGACATAGTAAAAAAGGTTATAAAACAACACTTCAAGCTTGAAAGTCAGTTTCAAGAATGTGATGAATAAAGGTTATTGCTCATAGAGGATTTAGAGAAGTCAAAGGCTAAGGCAAGCAAGTTCAAGGATAATTTAGAAGAAAATATTTTGGAATGTGATAAGTTAGCACAAGAAGTGGCTACTCTAAAAGAAGACTTAAAGGAATCTAATATCAAGATGAAGAGTTTCACAAATAGCTCTAAGAACTTGGATAAGTTCATTTGTGGACAATAGCGAACATCATGTTCAATAGGTCTTGGCTTTGGAAAGGTTCAAAATAAATAGGAAAAATAATCTACTTCAAGTCTTGATGAAGAAGAAACTTCAGAAGAAGATACATTAGAAGAAGAAAGTTTAAGTGAAAATGGGACATCCGAGGATGAGTTGGATAACAAAGAGTTCAACAAAGAGAGGAACAATGCACAAATAAGATATATATGGAACAACAATCAGAACAGGAGACCAATGAGGTCAAGACAAGGAGGTTTCAATGGAAGATGCTTTTCATGTAACAGGTTTGGACACATGGCTTCATAGTGCAGGACTCATGAAAGACAGGTATATGGAAAAGAACAACTTTTCTAAGGTTATTGATACTCATGCAATGGTTTTGGTCACAAGGTAATGAGTTATAGGATTAATTATAGAAGAGGATGTGGCTTCACTAGGAGAAATCCTAAGACAATTGCACATCCAAAGAATAATAACATTAAGTGTTATAAGTGCAATAATGATGGTCACATAGCAAGATGATGTAGATAAAATATTTCAGAAACAAGCATAAACAGGAATAGGAACATAAATAGGAACATGAACAGGGATAGGAATATGAACAAGAACAGGAATATGAACAAAAATAGGAATATGAATAGAAACAAGAAGATGAACATGAATAGAGACTCACAAAAGAATAGAGACCCTTAAAATAATAAGAATAGGAACAAGGATGAGAACCAGAACAAGAATATGGATGAGAACAAGAATAAGAACAGGAACATAAGTGATGGCAGGAAGGAGCACCAACCAAATAATCCAAAGGCTTTCCATTTAATAAACCGAAGGAGTGTCGCATGATTTTTGAAAACCCAAAGTAGTTTTGCATCTGAATATTGCACAACGAATTTCGTGGAGTGTGGCATGGGCAGTAAAATCATGGAAATTCAAAATTTTGGTTCCTTGTAAGGAAAGCATACGCAACTTAAGGAAGAAAGTTCCCAAGGCACTCACATGGGTAGTGTTAGCTCATGCAGCTTAGCTACCGCTTGGCATCATGGTTGGTAGAGGTTTGGAATGCCAAGGCCCTTCGAGGGTTCCTTTGAGGTATGCACTCCGACTCCAATATTTGTGGGGGTAAATATTTTAATTAAAATATTTGCTTTCTAAGGTTTGATTATGATTTTTGTGGGAGATATAAGGTTGAACAAGCTTTAATATTTTAATAAGGATTGATATTTTATTAATGTGGGATATTGCCTAAGAAAGCTTTGTGATTATTTTTTAGTGCAAAAGTGTTGAAATGAAGGATATAAAATATTTTATTTATTTTATGGTATAAGTGGTTTGTGGAGTGACAAGGTTATGCAATGATTTGATTTATTTTATTTAATGGTACAAGTGGTTTTAGGAGTGATAAGGAAGTTGTGCATTAATTCTTAAGAAGGTTTTCTAAATTAAAAGCCTTGGTAAATATTATTGTGAAGTGGAGTAATGTTGATTATTTTGTGATCTTCTAACCCTTGTGAAGATTGGTAAAAGAATATTGTGATTGTGGCAGATTTTCAAAGAGGCTTATTCATATTCATAAAAGGTATGGGCATATTCTCCTATTGATTGATTATGGTGGTTGATTTTTGAAAATATCTTTGGAGTGAAAAGGATTTATTGTGGTTTCCTTTTTGAAAGTGATTGGTTTAATGCTTCAAGGTTTTCTAGATTGAGAGTTGTGATTAAACCTTGATTTATAAGCATTATTGTTGGAGCCCATTGGTTGTGCAAAGAACTTGAACTTGAGTTAGAAGAGAACATAAGTATCATTGTTATGTGAGATTTGTTTTTGAGCATTGTTGGAAACATTTTGAGTTTATTGATAGATGCTTGGACTAGGGTTTGTGAGAAAGAGTTGTTCATTGATGTGATTGGTTGAGTTGAGTTGATTGAGCCTAGTCAAGTGGATGCATGTAGTTGTTCAAGTTCCATAAAAAAAACTATTCTATATTCTTGATTTGAGTTGAGATTGATATTTGAGAATAGAACATATAGATTCTATAACAATTATCTTTATGCTTCTATGAGATCTATTTGAGTTGAGATTGAGATTTGAGAATAGAACATATAGATTCTCTAACAATTTTCTTTATGCTTCTATGAGATTGATTTGAATTGAGATTGGAATTTGAGTATAGAACATATTGAGTCTCTAACAATTCTCTTTATGCTTCTATGAGATTGAGTTGAGATATTGATTGAGCATTAAGTATAGAACATATTGAGTCTCTAACAATTCTCTTTATGATTCTATGAGTTTGGACAAGTTCTGTGTGAACTTGTTAAGCAAATTTGAGACAAGTCTTTGAGAAGGCTTGTGGATTAATTTTGAGTAAGATTTTATGGAAGCTTGATATGCATATTTGAGCAAGTCCTAGAGAGGACTTATTGAGAATATTTGAGCAAGTCCTAGAGAGGACTTGTTGAGCATATTTGGACAGGTTCTATATGGACCTGTTGAGCAGATTTGGACAGATTCTATGTGGACCTATTGAGCATATTTGGACAGGTTATGTGTGGACCTATTGAGTAGATTTGAGCAGGTTTTGTGTGGACCTATTGAGCAGATTTGGACAAGTTTTGAGTGAGCTTGTTGAGTAGATTTGGACAAGTTTTGAGTGAGCTTGTTGAGCAGATTTGAGAAGGTTCTGAGTGAACCTATTGAGATAGATATTTGGAGGTGACAAAGTATAGAGGACATAGTCTTAGTGGATAGAGATACAATAGCCAAGAAAATTGAAGATAGATCTGAGTGATGAGTCTTCAAGTGGAGAGAGATCCACCAATAAATGTAGCAGAGAGATAGAGTCTTCTAGAATATCACTAGACATATCAGAAGGGGAAAGATTTCTCCTATGCAAGAGATCCATGAACTTGAGATTAGGGGATCAGTATCTCCTTTGGACATAGGTCCATAAATATTGTAATTGGGAAGGATTCCCAAAGATATTTATTGAGAAAATTTTAGTAAAATATTTTCTCTATGGAGTAGCCCACATTGGGTGAACCATGTAAATTGTTGTCTCTATTGTGTATGGTGTTTTGTGCATTGCTTCGGCTACTACTATTGATACTGATATTTATACATTGCATAATATTGAATTGAAAGAAAAAGTAAAAAGGGGTCTTATACTATTCAGATCCCCTTAGTATAATCTTGTGTTCTTCAACCATCCCCTTTCTCACACTTTGAACCATCGAAGAATAACGACATGTCCACTTTGTTGTCTGGTTCTTTAGGTTGGGGATATTCCTATAATGCAAAGACTGCATCATCAGGAATCTCTATGATGAGAGGTCTACTATTTTCAAGAGGTGCCTCTACTAGCTGATCAACTATAACATATCCTTTGATGGAATTTTAGCTACTAAATTACAAGTCAAATTCTATTAGTAGCATGATCTACTTTGCAGTACATGTATTATGATAGAACTTGCTCATCATTTACTACAAAGGATTTGTTTGGATATTACATATGTCATATGAGTTAGCATGTAATTCCACAACTTCTTTATTGCAAAAACCATTTCTAAACATAGCTTCTCCACATATATATAACCTAGCTCATAACTCACCAAGGTGCGATTGATGTAATATATCACTTGCTCTTTGTCTTGCATGTTATTTTGGGCTAACATGGTTCCTAGTGCAAATTCAGTAGCCAATACATAAAGTAGGAATAGAACATATGGTCTTGGTGGAGCTAGCACTAGCGACATTGCCAGGTATTACTTAATTTTAGCAAATGCCTTTTGACAGTCCTCGTTCCAACTAAATGGGACCCCCTTGTGTAGCATCCAATTTATGGGTCAACATTTTTTTGATAATTGTGTGATAAATTTCTTTATGGATGCTCATTTTCCTTGTAGGATTCTTAGTTCCTTAATATTGGTGGGAGGGCACATTTCTAGTATGGCCTTCACCTTTGCTAGATCAACTTTGATCCCTCATTTAGACACGATGAATCCCAATAGTTTCCCTGAAGTTATGCCAAATACATGCTTCTTGGGATTCAACCTGACATTATGCTCAATAAGGTGATGGAAGACCTTTCTCAAGACCTCAGCATGCTCTTCTCATAGTAATGACTTTGCCAATAAGTCATCGATGTAATCCTCAAGGATTTTGTGCATGTAGTCATGAAAGATATATGTCATGGCTCGCTGATATGTGGCACTAGTATTTTTAAGGCCAAATGACATAACCTTGTAACAAAATGTTTCCCATGGTATTGTGACATGGTTTTGTGTTGGTATTTGAATTTAATCCAAAATTAATTGTAACTAGAAAAACTGTCCATAAGGGAAAGCATCTCATGACATGCAGTTGAATCTACGAGAGCATCTATGTTGGGCAACGAGAATGAATCCTTTGGTGTTGCCTTGGTGAGATCTCTAAAATTTGTACAGATACATATCCTTCCATCAGGTTTTCCTACAAGTACCATGTTTAATACCCATTCCAAATAGTATATGGAGATAATAAACTCTACATCCAAAAGCTTTTGAAAATTGTTTTCAATAATTAAATCAATGGTTGGATGCATTATCCTAAGCTTCTACTTGACAGCCTTTTTAGAGGGGTCTAGAAAAAGGTTGTGAGTGACCATTTTTAGATCTAGTCCTAGCATATCCTTGTATGTCCAAGAAAATATATTAGGTCTCTATTTCAATAGAGGGATGAGGTTGGCATACTCATCGGGAGATAGACTCCAAACTTAACCTTCTTAGGATTACTAGAATCATCACTGATATACACATCAAATTTTTCCTCTACAAACATGTGTGATCTCTCTTTAAGCAGATGAAGCATAGGAATCAGGTGGATGTGATCATCTAGGTTTAAAGGTCCCACATTAGAATTATCCTCAGCATGATAAACATCATGTGCACATCCTGGTGCAAAGTGAAATAGTTGTAATATTTCTTCATTTGGAAAGAAATCTTTAGGATCTAGAGGTGAATCAACACGATACCAATCAATAGCATCTAGATTAAGACAAAATGGTTTAGAAGTATTGGTTGGGTTGTGGAGTGGAGTTGTTAGATTAATGGAGATCATGTTTATGGAATGGATTAGATCTCTAGGACTACGTGTGTGTAACTCTACATTAATTGTGTTATCCGCATATTCAATATGTGGCTCTAAGGGTATGGGGATCTCCAAATATGGTCTATGAATAGACTAGAATATGGAATCATTTTTCTTAAGGAGCTATATATATGTAGGTGTATCAGGGAAGACCCTATGATAAATCTCATTTATATTAGCTAGTTTGATCGGGATGCGAGGGCCAAGAAATATTGCTCAATATAATTCTTTCATTTCAACTGGATATGCAAGATGATGCAAGTGCCATGGTCTAAGATAGGTCATATTAGTCTCATATTCATAATCGCTATCATCTATGAATAATCCCTCATTCTTGCCTACTAGAATTGGGTGTTGAGCAGTATGTCTAGGTCCAAGGTAGACCATTTCCATTGCATCCTCATATTCTTCATTGTTTGGGTATTGCTCATAATCATCACTCCTAAAATCACACTCTGGTCCATAACTTTTATAAATGGACTCTGATCTAAATTCTTTAGAAGCAACTTATGATTCAGTGTCTACTATTAGGCCCAAATTCTAGATTTTCATATTAGTATCGTCGATAGCTTCACAACTTTTAATATCCATGTTAGATCTTGGAATATCTCCTGGACTAGCCTCCACCACAATTTTGTGATAGATCTTAGGTGGTTCTATAGATACATAGGTCACCAGCCTATTACCCCTTCACATGTAGGAAGGGTTAGGGTGATAAGGATTCTAATCTACATTATTCCCTAAACTAAGATTTAGGCAATCGAGAGATACTACTAAAATCTCATCATATCCTTTAATATGGTAGCCCAATCTGAACCTATCAGTTGGTAACTGATATTGTGGTTCATAGGGATTTTGGTGCCCTTGCTCAAATAAATTGAGACCATAACCATACCAATGGTAACACTCAAAATAACACAAGGTAAACTTTGGATTGAAAAAATAATGAACATTTTCTAAGAATGGTTCATCATCATCTTCATCTATGGGTGTGCAATTAGCAAGTTGGTCAAGACCTCCATAGGTGAAATTTTTTGGTTAGGTGGCACCCCCAGTGGTACCACCATCCCTATGAGAAATTTATGGGCTTGAGGTCAGCCCATATCCTATGCAGTATCGATAAACAATATGAATGTCACGTTCTACATTGTATACTCCGCTATCATGAGATTAACCAAATGGATGGTCACCTACGATGCAAATGACCCATTTGAAGAAATAAGCAAAGCAGGATGAGGTGCCTTCTCGACTTCATTATGTGTATCTCCTTCATCCATGGGACTAGATACATTGGCATTGGCTACTTTAGGCATTTACTTTGTCTCTTTCTCACCTAATACTGCCTTAAGATTTTGATCATTTTTAAGCATTGTCGATGTTGTAGGCTTTGCAAAAGCTACTTTTGTATGCATAATCAATCGTGGTGTTTATGTAGAAGTCCCAAAACATACTTTATTTAGTTTACCTTCTAGATGTTTTATGGGTGTCATTGGTCGTATATCCAGGTGTGTTGATGGGAGAATGAAATCTTTAGGAAAATCTACTTGGTTCACATATTTAAATGGTTCCTCATTGAAAGGAACCACATGAACTTTTCCCTCATGTATATATTTTATACATTAATGTAAAATTGAGGGTGCACAATGTATCTCTATGATCCAAGGCCTCCCCAAGAGGATGTTATACTGCATTGCACCTTCAAGTACATGACACATTATAGGTATGGTATTCAATCCGACCTAAATAGGCAAGACTATAGTACCAACCATTGAGCACAGTGCATAATTAAATGCTCTCAAAGTGAATGTCAAAGGTATGATGCACGATTTTGGCAACTTCAAGTATGCTAATGCCTTGGTAGTAATAATATTGATTTATGACCCTGTGTCAATCAATACCCATTTAAAAAGTGTGTGGTTGACACACACAATTATATGCAATTACGGGTCCACTATAGCAGTAGAGACCATTTTAATCTTGTGATCATGAAATTGAATCATCGACTCACTACACTGCTACACATGTCCCACAAAATTTGTAAATACTTTAGGATCTTAGTATTGAACCTCAATGTATCTCAAGTTGTCCGTTAGAATATACCTATGCTTAGGAGACTACTGTATCAGTTCATATATTGACAAATTTGGTGGAGTTATTTATAGGCTTTGAGCAAGCCTATTTTTGATTTTCACCATTAATATAGTTGGTGGGCTTGGCATATTTTTTTGCGTTGGCCTTTGTGGGGGTACAACTTGATACCTGATTGGAGTTGGATACGGATATGGTCACTCATACCTCAATTTTCTTGTGATAAATTTTACCATTCTTATGAAACCCTACGTAGGTGGTTCGATACACACTTGGTTCACCTAGACAACATTATTCCTTATATTCTCATGGTTTAGTAGAGAATTTTTGAAAATCCCCATATTTTGGTTATCCAAAGCTTGAGGGTTGTTGACAATTATCTCACCTTTGTTGATCATGTTTTGCACCGTGTGTTTGAAACTAGAACATCCTTTAATGTCATGTTATTTTATCCTATGGTATGAGCAATACTAATTATTCCTATATCATTTTGGTTTGGGTTTTTTAGGGTCTTGCAACTTGATCTCAGGTAAGTTAATGGTCTTAACCTCACACAATTGATGGAATATTGTTGTCATAATTTTTGATAATGGTGTGAACTGGCGAGGAGGACATTGTTTCTTATTATTACCTTGTTTCTTATTATTGCACTAGTTGTATTACGTAGGAGGAGGTTGGGCATGATAATTCTATTGTTGTTGATTCTTGTCTCCTTTATAGAGGTTCAACAATACTTGATTCACATGGGCCAATTGGCCTGTTGATTTTGATTTTGAGTGTTCTTTTTATTCTAAATTACCTTAGACTATGCCAAGTTACCCTCTTGTAAATTGATATCCTCAATTACCTTAGACTATGCCAAGGCCTCCTCAAATATCTGGTATTGTTGCAACTGCAACAATAGTGAGATGTGCTTCACACAACTCTTTGTAAACATTCGAGTCAATTTTGTGGTCAAAATGGAAAATGGTAACTTTACCATTAACTTTCCCCATATATTTCCATAGTCATGATCAAATCATTATCATATTACATTAGAGAAGCTAGATCATATATATTTATCTTCTTATTAACATCAAAGAAGAAACATTCAAGAAAATCATTAGCTAGTTGCTCAAAACTGGTTATGTTGCGCATCTTTAGTTGATTGAACCATTATATGGCATGACCTGAAAGGGTTGTGATGAAGGTCCTCAATAATAGAGCATAATTTCTTTGTATCTGAAAGCACATATTCATGAAGCTCATGATATGCTCCTGAGCATATTTATCTCCTTGAAATTTATCCATCTTTGGCATCTTGAAGTGATCAGGATACGTTGGATTAGGCACTGAAGGACATAAAGGCGCATTGTATATTTTGTTCAAGGTTGGCTTTTGATAAGCCATCTTTTGTTTCTCAATTGCTCTTACCTTTTTTTACAAGGCTTTGTAGGCCTTAGAATATAGAATCTCCTCTTCCCTGAGAGGTCCTTGAGGAGCCTTTGGAGGTAGATTCTTCTTGGGTCGAGGTGGAGGCAATGGCTCATCCTCCTCTTCTACCAAGGATATATCTAGGTACTCTTGTTCTTGCTCATATCCTGATACTTCCTTGTACTACTTACACCCATAATGTTCAAGTGCTTGGCACTGCAACATATTTTGGGTTGTATAAGGAGTATGATTTACAATGTGCTTAAGGTGCAATTCGGGTTACAAAGTAGCTTGTCTATGTGAGCACTCCCTGTATTCACTCTGCACAAGCAAATTGGTATGATACAATCTATCCTCTCTCTTTGCACACTTCTTTTGATCAAGGATGCATTGCTTGGCATGCACTTCTCATTTAGATGTTGTATTAACAACCTCTATATTTGAGTATCCTCATTTTCAAGGTGCTTATACTCTGCATGGACATCTTCCAATTGATCTTGGAATATCTACTATTGTTGCTCTGAAACTAATTTTTGTGATCGATCTATGATATCGATAGTATGTGGTATCTGGTTAAGCAACTCTATCTGTGTAGCTTTGTTGATGTGAAACTCAATAGACTTGTCTACCATGCTCTTACCTTTATCTATATAGATGATATTTATGTTCTACTATTATCTATGATCTATGACCATTTGGGTTGATGGGGCATGTATACTATGAGAAATATTTGAGCATTATCTTGGTTACCTGATAGTCCTATGTGTACTCTCACTATGAGAACTCATGAAGCAAGAATACGTAGATGAGGTTTTACACCCTAATTACCTTAGGAATCTATCAAGACCATCAAGCTATCTTGTTTGCAAAGGTTGATCTGGTGGTGTACCATTTACTCCAAATTTAGACATGTCAATCATGAACTTTTTAGGTTAATTATTATTTAGAGTTTGTTTGGGCCTATGCTCTGAAGCAACCCTCTCTTCCTACCCCTAATTGGGTGGATTTTATTATTGTCTATCTTGGGATGGTGGGGGCCTTGATCCACCCTTATATATCTCCCTCAAAGAGTGTGCATTACCTCCTCTATCTGGGGTATTCTAACTAGAATCCCTGTGCATTGAATTTTCCCCTCTAATACTCACCGAACCTTGTTTAGAAAGATTATATGGCTGAGGTTTCGATGCATTATGTTGTACTTTAGGTGGATCTTTGGCTTTGACCCTGGTTCTACATCGAGATCAACATCTCCATGGAATAACCATTATTTGAATTATCTCTTGTGTAGATTTTAGATAAAATAAAGCAAACATGGATGAGTATCTCTTTTTAAAAAAAAATTGTGATCCCTAAACTAGTTTTAATGTGTTTCAGGTGTATTGTATCATAAACTAACTTTCATCATGTTTTTATATTTGTTGATTATATAATTGTTTAGCTTAATGGATTTCACCTATATGCTCGCATCTTGAAAACCAATAATGAAATTCATGGTCACGTAAACCCCCCAAAGTGTGGATATGAAAGCCACACCAGGGAAGGTAGCATAGGTCCTACTATTCCTTACCCAACACACTGTATGTAGTGATACGCCCCTCTGAAGAGGAATGCAAACTATTTTGCATGGATAGGATGGATCTTGGAGTCGATATTGGCCAAAAGAACAAGGTTCACGATAATTGAGCTAATAGATGGAAATAACTGGCATCATTGCTAAACTCTACTAGTAGTTGGGAGTGAATTACAACTCACTAGAATTTAGATATTGTGTGGTGTGTGTGTGTTAATTTTAAGCTTGTATGTAAACAAAAAATGCATCACCAAGAAAACATGTTCTTTCCTACATGCTTATAATAAATATGTTCTTTCCTAAAGCCTCTGATTGGGCTCTAGCAAGCAAACTCTACACATAACTTTTAAATTCTAGTTATTGGTATATGCAGTAGGTAACAATGTTGACCATGGGATAGAGCCGCAGTCCAAGAACTTAGCCATGATTGATAGCAGTAGCTAATAGTGCTAGTTGTGGATTTCAGCTACGGCTAACAGATAGCATGAAAATTTAATTAGATTTTACCTCTTATAGTTTTTCTAAATGATTTACTTAGCTACTAACAGGCAGAAATAAAAAAACAAGAAATTCAGAGGAGCAGGATTACCTATAAATCCTCATTTGATGTAGAGACAGGTTTCTTACTATCTATATTTCTTCTGTGTTACTAGCCATGGCTGTTGAGTGTGAATGATACTATTCATTTTGGCTATTAGGCGTGGCTAAGACTTGCAACCAAAAACAAAAAGAAATCAGTCATCTATAATGCAATTTGTGGGTCCTATTATGATCGCCATCTGTACCACTCTAAAAGCATACATCTAGGCTATTGAATCAAATCCACCAAACATTAAAGCATGAAAATATGAATAACAATGAATTGAATAAGAAAGAACAACTTATTTATATTATCATTGCAAATATCCTTTACAAATACATCCCTCTTAGGGATACCAAATTCTTTGATACAATTGATACAATATTTTGAGCCCCTCAAATGGGATGGTGCAATACACAGGCTCTTATTGTAGACATGAACTACTCAAGGATCAAGAAAGCCTTCTTATCACTTGATCGGAGTAATATGCTACCAATAATGCTTTGATTATGACCAAATACTATAAATATACATTCAAGAAACAACATAAAAGGATTAGATGCAAAGGAGGCCTCTCATGATGAGGCTCTTGATAGGGATTTGCATGAATTAGTAAAAATGTAGCAAGAAAGCATGGAAACTTGTAAAAATGATTACAAAACCTTTAAATTATTACAAATAATGATAAGAAATTAGTAAATCTAGCTATTATGATGAATAATCTAACATTAAAACTTGAAATGAATCAAATTTAATGAAATAGTATAAATTGACAAAATAGAAGAAAATAGAGTAAATCTACTTCTAATTTCTATAATTAACCATACAAAATCATATATGAAAACTAATCTATGTTAGATATACCTAATTGCATGATTAGAATGAAAATCCTATGGCTAAAATGAAGGAAATTGAGTGTCAAACCCTCGTTGTGGGTCTAATATGCAGTTGGCTCTATTATTCATGGTTGACAGTTGTGATTGAGGTGAAAGTGCTCTTTCTCTTGTAACCAAAGCCTTAATCTTAAATTACTCTAGGTAATTGATGATCAAGGGTTGCCTCTATATTATGAAACTAATTGGTGATGTAGATTTATTGAATTTATAGTGGAAGTGGTTCAATTATGGATGAATGATCTCCTTAAGCTCTTGAAACCTCCATAGCTTCAAAAGTAGTCATGATTTACAAAATGGTAGCATGTAGGCACTCCTCAAGGGTTGCAAATGGCTCTCCAATCGAGCAGGGCATTGTTGCATTCAATTGAAATATTCTCTATAATTTTCCCTAATTTGGAGGGGGGTATTATAACACTCTCAATTCCTAATCTTGGCTTCATGGAGAAGCCAAGATCAAGAATCAAGAGGTTGGAACAGTTGGGAGGAATATTATGGATGCTTCCTCAATTGAAACTGCTCAAAATTAATTGCCATGGCTATTGTAATTGAATTTGGCTTGGCTCGGGAGTCTGTGATAGTTATAGATCTAGTCATGGCTCTTAGGCATAGCTAAATCTATTAGCTACAAGTGTCATTCATGGTTGAGATCTTAGTTGTTGATTACATCCACAACTAAGGTTGAGTAGGCCAAATTTGCCTAAATTGAATGGTTAAAACCACTACTCTATCTTGGAATGGTCCAAGATCATTCATATGTTCTGTTAGGATGTCCATATGAGTATTCTCCTACATGTTACATGTTTTATGCATCTACACATATGCATTATTTGTGTTTTAAATATCATGAGTATCATTGTTATGTGAAGTTGGGAACTATCTTTAACTAGGGTTTGTGAAAAAACATGAGTATCATTGTTATGTGAGATTGAGAACTATCTTGAGCTAGGGTTTGTAAAAGAACATGGGTATCATTTCTATGTGATATTGAGAACTATCATGAGCTAGTATTTGTGAAAGAACATGAGTATCATTGTTATGTGAGATCGAGAACTATCTTGATCTAGGATTTGTGAAAGAACATGAGTATCATTGTTATGTGAATTTGGAATCATATTGAGTCAAGGTTTGAGATTCATAGTGTGAGTTGTTGGAAGCAAGTTGTGTTTCATTGAGTGCATGTTTGAGTGATTTTGGTTGAGCATTATTGATTGAAAGTATTTGAGTGATAGTTCAATATTTGTGAAAAAAATTATTTCTTATTTCTGAATTGATTTTAAAGAGAGTTTGAAAGTGATAGAGTGATTTGTGAATGTGAAATATATTGAGTCTCTTACCATTCTATATATATTTATATGGTTAAATAAGATTCTGAGTGAGACTTATTTGTGTGATTGAAGAGGTTTTTTGAAAGAAATTAAGTTGAGTTATGTATGCAATTTTTGTAGTGATTTAAATAAGCTTTTGTGAAAGCTTGGGAGCAGAATTGAGTAAGCTTTCATAAAAGCTTAAGGATAGATTTATGTAGGATTTTGTGAAAGCTTGCAAGCAGATTTGAGGTAAATATTAGTGAGGACTTGTTGAGCATATTAGATAAGTTATAGAGAGGACATGTTGGACAGATTTAAGGTAAGTCTTAGTGAAGACTTGTTGAGAAAATTGGACAAGTTATAGAGAGTACTTTTTGGATAGATTTGAGGTAGGTCTTGGTGAAGACTTGTTGAGCATATTGGAAAAGTTCTAAAAAGGACTTCTTCGATAGATTGGAGGTAAGTCTTGGTGAATTTTTTTTTAGCAGATTAGACAAGTTTTGAGAGGACTTGTTGGATAGATTTGAGGTAAGTCTTGGTGAAGACTTGTAGAATAGATTTGAGATAAGTCTTGGTGAAGGCTTATTGAGCATATTGGACAAGTTCTAGAGAGGACTTGTTGGATAGGTTTAAGGTAAGTCTTAGTGAAGACTTAATATAATATTGAACAAGTTATTGAGAGGACTTGTTTACTAATTTGAGGTAAGTCTTTGAGAACACTTGAGAGCAGAGTGTATTGATTGATTTGTTCAAGCTTTGAGTTAAGGCTTGGATAAGATCTAAGCAAAGTCAATTTGTGATTGGATCAAGCTTTGTGTTAAGGCTTAATGATAGATTTGAGGATAATGTTTTGGTGCAGATTTGAAGGTAGATTTGTGCCAGACCAAATATATATTTGAGAGTATATTTGTGCTAGACAAAGGATAGTTTTTAGTGTAGATTTGAGATAGAGATTGAGTAGAGCTGAGAATAATATTTAGAGGTGACAAAGTAGAGGATATTATTCTCTATTGGATAGAGATCCATTAGATAGGGTAGTGAGGATAGAGGTCTTATGAGTGGGGATAGAGGTCTTTAGTTGAAAGAGATCCACAAGCCAGTGCAGTGGAGGTATTAGTCTTCTAGAAGATCACCAGCTAGAGTAGAGGAGGAGTTATCCTATGTATAGAGATCCATGAACCAATATAGGGGAAAGAGTTATCCTATGGATAGAGATACACGAACTTGATTAGGGTATTGGTGTCTCCTTTGGACAAAGGTCCATAAACATTATAATAGGGAAGGATTCCCAAGATATTTGTTGAGAAAATTTTAGTGGAAAATTTTCTTCATGGAGTAGCCCACATTGGGTGAACCACATTAAATTGGTGTCTCTATTGTGTATGTTTAATTATGCATTGATTTGATTATTGCTATTGATATTGCCATTTATTATATTGGATATTATTATTTTGGAAATAAAAGTAAAAAGTGATCTTATATTGTTCACCCCCACTCTCAGTATAAGCTTGTGTTCTTCAATTGGTATCAGAGTGGGTTCATTTAGAAGATTTTAATAGCTTGAAGGAAAATATTATAGGAAGACAGATGGATTATCAGAGTGCATCTTTAGGAAATACATCACCATTGTTCGATGGGAACAATTATGCATTTTGGAGTGTAAGAATGAAGATTTATCTAATGGCACAAGAAAATGAGATATGGCAAGCAGTTGAGGATGGATACATAGCACTAGATACTCCATCTATAGATAAATATGGTAAGCTCCAACATCTAAATAATTCAAAGACAATAAATGGAATCTTAAGTGGTCTACATGAATCAGAGTTTGTAAAATTTATGCATTGCACATAATCAAAAGAGATTTGGAATAAGTTGAAAAATACATATGAGGGAGACAAAAAGGTAAAGATGGAAAAATTACAAAATCACAAGAAAATATTTGAAGACCTAAATATGAAGGATGAGGAATATATTGCTACATACTTACTTCATGTGGATGAGATTTTTAACTCCATGCAAGGACTTGGGTTTAAAGTGGAAGAATAAAATATTTATCAAAATATTTTAATTTCACTCCTTAGGAGGTATAGTGGAAAGGTTTCATCCATAGAAGAAACGAGAGATATTGAAACTTTGACTAGGGATGAGATGCATGGAACATTCACAACTTTTTATATGAGAATAGGAAATGATCCTATCCCTAGAAAGAAGTAGCTTTAAAAGTAGAAAAGAAGACAAAGGATAAGAAGACAAGTTCAAGTGATGAGTCATCCATAGATGAAGAAGCAAACTATGGTAGAAGAAATAAGGATACAATAAAGTACAAAGGTACAAAATCAATTAAGTGTTTCAATTATGGTAAATATGGTCACTATACATCTGATTATCTAGGAGCTGGAAATAACAGTGGTGAAGAGAAACAAAATCATAAAAATAGGGAAGCATAAAAATCTAGGTATCGAAAGAAGAATAGGTATGGACAAGACAAGCAAGGAAATAAGTTTTTACAAAGGCATAATAAGAGTTTTTATGTAGATAAGATAGGTAAGAGTTCAAGTAATAGTGATGAAAGATCCTCAGATAATGAAGAAGAAGAAATATTATTTTTGATAGTAGAAAAAGAAGATGTTATTAAAAAGGTAAAAATGGAACCAATAATTCTCAAGCATTTTAGATGTGGTAACTTTGGTCATCTTGAAGATCATTGTACAAGGAATGGGTTTAGTTTCAGTGAATATGAATATGAATATGCTCTTGAAGGTCCAGAAGAAGAAAATATTCTTATGGCAATAGAAGAAGAAGGAAGTGCTTCTAGTGGAAATGAATCATAAAAGAATGAATATGATCTTAAAAATAAAATATTAGAGGAAGAATTAGAATCAAAGGAAGGAGAAGTTGATCTTGAGGGTGAGATTAATTATGTTCTTAAGGAATTAAGGAAGGTAAGAAAATATAACTCAAAACTAAAGCTTCAATTTTAAGAATGTGATGAAGAGAAAGAAAATATGATAGAATATCTCACCAACTCAATAACTAAGATAAGGAGATTTAAATAGAAGTTAGAGGTAAAGGTTTTAGAATGTGAAAGATTAGAGCATGAAGTATATTTATTAGGAAAGGAAGTGAAAGAGTCTAAATATAAGCTACACAGGTTTGGGAGAAGCTCAAAGACATTGGATAATATTATAAAGGTACAAATATATTCATCAAACAAAAAAGGACTTGGTTCTGAGGAGGAACATAGAGAACACAGAGAGGAGTCAATATCAAGATCCAAAGAAGAAGAAGCTTCAGAAGAAGAGAGTGTAAGGGGAGTGAGACTTCTAAGGATAATTTAGAAAATACAAAGTTCAACAAGGAAAGGAACAATGCATAAATAAGGAACATATAGAACATGAAACATCATAGGGAATAAGAGACTAAGATACCAATGGGATCAAGGCAAGATTTCTTCAATGGATGATATTTCTCATGTCACAGGTTTGGTCACAAGTCTACACATTGCAGGACACATGAAAGATAGGGATATGGTTTCACCAATAGAAATTTTAGAAATGGGTATCTCTTTCAAGGGTATTGTTACTCTTGTAATCAATATTATCATAAAATAGTTAATTGCAGGGTTCATGATAGGAATGGATATGGATTTACCAGGAGAAAATTCAAGACATTCACACCTTCAAGGAATCACAAAATTAAGTGTTATAAGTGCAATAATTTTTGGCATATGGATAAGTGGTGTAGAGTAGAACTTCTAGAGACAAGAAAAAACAAGAACATTTAGAGGAATCACAAGGATAAATTAAAGAAGAAGGTGGACAAAAGAAAATATCAATGTGTGTTGGAAGTAGAGATACTCCCACCCCAAAATTAACCACATCATGGAGAGGAGGTGGGGAGGGGTCTGATATAAGATTCCTATATTTATACCCAAATCCCAAAGGTGACCCTTTGCCATTGATGTCAAAGAGGTAGAGATTTGAGTTAGGGGAGGGCATTCAGTCAGGGGAAGCAGTTTCTCAGGAGGAGTAGAACTGAAAAAGGTAAAAGAAATGGTTAAAACAAAAAGGGTTTCCATCAATGACAAAGGAGGAGATTGTTGGAAATTTGAGCTATCTTTTTTGTCATTGATATCAAGATATTGGTGTTCAAGTTTTGTCATCATTAATGTCATCAGGTTGTTTTTCCAAAAGGCAAGGAAGTGTTTAAAAGGAATAGGATATAATATTTATTTTAATATTATATGCCTAAAGAGGCCCAAAATATTGAATACCTAAGTAAGGAAAAATAGTTTTAAAAGGAAATAATAATATTATAATATTTAATATGATAATATTCCGAGAAAAAGGTTGAGGTGAAGAAAAACGAGGTCCAAGGAGTCATTAAAAAATAAATCCTTGAAAAGACCCATTGAGTAGATTTTAAAGGTTATTATTTAATTATTTAAATTAAAATATTTTAACCATAGGTTAAAATTTTAATTTAAATAAATATTAAGGCATCAAAATATTTAAATGATAAATTCAAATTAAAAATCAAATTTGTCAAAGCCGACGTGTTTGAGTGCAAAGATAAGGTATAAAAGGAGGAAATAATTTTATTTTAAATCATCCATGCAAATTTGAATGCCCAAAGTGAAAAAGAAATTCATGCACTGCATTAAGAGAAGAGAAAGGAATTCACATGTGTTAAAAATTAAAAGGGCAGACTTCGTGATAAACCCAAGTGGAGTGCCAAACAATTCCTAAAATGCTTGGTAGAGCAAGCGGTGATCGAGGGTTGGTTAAGGTGTTCATGCAAGGCAAGTTAGGGGTTCAATTTGCATCCCCTTAATTTTTTAATGTAGCAAAGGTTTTTTATTAAATTCAAATTTACTAAAAGCAAGGGATAAAGTGCAGTTCATACGCCTTGAATTTTATATTGGGCATGTAGCCCAATGATAGCCTATCCGTGGGCTAAGGCACTATAGTGGTGGTAGGTTTTGGGTTTGAGTTTGGGTGCATTCATTGAGAGTGCAATTATTTTGACGTGGACCATTGCATAAGGTAAACTCTTGATTTAATTTTTGTGAAGTTTTTTTAATAGCACTAGGGGACATGTGATAGTTTTGAAGGCGCTTGAGACAACGTGTTTATTTTTTCTAAGATAGGGAGTCATAAGGTTGTTTAATATTTTAATTTTTAAATTATAAATAAATATTGGAGATATAAGGTGTTAGAAAGAGAATTAATTGTGTTGAATGTTATTGTGTGAAGATTGGGTTTATAAAGTGTTATCAAAGGAGTTTGATTGTTTATAAATTGAATATTATTTTTGTGAAGTTTAGAGATTATAAGGTGTACTTGAGACTTGATATTTATGTATGATGAAATAATTATTGAGGGAAATATTTGAGTGAAAATTTTGAGATAGAGTTTTGCTATCTAACCTTGAAATTGGCAAAGAGGATTTAATTGTGATTAAGATATATGTTGAAGATATATCTCCATCAAAACAAAAGGTATGGGTACATCTTTGTGAGTGAAATATTTTTGGATTGAATGTTGTGAAATACAAAGTTGGAGTGAAAAGGATTGATGAGTATTGTTGGAAATATTGAGTGAATTTTCATATGCATGATTTGTGTTTGAAATATCATGAGTATCATTGTTATGTGAAGTTGGGAACTATCTTGAACTAGGGTTTGTGAAATAACATGAGTAGCTTTGTTATGTGATATTGGGAACTATATTGAGCTAGGGTTTTTGAAAGAACATGAGTATCATTGTTATGTGAGATTGAGAACTATCTTGAGCTAGGATTTGTGAATGAACATGAGTATCATTATTATGTGAATTTAGAATCATCTTCATTCAAGGTTTGAGATTCATAGTGTGAGTTGTTGGAAGTGTAATGAAACACTTGGTTAGTATTTGTAAGCAAGTTGTGTTTCATTGATTGGATGTTTGAGTGAGGTTGGTTGATAATTGTTGATTGAAAGCATTGGAGTGATAGTTCAATATTTGTGAAACAAATTATATCTTATTTCTAAATTGATTTTAAAGAGAGTTTGAAAGTGACAAAGTGATTTGTGAGTGTGAAACATATTGAGTATCTCACCACTCTCTATATGTTTCTATGGTTAAACAAGATTTTGAGTGATACTTTTTTATGTGATTGAAGAGGTTTTATGAAAGAAATTAATTTGATTTATGTATGCAAGTTTTACAATAATTTGAATAAGATTTTGTGAAAGCTTGTGAGCAAAATTGAGTAAGCTTTTGTGAAATATTAAGGATAGATTTATGTGAGATTTTGTGAAATCTTACAAGATGATTTGAGGTAAGTATTAGTGAATATTTGTTGGGTAGATTGGACAAGTTCTAGAGAGGACTTGTTGGACACATTTGAGGTAAGTCTTAGTGAAGACTTGTTGAGAAAATTGGAAAAGTTCTAGAGAGGACTTGTTGGACATATTTGAGGTAAGTCTTGGTGAAGACTTGTTAAGAAGATTGTATAAGTTCTAAAAAGGACTTGTTAGATAGATTTGAGGCAAGTCTTGATGAAGACTTGTTGAGAAAATTGGACAAGTTCTTGAGAGGACTTGTTTGCCATATTTGAGGTAAGTCTTGGTAAATGCTTGTAGAGCCGATTTGAGACAAGCATTGGTGAAGACTTATTGAGCAGTTTGGACAAGTTCTAGAGAGGACTTGTTGGACAGGTTTAAGGTAAGTATTAGTGAAGAATTGAGAGAATATTGAGCAAGTTCTTAAGAGGACTTATGGATATATTTGAGGTAAGTCTTTGAGAATACTTGAGAGCATAGTTGATTTATTGATTTGTTCAAGCTTTGAGTTTAGGCTTGGAGCAGATCTAAGTAGAGTTGATTTGTGATTGGATCAAGCTTTGTGTTAAGTCTTGAGGAAATATTTGAGGATCGTGTTTTGGTGTAGATTTGAGGGTAAATTTATGCCATACTAGAGCTATATTTGAGAGAAGATTTGTGCTAGAACAAGGATAGTGTTTAGTGCATATTTGAGATAGATATTGAGCAGAGCTAATAGTAAGATTTGGAGGTGATAGAGCAGAGGATAGTATTATCCAATGGATAGAGATACATTAGCCAGGGTAGTGAGGATAGAGGTCTTTAGTGGAGAGATATCCACAAGCCAGTGTAGTGGAGGTAGTATTCTTCTATAATATCACTAGCTAGATTAGAGGAGAAGGAGTTCTCCTATGGATAGAGATCCATGAACTAGCAAAGGGGAAAGAGTTCTCTTGTGGATAGATATCCATGAAATTGATTAGGGGATTAGTATTTCATTTGTATAGAGGTCCATAAATATTGTAATAGGGAAGGATTCCCAAGACATTTATTGAGAAAATTTTAGTGGAATATTTTCTCCGTGGAGTAGCCCACATTGGGTGAACCACGTTAAATTGGTGTCTCTATTATATGTGTTGATTTATGCATTACTTTGATAACTATTGTTGAAATTACCATTGATTATATTAGATAATATTGTTTGGAGATTGTGTGTGTTGATTTGTGCATTGCTTTGATTAATACTATTGATATTGCCATTGATTAACTCGTTCTCGAGAGCCAAGCACGATATCATCGTAGCAGTGCTGGAGTCTGGGATTGAGGTAGAGTGGTAGTCCGAGGGTGGGAATTTGTCATTGATATTAACATTTTAGCTACTATCATGAGATAGATGGCCAAGGGAAGATGGATTTATAGGGATAAACAGAATTGGGAGGTGGAGTTAAATGAACTTAAATATAACACAAGAATTTACACGAAAGCCAAAAATGGCTTTCTAAGGATTGACCTCCCTAACCCATGGAATTTTGTGATGAATAATATGATGGAGTTCATCACTTTTTATGACCTTGAAAAGGTCCTCATAAGCTTTCATTATGCTTTCGTAAACTTCTTCTAAGATGTAAATCCCCAAAGCATCCCCTAATTCCTATTTAATTCAATTAACTACACCATTAAATATTGTAAAAAAATAAAGGTTCAAATCTACCCATACATAAAGGCTTGTATAATGTCATTTATAGTCATATTTTATCCAATTCCCCTCAGAATGAACCCCTTGTTATTCCCCAAGCTGAATTTTCTAGAGGTAAATAAAGCTCTAGGCTTCCCAAGCCTTACACAGTATCCCCAACGAAGAAGAGGTTGGAGTTTCTAGTTTTTAGACACCTAAATCATGTAAATCAGATAAGACTATCAGTGCATTACATATACCCTCTTATCGATAACATATGAACTTATTATGCACCCCTTTAGGCTAGAAAAAGGCTTCCAAAAGCCTCCAAAACTTAGTTTGGAGGGTTCCTAGCAGTCTGGGGTAGTTTTGGGGCTCATAATGGTGACCGTACCACCTAGGGATGATCACATTTGGTGACCATCCCACCCAAGGATGGCCATCAGCAATCATCCCTAGGTGGGACGACCCCTAACTAGACCTTTGAAAAATTCAAAGGATGCACTAAATGGCAATAAAATACTACCATTAGCGCGTCAAATCACCCCAAATTGATTGGGGACCTGCTAATGGATAGTCAGGTAGTTTATTGGGAGCACCCAAAGGGGCAACCTTCTCCCAATCACTTGCCTTGCATGGCAAAGATGTCATTTTTCCCTAAGTGTCCTCTTGGGCTATAAAAGGAGCTTCAAACTCCCAATTCAAAGAGAGGATAATGAGAGTATTTTAGCAATGAAGTGCTCCCCAATTCTATCCTCACTCTTTTAGAAACCAAACCCAAACCAAAACATGCCCTTGCCTTGGCCTTGAAACACTCTTCCTTTCAAAGGTGATTTTAGGGGCAATAGGCTCGATCCACTGATTCCAAACTGGAAAAATTGAAGCATTCTTTGGAACCATCTATCAAAAACACCCCTAACCAAGTTTTGGACCAATTACCATGACCATAGGTGACAAAAATGAGGCAGTTTTGTAATCGTCCCACCTAGGGACGGTCATGAGTCTTCAGATGGCACACCTAGGGACAGTTGCCAATAGTTTAGAATTTTAGATAAATTCCTCCATAGTCCTATTATAAATGTCTAGAGGAACATATGGCCCAAATTTGAGATAGTTTGGAGGAGTTTTGATGCAGGTTTGGTGATCCCCAATGTTGTAGGTCTATCTGGCTCACCCAGGAATGGTCCCTGTTTGTGCATTGTTTCACCCTTTATCTTACCTCCAAAGTTTATTATTTGTATTTAGATCATATTAGAATATGCATATTCATAATGTGGATTAGTTTTCATACATGTATATCACTTTGTTTGGTTTTAGCATATGCCTCTTTTGTTATGTTTTCAAGGCTTTATTCATACTATGAAACAGGTGCTATTAACCCCATTTTAGTCCCTTATGTGTAGGTACAGGTATTCTAATAATAAGTAAGGAGCTGAGAAGACCATAATAATAGGTTTAAATATATCTCTCACTCGTGGGATGCGATATTTACACCTAACGCCATAGTTTACACCGCTTTGAGGCACCTTTCAAGGGACTAGATCCCTTGAACATTGTAATGGAAATTGTATCAATTTGTAAAATCCCTCAAGGGGATATTTGTAATCTCACATTTGAAGCTATAAATTGATTAAATAGAAGGAGAAATCCACCATTTGGTTATACATTTGCTTCACTTTGCTATATTACAAGTTTATGTGCTATTTCCTTTGAATGCTTTATAAATGCTTTACATTGCAATTAAGTGCCCTTAAGGCGGTGTAGTAAATTTCACATATTTAGTGGTGATCACGGTATATGATGTATTTCTATCTCCCCTCTGGATGATGCTAATTTGGACCTCTTTTTTTTGTTTTCTCTATTACAGGTACTGACCGCTCCGAGCAAAAATGGCCTCTATGCTACTCCATGGCACTAGGTGGGACAGCCCCTAATATGTGATCATACCTGCATGGGATGGCCATAAAAATAGAATGCTTCTACAAAAATTTGCAAAAACAACTTTCCAGGTCCATTTTATACACCTCTACATAGTCAATTTGAAATTTTACTGTTAAAATTTGCAAAATTTCATGTTTTTCTTTCTTATTATTTGCATAGAAAGGTTAGATTTTCTCTTCCTAAAAATGTGCATTAATTAGTTCTGAAAAATAGATAAAAATAAAAGTAGAGTTTCTGTTTCCTGTCTGGTTTTCTTGTTGGAACCTTGCCCATGAAGGTTAAGGTCATATAGGTGTGCATTTTTGGTTTCCCTTTTATGCTACTAACGAATCTGAAAGAAAAATGCACCTTCATGCATTTAGTCAAAAATAATTGAGTGTTTTATTGTTTTCTTTCAAATATTTAAAAGGAACCCACACACACCACATTTCATTATAAACATCAGCAGAGTTGGGCTTTCATATCCAACACGTTGATTGAGACCAACAGTGGATTTAATCACCACTAGATTCACTCTTGAGGAGAGTATTATCGGGACCCATCCATGGACAAGGCCGACCCAAGATCTATCCTAACCATGCAAAAAAACACACATTACTCTTTGGAGGAGTGTATCTCTACACACAGGGTGCTAGGTGAGGGTTGGTAGTACCTATGCTACCTCGTTGGATATGGATTTCATCCCCATATTTGACTTGTGCAAGTATATGGGTGAAATCCTTTAAACATTTGAGAATATCATTCAACGAAATATCAAAAATAAGAAAATGATTTTCTTTACAAAGTGACACGTCATTGAAACACAACAAACAATTTAGGATTCACATCTAAAAAATTTAAAATGAGATAATCACTGTTATGCTTGTGTTTCTCTATTGTTTGTTTGTTTCAAATTCATATAAATTGTAAAGAAGATAAACACATAGTAGTTAGAGTATATAGCTATCGTACGTAGCCATGCCCATTCAGGGGTATAAGCTATGGGTAATAGAGAAGATGATATAGAACATCCTTGTGTTGAGCCTAGGGATAGGATAATTCCTCCTTGGAAATCAGCTACTCTTCCTAGTTGTAGATCGACTGATGAGTGGATGGTTACTCCTAGAGAGTCAACTAGAAGGTCTAGCTTATAGGGGACCCCTTCGTAGGGTACTCTTACAGGTCATAGTCCTAGTTTGGAAAAAAATATCCCTAATTCATATGCTACAAACACATTCTTTCAAGAAGAGTCACCATGCAATGGGATGCATCCACATAGAGAAATACCACACATTCATGTGCCTGATCGATCCCCTACTCCTGATCATATACAGGATCAAGATCTCACACCTCGAGTAGGGTTGAACGATCATCTCAATATTTCAAGTCACCCTACTCCAAGGTATCAAAATCACAATGAGTATGATACTCATCAAATTAGGTGAACTTATTCCACCTTACCTTACCTTGTTTACGAGGGAAGACCTGAGGAACATCCAAATTATCCTCATGAAAATGTGTTAACGAAAGCATGTTGTGCCTCTACACAAGTAGTCTTTAAAAAATATTTGTTTAGGAGAGAACCTCAAGTCAATGTAACTACCCTTGATCAAGGGAAGCACGTAATTAATCTCACAGATCCTCCTGAACATGATAGAAAACAAGGCAATAATGCTAGGGTACTTAGACCTAATACTGCTAATAAAATTAATAATTTGGTCGAGAGATATGTTGAATGCCAACCTAATCTTTATTGACTTAGGTCAGATAAACATTGCCTAGATCTCTTAAAGTAAT
Organism: Wollemia nobilis; assembly: GCA_028583015.1. Taxonomy (NCBI): domain Eukaryota; kingdom Viridiplantae; phylum Streptophyta; class Pinopsida; order Araucariales; family Araucariaceae; genus Wollemia; species Wollemia nobilis. Next base: position 8,495,035 of record JAQPPZ010002550.1, read on the forward strand.
GACAACAAATAGAGAAAGAAAATCTTGAACGACAAATTCAAGAAACTTTGCATCATGGAGCTATAACTCCAAGTATGCATAGATAAGAGGCTCGCCCGAGGAAACCAAATTTTCAACAAGATAAGTCTCCTAGACCTAATCCTGTGTTGCCTCCTAGACCTCATAGGCTTGAAAAGAATGCATATGATAGTCTAAACATAGATCACCTTCAATAGGTGTTAGTTCCTCCTTGTAGGACCATACTTGAAACATCTTATGGGGTTACGATGATTTGGAACAAGATGAGGATTATGTAGAAGCACCTTATGGAGGTGTGGCTAATTTTAATAAACCACCCCAACCTAGGCTTAATATTCCTCATCCACCTCTATGATTTCAAAGTAAATAAGAGGAAATCAAATCCTCATATGCGTATCAAGCTTTTCTTACACACTTAGAAACTGTAGAAGGTAAGACAACTGACAATGGGCTTCAAAAGACTACCTTGCATTAGCTAAAGAACCAACCATTACATCCATCCATTCCTTCCTTGGTCTAACCTGAGCATTTCAAAATGCCCAAATTTGATAGATTCAAGTGCAAAGAAGATGCTCAAGAGCACGTCACAATATTTTTAAATTTGTGCTTTAATATACAGGACAATGACGCATTGCTCCCAAGAACTTTCCTGAGTACCCTCGCTGGTCTAGCCATTGAGTGGTTCAACCAACTTCAAAAACATAGCATCTACATATTGGAACAATTTTTTGATGCATTTTTGGAGCATTTCATCTTTAACACCAAATTGAATGCAAAATTAACCGATCTCATAGGAATGAAACAAACCGAGGATGAGACGATCACTGACTATGGAAACATGTGGTGAACACTTTTTTCTAAGCTACCCTATCTATTGCCAATGACTGAATTGACTCGTTTCTTCTCAAAGAGTTGCTTGAAACCCATCTCTTTGACATTGCAATTACATCAATAACCTACCTTGGAAGAAGCTCTAGCATAGGCTAGAAACATAGAGGAAATCAAAATCCAAGAGGAAGAAATAATAAAACCTTGTAAGAAGGAGTGGACAAATAATCCTAAGAATAGCACAACACCTAAGAAGCCAACTATGGTCAATCAAGTGGCCATAAATGTCCCTACACATACTCAAGTTACGCCTCCCCAAAATGTGAACTATCAGACTCAACCTCCTCCTGCAAGTTATAACAATAATGGTATAGTGAATGAGGGACAAAAACAACATCACACTCAATGATAATTTACTCCCATCACTAAATCCATGGATTCTCTTTTCGATCAATTGTGGGCTACAAAGATGGTTAATTTGCTAGATATTAAACCCAATTATATGAAAATAGGTAAACCCAAATCTATGGGACACTGAGAGGATCAGTATTGCAACTTTCATCGACAAGGTGGCCATGATTTAAAATCATGCTATGGTTTTAAACATGTAGTACAAGACATTATTGAGAGGAATGAGCTTACAGTAGATGCTCCATTAGCTCCTACCAATAAAAAAAATGGGTATATACAAAGACCTTTACCAACTCACGAGGTAAAAGCAATGTCTGCTAACCTGATGAATGAGGTGAAGCAACAACACCCTGTGCAAGGATATGTTGGGATGGTGAGTATTGTGACTAGGAACAAGAGATATCCAAGTCAAGTTGCATAGCCTGAAGCTTCAAATGATGTTCCAAATGCATCGTAAACTACACCACCTGTAGTATAGGGTATTCCTTGTAGGCCAACAATGATAATTAAGAGCAAGCTTACACAAAGCTTGAGGACCACATCAGCATGACTGTCCATCTATGAGTTGATCCAACAATCACCTCCACATCAGGATGCCTTGATGGAAATTTTAAAATCCATAGAGTTGCAACCACAGGAGTCCAACTCCTTCATATATTTTGTGGGACATGTGCAACAGTGCAAAGAACCAGTCATAAAATTTCATGAGCATGAGCTAAAATAAATATCTAGCGATCTGGTAGATCCTCCTTTACACATCATTGCATGTATAAATGAGATACCATACAAGAGAGTGATTATAGACACTGGGTCCTCAAGTAACATCATAACAACTAAAGTAGTAAAGCACCTTAAGTTGCCAACATCTCATGTTGTGGCATCAACTTACACTCTTTGTACTTTTAATGACACAATATGCTCTACTATCGGTACCATAATTCTACCCATTCAGGTGGTGCAAAATACTATATCTATGTTATTCCATGTGCTAGATGGTGATATGGCTTATAAAATTTTTCTCAAAAGACCTTGGATATAGGATATGAAGTGTGTCCCCTCCATAGTGCATCAATGTCTTAAATACACTGATGAAGGGCAAGTACATGTAGTATATTCTAATCTAGAGCCCTTAAAATACTACAACATGTTGTAGCAAATGCTAGAGTTGACATTACCTTTGACTCACATAGACTTCTGATTGAATACACCTGGTTAGAGTCTACCCATTCCACCACCTTCATCATCATCTACTTCATCCTCATCATTGCCACCTTTAGATAATGCTTCGACATCATCAAACCCTCCATAGAGGAACACGTCGAAGAGGCCTATTTATGAGAGCCCACCATTAGTTTCTACCATATCCATAGAGGAGGTTCCTTGTGTCATTAATGAGGAATTACCTCCAGAGGTTAACACTGGATCACCTCAAACCACCATTCCATATTATCCATCTTCGCCATCCTAGGTCATAGTCCAGATGTCTAGCACGGGGATAATAATTTTGTATGAATTAAAAGACTCTATTTTACTCCCCAAGAAATCCTCCATGGCTAGACCGCTCCACAGGAATGATATATTGGGCCTTTTGCCTCCAAAACTATTCATACAAATAGTCAAAAATCACCTCCAAACAGGTATTTAGTACCATGGGCAAAATAGAGAGTTACCCCAATTTAGTCATATGTGTCAAGTGACTCATAACTTTAGTATTTGTCATGCCCTCATAGACTCATTGCTTGAGGGGGTATTCATCATAATTAATTCATAAATTGAATCAATATTTAAACACTTAGAAGTGTAAATTCCATGCATTCAAAAGAATTTTCGCTAGAGATAAATTTGCAAGCCCATGCTGCGGAAAAGAAATAGCATAAGAAGAAAATTAAATAGGCTTGAACTCCTTGAAACCTTGGGAATTTACCCATGTAAATGTTTACAATAATACAAGGCACCAAGACCTAGTATGCCCTAAGCCCCATAAGACTGTTACTACAGCACGGCTGAAAGGTATACCTGCAATCGATCCTTCGACTATGTCAATAGAAAAGATTTAAAGAATGTATGCTTTTCCACAATGGAGTCATCTAGAGTTGATTAAGTTAATAAAAAACCTTGATCATTCGATGGTTTAGTGATTTATTTTTTCTCAATGCTTTGTTTCACATCACGCATCCCAAAAATGGGGTATCTGTAGATACCTAAATCATGTAAATTAGATAAGACTATATGTGCATTACATATGCCCTCTTATTGACAACATATGGCATTATTAGGCACCCCTCTAGGCTAGCAAAATTCTTCTAAAATCCTCCAAAAATAATTTTGGAGGGTTCCTAGTAGTTTGGGGCAGTTTTGGGGCTCCTAATGGTGACCATCCCACCTAGGGACGGTCACAGTTGATGACCGTCCCACCTAGGGATGTCCATCAACAACCATCCCTGGGTGGGACGGCCCCTAACTGGACCTTTGAAAAAGTCAAAGGATGCACTAAATGGCAATCAAAGACTACCATTAACATGTCCAATCACCCCAAATTTATTGGGGACCTACTAATGGATAGTGGGGCAGTTGATTGGGAGAACCCAAAGGGGTAACCTTCTCCCAATCACCCCATGATGGGATTAGGACACATGGCATCACTTTCCTTGCATGGAAAACATGCCATTTTACCCTAAGTTCCCTCTTGGGTTATAAAAGTATCTTCAAACTACCAATTCAAAGAGAGGATAATGAAAGCCTTTTAGCAACGAAGTGCTGTCCAATTCTATTCTCACCCTTTTGCAAACCAAACCCAAACCAAAACATGCCCTTGCCTTGGCCTTGAAACCCTCTTCCTATTGAAGGTGATTTCAAGGGAAATAGGCTTGATAAACTAATTCCAAATTGGCCAAATTGAAGCATTCTTTAGCCTCGTCTGTCGAAAACACCCCTACCCAAGTTTTGGACCAATTCCCATGACCATAGGTGATAAAACTAAGGTAGTTTTGTAACTTTCCCACCTAGGTATGGTCACCAGTATGCCCATGGTACACCTAGGTATGGTTGCAAAATAGTTTGTAATTTTAGAGAAATTCCTCCATAGTCCCCTTAGGAATTTCTAGAGGAATCTATGGTCCAAATTTGAGGTAGTTTGGAGGAGTTTTGATGCAAGTTTGGTGATCCCCAATGTTGCAAGTCTATCTAGCTCACCCAAGAATGATCCATGTTTGTGCATTGTTTCACCCTTGATCTTGCCTCCAACGTTGCTTATTTGTATTTATATCATCTTAGAATATTCATATGATTAATGTAGATCAATTTTCATGCATGTAGATCACTTTTTTTGGTTGTAGCATATGCCTCTTTTGTTATGTTTTCAAGGCTTTATTCATTCTATGAAATAGGTGCTATTAACCCCATTTTAGTCCCTTGTGTGTAGGTACAAGTATTCTACTCTTAATTAAGGGGCTAAGAAGACCAGAAGAATAGGTTTAAGGATAGTTCTTAATTGTGGGATGCGATATTTACACCTAACACCATAGTTTACACCGCTTTGAGGCACCTTTCAAAGGACTACATCCATTGAACATTGTAATGGAAATTGTATTAATTTATAAAAGACCTAAAGGGGATATTTGTAATATCACATTTGAAGCTATACATTAATTAAATAGAAGGAGAAATACACCATTTGGTTATACATTTGCTTCACTTTGCTATATTAAAATTTTATGTGCTATTTCCTTTGAATGCTTTGTAAATGTTTTACATTGCAATTAAGTGTCCTTAAGGCAGTGTAGTAAATTTCACATATTTAGTGGTGTTTAGATTTACTCATCCACCAAGGCTCGTATAATGTCATTTACAGTTATATTTTATCCAATTCCCCTCAGAATGAACCCTTGTTATTTCCTAAGCCAAATTTTCCAGAGGTAAGGAAAGCCCTAGGCTACCAAAGCCTTACACAGTGTCCCCAATGAAGAAGAGGTTGGAATATCCAGTCAAAGAAGGGCTCATGAGGAAAAATGTGAATATTGAGGACATCGAAGGCCTCACTAGATCATCACAATGATTTAAAAACAAGTAGATCCAAAGTATCTTGAAAACCCTTGATATGGAGTCTGATGATGAGGATCCTAATCCTACCAATATGGTGCTCAAGCACTATATCATCATGACTACTAAAAACATGATCTAGAAAATGAAGGGGCTCCTATATGTACTAACTACTATGTTCTTCAATGAAGGGTACCAGGACTGAGGCAAGGCCAAGTATGTGGATGCCAATTCTAATGTGGACACAAAGGCAGAGGACAAGGATAACGAGAAATATAAGGATGAAGATGAAGGCCTCGGTGAGATCTAAGCTATTGTTTTGAGCTATTTACTACTAGATACCCTATGTAGAGCATTTTTTTTAGAATGGGTCTTAGTTTTGTATGTCCTGTTGGTTGTCCTATTGATTTTAAGGGTGTCTTTTTGTAGCCTTGTTGGCTTATGTTGGTTGTCAAGTGCTTAGATGTGTTGTTCTATCGTGGTTAAGATAAAAAATTTATATGAATTATTGTATGGGTGATTCCCTATGAAGGATTGTAGTGTTAGAGGACTAAGGATCCTCAGGTCCATATGGATGCTTTACATTAGCTTTAAGTTGTCTTTTATACAAATGTTTTGGGTCAACTTGTAAAAACCTGTGTTGAATAAAATCCTTAAATTAACAAAAAAAGAGTAAAAAGTGATCTTATACTCTTAACCCCACTCTCAGTATAAGATTGTGTTATTCAAAGGTACCTCGATTTGAGATCCCTTCTAGTCTTGTTGTGGTCCTGTACATCCATATTCCCTAGTGCAGGATGAAGTTTAGGTCAAATAGATGGTATTCCTTCCTATATATGCTTTGTCTTAGCATAATAACTATCAAGGAAGGAATTAGGGTTTTAAAGCAAACATGCTACCTTAATTTTTAAAGGATGTTGAGTGCTTTATATTTTATGCTTGCAATGTTGTATGTTGTTTAGATTGAGGCTAAGCTTTGACTTGTTTGTGTGTTATATTTAATTTTTTTTCATGTGATCCTCCTTGGATTGTGATTTTATTGATGTTTACCACCTTATATTTTTGTTTGTGATATTTTATCTTTACTCAAAATTTCCTAAGGTTCATTTATGTTATGCACTTAGATTTTAATCTTGTATCAAGTTTAATTGCTGACCAACGCTTTATGTAAGCTTTGGTTTATTTTTATGTTGAGAATTGATCTTTGTTAAGATGCTTGTGAAATAACTTTTGAATTTATTTATGCTTTGTTTCTTAAGTTTTAAAACAATCACTTAAGTATTTTTTTTTAGTATCATGGTTAGTGCAAATATTTGTTAATTCTATGCTAGAAAGATACTTGTTCTTATATTGTTGTATACGGGAAATTACTTGAATTTTCTTATATCAATTAATGAAAGATATCTATGGATGTTGTATTCTTGAGACTTGACATAGTAAAGGAATAGTTTAAAGAGAATTATGGGATTGTATTTATTTAAATATGGTATGTAATAAAAAGGAAAGCTAATTGCTTGATTTATTGAGACTAGTGTTAGTTAAATAAATCATTGTAAAGAAAGTGAGGTTCTTGCTTTTGGATATAATGCATGGTTTCTTGAATTTTAGTTATGGCATGTTGTAAGTTGCATTGAATGAGATATTTATTTTGATACCTAAGTATACATCAAAGATCATGGTGGTCTTCCATCACAAAGAGGATTGTTGACTTGCATATGTATCAAAGAACTTTGGCTACGGTTTCCTAGAGTTGAAGGTTTTGATATTGTAAAATATTTGTAATGTTTAAAAATTGTATATTTATTATTATACAAATGAAAGATTATGTTGTTAAATGGAAACTTGGGGATGCACTTTATGCTATGTGAGTAATATTTGGAAATAGTTATTAATGTTTTCTATTGATCTATTGTAAATGTATGATAGAGATATAGTTTATCTTGACATTGCATAAATGTTGATGGAAAGTATTTGAGATTTTAGCTTTGATAAATGCTTAGTTTAGTTTATGATTAAGAGGAACCTATTATGTGCATTTTCATTGAGATGAATTATCTAATGTGCTTTTATGAGTGATTTATGTAAGCTTTGGCAACTAATTTTGTTGTCTATCCTTAATATGGATAGAATTTTCCTGTTACAATCCATGGAACCCAATTCTAGAAGGAGTTACATGAGTGCAATAGCTAGGTAGACATGAGTCCTAGAAGGAGTTGCAAGGATGCAATAGCTATGATTTCATAAACCTGGAAGGAGTTGTGTGTATACAATAGCTAGGGAACATGTGAGTAGTTTTACCTTGAATGAGTGGGATCAGGTGTGTGGGAAAATATGTTCATAAGATAACATTGGTGTTTCCTTGATCATGTAGGATCATGAGATCATGTCAGTTTTCATCTAAGTGACAATAACCTTAGTTAGCCCATGGAGGTATGGTAACTTAACACTAAGGCTATACATTGAATAAGCTACCTAGGTTGATCTAGAGTTGGGTTAAATAATTGACATACTCCTTTAAGTGCTATAAGCCTTAAAGGGTAATACCTAATTTATGGTCATACGTTCCTATATAAAGGAGGGTGTAGGAAACATAGGGGGACCACTTATGGTGTCCTTATAAATGTGTAGGTTTAGTAATGTGAACCAGAAAAGCTATAAGATTTGGTCTCTCCTATCCACTGAGTGTCATATGTAGTGATTTGGAACTCAAATATGGTGATGCATTTTATGCTAAAATAATTATATAAGGGGTGTCACACTTAAGATCCTTTGTTTTGCAAGTGCTCTTGAAAATATTTTGTGTTGTTATAGATAGGTAAATAAAAGTTGCATATTAGCTAAAGAATAAGGTGATTAGTTAAATGGGTAGAAAAAGGCTTTGAAAACATGTAGAGAATATCACATGATTCAATTTAATATAATATATGATGATTTATAAATGTAGAGAGTGTTTCTTCTTTATAACTAGAGACAAACAAGTTATAAAAATGGGATTGACAATGTGAGCTTAATGATGATTTATTTAGGATAAAAGGCCTTAATAAAGGGAGAATCCTCTTCTCAATGACAACTTAGTCCTAAGGAAGAATTTTATCTTAAATGTGTATGGTGGATAGGCATTAATAAAATAAAGAAATGAGGAATTTCCCCTAGAAAAAGTTGTAGTTAAAGCTAAATATTCTTGTGCCTAGAGGGGATGCATGAATATTAGAGGAATAAGATAATCAATATTATCCTTCCTAATGTTAGTGAAAATTGGTAGGTACATCTAGAAATCCAAAAGGAATCCTAGTGTTAGCTAAAACCATTTTAGTGTTAGCTAACATTATCTAGGTGTTTCATGGAAGTGCTCCTCCATTGGCAATTTTTACCTTCATCTTGACCTATAAATAATTACAACAACAATAGCCACAACCTTCTAGTAATGTTTTTTTCTCGTTTTAAAGGACACCTAAATGGTGCCAAAAGAGTGAGGTCCATGGATAAAGGAGGGGGAGAATAAGAGGCTTGATTCAAATGGTCTATTGGGTCACAAGTCTACAAGTAATCCAATTTTAGAGACCTTGACCAACCAAGATGATCATTTCTAGGCCTTTATTCAATTCATGGAGTCTATTAAGACATAGTAGGGACAAGAGGAGTAAAATTTAGAAGAACTCCCCTAATAAAAGGGGATATTATTAATCGTGTTTTCTATCTTGGTGTTTGAAGTTAGTACAAAAAACACCAAAAGAGTAAAAAGGTAAAGCAAATGCCAATTTAAATATTTGAAATAACCAAGAATGGTTCAATATATATGAGGTGCAAGGATAGCTTCCTCATATATTATTGTCTTCTTGTCTTATATTCTCTTTTTTTCTTCTACCATCCTTCATATTCCATCAACATTCTCTTCATTACTCATTCCATATCCCCCAATAATATGAATTCATATTCTCCATTTTCCCCATCACCCTTGAATTATATCCTATTCATCTTCTTTTATTTTCTTAACTCCATGGCCCAATTGAAATTCTAGACTAATCCTCCCTTTGCAAGAAACTACAATCATTTTTCATGATTGTAGAAATATATAAAAATGATTTCTCAACACCTTAGTGATGAAAGCACATCATGAAGAGATAGAAGTTGGTGAAATATGATGCCAAAGAATACATTAACATGTGTAAGCTGAATACATGTGAAACACATCAATGGAGATTAAAAAGGTAGATATCATACCAAGCTGATAGTCATATGCAATGGTAACAAAATGATAAAGTAAACACAATTTGCATTAAAGCAAGTACTATGGTGGTAATTTGTAATTGGATTTATAAAAAAGGAATGTAAAGGAGTTGGATCTTCACATGATTAATAAATCTAGGAAAGTAGTGCCAACACTAAAAAAATCTAGTTCAATTCATAATATAGCTATCATCAACGTTACCAAAGGGCTATAAAATAATTTTAGAGAAAACTTATGCACAAGGTCGTCTATGTTAAGGTATTTTATATATTCATGTACATTTTTGGGTGCACAATGTTCAACAATCCAAAGAAAAGTTACCTGCATAGTTTTGCAAGGAAGAAAGTAGTGGAAAGGAAAGTAAGCCCCAACAACTGGAATATTTACCTAATATAATTTTTAGGGGTGAACATTTATCTAAGGCTATTTATCTAGATATAAATCATTAGTTAATTGTGGAAAAATATGCTCATGCAATTATCAAAATATTTTGAGGTGCTTGTAACCATGTATCTCCATATATTTTCCTCTCTCTTACCTTACCAATATTTTTCTCCTCTTTTTGTTTCTATTTTCTATATCTTTGCATCACTCTCCTCCTTAGTTATATTCTTACCCTATTTACCTAAATACCTCACCATCATTACCAATGCCCCTACCTTCTAGCCCATGCCTTTATGGCTTCTTGTGGTTGTTTTTTCATTCCCATATACCCTTTGCCTCCCTAATGACTTCAACACCCTACAAATATTTGGAAGCTCTTTTACTCATAGTTTTGTTGTAAATACCATATTTTATAGGAAAGCATTTCAAACAAAGGTTTATCTCAAAATATGTTTCAAAATCCTTATTAAAGCTACAAAATTCATCAATCATCCTCATGCTCCTATTTTTTACATCAACTCCCTTCCCTATTATGAAATTATTTTATGTATGTTTACTATAAGCTTCACCTGCTCCCACACCTTTACTCTCAATTAACTTATCTTCTAGCTCCTATATTCCTATGCATTTACAATATCTCATATATAAGGCTCACTAGGTTCTCAAATTTAAAAGCAAAATTCCCTAGAAGTTACCAATAATGTAGGTAGGTTTCACCACCTACATCCAAAATCCTTTTATATGAAATATATTATGATTTTTTTCAAGCCATATCATATTTTACCAAGTCATTAATTGAACAATTGTATTCAACATTTGTCAAGGAATCAATTGAGCACCAAATCATATTATTGATGCAGACTATAGGTAAAAGGTAAACTAAAGAATTGTAAAATAGCATAGAACTAGAAATGAATGGCTAGATATGAAAATGGACAATATAGGTGGTAGAGTAGTAAGTAGAAGCATGTCAGACTAAAAATAATTCTAAGGCAATAAAATATAATAAGGTAACGTAAAAGACAAGACTTGATAAAATTTTGACACCAAGGTGAATAATATCATAAATTTTTATACATGAAAATTTGGCTAAGTATAAGAAGTGGCCAAATATTTAAAATGCTAATGTCAGCAAAGGCATGATAAAAATATGATGTTCTCCAAAAGAGGAATCTAACTAAGAATTTTAAGGCTATGGCATCCAATGTTATGATAGAGCTTACCAGATGCCAAAATATGGCCAAGTGTTGAAAAGGGCCAGAAAAACAATGACGTTAATATAAGCATCACTATGAGAAAATATGACGTAGTACGGAAGAAGGGCCTAAGAAAAAAATATTCTCAAGCATTTGACTCAACATGCAAAGGCAGAGAAGTAGAAGCTCATCTAGCATCTAATAAAATGCTTTGTAGAATTTGGCTAAGTCACAATTTTTTTTTTTTTTTTTTGTATTTACATGGTGGAATCGGTAGCCACCACGAATCTGGGCAGGCTGTCCGGATTTTTATGCCCACCACAATATTCTGCGTTGTTCACCCCGAAAGCCAACACATAGATCTTCATGCAATCCGCCCCTATAACCACCATGCCATAATCATTTTAAAACTTTTACGTCATTGAAAGCACCAGGAAAGGGACAAGCATTCAGTCCGATGAGGCCCGAGATTTGAACCTTGGACCTCCAACCAAGTCACAATTTTTAAGATGATCACATCATCATTTAGATTATAAAAAGTATGATAATGATAGAATTATTTCCAAGTATAAAGTAATTCTAAGTCATAAAACCCAATAGTGCAGCATATCATCAAGGATCAAGAGTAATATCCCACATCTAATACTATGCTTGGGCAAGTGTGGCTATGTGTAGAATATTTCCAAACTCTAGGAGTGATGTTATCATCAAAGAGGAATAAGAAACCCAAAATCCAATTAAAATAAAATGTAAAAATTTAGATAACTATTTGGACGAGGATCAACATCATAGCCACTAAAGTCATCAACAAATATAGAAACTTTAGCATGAAGAAATAGTCATTGGATCAAGGTCCAGCTAAGGTAAGTAATACAACACAAAGAAGTATCTTCTTACAATGCCATATTTTGAAAGAAAATCCTCAAGACTCATCTTAATCAGTAAGATACTCACATGTAAATTAGATACCCAATAATACCATTTTCAAAAGCCTCAACCATCAAGGATTCCTATGGCCATACACTTGTTCTTGCTCAATTGGCTTAGCATAACAAAAATGAGTGGATTAGTAGTAAATGATTAAAATCTAATGTCACATTCTGTAAGTCAACTTCAGGGAATAAATATGGACCACACACACTAGCTACACATGCTTGAGGTAATCGATCATGGCTAATCTAAAAATGATAGTCATCACCTACACCTAACCTGATAGGCCTGCAATCCTTCTTGAAAGCAATTATCCTAAACTAAATGAATGCATTGTAAATGTATATATATTTCAATATAGCTCATTCAAGAGGAGGTTGGATATTTGAAATTTATAACTGCATAATGTGTGATGAATGTATTGTGTGCTTTTGAAAATAAAATTGTTGTTTGGCCTCTCTCCAAAATTATTGTAGATCATGTATGTATGTTGAATTAATTACTTAGCATTTCTATTAAAACTAAGTTAATAGTTTATTTTTTTATAGCTACTATCTATATTTCTCCCTATAATTTTTGTTCATTAGTTCCTAGAATATTTTGTAATGCTAAATGCTTAATATTTTTAAATATTTTGTAACATTGAAATAAAGTCGATCTATTAGGTAGTCTAGTCTAGTTCAAAGTGGAAGAATCTCATGCTTATTGTTTTTTGATTTTGTTGAACTATTCCACGTTAAATTCTAACTTCTAACTTTATGCATTTATATCTCTAGTCTTCACTCCCTTTTAGTTAAATTATCTAGAACCATAGAAACCAACCTACTCTAGAGGCTGACTCAGAAGCCATCCTAGGTATTTTAATATTATATGGGCAGTTGAGGGCACAACTCATCCACTTAGGTAAATTTTAGACCAATAATTTAAAACAAATGATGGACATAGCATTCAAATATATGATCCATAACTTCATTTTTATATATATGGATGACATCACTGTGTATGCTAAAGAAAGAACTATGCATATTATATAGCTTCAAAAAATTATTAAAAGGTGCAAGAAATATGGTATATCATTGAACCTAAAGAAAATCATGTTAGCAATTAACAAAGAAAAAATCCTAGGACATATAATTTATAAATAAGGTATCAATACTTATCTTAAAAGGGTAGAAGCTATCCAACAAATTTACCTACCCACCTATTTAAAGGTTGTGCAATCTTCTTTTCAAAAATTAAAATATCCACCAAAGATTCATTTTTGATATTGTGGAGATTTTCAAACCATTAAATGCTATGCTAAAAAAGTATTTAAATTTCAAATGGACCATTTAAACACATAACATGTTCAAATAAATCAAAGACACCATTTCTTTAGATCTAGTTTTGGGTAGGCGAAATAATAGTAAAGAGTTTTATATTTATTTGTTTGCTTTAGACAATGCTAACACAATAGTGTTGACATAGAGAGTGGATAAAGGAAAGGGTTATATTATTTCTTAGATAATTCCTACTTTGAATGGATTAAAATTGAATTAATCTTTAGTGGACAAACGACCCTATGATTTAATAAAAGCATTGAGGAAATTCAAAACAAATATAATGAGAGGAAATATTTTTACATTCATTATTCATCCAGCTATAAGATCATTGTTTACACAAAAAGTGATTATAAGAAAGAAGGAAAATTTTAATGGATATAGTATAAGAATATGACATAGACATTAGGACTACCAAGTTTATTCACATAGTGAGATTAAAAAAATTAGCTACCAAAAATAGTATCAATAGATCTAACCATTCTAAAGCAAGATTTGATCTCAAGGTTGTAGACACTAATATTTTGTTGAGACTTGAAGAAGCAAAAGTTGATAAGGATTTGTAGAGAAAAAAAGAGGGTTCACTTGAACCTGATCTACAAGTATCCCTAAGCATTCTTGGTATAATAATTTAGTTTATTTCTTACTAAATTTTATCTTCTTAGTGAGCTTAATGCTTGAGAGAAAAAAAAACTTTATGTACTATCTCAAAAATATACTATTTAATTGAGGGATTTGTACAGAGTCAATCTGGATGGGGTACTAATAATATATTTAGAAACGGTAGATGCTAATAAAGTGTTAAAAGAACTACATTTAGGGCCATTAAGAAAAAAATTATTAGCCATTTTAATGGCACATAAGGTTTTACAAGTGGGATATCATAGACCAAACATTTTTAAATATTGTTACAAAGTAGTATGAACATCTCATTCTTACTAGGTATGTGTAGGAAACCCCTTCAAAGCCCCCCCTCCATTGAAATCATTATTTTCTAATGTGCCTTTTGAGTAATGGGGTTTATACTTTATGATTTTGAAAAACATTCCTTATATAAAAGGACACAAGGACATTTTAATAGCTACAAATGAATTTACTTGTTGTTTCAAAGCTATTATTACAAAGAACACAACTACTAAAACTATGAACAAATTCATAGAAAGTAACATAATCACTAGATGCAATATGTCAAACTCTTTAATATTTTATAATTCACCATAGTTTTTCTTAACAAAGTTGATAAAATTTGCACTAAAATATAATATCCTAGTGGGATATTTAGCCAATTATTATTTGCAATGCAATGGTGTAGTTTAATACTCTAATAAGAATTAGATGAAAATAATGAAGATAAAAATTAAAGTAAATTTGATATCATGACATAAGACACTATTACATGTACTATGGAAAACTAGAATATCATATAAATAAACCATAGGATATTCATCATATATATTTTTATATGGGAAAGAAGCCTTTTTATTTAAATTACATCACCTTCATTAAAAATGGCCATTAATGCTTAGGTAGAAGTATTATAAAAAAACAACAGTGAATACTTCTACTCTCAAAAGTAGAACACAAAGAGAATGACAAAGATAATTTTGCATGCAAGAAATAACAAGTGAAAAGATTGTTTGATCAAAAACCTTAATGAGAAAATTTAAAGAAGTGGTCTTGGTATTCCTAAGGAATAAAGCTAGAGAACCAAAGGGTAAACATGATAAGTTTGATTATTTGTGACTAGGTACTTATCAAGTTATTGAAAAAGTAGCACAAAAAACATTCAAATTATAGAATTTAGAATGGATTCTCTTATATTTACATGTGAATTGTTAGCATTTAAAATAATATTATGAGCAACAAGACTCCTCCATATTGTACATATTGTTTTGGTATTATAAGTGTTTATTTTATTTTATTTTTTATTTGTTTCACTTATAATCATTTTATTTTGTTTCTTGTAAGGTTTTATTTCTAGAGAAATAAGTAGTATTTTAGTGATGTTTTAATGGTTTTATGGAAAATTGATCATATTTCGTTATAGTCTTTAATATTTTATTTACATGTCATAGTATTGAATATTTTATTTACTTCAAAAATTAATTGTTAAAATAGAGAAAAGATAGATTAAGTATTCATGATGTGAATGCATTAGTCATGCTATTTTTACCAAAATACTTTTACTAATTCTTACATGAACATTTTCACACCTTGGCAACAAGTTAAAAAAAAATGACCTACTAAAATCTCCATTGGAGCTATAGATGTCTATATGGTAGTGGAGTAAGGGAGGCCTAAAGGAAAATAAAATACAGAAGACCCAAAACCCAAATGGACAAAACAAAAAAGGAAATTTGTGCATCAAGATTAATGAAGCATTTCTATATTGAATTCATTAAAAATGATGATTTTTTCATCCCCATACATTTGAAATTGATAACTTAAAGTTCTTAAAATAGATACTAAGTTCTAAAATTGTCATGTTTCCCCTAATAAGTCACTAGAATGTTTCCACATTGAACCCATTATAAAAACAATTATAATGGGATCTAGATTACGCTTTTTTTCCCTTACGTATTGCTTATAAGATTTATTTCATGTTTCATTAATTGACCTCTTTAGTGAAAAATCAATGTCATTTTAAATATTTTATAGTCTAACCTTGTATGTGTGGAGGCAAACAATATTAAGAACTAGTCCATGCATATTTCTCAAGCCTTGAGTCTTATATCTTTCATTATTGTAGAGGTAAAAAATGTTAAAACTTTCAAGTGACTATATGCTTATTTATCCCTAATTCTACTATATGAGTATATAAATAGTTGTGGAAAATATGAGCCATCTATTTGGACACCATAATAATGAGTCATTTATTCATCTTAATTACTTTTTGTAATTGCTTAACATTGCATTTAGTGGCCACATCATAAAAATATTTAGTGTGAAGATTATTCATTATTTATTATTATAGGTAGATCACATTTTAATAAATAATAATTATTTTAAACTATGCAAATTCATGTTGCTATGACCATAAATTTAATTTGAATATCCTAAGGGCTATATATGTTGAGTTTGTGTTTTCATTTTGAATAAATTAAATGTCCAAATTTCTTGCTTGATATCATATACTCTAAATAATTTTTATTTGATACATTAACATTCACTAAAATGAGGTTCGAGGTGTAGACCAGTTGGTTTGGCCAAACCCCATAAGGGGGCGGAGGTCCAAGGTTCAAATCTCGGGCCTTGTTGGACTGAATGCTTGTCCCTTTCCTGGTGCTTTCTGTAGCATAAAATATTTAAAATGATTGTGGCATGTTGGTTATAGGGGTGAACTATGCAAATATTTGTGTGGCAGGCTCTATGGTGGACAACACAAAATACTATGGTAGCCATAAAAGAAGGATAGCCTACTCGGATTCGTGGTGGCTATCGATTCCACCATATAAATTAAAAAAAAAAACATTCACTAAAGTGGAAGACAACTAAACTATCTTCAACACACTCATTATAAATGTTACAACAATGATAGATCTAGGTAATTATGTGAAGTATTTCTATTATATTTACTATAAGTACAAGAATTTCATATGATGTAGTATTTATAGGGATGAATATAAGTACTCAAAAGCTATGGAGAATATCATGAAGTCAAAAATACTAAATATGGGTTTCCAACCCAAGTTATAGAATTGTGTACATGTTTGACAATGGATATTTTAAAGGGTGTACTTAACCAAAAGAAATATGACTCAAATAACAATCTAGTTTCTTATTTTAATAGTGAAACCTTACATGACATTTATAGACTCTCTATTGAGAACTTAATCATATATGACAACCAATATAACCAAATATTTGTAAGAAGATATAAGTGTATTGGTTAAATTATAAAGGGCTAGAGAGTGAACAATAACAAGATCCTCCAACTAAAAAATAAAAGGTATGTTATTTTTAATTATAGAGTCAAAATAAGCTATGCTATGGCCCACCTCTATAGGCTTATAGTTGAGTCAGACACATCCTATTTTTCTATACATTATGTGATGGTAGTATTTTTTTTAATCCTTCAAGGAGTTAAATTTTATTGGACTTCTTTATATTTAGATAGTATAGTTAGAAATATTAAAGAGTTCAAAAATATAATATCTAGAGAGAGTTCTAGATTCCACGTAAATCAATTTTTATTGACATCTTATGTGTGGTTACACCAATCAAAATTAAATTATAATATTTTTTAACTATTGATCATTTGGACATCTTTTTTGAAATTATCCAAAAGTTCTCCTTGTACTACTCCTCCTTGATTAAAAATCCAATAGTTTTTCAACTTTGATTTCCATTGCAAAAATTTTCATTTCTCTAAAATCCTTGTCAATGATGGACTTGACATTTAGTAGCACTTCACAAGAAAAGTTGATTTTTTTGCACAAATGTGATCTATGTAGAGCATCTATGAATCTTAGTAGAAAGCAACAGTGAACTAGTTCTAGGATTTATCCTTGGTTGTTTGATCTTCAAGAGGATATTTTGAGTGCATGAAATAGTTCTTTATAGCACATCAACCTTTTCTCATTTTTGGAAAATATTTCTCTTATCATTCATATAATTTAAGTTAGGTTTTAATATTATGTTTAGTAGCTCCACATATGATGATGTACTTGTGGTGTTCAATTTTATCTATAACAAATATGTTATTTTAAGACATTGAATTAAGAAAAGAGGGATTGCACTATGGAAAAATATTATGTTTGTTTATTTTCTATAATATTTTTTTAACTATGAAAATATCTTATTTCTCAAGTCAATGCCTTAAAATAATACCATAAGGACATCATCATAAGTGTAGCTACTAAAACATAAGATTAAAATCTAACTTAAATTATAGGGATTCCAAGAGAAATATTGCCCAAGAATGAGAAAAAGGCTAATTTCCTACAAAGAACTATTTATTGGAATCGAAATATCCTCATGAAGATCAAACAGCCAAGGATAAATCCTAGAAGTACTTAACCCTTGCTTGCTACTAATATTCATAGATTCTCTACATGGATCACAATTTTGTAATAAATAATCAACCATACTTGTGAAGTGCTATTGAAGGTCAATTCCATCATTGACAAGGATATTAAAGAAATGAACCATATGAAAATGTAAATAAAATTTGAAAAACCATTGGATTTTTAATCAAGGAGGAGTAGTAAAAGGTTAACATTTAGAGCACTTCAAACAAGATGGCGAAACTGATCAACTCTATGAGAAAATTTTATTTAGAATATTCCCAAAAGTGGTTCATAGAATGGTGTTTAAAAATGAAAAGGTGTATTATTATCATGATATACTTATCTCCATCAAGTCATCACTTGAGGATAAATTTGCAATTGTCAGTTTTGAGGATAATAAGTATATTATTATCATGATATACTTGAGGATAAATTTCCAATGCATTTCAGTTTATGACCATGATCTCATTTAAAATTCCTCCATTAGCAGGAGATAGTTGCTATTTTAACTAACTCAAAGTTGTTTAACTACATTTTAGAATATTTATTTTTTGGGTAAAGACATTATGATTCTAAGTTTAATTCATACTTATATTTACTTTAATTTTAAATTTTACTAACAAATACTTGAATGCTTTAATCTTGTCTTACATGTTTAGAGTTATAATTCTAATTCAAGATAAACTAGGACCATTTAAGTTTTTATTGTGGGAAAGTGTTTCTTTTGTTTCATGAATGTTTTCCAAAATGTGAAGTAAATTGTTAGTGAATAGGTTTTGATGTCTACTAATTTAAAACATACTCATTAATATTATTTTCAAGCTGAGGTTGACCCTAAATTTCCTATGGAAGAAGAAAACCTAGCTAATGAAATTCACTTAATTCCCACCCCACATCAGTTGGAGGATGGGTCTCACATGTCAATTGAGCCAACAATTGACAAGGATATCGATACAAATCTCAATAATCCCAATACCATTAAATTAGGGGAAGGTCTCTCCCTAAGTGAACAAGATGATTTCACAACTGCATTGAAATAAAGGATTAAAGCTTTTGCTTGGTCGTATAAAGATATGCCAGGACTAGACCCAAATATAGTCATGCATAATATTACATTAGACATCAAGATCAAACCTATTAAGAAAGATTTATGAAAAATGCACCCAACAGTAGCCTTAATGGTGAAATATGAATTAAAAAAGTTGTTGGATGTTGATATCATCATCTTAATAGATTATTCGCCATGGGTTTCAAACATGGTTCCCATAAAAAATCTTGATGGGAGGATTCCCATTTAAACTGATTTTCAATATCTTAACAAAGCAAGTCCTAAGGATGAATTTTCGTTACCTAACATCGACGCATTGGTAGACGCAACAAAAAGACATGAAATACTATCTCTAATGGATGGATTTTATAGATATAATTAGATTCGTATTAATATAGAAGTCCAAATCAAAATGGTGTTCACAATGCCTTGGGGGACATTCTGTTACAAGGCCATGTCTTTTGGCCTTAAGAACGTTGGTGCTACATACCAACGAGCCATGACATATATCTTCCATGACTACATGCACAAGATTTTGGAAGATTACATGGATGATTTATTGGCAAAATATTTATTATGCCATGAACATCTTGATATACTATGTAAGATCCTAGATCACCTCATAGAGCACAATGTTAGACTTAATCCCGAAAATTGTGTCTTTGATGTCACATCTAGTAAAATTTTGGGATTCATAGTCTCCAAGAGAGGCATAGAGGTAGATCCAAACAAGGTCAAGGCAATATTAGAAATGCCTCCCCCCACAACCATTAAAAAACTATGCAGTTTGCAAGGAAAGGTCGCATCTATAAAACACTTTATAGCACAATTATCAGATAAATGTCGACCCATGAATAGGTTGCTAAACAAGGGAGTCTCATATCATTGGGACGAAGAATGTCAAAATTCCTTTGATGAAATTAAAGAATACCTGGCTTCACCACCTGTATTGGCTCCACCATGATTAAGAGTTCCATTCTATTTATACATCTCAGCTATTGAGTTGGCTTTGGGCACCATGTTATCCCAAAAGAATGAATTCCACAAAGAACAGGCTACTTATTACATTAGTCATACACTGGTCAGCTATGAAACTAGATATGCATATGTTGAGAAGCTATGCTTAGTAGTGATATTTTACACCAAAAATCTATGTCATTATATTATTAATCATACCACGTATGTTGTATCTAAATAAAATCCATTACGCTACATGATGAGCAAAACATATCATAATAGTCGCACAAAAAATGGATAATGTTGTTGACGAAATTTGACCTAGAGTTCATTGGATAGAAATCGATCAAAGGATAGGTCATAGCCGATCAACTAGCAGAGGATCCTCTATAGGATGATCAGCCTCTAAATATAGAACTTCCCGATGATGGAGTATTTCATATTTTAGAATCACCTGATTTTATAGAGCCTGAGTCACAGGCAGACATAACTCTATTTTTCGATGGTTTTAAATGTGAGAAATGTGGTGGTGCAGGTATCATGTTTTTCACACCCCAAGGGGTTCCCATACCTCTTGCATATAAACTTGATTTTTCTTGTACTAACAAAAATTCTGAGTATGAAGATCTCATCATAGGACTTCAAATGGCAATCACCATGAACATAACAAAGTTGAACATTTTCGATGATTCCTTGCTCATAGTAAATCAGGTTAAAGGGATATTCTAGTGTAGGTGTCCTGTCTTGCAAGCCTACAAATCCCTAGTGGACAAACTCCTGGTCAAATTTGAATGGTATGATATAGAGGCACTCCCTCGCTCATCTAATAATTTTGTGGATACAATGGCTTCCTTAGGGTCGCTAATCTCACATGACCCTTCATATGATATCACAACTATCCAAGTAAAAATGCTAGCGCAATCTGTGACTAAGCGTGAAGAGCATAATGCTATACCAATTGTTCACATGATTCAGATTGAGTCTTCACATAAAAGGTTCTCTAAACTACACCAATATTAAAAATAATGCTAACTGGGGGGCTTTGTTCCTTCATACTCCTTTTGATTATATCTCCAAGTTTACTCTCAATCAACATTTGCATGAGACAAAAATTAAAAGGATAACATGATTCATAATATTGAGGCTTCTTTAAAGCAATATTGGGCCATCCAGATTAAATATTATCTTAAGTTGGGTAATATTCCACTTGGATTATCGCATGCCACAAAGTGAGCATTCAAACAAAATGTGGAAAATATGTCTTAATAGGAGACATAATGTATCGTCGGAGTTATGAAGGTATCCTCCTTTGTTGCTTAGACTCACAAGAGTCATCTTGGGCCATCACCCAAGCACATGATGGTACATGTGGTGGCCACTTTAGCGGTATGGCCATCGCTAAGTGCATTCTTTGCATGGGCTATTATTGGCCAACTTTAGAGAAAGATTGTTGCGCTTATGTAAAGAAGTGCATGAAGTGTCAACATCATGTAAATTTGACACACATACCTTCATAGGACTTACAACCGATTCAATTGGTTTGGCCATTTGCATAATGGGGGTTTGATTTAATTGGGAAAATCTCACCTGCCTCATTAGGTCATCACACGTTTATCATAATGGCAACCGAGTACTTCACAAAATGGGTGGAAGCAATTCCCCTTACCACAACGATTGGACCTCGCATTGCGGAGTTCATGCTACATAATATCATATGTCATTTTGGTATTCCATCCAAAATAATATCGGATAATGGAACACCCTTTAAAAATAATGATGTGTGTGCATTAACAACAAAGTATAACATAAAGCATAGCTTTTCCATGCCCTATTATCCACAAGCCAACGAGCAACTAGAGGCATCAAATAAAATAGTAGTAGCCATCTTGAACAAAATCATCAAGGAAAATCATAAAGATTGGCATAATCAATTACCTCTTTCCCTTTGGGCTTATCGCACTAGCATTCGGATGCCCATTGGGGCAACTCCATTTTCACTAGTGTATGGTTCTGAAGCCATCATGCCTCTAGAGTTAGAGATTTCGTAACTACACATTTCCATACAGTAATTCATCGACGATGATACAGTTAGGCAAGCTCAGTTAGATCAATTAACGTTGCTTGATGAACGACGGGTGAATGCCCTCGAGCATCTACGTGTTTATCAAGAGTATCTTAAGAGATCTTATAACTTGAAAGTACACCAGAGAGACTTTCAAGTAGGTGATTTAGTTCTAAAAGAGAACCAAAAATTCTCAAATTTGCCCTCCAATTTGCGAGATAAATTTGTAGCAAATTGGTTAGGTCCATTCATCATCACAAGCCATATTGGACCTAGAACTTATCGCTTAGCATCCATCGAAGGAAATGAAGAGCCTAAACCCATGAATATAAGTCATTTGTGACCATTTCATGCTTAGAGCACCAACCAAATGCTCCTAGGTAGTCATAGACACTTTCTAAGTGTTGATGACCATCTAGGTCACCCTAAAGGCTCCTAGTGGTCTTTGACCATCTAGGTCAAATAAAAATGCTCCTAGACTATCTACGATCATCTAGGTCAACCTTAAAATCTCCAAAGGCATCTATAAGCCCTTTGGTCACAATTAAATACTCCTAGGCAGTCGTAGACACTTTCTAAGTGTCGTTGACCGTCTAGGTCACCCTAAAGGCTCCTAGCGGTCTTTGACCATCTAGGTCAAATAAAAATGTCCCTAGACTATCTACGATCATCTAGGTCAACCTTAAAATCTCCAAAGGCATCTATAAGTCCTTTGGTCACAATGAAATACCCCTAGGTAGTCGTAGACACTTTCTAAGTGTCTTTGACCATCTAGGTCACCCTAAAGGCTCCTAGTAGTCTTTGATCATATAGGTCAAATAAAAAATACCCTAGGCATTCTACGACACTCCCTACATGTCAATAACCATCTAGGTCAAAATAAAAAGCCCCTAGACTATCTACGATCATCTAGGTCAAAAGAAAATGTTCCTAGACTATCTACGATCGTCTAGGTCAATCCAAAAAGCTCCAAAGGCATCTATAAGCCCTTTGGTCATCCCAAAATCCCCAATGGCATTCCTTAAGCCCATTGGTCAACCTGTATATACATATATATCAAAAATACAAAAATACTATCAAAATCATCAAAATACAAAAATATTGCTTCATTGCACTTCATATAAATTGCATTAGGCATTCTCATCATTGCATTATGCATTGTTCCAAATTGATCATACATGTCTAGCACCAGGTCTGTACACTAGGCATCTATTAAAATCATTGTTGTTATGAGTTAATATTACCACCTGTGTATAATACATATACATTTACATTTACACTTTACATTATATGACTATTTTTTGTCACTTAGTCATTGTTAGTAAAGCATAGTTAAAGTTTTTAGTCACTCAACCATATCTAGTTATCTTTTCAGATTTTGTAGAAAGCTAGCATGATTTTTAGAAGGTAGAATCCTACTTAGATAATGCTTGGTATACATCAAAATCCCAACACATTTTTCACATTAAAAATCCAAGTCTAGCGCAAGGAAATATGAAAACTATAAAGTAGTCTAGGTTACTTTCAAGAGAAAAGGTTATCTTGCTCATACCCCTATATGAATGGTTCAAAGATGCTGAGAATTGAAAAAAGGACAATTTCCTCCCTACCCAAAATCCCTTACCCTACACTGGGGTAAGTATCCCAAAGAAAGAAAATCAGTAATGATTATTATCCCCCCCAGTATTGAAAACATACATTTCCCTACACTAGGGCAAGTATCTCAAACTACATATTCCAAAGAAAATAGTGATTATTATCACTCCCAAATATGCATAAGGAAACAATGATTATTATCACTAGGAAAAGAAAAAAAAGAAATAGTGGTTCTCACCACTATTAAAATCCCTTGCTCAACAAATCAAAACGAGCAATTCCCTTGAGAAAGTCAAAGAAAGGTAGGGACTCCAGAACTTGAATCCCTAGAATTCTCAGCATTAGAGAACCATAAGGTGATCCTCATTATAGGTTTGGTGGATAGCCTACTTGTCAATGGTGGTAGCCTCCCGCATGATGATATGTCTATCACTTAAGCAACTTGTTTAGGTATAGACCAATGTTTGAATGTGGATGAGCTAGCTTGTTGTAACCTAGGTTATATAGTGGTCTAATCCAACTAAGTACGAAACTCAAGGATAATGAGACTCACATAATGATCTCTAGTGTCGATGGGCTGAATAAATCCCATTTGCACTAGGGTAATCTTATGTGTTATCATGGCAATGAACTCACATGCACACACAAGGATATTGATTATCTTGGTTATCTTAGTAGGTGCATACTTTGTCAAAAGATCTTGTATAGTTAGTATATGACTTTTTATTAGGTAACTAGAGTGTTTGAGTCTCTTAAAAACTATCAAATAATATCATATCACATTACATTATCCATTCCATTTTACATCATGTTGTCACATGTTTGTCAAAATTACAATGTCCATCAAATAAAGTGTTATAATAACATGAAAATAATCAAGATACATTTTGTATAGTCTATGGTGCTAGCATAGTATGCATCAAAAATTCATCACAAATCCATCATACAAAATTAAATCTAATCAATCATTACTTCCAATCATACACATTTACACTTTTGTTCATTAAGTGATGTTCATAAGCTAGGATAGATACCGGTTAAATATTAGCAATAATATTTAGACGACCACTGACTATTTTATGCATATCTTTTAATTTACAAAAGCATATAAATAAAGCATCCACATCTACATATCATAAAATTACATCATCGGATAAATACATGCATCCATGTTAGATATCCATCATAACATCATAAAGCAAATATAAGCATTGTATTCATATCATAAAGTAGTAAAAGATGACATAATGATAAAAGCTAAGTCATACATAATATATATATATATATGTATATGTAAAAGCCAAAAAGCTACATCATAGTCCATAAAGTTCCCTCAGGCTACAATAAAATCCAGTCATCCGACTTTGCAACCCAAAAAAAAAGAGAAGTCCAAAAAGAACCATCAGAGTCCATTGACCATGGTCACGCAAGACCAGTACCTCGACTCTCTCCTATGCTCTTAGTATGAGTCTGTCATGAGCTCCCAGACTTGCTACCCCCTGATCTGTTGCCTCCAGATACCTCCATCCTCTGAGAAGTGCTTGAAGCCCTCATTTGAGCAAACGAGTGTCCTGTCCCGCTCCCCTGGCTACGCTATGATCCAATGGCTAATGCCCAATCTGGTATGTACCCATTATAGTGCACTATCTCATCCTCCATCATATCCATGTAGGTGCGCTCCTCTCAACACCTAGTTTGATAGGTCACCACCAAACCCTGGAGATGTGCTATCTCCTCCTACATCCTAGCTAGATCACCACTGCTAGACTTCCCATAGCAGGGGCCCTATCCACTGATCTGTGCCTAAAGTGTAGCTATCATTGTTGCTTGCCTCTCCATCTCAACCTATGCACTCTACACCTACGCTTGTAGTAACACCCGATCACTCTCTACCTCCACAATCATAGCATCTCATGCTTCTAGTTGCACCTACATACACTGATCCCCCAAGTCTCCCTCATCAAAGCCCACTGGATCTTGTACATCTATCAGGTCCACCCTATCCACAAACACATGATGACACAAAACTCACTCACCTGTGTCTACCTCCTCATCATATGGAGACTCATCCTGAACCTCCTCATCCAGAGCACCCCTAGCTGCATCCGCTACCCTAGAAGATGCATCCCCTCCTAGTGGTCCCTCCCCTCACCACTACCGTATGACCCACCATGCGTCATACTCCTCTGTAGTGCCCATGTCATCTAAATCAGAAACTACCACCTCAGGATCTGACTCATCTCCCAAGTCCTCTACCATAGGCCATGCTAGAGTCCTCTCATCCCCATGATGATGATAGAAAATCGGCTCCCTGGGCAGCCCTTGGCATAGCCCGAACTATCATAGCACACGATCATAAGAGAAGTACTCTTGCTCTGTGCCATGTCACCCTATCAACCATCTACCTCATCGAACTCGATGTAGATGTGTCTCAGCCTCCCTCTAGTTAGGACAACCCCTGTAGGGTCTCCACTCGATATATGCTACCCTGAGCCATGCAAAAGCCTCTGTATAGTGCCCTACCTCCCTAGCATATCATCAACTACGTCCTGACTCCTGTGACCTCTTCCATAGCTCCCCATAGCCAATCTCCCTATCTGGTAGCTCTGCTCGAGTGGTCCATGGTAGTCCCCATGGTCTCTCTACTGTAATGTGCTGCCAAGACCAAGACTATAGTAAGAAGCTACATCCCAAACCCTTCTACCCATGTGAGTGGATCTCATACATCTCATCATATAGTTGTGCCAATAAATTAGGACCCCAAGCCATAATTATGGGCTCATCCTCTGTGCAATCCACTAGAGTAAAGACCAGCTCTATTAGGTTCCATGGGAACCTAGCTCTCGAAGAGTTAGGTAGCAACATGTTGCTGATCAAGGTCATCAACAATGTGTGCCTAATTCTAAGCACACCCTCTTGATACCATCTAGTCACTAGAATCCCTCCGTCGGGAAGATCAATCGATACATCCTCCCAGCGGGCTCCGAAGTACCTTCGCACTATGGCCTCTCGCCACTCTATCAAATAAGATACTATTTGGTGCCTCTCTATCGTAATACGTAGTATCTGATATACATCCTCTAGTGTCACTATCATCTCCCCCATAGCTAAATGGAAAGTGTTAGTGCGAGGGTCCCATAGGTCTATCAAAGTAGTCAGATAGGCACGGTCTCCCACCATGGGATCTAACCGCGTAACTTGCTTCAGATCGATGGAATAGATCGATCCAATGCCATTATATAGTATTCAAACAATATCTAGTGACCTAAAAGAGACTCGGTACCCTGTATCGACTCCTATCTACTCATGCAAATCAAGGTGTCAAAATGCCCTAAAATAGCAAAATTTTGCTATAAAAAAACATAAAAAAGGGCCTTTTTGGCCCAGTTTTTGGCCGTCCCACCTAGGAACAGCCCCTAATTTGGTAGCCTTCCCACCCAGGGATGGCCACCAGTGACCTTACCTCACAGGGATGGTCCCCAAATCAGGGTAAAATAGGGTCAATTTGACCCCTAAAAATGCCCTAAAAACCTAAAAAACACAAAAAATTGGTATTTTCTTCTAATTTTTTGCAAATAAAACATAAATAAAAGTTACATGTCATAAATTTTAGTCCTCCTAGGGTTTCTTAACTCTGGGTAGGGCTGTAGTCATGAAATTATAGCAGAAATTGCAAAAACACAATAAAATAGGGCAGAAGAAGCATGTAATCCATACCCGTTTCGCACTGGCTCCACTGTCTCGACGCATCCTATGGTTGGATCATGTTATGGGTTGAGATTTTTTTAGTTCTCCACTTCAGGAAAATCTCTCCTACCTCCTCTCCTCTCCAACTTCTCCAAGCAAGTTGCACAAATGAGCTAAAATTACCCTTTTTGGCCTTTTATAGCTCCAAAAGAAGCCGACCGCTCCTGGGTGGGATGAGCACACTTTTGGCTGGAAATCCCACCCTAGGATGCTCAAAAATACTGCCCTCATCCCTCCCTAGGATAGTCACAAGAAAATTGCACTTAAAAACATCAAAAATATCAAAAAATGGGCCAAAAACCCACCAAAAACAAGGCAGAATGGGCTAGAAAATGAGAGGGATTTAGAATGAACTTATAATAATTTTGGATGCATAAAAAGACTCTATTTTACTCCCCAAGAAAGCCTCCATGGCTGGACCACTCCACGGGAATGAGATATTGGGCCTTTTGCCTCCAAAACTATTCATCCAAATAGTCAAAAATCACCTCCAAACATGTATTTAGTACCATGGGCAAAATAGAGAGTTGCCCCAATTTAGTCATATGTGTCAAGTGACTCATCACTTTAGAATTTTTTATGCCCTCATAAAATCATTTCTTGAGGGGGTAGTCATCATAATGAATTCATAAATCGAATCAACATTTAAACACTTAGAAGTGTAAATTCCATGCATTCAAAAGAATCTTGGCTAGAGATAAATTTGCAAGCCCATGCTGGGGCAAATAAATAGCATAAGAAGCAAATTAAATAGGCTTGACCTCCTTGAAACCTCAGGAATTGACCCATGTAAAGGTTTACAAGAATACAAGGCACCAAGACCTAGTATGCCCTAAGCCCCATAAGATTGTTACTACAACACGACTGAAAGGTATACCTGCAATCGATCCTTCGACTATGTCAATAGAAAGGATTCCAAGAATGTATGCTTTTCCACAATGGAGGCATCCAGAGTTGATTAAGTTAATAAACAACCTTGATCATTCGATGATTTAGTGATCTATTTTTTCTCAACGCTTTGTTTCACATCATGCATCCCAAAAATGGGGCATCTATAGACACCTAAATCATGTAAATTGGATAAGACTATTAGTGCATTACATATGCCCTCTTATCAACAACATATGGCCTTATTAGGCACCCCTCTAGGCTAGAAAAAGGCTTCCAAAAGCCTCCAAAACTTAGTTTGGAGGGTTCCTAGCAGTCTGGGGTAGTTTTGGGGCTCCTACTGGTGATCGTCCCACCCAGGGACGGTCATAGTTGGTGACCGTCCCACCTAGGGACGGCCATCAACAACCATCCCTAGGTGGGATGACCCCTAACTGGACCTTTGAAAAAGTCAAAGGATGCACTAAATGGCAATCAAAGACTACCATTAGCACGTCCAATCAGCCCAAATTTATTTGGGACCTGCTAATGGATAGTGGGACAGTTTATTGGGAGCACCCAAAGGGGAAACCTTCTTCCAATCACCCCATGATGTAATTAGGACACATGGTGTCACTTACCTCGCATGGCAAAGATGCCATTTTGCCCTAAGTGCCCTCTTGGGCTATAAAAGGAGCTTCAAACTCCCAATTCAAAGAGAGGATAATGAGAGTATTTTAGCAATGAAGTGCTGCCCAATTCTATCCTCACCCTTTTGCAAACCAAACCCAAACCAAAACATGCCTTTGCCTTGGCCTTGAAACCCTCTTCCTTTCGAAGGTGATTTTAGGGGAAATAGGCTCGAACCATTGAAACCAAACCAGAAAAATTGAATAATTCTTTGGCCCCATCTATCGACAACACCCTTACCAAGTTTTGGACCAATTCCCATAGCCATAGGTGATAAAACTAAGGTAATTTTGTAACCGTCCCACCTGGGGATGGTCAGTAGTCTACCCATGGCACACCTAGGGATGGTTGCCAAATAGTTTGGAATTTTAGAGAAATTCCTCCATAGTCCCCTTAGGAATGTCTAGAGGAACCTATGGTCCAAATTTGAGGTAGTTTGGAGGAGTTTTGATGCAGGTTTGGTGATCCCCAATGTTGCAGGTCTATCTGGCTCACCCAGGAATGGTCCCTATTTGTGCATTGTTTCACCCTTGATCTTGCCTCCAAAGTTGCTTATTTGTATTTAGATCATCTTAGAATATGCATATGCTTAATGTAGATCAATTTTCATGCATGTAGATCACTTTTTTTGGTTGTAGCATATGCCTCTTTTGTTATGTTTTCAAGGCTTTATTCATTCTATGAAACAGGTGCTATTAACCCCATTTTAGTCCCTTGTGTGTAGGTACAGGTATTCTACTCATAAGGAAGGAGCTAAGAAGACCAGGAGAATAGGTTGAAGGATAGCTCTCAATCGTGGGATGCGATATTTACACCTAATGCCATAGTTTACACCACTTTGAGGCACCTTTCAAGGGACTAGATCCCTTGAACATTGTAATGGAAATTGTATCAATTTGTAAAAGCCCTCAAGGGGATATTTGTAATCTCACATTTGAAGCTATACATTGATTAAATAGAAGGAGAAATCCACCATTTGGTTACATATTTGCTTCACTTTACTAGATTACAAGTTTATGCTATATTTCCCTTTGAATGCTTTTTAAATGCTTTACATTGCAATTAAGTGCCCTTAAGGCGATGTAGTAAATTTCATATCTTCAGTGGTGTTTAGATTTACCCATCCACCATGGCTTGTATAATGTCATTTATAGTCATATTTTATCCAATTCCCCTTAGAATGAACCCCTATTATTTCCCAAGCCAAATTTTCCAGAGGTAAGGAAAGCCCTAGGCTTCCCAAGCCTTACACAGTGTCCCCAATGAAGAAGATGTTAGAGTTTCTAGTCAAAGGAGGGCTCACGAGGAAAAATATGAAGATTGAGGACATCGAAGGCCTCACTAGATCATCACAACTATTGAAAAACAAGTAGATCCAGAGTATCTTGAAAACCCTTGATATGGAGTTTGAGGATGAGGATCCTAATCCTACCAATATGGTCCTCAAGCGCTATATCATCATGACTATTAAAAACATGATCTAGAAAATGTAGGGACTCCTAGATGCACTGACTACCATGTTCTTCAATGAAGGGTACCAGGACTAAGGCAAGGCCAAGTATGTGGAGGCCAATTCTGAGGTGGACACGAAGGAGGAGGACAAGGATAACGAGAAAGATGAGGGTGAATATGAAGGCCGCAGTGATATCTTAGATATATTTTTTAGCTATTTACTAATATCTACCCTATGTAGAGCCTTTGTTGTAGAATGGGTCTTAGTTTTGTATGTCCTGTTGGTTGTCTTGTTGATTTTAAGGGTGTCTTTTTGTAGCCTTGTTGGCTTATGTTGGATGTTAGGTACTTGGATGTATTGTTCTATCATGGTTAAGATAAAATAGTTAGATGAACTACTGTATGGGTGATTCCCAATGAATTATTGTAGTGTTAGAGGACTGAGGATCCTCAGGTCCATATGGATGCTTTGCATAAGCTTTAAGTTGTCTTTTGTACAAAGGTTTTGGGTCAACCTGTAAAAACCTGTGCTGAATGAAATTCTTAAATTAACAAAAAAAGAGTAAAAAGTGATGTTATACTGTTCACCCCCATATTAGTATAAGCTTGTGTTATTCAAAGGTACCTCGATTTGAGAGCCCTTCTAGTATTTTTGTGGTCATGTACATCCATATTCCCTAGTGCAGGATGAAGTGTAGGTCAAATAGATGGTATTCCCTCCTATATATGCTTTGTCCTAGAATAATAACTATCAAGGAAGGAATTAGGGTTTCGAAGAAAACATTGCTACCTTACTTTTGTAAGGATGTTGAGTGCTTTATATTTTATGCTTGCAAGGTTGTGTGTTGTTTAGATTGAGGCTAAGCTTTGACTTGTTTGTGTGTTCTATTTCATTTGTTTTCATGCGATCCTCCTTGGATTGTGATTTTATTGATGTTTAACACCTTATATTTTTGTTTGTGATATTTTATCTTTACTCAAACTTTCCTAAGGTTCATTTATGTTATGCACTTAACTTTTAATCTTGGATAAATTTTAATTGCTGACAAACGCTTTACATAAGCTTTGGTTTATTTTTATGTTGAGCATTGATCTTTGTTAAGATGCTTGTGAACTCACTTTTGACGTTATTTGTGCTTTGTTTCTTAAGTTTTAAAACAAGCACTTAAGTATTTTTTTTTAGTATCATGGTTAGTGCAAATATTTGTTAATTCTATGCTAGAAAGATACTTGTTCTTATATTGTTGTATAAGGGAAATTACTTGAATTTTCTTATACCAATTAATGAAAGAGAACTATGGATGTTGTATTCTTGAGACTTGACATAGTAAAGGAATAGTTTAAAGATAATTATGGGATTGTATTTATTTAAATATGGTATGTAATAAAAATGAAAGCTAGTTGTTTAATTTCTTCAGACTTGTGTTAGTTAAATAAATCATTTTAAAGAAATTGAGGTTCTTTTCTAGTAGCTTGCTTTTGGATATAATTCATGGTTGATTGAATTATAGTTATGGCATGTTGTAAGTTGCATTGCATAAGAGATTTATTTTGATATCTAAGTATACATCAAATATCATGGTGGTATTCCATCACAAAGAGTATTGTTGACTTGCATATGTATCAAATAACTTTGGCTATGGTTTCCTAGAGTTGAATGTTTTGATATTGTGAAATATTTGTAATGTTTAAAAATTATATATTTATTATTATACAAATAAAAGATTATGTTGTTAAATGGAAACTTGGGGATGCACTTTATGCTATGTGAGGAATTTTTGTAAATAGTCATTAATGTGTTCTATTGACCTATTGTAAATGTATGATAGAGATATAGTTTATCTTGCCATTGTATAAATGTTGATGGAAAGCATTTGAGATTTAAGCTTTGATAAATTCTTAGTTTATTTTATGATTAAGAGGAACCTATTATGTGCATTTTCATTGAGATGAATTAAGTAATGTGCATTTATGTTAGTGCTTTATGTAAGATTTGGCAACTAATGTTGTTGTCTATCCTTAAGATGGATAGAATTTTCCTTTTGTAATCCATGGAACCCAATCCTAGAAGGAGTTACATGAGTGCAATAGATAGGTAGATATGAGTCCTAGAAGGAGTTGCAAGGATGCAATTGCTATGATATTATAAACCTGGAAGGAGTTGTGTGTATACAATAGCTAGGGAACTTGTGAGTAGTTGTACCTTGAATGAGTAGGATCAGGTGTGTGGGAAAATATGTTCATAATATAACATTGGTGTTTCCTTGATCATGTAGGATCATGATATCATGTTAGTTTGCATCTAATTTACAATAACCTTAGTTATCCCATGGAGGTATGGTAACTTAACACCAAGGTTATACATTGAATAAGCTACCTAGGTGGATCTAGAGTTGTATTAGACAATTGTAATCCTCCTTTAAGTGCTATAAGCATTAAAGGGTAATCCCTAATTTATGGTCATATGTTCCTATATCAAGGAGTGTGTAGGAAAGGTAGGGGGACCACTTATGGTGTCCTTATAAATATGTAGGTTTAGTAAGGTGAACCAGAAAAGCTATAGGATTTGGTCTCTCCTATCCATTGAGTGTCATATGTAGTTATTTGGAACTCAAATATGGTTATGAATAGTATGCTAAAATAACTATAGAAGGGGTGTCACCCTTAAGAGCCTTTGTTTTGCAAGTGCTCTTGAAAATATTTTGTGTTGTTATAGATAGGTAAATAAAAGTTGCATATTAGCTAAAGAATAAG
This sequence comes from Wollemia nobilis, assembly GCA_028583015.1. Taxonomy (NCBI): domain Eukaryota; kingdom Viridiplantae; phylum Streptophyta; class Pinopsida; order Araucariales; family Araucariaceae; genus Wollemia; species Wollemia nobilis. The sequence goes on from JAQPPZ010002550.1 coordinate 8,528,569, forward strand.
GTGATTAGTTAAAGGGGTAGAAAAAGGCTTTGAAAACATGTAGAGCATATCACATGATTCAATTTAATATAATATATGATGATTTATAAATGTAGAGAGTGTTTCTTCTTTATAACTAGATACAAACAAGTTGATAAAAAGGGGATTGACAATGTGAGCTTAATGATGATTTCTTTAGGATAAAAGGCCTATATAAAAGGAGAATTCTCTTCTCAATGACCACTTATTCCTAAGGAATAATTTTATCTTAAATGTGTATGGTGGATAAGAATTAATAAAAGAAAGAAATGGGGAATTTCCCCTAGAAAAAGTTGTAGTTAAAGCTAAAGATTCTTGTGCCTGGAGGGGATGCATGAATATTGGAGGAATAAGATAATCAATCTTATCCTTTCTAATGTTAGTGAAAATTTGTAGGTAAATTTATGGAAATCCAAAAGGAATCCTAGTGTTAGCTAAAGCCATTTTAGTGTTAGCTAAAATTATCTAGGTGTTTTATGGAACTGCTCCTCTATTGGCAATTTTTACCTTCATCTTGACCTATAAATAATTACAACAATAGCCACAACCTTCTAGTAATGTTTTTTTTGTCTTTTTTAAGGACACCTAAATGGTGCTAAAAGATTGAGGTCCATGGATAAAGGAGGGAGATAATAAGAGGTTTGATTCAAATGGTCTATTGGGTCGCAAGTCTACAAGTTGTCCAATTTTAGAGAGCTTGACCAACCAAGTTGATCATTTCTAGGCCTTTATTCAATTCATGGAGTCTATTAAGAAATAGTAGGGACAAGAGAAGTAAAATTTAGAAGAACTCCCTTAGTAAAAGGGGATATTCTTAATCATTTTTTCTATATTGGTGTTTGAAGTTAGTACAAAAAACATCAAAAGAGTAAAAAGGTAAAGCAAATGCCAAATTAAATATTTGGAATCACCAAGAAGGGTTCAATATATATGAGGTGCAAGTATAGATTCCTCATATATTATTGTCTTCTAGTCTTATATTCTCTTATTTTTCTTCTACCATCCTTCATATTCCATAAAAATTCTCTTCATTACTCATTCTATCTCCCCCAATAATATGAATTCATATTCTCCATTTTTCCCATCACCCTTGAATCATCTCCTATTCATATTCTTCTATTTTCTTAACTCCATGGCCCAATTGAAATTCTAGCCTAATCCTCCCTTTGCAAGAAACTACAATCATTTTGCATGATTGTCGAATTATATAAAAATGATTTCTCAACACCTTAGTGATGAAAGCACATCATGAAGAGATAGAATTTGGTGAAATATTATGCCAAAGAATACCTTAACATGTGTAATCTGAATACATGTGACACACATCAATGGAGATTAAAAATGTAGATATCATACCAAGCTGATAGTCATACGCAATGGTAACAAAATGATAAAGTAAACACAAATTGCATTAAAGAAAGTACTATAGTGGTAATTTGTAATTGGCTAGATAAAAAAGTAATGTAAAGGAGTTGGATCTTCACATGAGTAATAAATCTTGGAAAGTGGTGCTAACAGTAAACAAATCTAGTTCAATTCATAATATAGCTATCATAAATGTTACCAAAGGGCTATAAAATAATTTTAGAAAAAACTTATGCACAAGGTCATCTATGTTAAGGTATTTTATATATTCATGTACATTTTTGGGTGCACAATGTTCAACAATCCAAAGAAAAGTTACCTGCATAGTTTCACAAGGAAGAAAGCAGTGGAAAGGAAAGTAAGCCCCAACAACTGGAATATTTACCTAATATAATTTGTAGGGGTGAAAATTTATATAAGGCTATTTATCTAGATCTAAAGCAATAGTTAATTGCGGAAAAATATGCTCATGCAATTATCAATTTTTTTGAGGTGCTTGTAACCATGTATCTCCATAGCTTTTCCTCTCTCTTACCTTACCAATATTTTTCTCCTCCTTTTGTTTCTATTTTCTATATCTTTGCATCACTCTTCTCCTTAGTTATATTCTTATCCTATTTACCTAAATACCTCACCATCATTACCAATGCCCCTACCTTCTAGCCCATGCCTTTCTGGCTTCTTGTGGTTGTGTTTTCATTCCCATATACCCTTTGCCTCCCTAATGACTTCAACACCCTAAAAATATTTGGAAGCTCTTTTAATAATAGTTTTGTTGTAAATTCCATATTTTATAGGAAAGCATTTCAAACAAAATTTTATCTCAAAATATGTTTCAAAATTCTTATTAAAGCTACAAAATTCATCAATCATCCTCATGCTCCTATTTTTTACATCAACTCCCTTCCCTATTATGAAATTATTTTATGTATGTTTACTATAAGCTTCACCTACTCCCACACCTTTACTCTCAATTAACTTATATTCTAGCTCCTATATTCCTATGCATTTCCAATATCTCATAAATAAGGCTCACTAGGTTCTCAATTTTAAAAGCAAAATTCCATAGAAATTACCAATAATGTAGGTAGGTTTCACCACCTACATCCAAAATCCTTTTATATGAAATATATTATGATGTTTTTCAAGCCATATCATATTTTACCAAGTCATTAATTGAACAATTGTATTAAACATTTGTCAAGGAATCAATTGAGCACCAAATCATATTATTGAGGCAGACTATATGTAAAAGGTAAACTAAAGAATTGTAAAATAGCATAGAACTAGAAATGCATGGCAAGATATGAAATTGGGAAATATAGGTGGCAGAGTAGTAAGTAGAAGCATGTCAGACTAAAAATAATTCTAAGGCAATAAAATCTAATAAGCTAATGTAAAAGACAAGACTTGATAAAAGTTTGACACCAAGGTGAATAATATCATAAATTTTTAGACATGAAAATTTGGATAAGTATAAGAAGTGGCCAAAGATTTAAAATGCTAATGTCAGCAAAGGCATGATAAAAATCTGATGTTCTCCAAAAGAGGAATCTAGCTAAGAATTTTAAGGCTCTGGCATCCAATGTTATGATAGAGCTTGCCAGATGCCAAAATATGACTAAGTGTTAAAAAGGGCGAGACAAACAATGATGTTGACATCACCATCGCTATGAGAAAATCTGATGTAGTATGGAAGAATGTCCTAAGAAAAAAATATTCTCTTGCATTTGACTCAACATGCAAAGGTAGAGAAGTAGAATCTTATCTAGCATCTGATAAAATGCTTTGTAGAATTTGGCTAAGACATAATTTTGAAGATGATCACATCATAATTTAGATTATAAAATTATGATAAGGCTAGAATGATTTCCAAGTATAAAGTAATTCTAAGGCATAAAACCCAATAGTGCAGCATATCATCAAGGCTCAAGAGTAATATCCCACATCTAATACTATGCTTGGGCAAGTGTGGCTATGTGTAGAATGTTTCCAAACTCTAGGAGTGATGATATCATCAAAGAGGAATAAGAAACCCAAATTACAATTAAAATAAAATGTAAATATTTAGCTAACTATTTGGACGAGGATCAACATCATAGCCACTAAAGTCATCAAAAAATATAGAAACTTTGGCATGAAGAAATAGTCATTGGATCAAGGTCCAACTAAGGTAAGTAATCCAACACAAAGAAGTATCCTCTTACAATGCCATATTTTGAATGAAAAGCCTCAAGACTCATCTTAATCATTAAGAGACTCACATGTAAATTAGATACCCAATAATACCATTTTCAGAAGCCTCAACCATCAAGGATTCCTATGGTCATACACTTGTCCTTGCTCAATTGGCTTAGCATAACAAAAATGAGTGGACTAGTAGTAAATGGTTAAAATCTAATGTCACATTTTGTAAGTCAACTTTAGGGAATAAATATGGACCACACACACTAGCTACACATGCTTGAGGTAATCGATCATGGCTAATCTAAAAATGATAGTCATCACCTACACCTAACCTGATAGGCCTGCAATCCTTCTTAAAAGCAATTATCCTAAACTAAATGAATGCATTGTAAATGTTTATATATATATATATATATATATATATATATATATATATATATATATTTCAATATAGCTCATTCAAGAGGAGGTTGAATATTTGACATTTATAACTGCATAATGTGTGATGAATGTATTGTGTGATTTTGAAAATAAAATTGTTGTTTGGCCTCTCTCCAAAAGTATTGCAGATCATGTATGTATGTTGAATTAATTACTTAACATTTCTATTAAAACTAAGTGAATAGTTTATTTTTTTATAGTTATTCAACTATCTATATTTCTCCCTATAATTTTTGTTCATTAGTTCCAAGAATATTTAGTAATGCTAAATGCTTAATATTGTTAAATATTTTGTAACATTGAAAGAAAGTCGATCTATTAGGTAGTCTAGTCTAGTTCAAAGTGCAAGACTCTCATGCTTCTTGTTATTTGATTTTGTTGAACTATTCCACGTTAAATTCTAGCTTCTAACATTATGCATTTCTATATCTAGGCTTCACTCCCTTTTAGTTAAATTATCTAGAACCATAGAAACCAACCTACTCTAGAGGTTGACTCAGAAATACTCCTAGGTATTTTAATATTATATAAGGAGTTGAGGGCACAACTCATCCACTTAGGTAGATTTTAGAACAAGAATTTCCAACAAATGATGGACATAGCATTCAAATATATGATTCATAACTTCATTTTTATATATATGGATGACATCACTGTGTATGCTAAAGAAAGAAATATGCATATTATACAACTTCAAAAAATTATTAAAAGGTGCAAGAAATATGGTATATCATTGAACCCAAATAAAATCATGTTTGTAATTAACAAAGAAAAAATCCTAGGACATATCATTTCTAAATAAGGTATCAATACTTATATTAAAAGGGTAGAAGCTATCCAACAAATTTACCTACCCACCTATTTAAATGTTGTGCAATCTTCTTTTCAAAAATTAAAATATCCACCAAAGATTCATTCTTGATATTGTGGAGATTGTGAAACCATTAAATGTTATGCTAAAAAAGTATTTAAATTTAAAATGGACTATTGAAACACATAAAATGTTCAAATAAATCAAAGACACCATTTATTTAGATCTAGTTTTGGGTAGACAAAATAATAGTAAAGAGTTTTATATTTATTTGTTTGCTTTAGATAATGCTAACACAATAGTGTTGACATAGAGAGTGGATTAAGGAAAGGGGTATATTATTTCTTAGACAAGTCCTACTTTGAATGGATTAAAATTGAATTAATCCTTAGTGTACAAGAAACCCTATGCTTTAATCAAAACATTGATGAAATTCAAAACAAATGTAATGAGAAGAAATATTTTTACATTCATTATTCATCCAGCTATATGATCATTGTTTGCACAAAAAGTGATTATAAGAAAGAAGGAAAAATTTAATGGATATAGTATAAGAATATGACATAGAAATAGGACTACCAAGTTTATTCACATAGTGGTATTAATTTTGGCAATTTTGGGTACCTTGGGTACATTGCCTTTGCTCAAGTGTAGATGTTGTCATTGATGTCAAGAAGCTTTTGAAGGAATTTGATTTGATGTCAAAAGAATCTAAGTTCTAGGAAGGGTTTTTGTGAAAACCAAGGCAGAAAAAATAAAAGGTTTTATTTAAAACCATGGACAACAGATTTGAAATGGGTTTTTCTTAAAACCCAAGTTGGCTTTTCGTTTCGTTGAAAAAGGTGCCCCGGTGATGGAGATATTTAATTTTAAATATTTAGTTTAAATTTTATTTATTTAAAATTAAAATTAAAATATTTTCCACCGACGAAAATCATGTTAAAAAGGGCCGACGTGTTTGGAAATGCATCAAAGTGCATATAAAATGAGGCAAATGAATTCATTAATGTTTGTGTCAAGAGGTCGATATTAATCCCTGTGCTTTTCGTTTTCGACGTCGAGCCCCTGCGCCAACGAAGGAGGAAGTCAAGCATGGCATGGTCAAAGGAGTGACGAGTTGGTCGTGGTGCCAAGGAGGAGGTGCACGTGGTAATAAGGACGAAGGGTTCGGGTTTCGCACCAAGGAAGAGACTTGTTCGAGAGATAAGAGGGAGGCCCCTCTCCCTTCCTCATGTGGGTGTGGATGGCCCACGCGGTTTAGCCAAGCGACTTGGCTAGAGGAGACGGCGGGTCAAATCACGCCGAATCCCCTTTTTGAGGGGTGTAAGAGGTATCCACGCGAACTCCAATTTTTGCAAAAGGGCAGTGAATAAAATATATTAATTTTGCATTGTTTATGGTATTTCCAAAGTTTGTTTGGGAGGTATAAGGTTAGCAAAATTAATATTTTTTATATAGTTTTTATTAAGTGTAATGGAGAGAAAAGGGTGGGGTGAGGGAAAAAAAAAAAAGGGGATTGGAGTTGATAAGGTGAATATAAGAAATATGTTATGTATGATTTGTTGAATGAGGTTGAAAGAAGAAGACATAGAACCTTGATTATATTTGAACCAAGGAATATTCTTGAGGAAATATTAAAGAAATATGTTGTCTACTAACCTTCTTGAGTTTGGCAAAAATGTGGTTATGGTTATGACAAATTTGTGAGATCTTCTTCATCTTCAATAAGGTATGGGCACATTCTTCTTATGAGTATGATTGGTGTATGTTTTCCTGAAATAAGATTGGAGTGAAAAGGTAATCAACTAGGTTTCCTTTGGTTGGGTGTAAATCCTATTTTCTGGTTTGTTGAAGACTACTTATGCATTGTTATCCTTAATGAGAGTTTTGGTGAATGCATAATTATGGTTTGAGGTAGTGGAAGCATTGTGCACTAGGGTTTATGTTTGTAAGTCTTGCTACTTGCATTGAGTTGGTGAAACCCTTAGTTGGCTATTTTGATATTAATGGATGAGTTGCTTCCATAGAGGTTGTTTTGATCAAGTTAGTGCTTTACTTGATACATGATTTGGGCTTACTCCATTGAGTTGATTTGAGCAAGTTATTCTTTGCATTTGGTGATATTGTGTTGGTGGCTGTTTTGTTCAAATATCTTTGGAGGGAAAAGGATTTCTACTTGTTTCCTTTTCTTGTGATGATTGGTTGAATGCTTCAAGGTTGATGTTGAGTTGAATGATGTTGGTTAAACCTTGTCTATGAGCATTGTTGTTGAAGCCCTAATTGGTTGAGAAAATATATTGGTTGTGGAAAGAACATGAGTAGCATTGTTATATGAGATATTGCATGTTTGGCAATTGTTGGGTTGTGTTTCATGTTCTTGAGAAAAGCATACTACATCTATCTTATTTTTTTTTTTTTTTCTATGAGATTTGAGATTGAGATTGGGAGTTAAGTATAGAACATATTGAGTCTCTAACAATTCTCTTTATGCTTCTATGAGGTTGATGAATCACATTGGGTCTCTAACAATTCTCTTTGTGGGTTCATGCCAAGCAAGTTTTTCTTGATGAACTTGTGAGCAGGTTTTGGACAGGTTCCGTTGGGGACTTGTAAGCAGATTTGGACAGGTTCCATTGGGGACTTGTGAGAAGATTTGGATAGGTCCTAGCAGAGGACTTGTGAAGCTGAGTTTGATAGTTCTATCAGAGAACTTGAGGACAGAGGTGCATTGGTTCTATGAGAAGAACCTGAGGACAGATTTGTGCTAGACCGAAGGACTGTGTTTAGTGCAATTTTGAGGACCAGCTTTGGAGGTGATAGAGTTGAGGACAGAGGTCTCCAACCAGAGTAGGGAAGACAGGTGTCTTCTGTGGATAGAGTTCCATTTGCTAAGGGCAGAGGAGGCAGAGGTCTTCTAGAGGATCACCAACCAGAGCAGAGCTAGGGGAAGGTATCTCCTTTGAGCAGAGGCTCATAAATTCAGATTGGGGGAAGGTATCTCCTTTGGGCCGAGGCTCATAAACATTGTAATTGGGAAGGTTTCCCAAAGAACTTTGAGATAACTTTTAGAGAAAAGTTTTGTGGACGTAGCCCAGGCTTTCTGGGTGAACCACGTTAAAATTGGTGTCACTTTGTGGATGATCTTGTGCATTGTTTTGATATTGCTTTGGATATATTGCTTTACTATATTGAAGTATAAAGGAAAAAGTAAAAAGAGGTCTTATACTATTCACCCCCCCTCTCAGTATAAGCTTGTGTTCTTCAATTGGTATCAGAGCGGGTTCCTTCGGAAAAGTTTGACAACTTGAAGGAAAAGCTAGTAAAGAACACAATGGATTATTCCAAGGGTAAACAACTTCAAGATAGTGATGAGTCTTCTAGTGATGAAGAGGCATATTACAACAAGAAAGGCAAGTTCTCTAGAAAGCACAAAAGTATGAAAAATATAAGATGTTTCAATTGTGGAAAGTTTGGTCATTATGCTACTAACTGTACTGTTTCCAAGAATGAAAGTGATGAAGATAAAAAGGATTCTAAGAGCAAGGATTCTGAAAAGCACAAGCATCACAGGAAAAACAAATATGAGCACAGCAATCAAGGAAAGAGGTATTCTCACAAGCACAAGAAGAGTTTCTACCTAGACAAAGCAAGTAAGTGTTCTAGTAGTGATAGTGAAAGTTCTTCAAGTGATAATGAAAATGAGATGTTGTTCATATCAAAAAAAGAGGAAGAACCGAAACATAGATTCATTATCATGAAATGTCTTAGATGTGGAAATTTTGGTCACCTTGAGGATGATTGCACAAATAATGATTTGGTTTCTAGTATGTATGAGGATGCTTCAGAAAACTATAAGGAAGATGCATGTATGGTTTTTGAAAAGGGTAGCACCTCTAGTGATAAGAAATATGAAAAAGGCTTTGATGATTCAAAAGGCAATCAAATAAAGGATCTTGAAAGTGAACTTACTAGTGCTCTTAGTGCTTTGAAAAAGGAAAGAAAGAAGAATGCTAGACTCAAGGATAAGTTAGATGAATGTTGTATGGAGAGAGATGATCTTATTGAAAATCTTGACTTCTCTATAGCTAAGACACAAGAACTCAAGGATGAGTTAGAGTCTAAGGTTCTTGAGTATAGTGAGTTAGAACAGAAAATGGCTTCTTTGAAAGAGGAAACTAAAGAGTACAAGGATAAGCTTTACATGTTTCAAGATAGCTCCAAAAAGGTTAAGTCACTCATCAAAGGTCAAAGAAAGACAACAGATAAAACAGGCCTTGGTTTTGTTAAGCCACACAAGGAACAAGTTGGAGAGTCTAGTAAGAGATTCCAAAAGGAAGAGAGTTCTGATGAGGAAAGTATTTCAGATCATGAGTCCTTGAATGATAGATGCACAAAAATAGAAAACAAAATTCAGAATGAGAAGAAGAAGTTTTTAGGACCCAAGAGGTCAAATAAAGGAAAGTTTCAAGGCAGATGTTTTGCTTGTCACAGGTTTGGTCACATGGCTTCACATTGCATGGCTCAAGTGAAGAAGGTAAATGACAGTTTTAGAAGTGCTAGTTACTTTCAAGGGTATTGCTACTCTTGTCAACAGTTTGGGCACAAGGCAGTTTATTGCAAGGCAAATAACAGGAATAGATTTGGTTAGAACAGGTTTGGTCAAAATAGGTTTGGTCAGAATAGGGTTGGCCAAAATAGGTTTGGTCAGAACTGGTGGATTCAAAGATCAGGTTTACCGTAGAGAAATAACATTGTTACTTGTTATAAGTGCAACAATAAAGGTCACATAGCTAGACAGTGTAGAGCTGAAATTCTAGAATACAAGAATAGGAACAGTGGCATGATCAGGTCCAAGGATCAAGGCATGGACAAGAACAGGGATGAGAACAAGAACAAGAACAGTGATAAGAATAGGAATATGGACAAAGAGTTCAAGAGAAGGCCCGGCAAGGAAGTTATAGACACTGATGATGATTAGTGCCTAATGGGAGTTTTACTCCCACCCCAGAATTAATCACCTCAACAGGAGGTGGGGGAGGGACTAAGCTAAGAGGCTCATTCTTAGTCCCGAGCCCCAAAGGTGACCCTTTGCCATTGATGACAAAGGGGGAGAGATATGAGTAAGGGGGAGAGCTTCAAGTGAAGAGGAAAGCTTCAAGTCAGGGGGAGCAAAACTTCAAAAGGAGATTCTCAATTGTTGGCACAGTTGGTTTCAGTTTTGGCTCCTAAGATGTGTTTCAGTAAAGGTTTGCCATCAATGACAAAGGGGGAGATTGTTGGCAATTTTGGGTACCTTGGGTACATTGCCTTTGCTCAAGTGTAGATGTTGTCATTGATGTCAAGAAGCTTTTGAAGGAATTTGATTTGATGTCAAAAGAATCTAAGTTCTAGGAAGGGTTTTTGTGAAAACCAAGGCGGACAAAATAAAAGGTTTTATTTAAAACCATGGACAACAGATTTGAAATGGGTTTTTCTTAAAACCCAAGTTGGCTTTTCGTTTCGTTGAAAAAGGTGCCCCGATGATGGAGATATTTAATTTTAAATATTTAGTTTAAATTTTATTTATTTAAAATTTAAATTAAAATTTTAAAATTAAATTAAAATATTTTCCACCGACGGAAATCATGTTAAAAAGGGCCGACGTGTTTGGAAATGCATCAAAGTGCATATAAAATGAGGCAAATGAATTCATTAATGTTTGTGCCAAGAGGTCGATATTAATCCCTGTGCTTTTCATTTTCGACATCGAGCCCCTACGCCAGCGAAGGAGGAAGTCAAGCATGGCGTGGTCAAAGGAGTGACGAGTTGGTCGTGGTGCCAAGGAGGAGGCGCACGCGGTAATAAGGATGAAGGGTTCGGGTTTCGCGCCAAGGAAGAGACTTGTTCGAGAGATAAGAGGGAGGCCCCTCTCCCTTCCTCACGTGGGTGTGGATGGCCCACGCGGTTTAGCCAAGCGACTTGGCTAGAGGAGATGGCGGGTCAAATCGTGTCGAATCCCCTTTTGAGGGGTGTAAGAGGTATCCTCGTGAACTCCAATTTTTGCAAAAGGGCGATGAATAAAATATATTAATTTTGCATTGTTTATGGTATTTCCAAAGTTTGTTTGGGAGGTATAAGGTTAGCAAAATTAATATTTTTTATATAGTTTTTATTAAGTGTAATGAGAGAAGGGGGGGGGGGGGGGGGGGGGAAAAAAGGGGTTGGAGTTGATAAGGTGAATATAAGAAATATGTTATGTATGATTTTTTGAATGAGGTTGAAAGAAGAAGACATAGAACCTTGATTATATTTGAACCAAGGAATATTCTTGAGGAAATATTAAAGAAATATGTTGTCTACTAACCTTCTTGAGTTTGGCAAAAAGGTGGTTATGGTTATGACAAATTTGTGAGATCTTCTTCATCTTCAATAAGGTATGGGCACATTCTTCTTATGAGTATGATTGGTGTATGTTTTCCTGAAATAAGATTGGAGTGAAAAGGTAATCAACTAGGTTTCCTTTGGTTGGGTGTAAATCCTATTTTCTGGTTTGTTGAAGACTACTTATGCATTGTTATCCTTGATGAGAGTTTTTGGTGAATGCATAATTTCTGGTTTGAGGTAGTGGAAGCATTGTGCACTAGGGTTTATGTTTGTAAGTCTTGCTACTTGCATTGAGTTGGTGAAACCCTTAGTTGGCTGTTTTGATATTAATGGATGAGTTGCTTCCATAGAGGTTGTTTTGATCAAGTTAGTGCTTTACTTGATACATGATATTGGGCTTACTCCATTGAGTTGATTTGAGCAAGTTATTCTTTGCATTTGGTGATATTGTGTTGGTGGCTGTTTTGTTCAAATATCTTTGGAGGGAAAAGGATTTCTACTTGTTTCCTTTTCTTGTGATGATTGGTTGAATGCTTCAAGGTTGATGTTGAGTTGAATGATGTTGGTTAAACCTTGTCTATGAGCATTGTTGTTGAAGCCCTAATTGGTTGAGAAAATATATTGGTTGTGGAAAGAACATGAGTAGCATTGTTATATGAGATATTGCATGTTTGGCAATTGTTGGGTTGTGTTTCATGTTCTTGAGAAAAGCATACTACATCTATCTTATTCTTTGTGAGATTGAGATGTTTCTATGAGATTTGAGATTGAGATTGGGAGTTAAGTATAGAACATATTGAGTCTCTAACAATTCTCTTTATGCTTCTATGAGGTTGATGAATCACATTGGGTCTCTAACAATTCTCTTTGTGGGTTCATGCCAAGCAAGTTTTTCTTGATGAACTTGTGAGCAGGTTTTGGACAGGTTCCGTTGGGGACTTGTAAGCAGATTTGGACAAGTTCCATTGGGGACTTGTGAGCAGATTTGGACAGGTCCTAGCAGAGGACTTGTGAAGCTGAGTTTGATAGTTCTATCAGAGAACTTGAGGACAGAGGTGCATTGGTTCTATGAGAAGAACCTGAGGACAGATTTGTGCTAGACCGAAGGACTGTGTTTAGTGCAATTTCGAGGACCAGCTTTGGAGGTGATAGAGTTGAGGACAAAGGTCTCTAGCCAGAGCAGGGAAGACAGGTGTCTTCTATGGATAGAGTTCCATTTGCTAAGGGCAGCGAGAGGCGAGAGGTCTTCTAGAGGATCACCAACCGGAGCGGAGCTAGGGGAAGGTATCTCCTTTGAGCGAGAGGCTCATAAATTCAGATTGGGGGAAGGTATCTCCTTTGGGCCGAGGCTCATAAACATTGTAATTGGGAAGGTTTCCCAAAGAACTTTGAGATAACTTTTAGAGAAAAGTTTTGTGGACGTAGCCCAGGCTTTCTGGGTGAACCACGTTAAAATTGGTGTCACTTTGTGGATGATCTTGTGCATTGTTTTGATATTGCTTTGGATATATTGCTTTATTGTATTGAAGTATAAAGGAAAAGTAAAAAGAGGTCTTATACTGTTCACCCCCCCCTCTCAGTATAAGCTTGTGTTCTTCAATTAAAAACATTAGCTACCAAAAATAGTATCAATAGATCTAACCATTCTAAAGCAAGATTTGATCTCAAGGTTGTAGACACTAATATTTTGTTGAGACTTGAAGAAGCAAAAGTTGATAAGGAGTTGTAGAGAAAAAAAGAGGGTTCACTTGAACCTGATCTACAAGTATCCCTAAGCATTCTTGGTATAATAATTTAGTTTTTTTCATACTAAATTTTATCTTCTTAGTGAGCTTAGTGCTTGAGAGAAAAAAAAAAACTTTATGTACTATCTCAAAAATATACTACTTAATTGAGGGATTTGTATAGAGTCAATCTTGATGGGATACTAATAATATATTTAGAAATAGTATATGCTAATAAAGTGTTAAAATAAATAAATTTAGGGCCATCAAGAAAAAAATTAGTAGCCATTTTAATGGCACATAAGGTTTTACAAGTGGGATATCATAGACCAATTTTTTTTAAATATTGTTACAAAGTAGTATGAACATCTCATTCTTACTAGGTATGTGTAGGAAACCCCTTCAAAGCCCCCCATCCATTGAAATAATTATTTTCTAATGTGCCTTTTGAGTAATGGGGTTTAGAATTTATGATTTTGAAAAACATCCCTTATATAAAAGGATACAAGTACAATTTAATAGCTACAAATGAATTTACTTGTTTCAAAGCTATTATTACAAAGAACACAACTACTAAAACTATGAGAAAATTCAGAGAAAGTAACATAATAACTAGATGCAATATGCCAAACTCTTTAATATTTGATAATTCACCATAGTTTTGCTTAACAAAGTTGATAAAATTTGCACTAAAATATAATATCCTAGTGAGAGATTTAGCCAATTATTATCTGCAATGCAATGGTGTAGTTTAATACTCTAATAAGAATTAGATGAAAATAATGAAGATAACAATTAAAGTAAATTTGATATCATGACATAAGACACTATTACATGTACTATGGACAACTAGAATATCATATAAATAAACCATAGGATATTCATCATATACATTTTTATATGGGAAAGAAGCCTTCCTATTTAAATTACATCACCTTCATTAAAAATGGCCATTAATGCTTAGGTAGAAGTATTATAAAAAAACAACAGTGAATACTTCTACTCCCAAAAGTAGAACACAAAGAGAATGACAAAGATAATTTTGCATGCAAGAAATAACAAGTGAAAATATTGTTTGATAAAAAAACTTAATGAGAAAAATTAAATAAGGGGACTTGGTCTTGCTAAGGAATAAAGCTAGAGAACCAAAGGGTAAAAATGATAATTTTGATTATTTGTGACTAGGTACTTATCAAGTTATTGAAAAAGTAGCACAAAACACATTCAAATTATAGAATTTAGAAGGAATTCTCTTATATTTACATGTGAATTGTTAGCATTTAAAATAATATTATGAGCAACAAGACACCTCCATATTGTACATATTGTTTTGGTATTATAAGTGTTTATTTTATTATATATTTTATTGGTTTCACTTATAATCATTTGATTTTGTTTCTTGTAAGTTTTTATTTCTAGAGAAATAAGTAATATTTTAGTGATGTTTTAATGGTTTTATGGAAAATTGATCATATTTCGTTTTAGTATTGAATATTTTATTTACATGTCATAGTATTGAATATTTTATTTACTTCGAAAATTAATTGTTAAAATAGAGAAAAGATAGATTAAGTATTCATGATGTGAATAAATTAGTCATGCTATTTTTACAAAAATACTTTTACTAATTCTTACATGGATATCTTAAGGGTATATGAACATTTTCACACCTTGGCAACAAGTTAAAAAAAATTGACCTACTAAAATCTCCATTGGAGCTATAGATGTCTAGATGGTAGTGGAGTAAGGGAGGCCTAAAGGAAAATAAAATACAGAAGACCCAAAACCCAAATGGACAAAATAAAAAGGAATTTTGTGCACCAATATTAATGAAGCATTTCTATATTGAATTCATTAAAAATGATGATTTTTTCATCCCCATACATTTGAAATTGATAACTTAAAGTTCTTAAAATAGATACTAAGTTCTAAAATTGTCATGTTTCCCCTAATAAGTCGCTAGAATGTTTCCACATTGGACGCATTATAAAAAAAATTATAATGGGCTCTAGCTTACCCTTTTTTTCACTTATGTATTTCTTATAATATTTATTTCATGTTTCATTAATTTACCTCTTTAGTGAAAAACCAAAGTCATTTAAAATATTTTATAGTCTAACCTTGCATGTGTGGAGGCAAAAAATATTAAGAACTAGTCCATGCATCTTTCTCAAGCCTTGAGTCATATATCTTTCATTATTGTAGAGGTAAAAAATCTTAAAACTTTCAAGTGACTAGACGCTTATTTATCCCTAATTATACTATATGAGTGTATAGATAGTTGTGGAAAATGTGAGTCATCTATTTGGACACCATAATAATGAGTCATTTATTCATCTTAATTAATTTTTGTAATTACTTAAATTTTCATTTAGTGGCCACATCATAAAAATATTTAGTGTGAAGATTATGCATTATTTATTATTATAGGTAGATCACCTTTTAATAAATAAAAATTATTTTAAACTATGAAAATTCATGTTGCTATGACCATAAATTTAATTTGAATATCCTAAGGGCTATATATGTTGAGTTTGTGTTTTCATTTTGAATAAGTTAAATGTTCAAATTTCTTTCTTGATATCATATACTCTAAATACTTTTTATTTGCTACATTAAAATTCACTAAAATGAGGTCTGAGGTGTAGACCAGTTGGTTTGAACAAACCCCGTAAGGGGGGGGGAGGTCCAAGGTTCAAATCTCGGGCCTCATTGGACTAAACGCTTGTCCCTTTCCTGGTGCTTTCAGTGGTATAAAATGTTTAAAATGATTGTGGCATGGTGGTTATAGGGGTGAACTATGCAAATATTTGTGTGGCAGGTTGTAGGGTGGACAACACAGAATACTGTGATAGCCATAAAAGAAGGATAGCCTACTCGGATTCGTGGTGGCTATCGATTCCACCATATAAAAAAAAAAAAAATACATTCACTAAAATGGGAGAAAACCAAACTATCGTCAACACACTCATTATCAATGTTACACCAATGATAGATCTAGGTAATTATGTGAAATATTTCTATGATATTTACTATAAGTGCAATAATTTCATATGATGTAGTAGTTATACGGATGAATATAAGTACTCAAAAGCTATGGAGAATATCATGGAGTCAAAAATACTAAATATGGGTTTCTAGCCCAAGTTATCGAATTGTGTACATGTTGGACAATGGATATTTTAAAGGGTGTACTTAACCAAAAGAAATATGACTTAAATGTTGAGCAAGGTGCAGCATCATTATTGTCATTGTTGTCAACACAGTCAGATAGATCTGTTGATGCAGTGGATAGGAAGTTCAATGGCTAGTCATATGCAGAAGACAGGAGTTCAAAGGTTACTCAGAATATGTACAGTGATTTTCCAAGAAGACCGAAGTGGACCACTTGCAAAAGATCAAAGAAAAATACAAGTAAGAAAAGTGTCATGATATCACAAAATATACAATAGGTAAGAAAAATTGTCGCGATCTCGCAGCATGTTTGATGAGAGAGAAAAAGGAGGAAAAATTGTCGCGATTTTGTGACATGTTGGAAAGAAAAACAAATAGTGGAAAATTGATAACAACAGGGTCAAGAACATCTGGTAACCTGTACACGCTCTCAGAGACTTCAAAAGGGACTTTCTTTATTGGACAGGAAGAAGAAAATTGGTTGTGGCACAAAAGACTCGGTCATATTAGTTTCGATAATCTTCTAAAGATCACCTCAAAAAGGGCAGTGAGAGATATCCCAACCATCAGCAAACCTGCAAATAACATCTGTGCTTCATGTCAAAAATGGAATCAAACTAGAGTTACATTCAAAACCAAAGAGTACTACACAAGCAAACCTCTAGAACTAATACACACTGATTTATGTGGTCCCATGAGGACACAAAGCATAAATGGTGACAAATATTTTATGCTGTGCATTGATGATTATTCTAGAATGACATGGATATTTTTATTGAAACATAAATCAGAAGCCTTTGATATGTTCAAGATTTTCAAAAACCTAGTAGAGAATGAAATAGGAAAGAGGATCAAATTTCTAAGATCATATAGATGAGGAGAATTCATTTCAGAGGATTTTTTAGAATACTGTGAGAATTTCAGTATTAAGAGACAGTTTTCAACAGCCAGAACACCTCAACAGAATGGAGTGATAGAAAGAAAGAACAGGACAGTGCAGGAAATGGCATGGACTATGCTAGCTGAAAGTAGAGTAGCAGACATATTTTGGAAAGAAGCAGTCCACACTACAGTGTATATCCAAAATAGATACATGTTGAGAACACATGAAAACAAAACTCCTTATAAGTTGTGGTTCGGAAAAAGGGTAACAACAAAGTATCTCAAAGTTTTTGGCAACAAGTGCTACATCAAAAGAACTGAAGATAATGTTGGTAAGTTTGAATATAGAGAAGATGAAGGTATTTTTGTTGGATATTCATCAAAAATCAAAGCCTACAAATGCTACAACAAAAGGCTAAAGAAAATTGTGGACAGTGTCGATGTTAAATTTGATGAAGGTAGAGAACAAGTAATTAGCTATGAATCAAACTACCCTATTTATGAAGAGGTTATTGAAGGAGATGATGAAAACAAAGTGGAGAAGATACAAGAAATTGACTCAGATGATTTAAATTATGATTCAGAAATGGAAGAGAATAAAAAATTCAAAACAGGTAGCTGGCAAAGAAATCATCCTAGAGAGCAAATCATTGGAGATCCCAAAGTTGGATTTCAGACAAGAAGAAGAGCAGTAAGTAACTACTCTCTACTATCCAACATTGAGCCCAAAAATATTGATGATGTAAGAAAATATGAAAGCTGGATGAAGGCAATAAATGAAGAATTAGATCAAATAGAGAAAAATGACACTTGGGAGCTAGTACCTAGACCTATAAATAAAAATATCATCGGAACCAAATGGATTTTTTGAAACAAACTGAATGAACACAGACAGGTAGTTAGAAATAAAGCAATATTAGTTTGTAAGGGCTATGCAAAAGTTGAAAGCATCGACTTTGAGGAAACTTTTGCACCAGTAGCTAGACTAGAGGCAATCAGAATGTTTCTAGCTTTAGAAGTCTATAAGAATTTCAAAGTTTATCAAATGGATGTGAAATCAGCATTTTTAAATGGGAAACTTGAAGAAGAAGTTTACATTGAGCAACCAGATGGTTTCCAACTTGGTGATAATCCCAACCTTGTTTGTAGGTTGAAGAAAGATTTATATGGCTTAAAACAGGCACCCCGAGCATGGTATGCAAGGCTAGACAACTATCTCACTCAACAAAGGTTCAAGAAAGGTATGGTGGATAGTAATCTGTATGTCAAAACAAAAAATGGGTATCTTATTGTTCTTGTTGTCTATGTAGATGATATCATATTTGGCAGTAGCAAAGATGATTCGTGCAAGGACTTAGCAAATAAGATGCAGAAAGAATTTGAAATGTCAATGATTGGAGAACTGTCATATTTCCTCGGATTGCAAGTTAACCAAAGTAGGAAGGGCGTATTCATTTCTCAAGTTAAATATGTAAAAGAGATGTTAAAAAGGTTCATAATGGAGGACTGTAAGCCAGTTAGAACTCGCATGACGATAGGCTATAAGTTGAGCAAGGATGACAAATCTCCACCTATTGATCAAACCATGTACAGATCCATGATTGGAATCTTACTGTACTCGATGACTACTGCACTAGATATTTTACAGGCAAGTATGCATGGTAGCACGATTTCAAGCTAATCCTAAGGAGACTCATGTAACAACGATGAAAAGGATTCTTCGGTATCTCAAGGGTACTATGGAATATGGATTATGGTATCCGAAAGGTAAATACTTCACCCTTATTTTGTATTCAGATGCAGATTGGGCAGGATGTGTAGATGACAAAAAGAGTACTAGTGGAGGTGCATTCTATCTTGGAGATGGATTAGTCGCGTGGCACAATAAGAAACAAGAGTCAGTTTCTTTATCAACTACAGAAGCAGAATATATTGCAGCAACATGTTGTACATAGGTACTATGGATGAAACAAACCTTGAAAGATCTTGGTATTAGCTTCAGTGAGCCAATATCAGTTAAGTGTGATAACACCAGTGCCATCAATATCTCCAAGAATCCAATTATGCATTCATGCACAAAGCACATTGCTATCAGATATCATTTTTTGAAGGAGAAAGTTGTAGAAGGTGAGGTTAAGTTGGATTTTGTTCCAACCACAGAACAAGTAGCAGATATATTTATGAAACCATTGACAAAGGAAGTTTTTGAGTATCTTCAAAATAAATTGGGAGTGGTCACTCTTCCCAAGAATTGACTAGCTATAGGGATCACATTCTCAGGGGGAGCATTTAAGTATTTGATTATCTTTGTGCTCATGTTCATTTTTTGCTAAGTGTAATAAATTGTATCTGAGAATGTTGTGCATGGACTCAGGGGGAGTCTGCAGTAGCCCTTTGTTATTATTGTCAAAGGGGGAGAAGAGTTACAGGAAACTACAAATGTGTTGCCAACAATTCCAAAGGGGGAGATTGTTGAGCAAGGTGCAACATCAATATTGTCATTGTTGTCAACACAGTCAGATAGATCTGTTGATGCAGTGGATAGGAAGTTCAATGGCTAGTCAGATGCAGAAGATAGGAGTTCAAAGGTTACTTAGAATATGTCCAGTGATTTTCCAAGAAGACCAAAGTGGACCACTTGCAAAAGATCAAAGAAAAAGACAAGTAAGAAAAGTGTCACGATATCGCGACATATACAGCAGGCAAGAAAAACTGTCGCGATTTCGTGACATGTTTGAAGAGAGAGAAAAAAGAGGAAAAACTGTCACGATTTCATGACATGTTGGAAAGAAAAAAACACGTGTGGAAAAACTGTTGTGATTTTGCGACATGTTGGAAGAGAGAGAAATAGTAGGAAAAACTATTGCGATTTCGCGACATGTTAGAAAGAAAAAAACACAAGTGGAAAAACTGTTGTGATTTTGTGACATGTTGGAAGAGAGAGAAGAAGAAAGAAAAATTTTCGTGATTTCGCAACATGTTGGAAGAGAGAGAAGAAGAAAGAAAAACTGTCGCAATTTCATGACATGTTCGAAGAGAAAGTGCAAGCTGGAAAAACTTTCGCGATTTCGCGACATGTTGGCAAAGAAAAAGGCAAGTAGAAAAAGTGTCACGATTTCATGACATATTGCAAGAAATATAGTATGGAAGAAAAAGTGTCACGATTTCGTGACATGCTGGAGGAAAAAGAGGCAAGTAGAAAAAGTGTCACGATTTCACGACATGTTGAAAGAAAAAGCACTAAGGAGAAAAAGTGTCGTGATATCGCGACATGTCGCGTTTTTGCGACCCGAAGACAAGAAAAGGTGCTAAGGAGAAAAAGTGTCATGATATCGTGACATGTCGGGTTTTCACGACCCGAAGGCAAGAAAAAGTGCTAAGGAGAAAAAGTGTCACGATATCATGACATGTCGGGTTTTCGTGACCCGAAGTCAAGAAAAACCGTTAAGGAGAAAAAGTGTCGCGATATCGTGACATGTCACATTTTCGCGACCCGAAGGCAAGAGAAAGCGTATGGAAAAAAAAGTGTCACGATATCACGACATGTCACATTTTCATGACTCAATGAGGAGAGAGAAAGCAAGAAGGCAGAAGTGTCACAATTTCATGACATGTTATGTTTTCGCAGGTGCAAGCCAAGAAAAGTAGCAGGAAGGCAAAAGTGTCACGATATTGCTACATGTTGTATTCTCACAAGCCAAAGCTAAGAGAAAGTGTATGGACAAAAAAGTGTCGCGATATCGCTACATGTTGTATTATCGCGGGCCAAAGCTAAGTGTAAGTGTACAGAGGCAAAAGTGTCACGACATGTGTTTTCATGGCAACAGTAACAGAAGAGTTGCAGGGGCAGTTGAGGCCGACAAAGACCGATGGAAGCCGATGAAATTTAGGGTTTGCAGCCAACTAATATTAGGGTTTGCAACTAACTAAGATTTGGGTTTTTCAGCCGACTAAGATTAGAGTTTTCTTCATGAAAATTTTTTTATAAAAGGAGGGCTATTTGGAGAATTTGAAGTGTATCGAAGTGTGCAAAATACGGTCGCTAAGCGTAGTGAGCAAGTCATGTCGAATATTTCAAAGTGTGGAATTTTTCCAAGAAAGTAGAGTGCACAACAAGGAGAAGATGACTGTGAGGTGTAGCAGAGTGTGCGAAGTGCTTGCACAGAAAAATCAAAGTGCGCAACAAGGAGAAGACGACTATGAGGTGCAGCAAAGTGTGCGAAGTGCTTGTGCAGAAAAGTAGAGTGCACAGAGGAATCAAAGGTGACCAGTTAGGGTCTAGCAAAAGCAAAGGTATCTTATTATCAATCTTCTAGTTTTAGACTTGAAGTCCAAGTTGGTGCTTGGCATCAAGGGTTGGTGCTCCTTTCTGTTGGTGCAGAGAAATCAGGGGTTGGTGCTCCTTCTAGTGGGTGCTGGTAAAATTGTTTGTAAATTTGTTGCTTTGCAAAGGCTGGATTTGGATGGTAGTCCAAGCAGTCATTTTTGAGGAGTAGCCACATTGGTGAACCTCGTTAAATCTTGTGTTGTGTGATGCTCTGTTGCAATTCTTACTGTATCTATTTATAAGTTTTAATTGTTGTTGTTTTAAGACCTATAGATTCAAGATTAAAGAGCTACACTGATTCACCCCCCCCCCCTCTCAGTGCCATTATAAGACTAACATTAAATAACAATCTAGTTTCTTATCTTAATATCGAAGCCTTACATGACATTTATAGACTCTCTATTGAGAACTTAATCATATATGACAACCAATATAACCAAATATTTGTAAGAAGATATAAGTATATTGGTTAAATTATAAAGGGCTAGAGAGTGAACAATAACAAGATCCTCCATCTAAAAAATAAAATCTATGCTATTTTCAATTATAGAGTCAAAATAAGCTATGCTATGGCCCCCCTCTATAGGTTTATAGTTGAGTCAGACACATCCTATTTTTCTATACATTATGTGATGGTAGTATTTTTTTTATCCTTCAAGGAGTTGAATTTGATTGGACTTATTTATATTTAGATAGTATAGTTAGAAATATTAAAGATTTCAAAAATAAAATATCTAGAGAGAGTTCTAGATTCCACATAAATCAATTTTTATTGACATCTTATGTGTGGTTACACCAATCAAAATTAAATTATAATATTTTTTAACTATTGATAATTTGGACATCTTGTTTGAAATGCTCCAATTGTTCTCCTTGTACTACTCCTCCTTGATTAAAAATCCAATAATTTTTCAACTTTGATTTCCATTGCCAAAATTTTCATTTCTCTAAAATCCTTGTCAATGATGGACTTGACCTTTAGTAGCACTTCACAAGCAAAGTTGATTTTTTTTGCACAAATGTGATCTATGTAGAGCATCTATGAATCTTAGTAGAAAGCAACGGTGAACTAGTTATAGGATTTATCCTTGGTTGTTTGATCTTCAAGAGGATATTTTGAGTGCATGAAATAGTTCTTTGTAGCACATAGACCTTTTCTCACTTGGCATTTGTATAATTTAAGTTAGGTTTTAATATTATGTTTAGTAGCTCCACATATAATTATGTCCTTATGGTGTTCAATTTTATCTATAACAAATATGTTATTTTAAGACATTGACTTGAGAAAATATGGATTGCACTATGGAGAGATATTATGTTTATGTATTTTCTATAATATTTTTTTAACTATGAAAATATCTCATTTCTCAAGTCAATGCCTTAAAATAACACCATAAGGACATCATCATAAGTGTAGCTACTAAAACATAAGATTAAAATCTAACTTAAATTATAGGGATTTCAAGAGAAAAATTTCTCAAGAATGAGAAAAGGCTAATTTCATACAAAGAACTATTTCTTGGAATCAAAATATCCTCATGAAGATCAAACAACCAAGGATAAATCCTAGAAGTACTTAACCCTTGCTTGCTACTAATATTCATAGATGCTCTACATGGATCACAATTTTGCAAGAAAGAATCAACCATACTTGTGAAGTGCTATTGAAGGTCAATTCTATCATTGACAAGGATATTAAAGAAATGAACAATTTGGAAATGTAAATAAAAGTTGAAAAACCATTGGGTTTTTAATCAAGGAGGAGTAGTACAAGGTGAACATTTAGAGAACTTCAAATAAGATGACGAAACTGATCAAATATTTGAGAAAATTTTCTCTAGAATATTCTCAAAAGTGGTTCATAGACATGGTGTTTAAAAATGAAAAGGTGTAATATTATCATGGTATAATTATATCCATCAAGTCATCACTTGAGGAGAAATTTGCAATTGTCAATTTTAATTTCCAATGCATTTCAGCTTATGACCATGATCTCATTTAAAATTCCTCCATTAGAAGGAGATAGTTGTTATTTTAACTAACTCAATAATTGTTTAACTACATTTTAGACTCTTTATTTTTTGGATAAAGACATGATGATTATAATTTTAATCCATACTTATATTTACTTTAATTTTAAAGTTTACTAAAAAATACTTGAATGCTTTAAGCTTGTCCTACATGTTTAGAGTTATAATTCTAATTCAAGATCAACTAGGACAATTTAAGTTTTTATTGTGGGAAAGTGTTTCTTTTGTTTCATGAATGTTTTCCAAAATGTGAAATAAATTGTTAGTGAATAGGTTTTGATTTCTACTAATTTAAAAAATACTCATTAATATGCTTTATATGTTCAAATGTTTGATTAATGAACTTGGGTATATGGATTTCTAGTTTTTGTCAATCCAATTACTTTTATTTAAAATTAAATATTTGGTGAATGAAGTAGGGTATGTGGATTTCTAATTGTCATTATTCTAAATACCTACTCTCTAAAGAAATTAGTTTTTCTAGATTAAATAATCATAGTAGGTTTATATCCTACCAATAAATATTATATTATTGATAAGGATATCAACCAATGCTTTGATTTGGATGGTTGTTAAACCATTTGGTTGTTGAACCAATCAAAAAAATGGCATTATGGGAAATGGGTACCTAGTTTTGTTTCAATTAAATACAATTCAAAGTGATCCTCAAGAAAAATTTCTTAATTAAAACAATAGATACTTGAGAGCCTTGAATTTAATTATGCAAAATGTTAAGCCAAAAAAAGAATAAGCATTGTCATACCATATCAATTGTTTACAATCTGATTAGCATTAATAGTTTTTAATGCTAACAATTATAGACTATTTTTAGTGTTTCAAGAAGAAAAATATATGAATATGTTTCATTAGAATAGTAAGATGACCCCCTACTACACCAATATCATATGCTATCCAATTTTCTAGAGCATACCAATGCCTAGTATCATACCCAATTTTTCTCCTATTACAAATCCCTAAATGAAAACCTTTGTTCATCCTTATCAATCACCATATATTATTATTGAACCAAGAAAAATACATCTTCTATACTAGCATTCTAGTAATCACTTCCAACCCTCCTTGTTCTGTCATTCCTAGGTAATGATCCCAACACCAAATTTATAATGAATGAAATATTAGAGGTAATCAAGACCTTGGTGGATTAAAATAATACTATGAAATAATAGTGGTAACAAAAAAATATTTGAATTCCTTAAATAACCTATACTTGAAAAAATATCAAGTTCCTAAACAAGGTGCTAACCAAGGGGTACAGTAGATTCATAATCACATGGTGAATTATAACGTAGAAGTTGAACTATACCTACACTAATAGGTATGACCTTGATAAATATCAGAGTGATATCATCCATTCCCACACTATATAATACACGTAGTAATGCTATTTTCAAGTAGCTACCACCATTGGTCAACTTGCTCATGCAATAAATATTGTTACTTTAGTAATCTTAGACTACATAATTGATACCTATACTACCTAACCCTAATAAATCAATACTAGAAAATATTAGCACTATTGATATAGATTAATATTTATCCATTGAATATAATACCATATTTTCCAATAAATATGGGTTGAAACTAGGGGTAAGAGGAAGATGTCTAAATAAAAAAAAACTATTAAGAAGGAAAACATGGGAAAGATACAAAAGTCCTAAAAAGGGGAATGCCATATTCATACATAAAGAATAAAGAAACCATGATAACATAATAAGAGAAAATAGGAGAGGAATATTACAAAAATATTTCAAAAGGATATCTAGGAAATACCAAATTACAAAAGCCAAAAGATCAACAAGGGGAAGGAACTGATAGTAAATAATAAAGACAAAGAAGCAACCAAAAATTGATTAAAAGGGAAGGTAATAGAAATATATCTTCTACAAAGGGATGTTAAAATAATGTTGAAGCACCCATATCTCATGCATGAAGGAAATCAAGTTATTCCTAGGCAATCCATGAATTTTACCAGATGTTAAATTCAATATCACAAAATATATTAAGAAGACACTAGCTAAAGTTATCATGCTATAGTATTTAATCTTCCTAGGTAACACGAACTACTCTAAGAGGTCCTAAAATAATAATACTAGACTTATAACAAAATTAAATCACTAATACTTACTAATCCAAGTGGTTGAGTAACAAAATTTAGATGTAGAATAGCCATCGGATATTTGAATCAGTGCTTCTAATGTGTAAAATGATCCAGATTCTAAGGATCTAAAATTTTCTCCATTCTATATAACACTCAAGATCAATAACTAAATCCTTAGATGTTGTATAGTATATTCATGAGCAATGGTCACAATAATGCTATAGGATATATATAAAGAGATGTGTCTAACATACAAAAATATGACTAGGTGCCCAATAAAGATAAATGGGACTAGGGTCAATGTAGTGGGTATGATCAAGGATTTGGTCATGGCCATTGTATATATCTAGATTTTTTGGTAGTACATAAATTGATAATCATATATTTATCTCCATACACTAGAATCCTATAATATAAACAATGGACGTGAAAGTTATCAAGAGATAGCTATCTCACAATGAAATGCATGCATAAGAATATTTCCATAGATGGGAAGGTAATAAAAATAGATAATAAGTCACCTTGCAATTATCTCTTACACAAGATATAGGATGAGAAAATAGTAAACCAAGACCCTAAGGTAGAAATAATAATTGGTGTGCTATAGGTTGATGAAGATATAGAATTCAATTATGAAGAAATAGAGTTAGGGAACTACCTAATACTAAAAATTTCACCCCAAATCCTTGGCTTGATAAGTCATGTGGATAAAAATACAAGGATGCTATACTTTGATGGTTTTAAAACTATAAATGGAATGGGTATCGAGATATAATTCATAGACCTTTAAGGGAAAAAATTCCATCATGTTTATAG
This sequence comes from Wollemia nobilis, assembly GCA_028583015.1. Classification (NCBI taxonomy): domain Eukaryota; kingdom Viridiplantae; phylum Streptophyta; class Pinopsida; order Araucariales; family Araucariaceae; genus Wollemia; species Wollemia nobilis. The sequence goes on from JAQPPZ010002550.1 coordinate 8,554,826, forward strand.
GATAATATTCAATTGCATGAAAAAATGGATAATTATGAAGTACTCTATATAGGTTTGATGAGGGCAAATATAATAATTATAGATGTAGAAATTTATGGAAGCTCCAAATAAATATTGAATTATGTCACTTCCCAATGCAATACCAGGAATACAAATCTAAAATCCTACAAACATAAAGTTAGTGCTATAGTCAAAATCTTAGACTCTAAAGAAATCAAAGTGATACCCATAGAGTTTAATATATATGTAGATATGTTATCAAGTATGGTGGTACACTTTGATCTAAGAAATAAAATATGGAATAAACCCAAGGAGCTATAGGTAATTTTTAGGATAATTATTCTAGATAACTATGATCATTGGTAAGTTTTAAATAATGAAGAAAAAACATAGAATTAAAAATTAGATAAGTCCAATACTTTGAAGAGTAGGATGATTATAAGGATGATATCAAAGATAGATACACACAACCAAATTCAAATAATATTAACAAATGTTTTATTATGTTTAAAAGCTTGATTAATGTAGATGATAGCTTGAGAAGAAGAAGCATTAAGGTGGAATCTTTCACATATAACCAAATCAATGTAGTTAAAGGAAAAATTTTATTTCTCAGAAAGGATTGTAATCAAATCAACAAGAGCATGATCTATTTGATGAAATTTTTGGTAAAATACAAAGATATAAATGCATAGTCATACAAATATCTAAATATATATTATTACAATATTATAAAGCATAGAATTAATTTGAAGACTAATGGTAAACCCTTTTGAGAAAAAGAGAGACCTAACAACCCTCACATAGAGGCTATGATGAAGAAAAATATTCTCAAGCTCTTGTTAGATCAAATTATATTTGATATAAATAATTTTCCATGGATTACTAATTCATAGACCGCAAATCCTTGGCTTGATAAGTCATGGGGATAAAAATACAAGGATGATGCACTTTTATGGTTCCAAAAATATAAATGCAATGGGTATCGAGGTATAATTCATAAACCCTAAAGGGAAACAATTCCATCATGTTTATAGGATACTATTTAATTGCATGAACAACATGGATAATTATGAAGTAATATAAATAGGTTTGAAGAGGGCAAATATAATAATTAAAGATCTAGAAATTTATGGAAACTCCAAATTAATATTGAATTATGTCACTTCCCAATGCAATACCAAGAATAAAAATCTAAAATCCTACAAACATCAAGTTAGTGGTATAGTCAAAATCTTAGACTCTTAATAAATCAAAGTGATACCATAGAGTTGAATGTATATGTATATATGTTACAAGTATGGTGGTACACTTTGATCTAAGAAAAAATATATGGGATAAAACCAAAGAGATATAGGTAATTTTTAGGCTAATTATTCTAGACAACTATGATCACTGGTAAGTTTTAAATAATAAAAAAAATCATAGAATTAAAAATTAGATAAACCCAATACTTTGAAGAGTAGAATGATTATAAGGATGATATAAAATATGGATTCACACAACTAAATTCAAATCATTTTCCCAAATATTTTATTATGTTTAAAATATTGATTAATGTAGATGATAGCTTGAGAAGAATAACCATTAAGGTGGAATCTTTCACATATCACCCAATCAATGTAGTTAAAGGAATCCGTTTAATTCTTAGAAAATTTTGTAATCAAGAAGAGCATGAATTTTTTGGTAAATTACAAAGATATAATTGCATGGTCATACAAATATCTAAATGTATATTACTAAAATATGATAAAACATAGCATTAAGTTGAAGATTAATGCTAAAAAATTTTGAGAAAAAGAGAGATCTAACAACCCTCACATAGAGGTTATGATGAAGAAGAAGCTTCTAAAGATCCTGTTAGATCAAATTATATTTCCTATCAATAATTCTCCATGGGTCACCAATCTATTTCTCATATGTAAGAAAAATGGAGATATTAGACTATGCATCAATTTCACTAACATGAATAGGGAATCATTAAAGAATAACTACCCATTTCTCACCATTCATTAGATATTACAAAAGGTGGGAGGTTTGTAGATATTGTTTATTTTAGATAGTTTCTCAATATATAATTATATTTGGGTCACATATGAAGATAAACATAACATGACCTTCACCACCAAGTGGATGACTTTTGCACATCATCGAATTCCTTTTTCCTATCAAATTCCAATAAACCTTCCAAACAATAATTAAAAGAGCACTTTTAGGGCTTGTGGGGGAAAAAATACTCATATACCTTGATGAACTCAATATTTTCCAAAAGAAAAAACAATATTATTGAACATATAGATTTAGTATTCCAAATGTGTAGGGACTTTGGTATTTATCTAAACCCTAAGAAATCTATGTTTATTGTATAAGGGGGTAAATTGCTAGGTCATAACATAAAAACATTATCTATCCATATATAATTATCAAATCAAATCCATTCAAGACATACCATTATCCACATCAATCAAGGGCATTAGGTTGTTCTTAGGGTAGATCTAATGTGTAGCTAAATTCATTAACATGTTTGCTTAAATGGTATGACCTATAACCAAATATGCTAATGAAAGCCTCTCAATTTTGGATAGAGAGGGGAATAACTCTTTCTAATAGGTCAAATATGCCATCATAAATATCCATATCATGATTAAATCTAATTTCTCTTAAGATTTTAGGATGTTCATATTTTTTTAAGCAAAAAAAACCCTTGCAGGGCCACCTTGGTCTAAGATACCATGACCAAGGGGTTATACACCATTAAAGTCACCTAAGAGTCGTGATTGGCCCTGCCCGCACAAACATTATCAATTAGATTTTGGGTACCCAATTCAACTTTTTGGTATGGTGGAGATTCGTACCTAGGACCTCCATTGGAGGATTGCTCTCTCCTCTCCAACTCACCTGCAACACCTGGGTATAGGATGTTCATGTTTGGAATAGGTGAAATCACTATAATTATTTTGGATTAGAATAACTATAGTTATGAATCACTACACCCTTTTTTCAATAAGATAAAGTAAAATTTTAAGTTGTAGGCAAGCATAGAATACCTAAAAGACAAAAAATTTTATGATCAAAGATCAGGTCTCAAAAGCATTAAATGTTTGAAAGTCAAAATTTTAAATTTTGTGATAAGAAGACAAGAAGAAAAATATCCAACAAGATTACTTGAGATAATAAGTGTTGAATATCTAAATCTAGGTAGTCCCAAGATCAACTAGTGAAGAAAACTTCCAAAGAAGAAAATATTGATGCCTTGAAACTCAAACTAGTGAGGTGCATATTATTTGAGGAATATCATCCTTTTCTATAAATTAATGTTTCATATCTCCATGAAAGGAAAACAATAGCATGTGATCCACAATAGATGTAGCTCAAATATCCTTAACATTAAATGAAAAAATCTTCTACACCCAAATTATGGGAATTCCCAAAAAATAGGATATGGCAGTAAAGATGATAGTTGATCATCCAAGGGCTTAGGACCATCTGACATTCATGACTTAAAATACAAATAATATTAGAAGGATATATGGTTATATGGGAACATCACTCAACATTAAAAGTGATAGCCACCTACAAATATTTACGAGTTTTGGATGGAAAAACCTCCCCTTGTAATCAATAAATAAGAATAGTATTATCTTTGTAAAGTATAAACAAGTTTGCAATTGTATTTTATTATAATATTTCCCTTCAATTATTTTCATAAAAATAGTCATATCCTGAGTGGGTTGTGGAAAATTTCAAACCCTCACTTCTGGCACAATCTTTATAAAATATTGCTTGCATATATACACAAGATCCTTTGTCAATTTTTTGGTATAGCCACATGTGGCCTCCTACTAACTCATTCTATGTGTATGTATTTGTCTATGATTTTATATCTATTTTAGGTTTTATTAAGTGTATGTATGTGTGAGGGCCCTTTGTCTATTTTTAAACCAATCATATGTTGTTGGATCTCTTGCAAGACCCACATTTTATTGCATGCATATAACTACTAACTCTCATCTATGGTTCACTATTTTGAGGAGAGGATGTGTTCACTAGTGGAACAAATCATTCAAACCTATTTTTGTAGAAATATCTTAGCAGATTTATTTGCACATAATTGCCCTTTTTATTTTTTTGAGTTATTTTATTTTATCTCTCACACCCCCTTTCCTTTTTTTGAGTCCAAATGCACCTTGAAGATCACATTATAACAAGAATCTAGCCTTGTAAAAAACTCCTAGAGGTCTCCAATTGAGTTGAACCCCAAGCTCTCGATTGTGGCCCTATTGTGTCACTCCTTGTAAGGTATGATTTCCATACCAAGGACAATTAGAGATGACAATAGGTTTATGGAATATCCAATGGGACCCTAGTGACACATCATTTATTCCAAAATTGTAACAAGAAGTAGGGTTTAGACTTGGTGAGATTCTTTATCTATTTTTGCTTATTGAAAAACCTCTTCATTCACCTTGTGACTCCACTCTAGAATGAACACCAAAATAAGCCATTTCTAAAGATACCAAATGAAAGTTTAAATGAAAACCTTAGTCTACTTACTTTATAGAAGTAATAAGTTGCATTCACCTAGTGACTCCACCACAATCCAAATGACTCACAAAAATTATGAATGTTCTACCATGGTGGTTGTGTGCCAAAATATGAATGTTTCTATCCTTGTGAACTTCTCAACATGGAGCAAAAAAATTCCCTTATGATCTCCAAATCCATCAAATATTTGGGATGACTATCCAATATCCATATTACAAAATTTTCCATATTATAATGGTGAAGGGCCATCAATACCTCAACAACATATGCAAGAAATGGTTTGCTTTATCAATTACACAATATTGTAAAGTAGAACATGGTTCTAAGATTACTTTCGGCTTCATTTCAAGGAAGGATTTGTAAGAGGTTATATTCCCTCTCCCCACACTCAATTGAAGAATGAGATCAACCTTTTGATATATTTATAAATGTATTCAAGGATATTGAACAACAAATTCTAGTTGTTGAAGATACTACCACTCAATCCTCTCTTACTAATGAAGTTACCATTCCTCACCAATTTTTCCAATATATGAAGAGGAATAATATTCCATGGAGGTAAATACAATACTATTTAGCAGGTCTTAACACAAGAATTATGAAAAAATGGACCAAATGATAACATAGGTAGTATATTATACTACATTAGAAATGCTTAAGCAAGCAGGCATAGGCATTTATACAAGCCCAAAGGAAATTACCTTCCCTTCCTCCAACATAGAGGAGGCAAAGAATCTAAATGGGAGAGGAAAAATGCATGTTAATAGGGTCAAATATAAAAAAGGAGTCAACACTAGTACCGACCTTACCTCATTGAAAGAAAATCTAACACTTGATACTAGTCCCTTTGAGCCAAAGAAGTTTCTTAGAAACTTGAGTCCTAGGATGGTGGAAGTAATTTTCCCATAGAACTAGAAGGAAAGGAAAAATCAATAAGTATCGAGTAATTATTAGGTGCATTTTAATCCATTTCCAATGGATAAAGGCCATTCACTTAAAAATTTGTACATATGTACTATAGGTAATATTAGTTTTATGAGATAGCAAAAGTCCTAACCATCTACAAAATTTTCAAAGAAGTGGCTTGTCTACTAAAAAATTTCACTTGCAAGGGAGACCTTTTATTGACTCTACACCCAATGGACTAAGTAATTTCTTATATTTAACAGGCTAAAGATACCTTGAGATCCACTAGAACTATAGTTATGAATAACTACATCCTTTTTCTAGTAAGAGAAAGTAAGATTTTGAATTGTGAACAAGCATATAATAAAATCCTAATAAAAAAGGTCTAATGATTGGAGGTTAAGTCTCAAAATAAAAGAATATTTAGAAGTAATAAGTTTGTATGCCATGATCAAAATACAAGTACATTTTTTGCAAGAGTACCTAAAATAAAAAATCATAAAGTTCTAAAGCCAAGCGACCCCAACCTCAACTAGTGAAGTAAACTCCTAAAGAAGAAAATATTGATGCCCTAAAAGTCAAACTAAAGAGGTGAACATTCTTAAGGAATATCATAATTTTGTGTAAATGAATGTCTCATATATATGTGAAAGGATAACAATAGCATGAGATCCATGACAGAAGTAGCTCAAATATCCAAAATATTAAATGAATAAATATTATGTGCCTAGATGATGGGAATTCCAAAAATGGGTAGATGTCAATAAAGATGATAACTACTCATCCAAGGGCTCAGGACCATTTTACATTCATGAATTTGAATCTAGATAACTTTAGAAGGATAGATATCCAGATAAGACATGACTTAGCATCAAAAGTGATAGCCATCTAGAAATATATGCATAAGTTTTGGAGGAAATACATTCCCCTTTTAATATGTAAATAAAAAAAACATTAACTTTGTAAAGGATCAACAAGTTTGTAATTGCATTCTCTTTTAGAATTTTCCTTCATTTAATTTTGTAAAAATAGCTAGCTTCTAAGTGGCTTGTGGATAATTTTGAACCCTCACTTCTAGAACAATCTTTGTAAAATCTTGCTTGCATATATATATATATATATATATATATATATATATATATATACATATATATATATATATATATACATATATATATACATATATATATATATGTATATACATATATATATACATATATATATATATGTATATATATATATATATACATATATATATATGTATATATATATATATATACATATATATATATATGTATATATATATATATATACATATATATATATATGTATATATATATATACATATATATATATATATATGTATATATATGTGTGGGAGCGCATGTCATTTTTTTGGTATAGCCAAATGTGGCCTCTTGTTAACCTATTTATCCATGTATTTGTTTGTGAATTTTTTATTTTTTCATCTAATTAAGTGTATGAATATGTGAAGGACTTGATTCTATTTTTAGATCAATAATATGTAATTGGCTCTCCTATAGGACCCATATCTTCATGCATGCACATAACTGGTAACTCTCATCTATGCTTTACTATGTCAAGGAGAGAAAGTGTTCACTATTGGCACATAACATTTAGGATTGTCTTTTAGGAATATCTTAGCAAATATATTAGCACATCGCAACCTCTTTTATTTTATTGAGTTGTTTTATTTTATCTCTCACACCCCTTTTTCCCTTTGTTGAGTCCAAGTGTGCCTTGAAGATCATATCATAACAAGGATCCAACCTTGTAAAAAAAATGAAAGCCCTAAATTGAGCCAAGCCCTATACTCTTGATTGTGGCCCTACTATATTGCTCCTCATGAGGTGCAATTACCTTACGAAGGATAATCAAAGACAACAACAAGAACAATTATTAAGAGAGGTATATATATATATGTTCATCATTATAAACATATTGAAGAGATTTAAATACTACCTCTTATTATGCAAGACCACCATATTTGCAGTATACTCTTATATTTAGTCTACTATGTCACATGGTAAAATAGGATAAAAGAGAGTTGTGTTGATTAGTAATATATTGAAATAAATCCTACTAAGTTGAGCATGGTATGGCTTTGTGCAAAAGACTAATAAGGATAGTTTTTGAATAAAAAATTACTTTATTTTAAAAAACAAATAATGATTGAGGTATGATATGGATGAAAAACATGTATAAGTATAAGAATATAAGAAAATTACCTAAAGGGTTATCCACCAAATAAAAGACTATGTTTAGAATGAAGGTGAAACACTACATAGAGGGTAATAGAAAAATATCTATAACTAAACAATAACATGATGAAGGAAGAAATTTCTCTACACCTATAGAGGCCCAAAAATTTTTAAGAGATGGATAATATTGGGTTGTCTTGTTCACTATATGCTATCAATGGGTTAAGGATTGTAAATATCATTTCTTATTTCAAGGAAGAAATAAAATAGCCTCAATGCCTCTAAAATCAATGATTGTAATTAAACCTTTCCAATAGTAGGGCTTGATTTCAAACATAAAATCAACCCATTGTCAAGTGCAGGCCCTGGGGGATTCTCGCTACCATGGATTACTTCACCAAGTGGCTCAATGTAGTCCCAACTAAAACATCCAATCAAGAAATAATGCTACAATTAGTTGAAGATATAATCTCCAGGTTTGGAATCATTAATTTTATCCTCATAGATAATGCTATCTATTCCAAAGAGGATGAATTTCATCCTTGAACATGAATTCATGTTAAAAATGTCATCAAATTATTATCCTTATGAAAATGGATTAGTTGAATCGACCAACAAGAACATTATGAGGATGTTGAAAAGAACCATTTTACAATGCCAAAGAGACTAGCATACGAAGTTGCACAAGTTATTATGGGTAGTATCCATAAATCATAATCCTACAAGCTAGTATAAGATAAAGAGGTTATATTATCAATGAATCTTGGAATCCCTTCCCTCCAAATGCCACAATAGTTGGGATTAGAAAACACTAACATCAATATATTTCAAGCAATATTAAATGCATTTTTGGCCTTAGAAGAAGATAGAGAAAAGACTTTAAGAGGATTACCCAGTGAAAAAGTATATCAATAAATGGTTTGAAAAGGGAGAAATCAAATTGGAATACAAAGGAGACATTTTCTCAAGAGGATCATGCAAAATTAAGCATCCATTATAAGTTCATTTTGTTGTGGACTGAACCTTACCTGATCATTAAAGTTGCAAGACCAAATTTTTATAGGTATGTATCCATGGAAGGAGTAATATTGCTTATATCCATGAATGGTTATCACCTTTACCTAATGCAACAAATAATTTCAACCAAAATAATACACATGCTAACACACACACATATATACATATAGTATCAACCATTAGTTTAACAAGTATTTAGAATTCTTTGTTTTTTATTTCCTCCTTTTCCTTTTCCTTCATATTCCTAATTATCATTTTCCTTATACCTTCTTGCCCTTAAAATTATATTATGTTTAATCTATAAAGGATACTGTAATTGATATTAAAAATTAGCAATTCACTTGTGCTAAAAAAAATAATCCATTAGTCCACCTTAATAAGTAGGGTGCTCTTTACTAAGGTTGAACTCACTCAAACCATAGGGATAAGTCAATTGATCCTCAATGGGTCAAACACATTGTCTATCCAACCCATGCTAGTACATGGATAAACTGTACCCTATTCAAGGTTTTTATATACCTTGGGTTTGTCAAGGGGTTCTTAAATTGTATTTGACATGCCAAGTTTCTAAGCAAACTAGAGCATAAAACAAATTTTAAACTACATGAAACAAAGAAAATCATCCTCATAGGTATACCAATGGGTTTTGAAGGTTAAATGGCTCACAATATTATAGGAGTTTTCCAATGTTAATAAAAAAAATTACATAAAAATAAACAAGTGCCAAAACCTTCAATTTTTTACCCAATTCATGAAACCCAAGTGAATCACAACACCTAGCCAAATAATAACTTGACCTCTCAAGTGAACCATTTGATATTTCTAAAATATGAATCATACAAATTTTTTAGTGAATCACTTCCAAACATAAGTTAATTTTTCAACCTCTTGAAAATCAAGTCAATAACACCATAAATAAAATTATTCTTATTTATTAGTGAATCAGTCTAGATATCAAAACTTAAATTTTACACATATTCATCAATTTTTGTCATCTTTGCCCATTTTATGACATTTTTCATCATGGACACAATTTGCATCTATCATCACTTCATTACTAGAAAATTAAATAACATGATCACCTCCTACATATGTCACCTACCCATTTTCATTCTATTACACCTATGGTCCTCACTGTAATAGAGGTCAAAGCATCAAAAGCACAAGGTAGTAAGAAAAAGAGCAGAAAGACAAATAGATAAAGCTCCCCATCTTCCAAAATGCTAGAGGAAAATTTTAATGACCCATACAAAAAAATTGATTAGGGAACCTATACACATACCATAGGTTAGGAAACAAGCCTTGAGGAGATACAAATTGGGTCACAAGATCAACTTATGAAGTATAAGCTAGAGCTAGATATCTAGCTTAGCCATGTTCAAATTACCATAAATATGAAATTTTCTAGAGTTGGTGGAAACCATGGTAGAAAGGTAGACACCACATCCAATATTTTGAAACTTCTAGAGTGATTGTAGTATGCTTTCTATAAATACCTATGATTATCCATCCATGTGGCTATCCTATAACCCCACAACATAGAAAGTTTTCTATTATAGGAACAACAATAACTATTGGATAAGCTTCACAATTCTAACTACCATCTAGCTTTAGTATTCCCCTAGAGTTGGACCAATTTAAGGAGAATATTTATATGCTTATGTGAATAAAATCTATAGCCCTTGGATATAATAGTGATAAAATGACATATTGGGGATATACTACCTTACTATAAGTCATCTAGACATACCTAGGGCACCCCAAAATGATTTATTATGAGAAATGCATCTCTAGCTAAATGGATAGTCACTTAAAGGGATTTAAGGAGAAGATAAAATTCACTTATACATCCCAACTAATCTAGCTAATAATTCACCAAAATAAAAATCTAGTTCACTATCTTCCAACTAGACTAGGTAAAAAAGAATGGAAGACCTTTGAGCATAGTGAAATGAACTTATGTGCTTTGAAAAGATATAGGAATTACTTTATACTACTTTTTTAATGAGTTATATGAGGTTATCATGGAAAATTTTAGATGCAAGACACCAATATTGATGGAGAAGTGGCCCCAGAGAGACATTTACTTAGGGAGGACTAGATTTTTATCCACCTCTATGGTTTTTGTACCATGCCATTCAAGTTGCCTAGAAAAGTACCAAGTTATATATTAAATATAGAATTCATAATCCAAATCAATTATGTGGATACTAAGTTTTTTAAGATGCAAAATAATACCACCTTATACCCAATAAAATATCAAATCATAAGTATTATTCCTAAGGTACATGGGTTCCACATAGTACTATAGGAAAAGTTAAAAGAGATGGATCTTAAGCAACTTACACACTAGTGGTCTTATGATCCAAGGAGATTTTTTTTTTTAAATATCTTCGAGAAGAAATATACCTTTTATATTAATGCAAAAGGTATAGTGTCCCACTTACCAACCTAGATGAATTAATATCCTATTCCATTTTGGAAAGCAATAGGGATAACAAGATGAAGTGCAAAGTTGGTATGATAACCCCGTAGAGTGGAACACATTTTATAAAAAGGTAAAGATTGAATTTGTCCTATATATCAAATTTTAATCATCATAGGTTGAGGTTTCTTCAAAAAGTGTTATACATTGATAAGAAAAATCCTTGTATGGTAGTTCATTAGGTACAAAATGAACATTTTAACTAAGCCTATAAGATATGGTTTATAAGATGCTAAATTATCTATCACATGGGATGAAAGACATAATAAAATATAAAATGAGGAAAATGTATTAATATAAGTAGTGAAAATAGTAGGCACCTTAGTCACATATAAAGAGAATCCCAAAAAATAAGTAGCATCGACTATAAGCATATTAGCTATGTTATCAGCACTAACATCATCAACATAATGATTTTAAAAATGGTCTTGAAAATTTAGAGGTATTTTTAAATATATGGGTAAATGTTTGATGAGGTGGCAATAATGATAGAATGATAGCAAGAGGGTTAGGATACCCATATCAAATAAAATAATACCTCAAAAAATCCCTTCTCTAGACTAGGGAATGACTATTCTAGTGTCCATGACTACATTCACTACCCGTCATACACATCCACCATCCACCATTCCATATTTCTTCTTCTTCTATTTATTTTTCTTCTATATTTTATGTTCTATCTCTTCCTACTCCTACTCCTATCCCCACTCCTCTTTCCATTTATTTTGTTGCATTTATTCCATCATCCATCAACATAGCTCATGTTTCTCCTAGGTGTGATTTACCCCATTGTTCACCAGGAGGTACTCCACCTTCTATGATCATTTTCATAGTAGGGATAACCATAATCATATTATTTCCATCTCTACTTATCCAATTATCCATACAATTTCTAGTGATCTCACAAATTATGATATCCATTTTGACCATTTTAGTCAAATTCGTAACCCATCCCTCTGCTTCCACTCCTATTTCATTCCCTATCATCACTACATAATTTGTACTACTTGTTCTACCTACCATATCTACTTTCCATTTGTCTCATGCAAGACATTTTCTCCTATAGGAAATGATTCCCAATATTCTTGCTAAGTTTATAGGATTTCCCCATGAATGAGTATCTCTTAGGGGTTAGACCTAGCTATGCATATCAAACTAGGAAATCTAGGGTCAAATAGAGACTAAATATCCTCCTTTCTAAACATAAAGGATGGAAGAAAGAGTACAAAAACATCAATAGGAATATCTCCAAGGCCTCAGTACTCTTCCACTCATAAATTTGTAATAAGGATATAAAGTGTACTTTATTGAGGTAACTAAAGTAGACCCTTCCATACTATCATAAATGCCTACTAACTTAACTACTAGGTTAATACAACTAGATATAGGTAAATTGGATTCATACAAAAGGCTATATTTGGAAAACTATCTCGCATTGCATGGTCTAATGAAGTATGACCAACTAGTCGTTAAATATGAGGCAGTATAGCTTTGATATAATAATATAGATGTGGAATTAGTAAAGGTTAATTTTGAAAGAGACCATCTATGAAAATATAATGAAGGTCTAAAAAAAGATGTCATAGAAAGCAATTAGTTAAAAAATAAAATTCATGAACTTAAAGCCAACTTGTTGAATTTGAAGAACTAATACAACATATTTTAGAGGAAAAAGGTAGACTTCTAGTAAGCATAGAGCACAATAATTGGTATATAAAGTAGTTGGAAACCTTAAAGGCTAAAAAAATGGAGCTAAACCCCAAATTGGCACAATAAATCTAGATGGTCAAGGACATGTAGAACTAGATCAAGGAGGAGATAAATAATACCTTTTAATACTCTAGGTTAACATAATCTATAGAAGAAATCCTAGAAACAACTAAAAAATCATCAAATGGGTGGAAGAATAAATTTATGAAAGAGTTGAATACCAAGATATTCTAATACTCCTTGCATTAATCACCCCAACATAAGTGCAATAGCATGGGATAGATCATAAAGACATGTAAATGAAGATTAGAGATATACCAATAATCTAGAGAAATTTATATAACTACAAAGACAACCTAGAATATTTTAAAACCCAAGTCCAATCATTAGGAAAAGAAATTCATAGGCTAATTGTTGTTAGAATACCATACATATTTGATGATAGAAAATGCATACTAGATAATGATGTTGTCTATAACATGATAGAAAAAAAAAGAGATCAATCCAATGAAGAAAATGTCTTTGAAGTATGTAAAAACATGAAATTGATTCATACCATGCTAAAGGAGCTAACAACCAAGGAAGAAGACCTTTCTAATTTTTTTTTTAAATATTTAGTAGGGGAAGCTAAAGACCATAGAACAATATAGTTGTCTAATGAACATAAATCCCAATTTTATAATGTTTATCCCCTGGGATAAAAGCAAGATCTAGGATTCTACACCAGTCAATATTGGTGTCTCATGAAATTGCAATAAATTTAGTACTTTGATATTAATTTTGTCAAATTTTTCTAATTTTGGATCCAAAAATAATAGTAGGATGCCAAATGGTAGCAAAATTTCTATAAAAATAAATAAATTTGCTCATTTTTCATGAGGTAATTAATTATTTATAAAACTTGTTGATTGAATCAAGGAAGAAATTTTCTCAACATTGGTTTCAAGCAGATGAAGGATATTCAAGGGTTCAAGTTACTCAATTCCTTCAATGGAGGCTAGGCAATAAGTTCCTGGTCTAATCTTACTAGTGATGATGTATGGACCTAACTAGTTTGTCATAAACTTATGCCGTAGATGAGGTAACAAGTTAAAATTTTGTTGGTTCTCTTTTAAAAAAAGGTCACCAACCTAAAATTCTCTAGGATGGAATTTCATACTATAGGCTCTCTTAATTTTTTCTTGATAAACGCGTAGGTGCTCGAGATCATTAACACGTTGTTTGTCAAGAAACATTAGATGATCTAGATGAGCCTACCATGTAGTGTCATCATCGATGAACTCTTGCATGGATATGCATAGTGATAGGATTTCCATCTCTAAGGGCATGACTGCCTCAACACCATACACTAGTGAAAATAGAGTTGCCCTAGTGGGTGTCCGAATACTAGTGCGGTAGGCCCATAGAGCAAGGGGTAATTGCATATGCCAATATTTGTGATTATCCTTAACGATTTTATTTAAAATGGCAATCACTATTTTGTTTGATGCCTCAAATTTCCCATTGGCCTATGGATAATAGGGCATATAAAAGTTGTGTTGGATGTTATATTTTGTTGTCAAATCTCACACATATTTATTCTTGAAAGGTGCCCCATTATCTGAAATTATCTTGGATGGAATACCAAAATGATAAATGATATTATGTAATATGAACTCTACAATGCAGGGACCAATCGTAGTGGTAAGGGAAATTGATTCCACCATTTTATGAAATACTCGATGGTCATAATGATGAACATGTGATAGCCAGAGGAATAGAGTGATATTTTTCCAATTAAATTGAACCTCCATTGCGAGAAAGTCTAAACTAATTGAATTGGTTGTAAGGCTTGAGAAGGTGCATGCATAAATTTAGCATGGTGTTGACACTACGTACTTTTTAACATAAGAGCAGCAATCCCACTCCAACATTGGCTAGTAATAGTCCATGCAGAGAATGCTCTTTGTGATGGTCATACCACTGAAATGGCCCCCACATGTACCATCATGTGCTTGGGATATCACCCAAACTGACTATTTATGCTCTAAGTAATGATGGAGGATACCCTCATAGCTTCGATGATACAAAATATATCCAAGTAAGACATACTTTACCACTTTTTGCTTAAATATTCGTTTGGCGGTATGTGACAGTCCAGAAGGGATATTACCAAGCTTTAGGTAATTTTTTTTGTACGATCTCAGAAAACATGAACCTAAGCTATTGACATCATTGTACCAATTATAAAGCAATAAACCATGTATAACAATAAATTAACAAGAATATGTAACTTTATTTTATCAAATTATGGTGAATATTGGTTACAAGTAGGTCCCTCTAAGGGATACCAAAATCTTGATACAATGAATACAATGTTTTGAAGTCCCTAAATGGGGTTGATGCAATCCATAGATTCTCTAGATTCAACATGAACTGCTTAAGGCTTATGGATTCCTTCTTCTCACTTGCTTGGAGGAATATGATGCCAAGAATACCTTGAATATGTCAAGATCCTATAAATATGCATTCAAGAAACAACATAGCATGATTAGAAGCAAAGGAAGCCTCTCATGATGAGGCTCTTGTGGAGAATTTGCAAAGAATATGAAAAATATGCAAAGAAAACATAAATACTTATAAATATAATCACAAAATATCTAAATTATGATAAATATTTCTAGGAAAACAGTAAATATAGCTAATATGATGCATAATTTGCAACTAAAACAAGAAATAGATCTAATCTAAGAATATAAATAAAAATTAGAAAATATGAGGAAATAAGAGCAAAGCTACCTCTAATTTTTGAAATTAACCATACAAATGCATAAATGAAAGTTAATTTAGGTTAGATATGAATAATTGCATAAATGAAATTGAACACCTATGGCTAAAATTGAGGGAAGATAGCTTCAAACCCTAACCATAGGTGCTTGAAGCAGCTGGCTCCGTTAGCCATAGTTGAAATCCATGACTGGGGGGAAAATCCTCTTTCTCTTGCAATCAAGGCTTGAAATTTCTAATTCCTCAGAGGAATTGATGATCAAGGGTCACCTTATAATTTTGTAATAGATTGGCAGTGAATTTCAATCAAATTTGCAAGAGAGGTGGCTCAATTGGTAAGGTTTACTTCTCAAGCTTTTGAGATCCTCATTACTCCAAATGCAGTCATGATTCTCTAGATTGGCAGCATGTAGACACCCCTAAAGGGTTGTATGTCTCTATCCAATTTGGTAGGGCTTTGTTGAATTCACTAGAAATCTCTCCTAGACTTTCTACCCGATTTGGAGGGGGGTCTTATAGCACTCTCAAATCCTCATCTTAGCTTCCATGAGAAGAACTGAGAGTTTGGAATAGTTGGGAGAAAGAATACATAAGCTTCCTCACTTGAAATTGCTTGAAATACATTGACATGACCATTGTAACTAATTTTGGCTTGGATCGGGAGTCTGAGATAGTTGTAGAGCTAGTCATGGCTCCTAAGTGTAGCTAGAATCTTAGCCATGGGTGTCAACCATGGCTGAGATATTATCTATGGCTGTCACCCATGGCCAAGGTTGAGTAGGCCAAAGATACCTAAATTGAGTGGTTAGAACCACTAATTTATCTTGGAAAGGTCCAAGATCATTCATATGGTCTGCAAGGATGCCCATATGAGTAGTATCTTAAACATGATTTATTTTAGGTGTCTAAAAATACCCCTTTTGGTATGTGTTGTGGGAACACAACACTGAGAAAAAATAGACCACCTAAAGCCATGTTGTAGATTGGATGATGATCATTGATCTAATCAACATTAGATGCCCAATCCTACAAAAGGATGCACATCCTAGAATCATTTCTTCCAATAGGATGGAAGGCTTAATTTACAAAGTTGTCACGTGTACATAGTGATCACGTAGCTAGTGCTATGCTTGTTCTAATGGATGGAAAGCTTCAAGCTGAATTGTCATATTTGCTTATTGCCCCAACAAAGGGTAAGCTTATGATAGTTGTTGACAATGAGTCGTAATATGAACACAATTTATAATATTGAGTTAAAAATTAATTATTTTTAATTTTTCACTTTAAGTTGTCCACAGTGAAAAATTGAAAGCATTTATTGTTTCCTGCTAGTTGTGGTTGTTAGCCACAACTAGTTTTGTAAAATTTCTTAGCCATGTCTGACATCTGTGGTTGATAAACCCTAATTCTGCACCCACGGTTACCAGTTGTAGCTAAGGGTAGAATGGAAAATATAAAAGAAAATTTTGCTATTTTAAATTTCATTATTTCTAGTTACCCATAGCTGATAGGAGAGCTTTGAGAGGTGACGTAAAACTTTTGATCTGAAACTCTACTGAAAACCTGATGGAAACCTAATGGCTGACCACTCAGAGGCATCCACCAATGGCGGATATAGTGCTACGAAGGTAGCATCATGAGCCTCCTCATTTGATTTAACCAAAATATAATAAAATGAACCAAATTAATTAATGGCTCAAATAAACTCATTAAACTATTGGTAATGAACCACACCGTAGTTAGGATTAGTCTAGGCTAGATTAGTGGGTGGGTTGTAATTTTTTGGGGGTTGCTTGGGGTGGGAAATGACCTCAAAAAGGATCATTATCATAGCCATGGGTGGCAGTCGTGGCTGCCAATTAACCAATTGGGGGCCATGACTATCACCCGCGACTAACTCCAAACCTCAATGGTCAGAAATTTGACAGTTGACATTGGTCACGGGTGACAACCACGACTAAGAAAATTTAGAATTTTTTTTAATGTTTTTATTTTTTTGTTCTTTGGCTTGAATTAATTGATTTATTTTATTTTTCCAAGTGCGATTTTGATTTTTTTGGAATTTTTTTAAAGTATTTTTAACTTTTTTTGTCCTTTTGAGAGGTTTTTGAGTTTCTTTTAATTTTTGAAGAACATTTCAATTATTTTTGTGATTTTGATCATTTTTGCATTATTTTCTTCAGACCTTAACTGCTAGAGTGTGGGAGTAGGATCTTCTCTACAAGCTCCTACCTGGACTAGGTGATGCTGACCAATATTGATTCGAGGCCATAAGCCTTGGATATATGCTATGATTACCCTCTATTCAAGCCGACCAGGACTACATGACTTCATTGCCCTGACATTGAGATGCACAGACCAATACATTCCACCTTCCCACTAGAGATATCATTGTTACACTAGAGGATGTCTACCATATATTTCACATCACTATTGATGGAGAGGCCATCACATCTTCACCCACTAAGGTGAAACCTACAATATTTTAGAGTATTTTTTATGCCAAGAGTGATGAGGCGCTAGAGGATATTGACCATGGTGGGGTGTCCATAAAGTGTTGGCATCAGATGTAATTCTTCTCACGATAGAAAGTCATGTTGATGTACATCATTATGAATGTTGTGCTTCCTAACACATCGATAGTGAGGTTCCATTGGAACCTCTTGGCTAGGATACAGGACCTAATGGCTAGCACCACAACACAACCATTTATTCTATCCTAAGGGAGTGCTCTCATTTCTCAACTTTATGATGAGCTATACTGTATCACTCAATGAGAGCAAGGAGTAGGATGAAATTTTTTACTTCAAATATGGGCATGGGAGCATATCAAAATTGAATGTCCTGGAGGATTACCCCTACATATTGCTACTATAAAGGAGGATTCATAGTGCTACATAGTTTGCTAGCCTAGAGAGACCAAGGGTTATAGGAGCAGATCTAGTGCAGGGGATCTCCAGAACTACATGGATCGAATTAGAGGGTTGCAGGTAAGGTAGGTCATCTTGTGCCCCTATATGGATTGTATTGCATAGGAGGAGTTGGATCACTACTTGAGGTGGATGAGAAATGACAAATGACTTATCAGGTGTAACACTGGTGTGCAAGATGTCTTTCATTTCTTATGCATCTCTATTAGGATATGTCAATATATCTATCAGAGCCAGTCATCTACCACCGCCTTAAGATAAAGACTCAGCTATTCTTGCCTTAGGTGACCCTACTAGGTGAGGAGTATAATGAATTCTAGGACTTGGGGTTAGCTGATGTGGGTACTACAATAGACTATGATGTCTGGTGGACTACTAGGCTATGGCAGGGTGGTGGTCCTCTAGGTTGATCTGGATATGGGGTAGCTACAAAGGCTACATGTAGTGATATTTAGGGGTGATGCACTAACTAGAGGATAAAGAGTCGATGAGGCCAAGCTGTTGTAGTAGAGGATGAGGCATGGTATGAGGAGGAGGGCAAGAAGGATCTAGATGATGAGGTATCCTAGCTTAGGGTCCAAGTGGCTGGTCTACAAACCTAGCTACAGATAACATGAACATAGGTCCTAGAGAGGGATACCTATATTGCTACACTTTAGTCTCAGGTGACTACTCTCCAAGATCATATGGTAGAGGGATAGGCACAATGGTGAGGATATCAGGAGGAGAGGGTATATTTCCAAGCATAGATTACTATAGTTGACATAGAGATAGACAAGATCACAAGACAATGTGATCTTCTCTAGTTTCAATTGGATTTTAGGATTGCAGAGTGGGACCTACTCTAGATAGTAATGGGAGATCTCTCGACCTCTCAGGCTAGTCCTATAGCTCTAGCTATACAAGGGCCAATAGGGCTAGACATGGTTGTAGATATTAGGAGACTGTAGGCTATAATATCTGATGATGTGAGAGTAAATGCTTTAGATGCAGTTCACATCACTCTCATCGAGGGTGAGGTTAGAATACATGGTGGTGTAGTGCCTAACAAATCCACAGTGCCAACATCTCATAGGACCAGGAGGAGTGAGACAGGGTAGTCATCAACACAACTTAGTCATAGGACAGGTGGCAGATCAGAGAGGTCTATAGGCACCAGCTCGAGGCACACTCACATAGAGGGTGGAGATGAGGGTGGAGGCTAGCTAGGGAGTGCAAGCCTAGCTTAGTACATATTTTTGAGATACATGTACAATTTTTGAGTGTAAGGTCTAAGGACCTACATAGTTGTAGCCTATGGGTATTTATGGACATACCTCTATGTACTTTGACATACATACATATATATATATATATATATATATATGATATTATTATTGATAACTCATTACATGTGTATTATGTGTTTGATTTTATGTTAATGTGATGCACTATGGATGTAATGTTGATATGCTTTGATTAAATGTTATATGATGTGATTTTTTGATGACATGCATTAGCTAGATGATGTAAGTATTGTTAGATGCTATGATCTAGATGTGTAGATGGACTACTTATGTATGCATATATGGATGCAATGATTTGTTTTAAATGTATTTTTTATTTTGATTTAATTGTATGCATCTAATTTATGATATGATGAATGCAATGTATGTAATGCATTATTTACATGATGGTGATCTAATGTAAATGAAATTGTATGATTTAATCACTTAAAACATAAGGGATGAATGCAATATGATTTTAAAAATCTAATGGATGACACAACAAAATGTATAAAATCATGAATGCAAATGTTAAATCTTATCATAAGAATCAATCATATTAACATCCATATATGGAATGTTGAGTTTGAAAGATATGTAATGATTTATGATATGATATGCATTGTTGCTATTAGGTTTTTTTGTGGTTTTCCATGAGACTCAAACAACCTAGTTGACTTATCAAAAATTCTATAATGACTATACTAGACTTCTGAAAGACCAAGTTTTTGTATTGAAGACCAAGATATTCATTATCCCTATGTGTGCAAATGAATATATTAGATGACACATGAGACTACCTCATTGCTAGGCATAATTATTTAGCCCATTGCTGTAATGAGGATCACCAACTGTTCATAATGATCCTAGGTTTGGACATAGTTGGACTAGACCACTAGGTAATATTGGTCACCTAAAGCTAGCTCATTTGTAAATTGCTTAGACCTACCCCAATTCTAGGTGGGATTCATTTAGACCATTTTTGTATTGGGTATCACTATATGGTTTCAAGTAGTGACAATTATAGGGATTCAAGCTCTTAACCCCTTCTTTTCTTTTTATTTAATGGGATACTTGCTCATGCTTAGTGATGAAAATCACTATTTATTTTTTATTTTGTTTTTATTTTTGAGCAAGGGATTTGATTTAATTTTGGTATTTTGCTCATTTTTGTAAGCAATGGATTTCTTGAATAGATGGGAGCTTATCCTTTTTCCAATGATCATCACTCTAGACCATGCACATCACAAAATGAGCAAGTAAAACATTTCACTTAAGGTGACTAGGACCACTGTGTAGTGTTCATATTTCCTTGTCCTAATTAGTATTTATAAATGTGTTTGATTAGTGATAGGATTTTGAAATAGGCAAAGTACTATCAAAACTAGACCTCATATTCAAAAGCAAAGATAACTTTTTATAAATCTGAGAAGATCACTAGGTATGACTGAATGACCAAAAAACCTAGTATATTCCTTAGAGCAATAGGAAGGGTTGTGTTGGAAAACACAATTACTCACAAGGGTGATGGATGATGAAGATGCATAGATGCATGATTGAAATACAAACATGGTGTTGTTTGTAATACTGCAAACACAACCTATCCTAATATAAGTGCCATGGATGGAAATGCCTAAATGCAATGCAAGTAAATGAAATGCATGATGCAAATTTTTTTGTATTTTTGTGTTTTGCAATATTTTTGGATTTTATTGCTTTTTGATTTTTATGGATTTTGATGTTTTCCATGTTTTTTGATGTTTTGATTTTTTTGAATGTTTTTGAATTTTTAAATTTATGTGTGGAACACCTTAAGATGAAGGATATTGAGAGGTTCAGGATCTTCAACACCTTCAAGCAATGTTAGGTGATATGTTCCAGGTCCTATCTACTTTGAGATGATATATGGACCTAACCAGTTGGCCACAAATTTGTCTCACAAGTGCAATGATAGGTTTGAGTTATGTTAGTTCTCTTTTAGGTACAATATCACCAAATTTAAATTCTCTTAGATGGACTTTATTTTTGTAAGCTTATTTTAGGCATTCCTGATAAACATGGAGATGCTCAATGGCATTCCATGATATTCATAAAGACACATCAATTGGTCAAGGTGAGCTTACCACATAGTATCGTCATTGATGAACTTTCAATGTGATGTGTAGGGTTGGAATTTCCAATTATAAGGGTATAATGGCCTCAGTGCCATATACTAGTGAAAATGGGGTTGCCCCAGTGGGCATCCATATACTCGTCCTATGGTTCTCTTGAACAATATTTTTTAAGATCGCTACCACTATATTGTTTGAAGCTTCAACTTACCCATTTGCTTGTGGATAGTATGGAGTTGTAGCGACCCTGGGAACGCATGCACCAACCCCATTTTAGCCCTACTTGCAATGTTATTAAAAAAAAGAAACCAAGATGGAATGGAAGACAAGATGAAAAAGCATATAACATGAAATAACAAATATGGATCTCTTTATTGATATTGAAGCTCGGTTATATGTCATTCCCTCTTAGGGATACCCATTTTGATATTATAAGTTACAAATAGGCAATGAGTACCCCTTCCGTGAAGAGGTGGTGCACTTATAAAAGCTTCTCGATTTTGCACACAAAAATGTATGAGGGCTTATAGATGCCTCCTTCCCCAGGTTTGTTTCCTAGAGGGATTCCTTTTGCTTCGGTATGTTGAAATCCTCATCCGATGAACCTATGGTCCTGCAAGAAATGAAACAACAACACACGTTTAGGTTTCCAAGATTGCCTCCCCGGATGAGGTTGTTAGTAATAAAATAATATAATGAAAATATGATGAAACTATGCCATGAAATAATGTAAATCTATGCTAATGATATGAGAACATAAAGAAACGAAATAAAAGATGCTATGTCTAAAACCTAAGCTAAGCCTACGGGCCACTATCCAAGATAGCGGCCACTAAGGTAAACCTTGCTTTCTTTGCCCCCAAAGCTATGGGTCAAAGCCTATATCTGATGTTGAAATAATAGGTGTTAGGCTCTTCAATTCGTCAGAGCTTCACCGTACACATGATCTCAAAAATAACTCTCCAAGTATTGAAAGCTCTCCTAAAAAATATCTCTTTGATCTGATAAAAGAAGGATCTTCAGATGTCAGATTCTCTATCCTTTTGGTGCTCTTAGGCTTGCACCTTTTATAGTATGAAATCCTAGGTCTATGACAAAGCCCTAGAAATGAATTTATCATGTGTAGTGCAAGTTAGCATGAGAAGCTTTTGTCCTTTGTCTATGTTTGAAGGCTAGATAACTGAAATCTAACTACCCACTTGAGTCTTCTATGCAAACTGATTGTTAGCATGAGAAACTTTTGTCCTTTGTTTGTGCTTGGAGGTCAGTTAACTAAAGTTTAAATGCAAACTCAAGTCTCCTATGTGATTTGGTCATGAAAAGGAATGCAAAATTACTCCCGCTCACATTTATTGCATGTAGACTGCCACTTCCGCTTGTGATTAGGCTTGTTTGTCATCTATAGTGGCTAATATCTGGTCATTGTCGTCTACAATAGCTAAGGTCTGGCCTCTCTAGGCTTGAGCGGCTAGGATCTAGATGCTCTTGTCTTGAATGGCTAAGCTTGGATGGCTTGAAAAGGTCCCAAATGAGTGGTGAGAACCATTGTTGATGCTTGGAAAGTCCAATATTATGTATTATGATATTATGAATGTGTCTATGTGAGAAGCTCCCCTAAGCATGACATAATTTAGGTGTCTACAGATGTCCCTTTTTGCGACTTGCTGTGTGGAAAACACAATGCTGAGCAAAAACATAGACTAATATATTTGTAGGGTGTATGGTGATCAATGGTCTGATCAATGCCGGATGGTCCAATCATGCAAGATGGCGCACATCCCTTGAATCATTGCCTCAATGTTTGGAGGACTTAGCTCAATGGATTTTGCATGTTAAATTGTACTCATTCCTCAAAATCAATCGGGTAGCTTCAACTACTACAACAATTTCGACCGATAGGAGAGCTACAATTGAAGATGTCATGTTTGCTTATGTTCCCAACAAACAAGGGAAATTTGTGATTGTTGTATGTAATGATTCATAGGAGGAACATGAATCTGCTATGATCGAGTGATATTTTGTTGATTTTTATTATGATTAAGTTAAGGTTTTGAACTACTTCCTCACATAATGAATTGGTGAATAAATGACAATGATTGAAGCAACAAGTCGCTTGACCAATATGACTAATATGGTTTCTTTCTAGCATTTGTTGCTTTTAATGGGTAATCCCACATCCAAGTGTGATTCTAATTGTTTATGATAATAGTCCATCCCTTTCCCAAGGAGTGGTCCGACTATCACTAGACTTCTTAGGGAGTTAGGATTAGTGATTCTATTTATGTTTAGATTATATCACTTTTAACTTAATGTTTTTGGTATCATAGGGGAATTAGGATGATCCTTTCAAACACGTGGAGTAGTCTAACCATCTTGGTCTTCTTTAGGATTTAAGGGCGGCACATCATAATTCCAAAATGAGTTGTTTTTTCCCCAAGTAGCCTTATGGTTATCTACTCATCTCACCGAAATACATGGAGCACAAATTGCTGCAATCATCGAGTGGATATAGTAGGTAACTAGATACGAGGCCTACCTGATATTGTGCTTTTATGTGATTTTTTTATTATTTTAAACATTCTAATGATCTAAAACCACCAAAGTGTGTTTATTTGTTGTTTTTGTGGGATCCCTCAAGGAGAAAATCCCTTATTTTGTTCTAGGGATCTAGTCGTTGTCAGGTCCAACGGCCTTTGAGTCTTTACCTATGGCTGCTGTCACCTTGAGTGGCCAAGAATTCTGGGATGCTAACATCAATAGATGCCAGGGCATAATTAAGGAAATATAAAATTTTATTTTC
Source organism: Wollemia nobilis (assembly GCA_028583015.1). NCBI lineage: Eukaryota > Viridiplantae > Streptophyta > Pinopsida > Araucariales > Araucariaceae > Wollemia > Wollemia nobilis. Next base: position 8,579,583 of record JAQPPZ010002550.1, read on the forward strand.
TAGGGTTTTACATGTCACTTTCACTATTTGAATATTTTCTTTGGGAGCTCTGGTGTGACGGTGACGGTTGCAACTTTGAAACTTGCTAGTGCTGAAGACATGGCTGTGTAGGGTGAGACATCAGTTGTTGGAGGAGTCAGAGATTCTCTAGTATCTTTCCTTCAAAACCCTAGCTCTCTTTTCCTTATCTGTGTAAAATTGAACCTCACTAAGTAATGGGTAAATTGAAACTCACTAAACCTATTGGCAACAAAAAAACTCCGTAATTAGGCTTAGCATACCCTTTTCTATGGTGGGTTAGTCCCCAATTTTGGTTTTTTTTTTTAGTGGCTTTAGCCTAGGGTTTTTGAATTTTTTTGTTATTCACCTACTACCGCCATTTTGGGCATTTTGAACTTAGCCTAGTTTTGATGCTTGGGTGGGAAATTTTGCTTTCCATTTTGTTTTTTTCCCTCCCTATGTTGGTTTGTTGAAGTTATTTTGTTATTTTTGCAAAAAAAAATTATTTGCTGGCCAAGGGTTCATGGGTTTGTCGTGCCACCCCTTGGCCTCTATCGCTCAGAGCAACTGGCTCTGAGCTGCTGTCGCTCAGAGCAGCCAAGCTTGAACTCCAATGGTCAAAAAAATTGATCGTTGGGTCTTGGCCACTGCTACCTCCAATGGCCAGGTTTTGACCGCTATAGGCAACAATGGCTAAACCCTTAGCCTTGTTTATTTTGCATTTTTGTTGATTTTATAACATTTTTGACTTTTTTTTTGCTTAGACTTAGAATAGTCCATCCTCTTTTTGCATAATTTTCATGTTTATTGTGAATTATGCCTTAGATGCACTGTAGTGATGCTTTGTATTTTATCTACTTTGCTTATATCCTTACTGCTCGGTCTCAGGACCCAAAGCTCCTGCTTGACTTACTTCCTAGCTTTAATGATACGGACTTGGCATGGTTCAAAGCCTACGGGTTATAGTATGTCATCAAGCTACCTTTCATCATGGAATATCAGGCTTACCTTACAGCTTTGGCCCATAAATGGGACCCGCAGACTAATACCTTCCACCTCCCGACTAACGAGATGACCATCACGCTAGAGGATATTTATAGGATATTTCAGATTCCATTTTATGGGGCGACCATTATCTCTTTGGCCACTAATGATCAGGTGGTTGTATTAACTCGGGTGTTTAGAGGGCACTCTATAGATGCTCTCAATGACACCAAGTCTGGAGGAGTATCCATCAGTCACTGGGATGGCGAGGGTGTCTTTACGGTGAGGCATGTCGTATTGCTAATGGTGATCAACAATGTTCTTATCCCAAACTGCTTAGGTTTGAGGTTCCCGTGGAACCTTCTAGTGATGGTGTAGGATCTATTGGATAGTGAGGAGCCTATCATCTATGCATGGGGTAGATTGTTATTAGCTCAGTACTATGATCAGTTGTACCACATCTATCGGTGAGGACATTTTAGTATTGTTGCTTGCTCCTATAGGTTTGGGGATGGGAGCACATTCTGGTAGATCGCCCTAAGGGTCTCCCAACTGAGATTATAGAGATTGATGCTTAGACACAGTGCTATGCTACCAGATGGGCTCGAGAGCATGAGAAGCGTAAGAGCCACACTTTCATAAGGGATATGTCCCACTACACTGATGCTTTCAACAGAATGTTGGTCAACAATGTCATGTGGTGGCCTTACTATGAGTGTCCTGCTTGGGATGATCCAGCTAGCTTTACTACTAGGACACGATGCGAGTGATGGCTCGTTGGCCATAGATTGCCATCTGGGAGTATTTATTCTACTCTCGAGTTCTTTGTTAGTATGGATTGTAGCAGGATGTGCCCTTGATAATGTTCTTGTACAAGAACCTCATAGCAAAGAAGGACCTACCTCCATGGTATATCATGGAGCTCTCATATGAGGAGGATGCCCTAGTTGTTGACCCTACAATGGCTGGTAGAGTTACAGATGCCTACACTCAATGGTGGGGTGATAATAAATGGCATGGCATCAGTAGCCTAGGGCATGAGGATGATGGAAGGGGTGATGGTGTAGATTCGTTAGGACGTAGAGTCTAAGCTAGGACTGAGGTATGGGGCCAGCCAATAGAGCAGGTTGCAGTAGAGGATCTTGATGTTCCTGAGGAGGATTTAGAGTCCTAGGAGAGATACTCTCCTCTAAGAGCACAACTACATGAGATCAAGGTTGAGATTTAGGCCACTAAGATCTAGGTACAGTAGTGAGATGCTACCATTGAGCAGCTCACAACACAGATATAAGCTCTATAGGCTACTATTGGGGGTGGCGATGTTAAGATGCAGTTTATTGTTCCTCCTTCTACATCATAGGAGGTTCCAATTGTAGGTTCAGGAGCATATGTGGGACATCTCTAGTCTTTGTTGGATGAGCATGATGCATAGATTTGGGGACTTGTGGATCATGTTACCCTTCTTCAGATGCAGCTCAAGAGGCATGACATTGTCCCTAAGGATCCAGTAGGTGTGGGTGGTTTGTAGGTTAGTGGGTGCTCCACCTCAGGGCAGTCTTCCACTCATCCTAGACAAAGGACTCAGACTCGAATAGAGAGACCGATAGGCTTACATCATTCGACTCGCAACATCACCACAGGGGGAGGTGGCACTGGAGGAGGTGATGAAGGGGGCTCAGGCCCGATATTTGACTGATGCTCTACTTGGTCCTTGATCCATTTTTGAGGTCAACTGGCCTATATTACTGTAGCCCATGGGAATTTTTGTATATATATTGGACTTGACACACATACTTTTATGATAGCTTTGCATTATGACTTATTATGTGTATGTTTATTGCTCATATTTTTGTTGCTATTTTATTTTATGATATGATGCGATAATGGTATTATGATGATTTAATGAATATGTTAGATGATAGATGATATTTGAAGATGCTTAGAAGTATGTGTAGATGCTTATATGATTTTATGATATGATGTGATGTATTTTTATGATGAACGATGAATTTATGGTTATATGCAAATGGATATTGCCTATGTGTTTTATTATGTGCTTTATGGATTTAATGACTTATTTTTGTGAATGTGATATTATTGCTAAATGCATGTTTTAACTTTGTTTTAATTGTATGCATATAACTTATGTGATGGAATGGTATAAATGAACTTGTTTTATCTAATCACTTAAAACATACGAAATGCATGTGACATTGACAATATTAATGGGTGATACCACAGAAAGTAAAAAAATAATCATGAATTTAAATAATCACTCTTATCATAAGAATAGATTAAGTATTCATATGTGAGATGTAATGGTGTGTAATATTTTTTCTTAATAAGTTTTCGTAAAATAAAAGATATAAAGTAGTCAGTGGCCGTCTATATACTATTTCTAACATATATGCGGTATCTGTCCTACTATTTTGATACCCCCTAATTTATAAAATCTTATAAAGAATGTGATGGTGTGAATGATGTTATGATTTGTTGCTATGTAAGAATTTTTGGGGCTTTTTGGAGATTCAAACACTCTAGTTACCCTATCAACATCTATCTACTTACCACTTAGACTTTTGAAAAGTAAGGATTTTACCATGGACCTAGTTTTTTATGATCCCTGTGTGTGCAAGTGATTGTATATTTTGAGATAGAATTCAAGCATTTCCTCCGATGTCAAGTGGGATTCTTTTAGCCCATTGCTAAGATCAGGGATCCTCAAGTGTTCATCTCATCCTTATGTTGGACTTAGTTGGACTATACCACTAGGCAATATTGGGTTACCTAAGCTAGCTCATCTACATTAAAACATTGGTCTACACAAATGCATGAAGCAATTATAATAGACATATCATCATACATAAGGATTTCTCCTTCTAGTTTTGTACAATTCTGATAATTCCAGGGATTCAAGCTTTATTCCCTTCTTTCTAGATTCTTTTTGGCTTTGGATTTTTTCTCATATGTAGTGATGAAAATCACTGTTTATTTTGATTGATGGTTTTTTTATTTGAGCGGGGATTTTTGTAGTGATGATATTTTTTGTTTATTTTGATCATATGTAGTGATGAAAATCACTGTTTATTTTGATTGATTTTTTTGAGCTTGATTTTTATTTTTGAATTTTGAATATATGATTTGTGTACCGGATTATTGCTTTGAAATTTGGACTGTATGCTTGGACTTTTGAATATATACTTTGTTTTGGGATTTTATTATTTTTATTTAATCAAGGGATTTGGATAGGGTAAAGCTTGCACTTTTGCCAATTCTCAGCACCTTTAAACCGATTGCACAGGGGGATAAGCAAGAAAAATCCTTTTCACTTAAGGTAACCTAGACCACTTTGCAGCTTTCATCTTTTCCTTGCATCAGCTAGGATTTTAGTGTTTCAATTAGTGACAGGATCTTGAATATCCAAGGCATTATCATAGATAGACCTTACCTTATACTAATAAAAGTTGTTTTTCTCAAAATTTGATAAGATTACTAGGTGTGGTTGACTAACCGAAAAACCTTAGTATATTATGTATAGCAACAAATAATGGTTTTTTTGAAAAACACAATTACACACGTGTTAATGGAGTTATGGATTTGAATGATTATTGCGACAAAATTTGGTATCACTTTTAAGACTCCCATGACATATACAATTATAGTGGATATAAATATGCAATTGTTTTGTACTTTTGATTTTTATGTTGTTTTTGTATTTTTGATTAATTTGACCAAAGGGCTTACTATGCCTTTGGGGATTTTTGAATTGATGTTGACCAAGCGGTTTGAATTACCCTTGGTGCTCTTGATTTGATGGGATTTGACCAAGTGGTTTGAATTACCCTTGGAGCCTTTTTGAATTGATGTTTGACCAAGCGGTTTGAATTACCCTTGGAGCATTTTTGAATTGATGTTTGACCAAGCGGTCTGAATGCCCTTGGAGCCTTTTGATTTGATGTTTAACCAAATGGTTTGAATTCCCCTTGGAGCCTTTGGATTTTATTTTGACCAAGCGGCTTGAATGCTCTTGGAGCATTTTTTATTTTTGACCAAGCGATTTGAATTACCCCAGGAGCTTTTGAATTGATTTTTAAAATTTTATGTTTTTATGATTTGTTTGTGTTTTTGACATATTTGAATGTTTTTGAATTTTATGATATATTTGAATTTTTTTATGTTTTATGTGTAAAATACCGATAAGTGAATGAAATTGAGAGGTTCAATCTCTTCAACACAATCCAATGATATAAGGCAATATGCTCCATGCCCAACTCTTTGTGAAATCATGTATGGACCTATCTAGTTTACTGTGAACTTATCTCGCAGATGCGGTGGCAGATTTGAGTTCTACTGGTTTTCTTTGAGCACTAGATCTCCAACCTTGAATTCCCTTAGGTGGACTTCTGACGGGGACCAGGAAATTCACACCTTACGAATTCAACTTTTTCATTAAAATTTGCAAAAAATATTTACATGCATTCCAAAATAAAACAGCCCGCAGGCATACATTAACCGATGCTCGGCTCGGTTCTTCCACTGTCACTACTTCCTCTGTTCTCCGGTCCACCGTCCCGACAAAATACAATAAAATGGGTTTTTATAGAGGCCCCGACCCTCTCACGCAACAACTCCCACCTAAATAGGTTCAACCACCCGATTAATTACCATTTCAAAAATGGGTTCACCAACCCAAATAAATTTTTCATCTCGCATGGCCTCTGTCACTGCAGATCCCGTCAGAAAATCTTGGTGTGACCCATCCTTCTCGTTCCCCGTGCTCTTGGAATTCCCCGCTCTAACTCCAGCTTCTGCCACGTGGCACCTTTGAACAGTCCTTGAAATAACCGTTCCCACCATCTCTTTTTCTTCCTCTCGCGCCATTTTCTCTCTCCGTTGCGATATCGTGACATGTCATGATATCACGACATTCTGGCCACTCCGCGCTCTTTTCCAATTTTTGTCGTGATATCACGACATGTCGCGATATTGCGACCATTTTGTCTCTTGCTCCTCCATTTAGAAACTTGTCGCGATATCGCGACCGTTTTGCCACCTTGCCCTTACTTCCCTTTGACGTCACGATTTCGCGACATCGTGATTTTGCTACAAGAACCCCGCTTTGCCTTAGGTTCTTTCTGCCTTTGATTTTTCATCCGACTTCTGTCTTTGCTTTTGCCTTCGTCTTCCTTGCCAAGACATCGTGATTTCGCTACACTTTTTAGCTCCTGCCTCTACTTCACCCTGACGTCGTGATTTTGCGACGTCACGAAATTGCAATGTCACGATTTCGCTACGTCTTTCTACCACCTCCTTCTCCTCGCCAGGACGTCGTGATTTCGTGATGTCGCAAAATCGTGACGTCACGATTTCGCTACTCTTTCTTTCGCCTTCGCCTTCGCCTCCCTAACGTCATGATTTTGCGACGTCACAAAATCATGACGTCACGATTTCGCTACCATTCTCCTCTGCTGCCTTCGCTTCGCTGCTGCTGTCGCTATTTCGTGACTGTCATGATTTCGTGACATGTCATGAAATCGTGGCCCTTTTCGCTCGACTTTCTCTCTCCTATCGTCTGTCGCGATTTCACGACATGTTGCAAAATCGTGGCCCCTTCTGCTGGACCTTCTCCTTGCCTTCTGCTTCTTCTTCCTCGACCGACTCTTCAGCACTATATTTCCCGCAACCCGATGCTTCTGCTGGAGGTGCTATCGGATGCTCCTGCATTAGACACTCGGGGTACGTAAAGAAGTGATCTTCACTTCTGATTCGTCTGGTTACTACTTTCTGTAGCACTTCCAGACCGTCTTCTGCCTCTGTAGACTGCTCTAACCTCGGCTCCGGGTCCACACTTCTGTCTTCCACCAGACAGATTTCCTCATTGTTGCAATCTTCTGCTGCAGCCGGCTTCCACTCTTCCTCTTGCATAGAAAAATTTGTGCCCTCTTTCGGGCAGGTCCCGGTACTGCTGTACTCCTCTACAACCTCTTTCATCTTCTCTTCTTTCTTTCTCTGTCTCTCTTCCCGCCTTCTTTGCCGCTCTTCTTGCTCCCGTAGCTTTATCCCGAGCCATTCTTTTTGCAAGGCTTTTAATTGTCGTTGCAATGCTTTGACTTCCTCTTCCGACACCACATCTTCCTCCTTTTCCTGTCTTCTTCGGGAATGCATTTTTATTTCTTTGCTTTTCTCACAAGCTTTAACTAATCCCCGGTGTAGCTGCCTCACGTCCGGTGATCTGCTAACACGCTCGGGGATCTCAACTCTCTCTCAAACCCTACCACAGATCCTGGCGTAACTGCCTCACGTCCGACGATCGGTTACGCACTCAGGATCTTTAGATCTGATACCACTGACGGGGACCGAGAAATTCACACCTTACAAATTCAACTTTTTCATTAAAATTTATAGAAAATATTTACATGCATTCCAAAATAAAACAGCCCGCAGGCATACATTAACCGATGCTCGGTTCGGTTCTTCCACTGTCACTACTCTCTCTGTTCTCCGGTCCACCGTCCCGACAAAATACAATAAAATAGGTTTTTATAGAGGCCCCGACCCTCTCATGCAACAACTCCCACCTAAATGGGTTCAACCACCCGATTAATTACCATTTCGAAAATGGGTTCACCAACCCGAATAAATTTTTCATCTCGCATGGCCTCTGTCACTGCAGATCCCGTCAAAAAATCCTGGTGCGACCCATCCTTCTCGTTCCCCATGCTCCTGGAATTCCCCGCTCTAACTACAGCTTCTGCCACATGGCACCTTTGAACTATCCTTGAAATAACCATTCCCGCCATCTCTTTTTCTTCGTCCCACGCCATTTTCTCTCTCCGTCGTGATATCGCGACATGTCGCGATATCGCGATGTTCTGGCCACTCCGTGCTCTTTTCCAATTTTGGTCGTGATATCGTGACATGTCGCGATATCGTGACCATTTTGTCTCCTGCTCCTCTGTTCAAAAACTTGTCGCGATATCGCGACCGTTTTGCCACCTTGCCCTGACTTCCCTTTGACGTCGCGATTTCACGACGTCGCGATTTTGCGACGTCACGAAATCGCGACATCGTGATTTCGCTACAAGAACCCCGCTTTGCCTTAGGTTCTTTCTGCCTTCAATTTTTCATCCGACTTCTGTCTTTGCTTTTGCCTTCGTCTTCCTTGCCAAGACGTCGCGATTTCGCGATGTCACGAAATCGCGACGTCGTGATTTCGCTACACTTTTCAGCTCCTACCTCTGCTTCGCCCTGACGTCACGATTTCACGACGTCACAATTTTGTTACATATTTTTGCCACCTCCTTCTCCTCGCCAGGACGTCGCAATTTCGCTACTCTTGCTTCTGCCTTTGCCTTCACCTCCCTGATGTCGAGATTTCGCGACGTCGCGAAATCGCGACGTCACGATTTCGCTATAATTCTCCTCTGCTGCCTCTGCTTCGCTGCTACTATCATGATTTCGCGACATGTCATGAAATCATGGCCCTTTTCGCTCAACTTTCTCTCTCCTACCATCTATCATGATTTTGCGACATGTAGCAAAATTGTGGCCCCTTCTGTTGGACCTTCTCCTTGCCTTCTGCTTCTTCTTCCTCGGCCGACTCTTCAGCACTGGATTTCCCGCAACCCGATGCTTCTGCTGGAGGTGCTACCGGATGCTCCTGCATCAACTTTACTATTGTAAGCTCATGCAAGGCGATCCTGGTAAATGTGAAGATGCTCTAAAGTATTGACTCGATGTTCATCAAGAAGCATCAACTGATCAAGGTAGCCTTGTCGCGCAACATCATCATCTATGAAGTCCTTTAATGCTATGCATAGAGTCGGGATTTCCAACTCTAGTGGCATGATGGCCTTAGTGCCATATACTAGTGAAAACGATGTTTCCCTAGTGGGCATCTCGTATACTAGTCCTATATGCCCATAGTGCAAGAGGTAACTACATGTACCAATCCTTGTGATTTTCTTGCACTTTCTCAAAATGGAGACTATTGTTTTGTTTGAAGCTTATGCTTACCCATTTTCTTGTGGATAATAAGGCATTGAAAAATTGTTCTAAATATAGTATTTGTTCATTAAAGCATGCGCATTTTTTTTCTTGAATGATGACCCATTATCCGATATTATCTTAGAAGGAACCCAAAATGACTTATGATATTGTGGGGTATAAACTCCACAATACTTGGTACAGTTGTTGATGTTAAAGGGATCACTTCTACCCATTTAGTGAAGTATTATGTGGCCATTTTGATGAATGTGTGTCAGCCTGAGGATAGGGATGAGATATTCCCAATCAAGTCTAGTCCCCACTATGAGAATGACCATGCTACCTGGATGGGATGCAAATCTTGCGATGGTAAGTGCATTAGATTTGCATGATGCTGGCACTTACTACATTTCTTGACATACTCGCAATAGTCCTTTTCCATTGTGGGCCAATAGTAACCTATTATCAAGATGCACTTAACAATGGCCATGCCACTGAAATACCCTCCACATGTTTCGTCGTGAGCTTGCAAAATTGCCCAAGATGCTTCATGGGGCTCAATACAATGGAGTAATATTCCATTATATCCTCGTATGTAGAGGATTTATCCTAGCAATATGTATCTTGTTGCTCTTTTTTTTAATGTTTGCCTTTTAGTATACGATAAACCTTGAGGTACTCTTCCAAGATTCAGGAATTCTCGTAGTTAGGAAAGTCAATCCTGATAAACCATGACTTATATAGAAAATATAGCTTGCTCTTCCTGCATTTCCAAGCTAGTGAACACAGATCGAGTCCCAGGATCAATGCTTCATATTCTATTTTGTTGTTTGTGCATGGGAAGTCTAGTTTGAATGATAAGGGTAGTGGAGCGCCCTATGCTATGATAAATATAATCCCTTCTCTGCATCCTTGTTCACACTTCAAACCATTGAAGAAAAATGACATGTATCTTTCTTTCTTCGGTTCTTCAAGCTCTGGTAGATTTGATAATGCAAAGACTGCATCATCACACAATTCTATGGTGAGAGGCTTGTTATATTGAAGATGCACCTCTGCTAATTGATCTGCAATGACTTGTCCCTTGATGGACTTTTGGCTTACAACTCTAGATAAAATTCTATCAATAGCATGATCCACTTCACAGTATGTGTATTGTGATATATCTTGCTCATCATGTATTGCAAAGGGTTTTGTTTTGATATGATGTAGGTCATATGGCTCAACATGTAGTGTCACAAATTTTGAGTTGCAAAGACCACTACTAAATAGAACTTTTCGATATAGGCATATCCTAGCTCATAGATCACCAAGGTGCAACTAATGTAATATATGGCTTGCTCTTTGTATTGTGCATTATTTTGGGCTAACATGGTACCCAATGCAAAATCAGTAGCTGATATATATAGTAAAAATGGTATGTCTGGCCTTGGTGGAGCCAATACTAGTGATGTTTCCATATAAGTCTTGATATCTGTAAAGGCTTTATGGCATTCTTCATCCCAATGAAATGGGATATCCTTGAGTAGAAACTGATTCATAGATCTACATTTGTCTGATAATTACACGATGAATATTTTTATGGATGTTATCTTACCTTGAAGGCTCCGCAACTCCCTAATGTTGGTAGGGGCAGCCATTTCTAGTATAGCCTTTACCTTTGTAGGATCTACTTCAATGCCTCTATTGGATACGATGAATCCCAAAAGCTTGCTAGAATTTAGGCCAAATACGCACTTCTTAGAATTCAATCAGACATTGTGTTCTATGAGGTGATCAAAGACTTGTCTAAGGACTTCAGCATGCTCTTACCGTAACAAGGACTTGACCATTAAGTCATCCATGTAATCTTCCAAGATCATATGCATATAGTCATGGAATATGTATGTCATGGCCCGCTGATATGTGGTACCAATATTTTTAAGACCGAATGGCATCACTTTGTAACATGATGTTCCCCATGGATTAATGAAAGCAGTTTTATGCTGATCTTCGGGCTTAATCTGGATTTGGTTGTATCCAGAAAAACCATCCATTAAAGAGAGCATTTCATGACCTGTAGTTGCATCTACAAGAGCATATATGTTTTGCAATGGGAATGAATCCTTTGGTGTTTCCCTATTTAAAAACCTAAAATCTATACAGATACAGACTCTTCTGTCAGGTTTTTCCATGGGTACCATGTTCAATACCCACTCAAGGTAGTCGATGGTAACTATGAATACTGCATCTAGTAGTTTTTAAAATTTGTTCTTCACCATCAAAGCGACGGTTGGATGCATCTTTCTCAATTTTTTCTTGACTGACTTCTTCATGGGATCCAATGAAAGGTTGTGAACGACTAACTTTGGATCTATTCATGGCATGTCTTTGTAAGTCCAAGAAAAAATGTTTGGCCTCTCTTTGAGGAGAGGAATTAGGATGGCTTGTTCATATAGAGATAGGATTTATCCTAACTTGACTTTCCTTGGTTGGGTAGGATCATCGCTGATGTTTACCTCAAAATTTTCTTCTATAGCCATACGTAACCCATCCTCCAGCTGATGAGGCATGGGTATCAAATGAATATCATCAACGGGATTCATAGGCCTACTGACTCAGGTTCCAAATCAACATGGAAGACGTCATACGCACAACCTAATACAAAATGGAATGGTTATAACATCTCTTCATTAGGGAATAGGTCTTCAGGATCTATGGGCAAACTAGCATGATCTCAATCAATAGCTTCTACATCAAGATGCAATGATTTGGTAGGATCTGTTGGTTTATGAAGTGGAGTGGTCAAATCAATGGATATCATGTTGATGGATGTAATGAAGTCTCCAAGACTACATGGGTGTAATATTGTCTCAGGGATTTCCCTTCCATACTCATGATGAGGTTCTGGAGGAATGGGAATTTTTGGATCTGGCCTTTGAGTAGGGCAGACAATAGGATCATTGGGCTCTAATTACTCTCTGAATGTAGGTGGAGGGATATTTACCATTCGGTGAATGGTAGCTAGATCAATAGGTCTTCCAAAAAATTGTATATGAGGGTCTATGGCATGGAGTACCGCTTCTCTATCTACTGGCTCGTTGAATTGCCATGAGCGGTGAGGTCCAAGATAAGCCATCTCAGTCTCATCCTTGAAGTCATAATCACTTATCCAAAAACTATTAGCATTAGTATGTGGCCCTAAGACAAGGAGCTTGTGTCTTGGACCCAAGTAGGCCATCTCTGCTTCATCTTCATATTCTTCATTACTTATGAAGAATCCATTTTTATGTGTCTCTTGCTCCAAAGTTAGGGGTTGATGACTTAGGCCTATGTAAGTTATTTTTGTTGACTATTCTGATTCATAGTCAATTTCATCTGATGTATATCCACTCTCTTCATGGATGTACCATGTGAATCTTTGTAAATAGCGAGGCCCCTAATAGGCTAAGCCAAGTTGCACCTCATCATAATTTTCTTCATATCCATTCTCCTCATCCCACGAGTTGTACCCTATTAGGGTGGAATCAATTGAGGTGTTTGGATGATAAGTTTTTGGAGGCGGTATGTTTACCATGGCCACTTGTCTATTGCTCAAATTTACTATTCTTAGGGGGTGATAAGGAATGAAATCAATGTCTTCTCCTAACCCTATGCTTAATATTTTCAATGTTGCTACAAGAGATTCATCTCGATCTCCGCTATAATAGCCTAAGCCAAATATATCAAAGGGAAGCTAATATTGTGGCTAGTATGTCCGCATGTGCCCCTAATCATATATGCCAAGGCCATAGCCATGCCAATTATAATGCTCAAGTAGGAGCAAACTCGATATTAGAGAGGTAACGCACATTGATCATGAATAATTTGTCACCATCCTCTTCTATGTTTGAAGACTTATGAGCGTAGTCTAGGATGGCATAGATAAAATTGGTTTGGTTGGAAGGGATTCCAAGTGGAACCACTATTCCTACTGGCAGTCTCAAGTCATTAGGCCTCCCTATGTCTTGTGTAGACTCAATGATAGGCATAAAGGTAATGTTTTGCACAAGGTACTCCCCTATGCCTATGCTTTCCAAGTGTATTAATGCATGCGATGTGGATGACCCCATGGATGATACTAGCAAAGAAGGGTGATAATCACTATCTTCATCTTGATCTTGAATATTTTCCTCTTCCATAGGACTTGGCATTTCAAAAATTGCTACAATTGGCACTTCTTTGGGCATTTCTTCCTTAACTAAGGGTGCCTTTAGCTTCTGATTATCTTTTGGTTTTGATGTTGATGGTACATTAGAAGCATTGACTATCTTGAGTGCACTAGGAGGTGTTGATGTGCATGGGTCTTTTCTTATTCCTTTGTCTTCGTTATCCACTTATGTGGTTGGGGATGAAGGTGCCACGTATAGGTGAGTAGAAGGGATTACAAATTCTCCTAGAATATCCACCTGATTGACGTATTTAAAAGGCTCTTCATCGGATAGAAACACATAGACTTTGTTCTCGTGCACATACTTGACACATTGGTGCAAGATCGAAGGCACACACTTCATGTCTCTTATCCAAGGGTGCCCTAAGAGGATGTTGTACTACATAGCTCCTTCCAAGACATGACACATCATAGGTATGGTTCTGTGTCCCACCTTGATGGGCAAGACTATCGTTCCCATAGTATTTCATAAAGAATAATTAAAATCTCTCAATGTGTAAGCTCCTCAAATGATATTGGACTTTGGGATCTTGAGGTGCTCTATTGTAGTTGTTGTGATGATGTTTATCGATGAACCTGTATCGACCAAAACCCTCTTGAAAGGTAAGTTATTGATTTCCACTATAATTTTTAGCAGAGGGTCTGGTAAGGCATCAAGAACTATCTTAATCTCATGATCATAGAATCAGATTACAGGTTCCTGGAATTCTTGCACTTGTTCCATAGAGTGAGTGAATGCATTCACATCTTGCGGTTGGAGCTCGATTGTTCTTAAAATATCCATTAGAGTCTCCCTATGCTTTGGGGACTATTGTATGATCTCATAGATGGATAACTTAGCTGGAGTCGTCTATAGGTTTTGCTCCAATCTACTTTGAATAGTTACCACATGTCTTTATTGTGGACTTGGAAGGTTGTCTTGCCTTTGCCTAGGGGCATCTGGGATGTTCATGGGAGCTGCTGGCGGTTGTGGTTGACCATACCACCTAGTCCTTATTGTTATGTTAAAAATATCAACCATCCCCATGAATACGTAGGTAGGTATGTCAGTTCAAACCTGATTAACTTGGGCCCCTTGCTCTCGAGGGACCTCATGATTGGGCAATGGGTTTTTGTATATGTCCATATCTCTGTTATCGGGAGCCAGTGGGTTGTCAACTTTGAGTTCTCCTACCTCAATCATGTTTTACACTTGATGCTTAAACCCAACATAAGCCTCAATGTCATGCCTCAGTATCCTATGATAAGGTCAAAATTTATCTTCCCTATATCCTTTTGGCTTAAGATGGTTTGGATCTATAAGAGGTATATTAGGAAATCTGATCCTCCTAGCCTCGGTCAACTGATAAAATATTGATTGCATTGATTATGTCATAGGTGTAAAATAACAAGGTGGCTTGCGTTCTTGGTTTCTTCCCTAATTGTTCTTTTGGTCGTAATTGGTTGGTGGGGAATGTGATTGATAGTTTTGGGGTTGTTATGCACCCCCATCCTTGTGTGTAGCCAATATGACTTGATTTACTAGAGCAGGGTTGGCCTGCTTCTACATATACTTGTCATTCTTACTATTATTCTTCCAATAATTTTTATTTCAGAGTTTAATGGTTCCTTCATCTACTTTTATTTCTTCAATGAGATTGGACTATTCCAAATCTTCCTCAAATGAAGGATACTACTGAATTTGTAGCAAAAGGGAGATGTGTTTAGAGCAACATTTGGTGAACATGCGAAGGATACCTTCTGTGGGAACGAAGAATGATAATTTTTCCATGAATTTTCTCCATCTATTCCCATAATCCATTATTGGCTCATCATCATACTATTTCAAGTTGGCTAGGTTTGAAAGGTTCACCTTATTCTTAGCACCAAAGGAGAAACACTTCAAGAATGCATTTACCAGATGTTCAAAGTTGGTTATGCTATGCTTAGGTAGTTGGTTGAACCATTGAGTGGAAGCACTTGAAAATGTCATTATGAATGTTCTTAGCATGAGAGCATCATTGTCTTCAAGATGAAAATAGGCATTGATAAAATTTGTGACATGCTCTTGTGCATCCTCTTCACCCTTAAAATTTTCTATCCTAGGCATCTCAATGTGCTTAGGATATGGAGGGCTAGGGATCGATTGATACAATGGTTGGTTGTGTATTTTGCTCAATGTTGGTGAGTTTCGAGCTGCCTCTAGTTTCTCAAAGTTTTTCATCTTTTCAACAAGCTCTTTAAATGCCTTTGATGCACGAATTTCCTCCTCATGTAAGCCTATTCACATTGGCAATGGAGGTAACTCTCTATCCATTTGATTTGTTTCATTTTTCTCCCTCTTACGAGGGGACTTGGGATTGTGATATTGGTTTGTTGTGTTTTCCATTCCCCCATTAGTTGGATTTTGTTCGTGGTTTGGTGGGGGATTTCGTTGTGGGATATCTTGTCTAGTGCACCTCTCCCTAGGTGAGTCAGTACATCTTGTTATTTGGTGTTCACCACCATTTTCCTGTAAATTATTAAGAGCTAGCCGCTCAACATGCTCTCTTAAATGTTGCTCATGTTGGTGCAAGAGTCTTTCTCTTTGTTTCTCTTATTCGAGAGCTTCCACTAGCTCTCACTCCTTACGTAATGCATTTTATAACCACCTCATTTGGTCAATTTGTGCTATCATAGAAGACTCATGTTTATCTAAATATATTCTTGTTGTCTTGACTCACAGATTCCTCAATGCAGTTTCTACTGTATTTGTACTCTTGATAGCTAATGTGACTTGTTCTTACGATTGAGTATCCCTATGGTTAGACTCCAAGCGTCTACTATGAGATCGCTCTGAGGTGTCTCAAAACTAGGAGGTGTTTTTATAAGTCACAGTTCGTGAGATTCCTGATGTAGAGTTCTCAGTAGCTATAGTTCTTTGAGTTGGTCGAGTAGGAAATCAATCCAGACCATCTAGCTATCTTGTTTTCCATGGATGGTCTCGTGGGGTGCCATTTACTCCTATGAGTTCATAGTCTACAGGAATATTTCATTTTGTGTGAAGGG
Organism: Wollemia nobilis; assembly: GCA_028583015.1. NCBI lineage: Eukaryota > Viridiplantae > Streptophyta > Pinopsida > Araucariales > Araucariaceae > Wollemia > Wollemia nobilis. The sequence continues at coordinate 8,595,769 of JAQPPZ010002550.1, forward strand.
TTTCTTCTATATGATTCCCATGACTAGATGTAGTTCTAGTTTCCTGCCCTTCAGTAGGCAGACCTATTTCATATATTTCTTGTGAGTCTTGAGGTGTTGCAATTCTTGTTTGTCTTCTTGATGAAGAGGGATTTGTGGTAACATGTTTTCTCCATGTGGATGGATATGTGGAAGTATTGTCATCCATATGTGAAGAATGAGTCTTAGAACCTTCTTTATGTCCATGTGAGGAGGAAGCCCTTGAAGCTTCCTCATGTCTTTGAGATGTTTTTGTGTGTTTAGAGGAGGCTTTTGAGGTATCCTCATGTCTCCTTTATGAGGATGGCTATGAAGCCTCTTTTTGTTTATGTGACTTTTTTCCATGATGTGGTTTCTTACTTGGGGTTTCTCTAGGATATCCCCCAAGGGTTGAGTTACCACCCCTTAGGATCACAAAGCTATATTTCACAGTATTATGGTTAGGTCATTCACTGTTACTATGAATCTGCCTATGGGTATGAGTTGCTTCTGTCTCTCCCTCGATATCAAACCAAAGGTGCTTACTTCTTGTTTTGACCATGTTGTTTTATGAATTGATATTTTAAGTTGTAATTTAGGAATAACCACACAATACCAAGCAAATGTTTATCTTGATTACCAATTTGAGTGTGACCTAAACTGTTTGGTGTGTTTTGATGTGTTATTTTGATTTATTTCTTTTGGATTAAGAATGAGAAGACTCATCCATAGTGACAATCAAGTACACTCATGCCAAACATGATTTTATCAAAATAAGCTAGGATAAACCACTATAGACCCAATGGAGGGTTCACCTAGCTCTTCCACTTTAAACTAATGATTGTTCCAACAGTGGGAGATAGTTTGAACACACGTAACTTAGTATCACTATAAGTGAGTTTCTCAATTCGTTTCTAGGAAGCTCTAGGGGGCAAACTAGTGGAAGGAGATGAATTCCAACGTCACTGGACTGAATTGAAGGTTGGTGATGAAATCCAACTATCCAATGTTTAAATGAGACGTGTGTGTGGTGTTCATTTTATTCTTGCATAACTTAAAGTGCATCATATAACAGTAATGAATCTTTCCTATATGCCTAAGTGCAAAAATATGTTTCAATATTCAAAAATATGCATGAACTACTATGATTTGTATGAGCACACTTTATTTCATGCAGCTATAGCCTCTAGTAGGGCCTCAAAACAAGAAAACAACATACAATGTCTAGCACGTTGGATTCTAGGGTAAAATTTTCAAGCATAAGACTATGTTCCTAGCGATGCCTAGTGGAAAATTTAAAAGAAGATCTAAGATATGCAATATGCTTAATTCTTTCTTCTTTTATTCCTTCAATTACCAAACATAAATGAACTTCAATTACCAAACATAAATGTTCTTTAAGTTCTCTATTTTAGACACATGTAAGTAGACATAAAGCTATAAAATATCATAGAAGCTATACCAACCTTTGAACCAGCTCAGAGAGTCGATGTTTTGACCTCTGTTGTACTCTAGTTTTGGCCACTATTGACTATAGTGACTGGTTCTTGGTCGATAGCTCAGAGCATCTAAGATCTATTGGTTGTCATATATTAGAGTCGCTAGACCTGCACACAAAAATAAGTTAGTATTCTAGAAGAAAATAAAAAATTAGTGGTGGTACCATCGTGATCACCATCTGTAGCAACCTCGAGAACACATGCACCAACCCCATTTTTAACCCTACTTGTAATGTTATTAAAAAAAGAAACCAATATGAAATGGAAGACAAGATGAAAAAGCATATAATACAAAATAACAAAGATGGATCTCTTTATTAATATTGAAGCTTAGTTACATGTCGGTCCCTCTTAGGGATACTCATTTCGATGCTATAAGTTACAAATAGGCAAGGAGTGCCCCTTCCATGAAGAGGTGGTGCACTTATAAAATCTTCCCGGTTCCGCACATGGAAATGTATGAGGGCTTACAAATGCCTCCTTCCCTAGGTCTGTTTCCTAGAGAGATCCCTTTTGCTTTTGTATGTTGCAATATTCGTCTAATCAATCCATGGCCCTACAAGCAATGAAAGAACAACACATGTTTAGGTGTCCGAGATTGCCTCCCTGGATGAGTTTGTTAGTAATAAAAGAATGTAATGGAAATATGATGAAACTATGCCATGAAATCATGTAAATCTATGCTAATGATATGAAAACATAAATAAATAGAATAAAATATGTTATGTCTAAAACCTAAGCTAAGTCTATAGGCCACTATCCAAAATAGTGGTCACTAAGGTAAACCTTACTCTCTTTTCCCCCAAAGCTATGGGTCAAAGCTTGTATCTGATGTTGAAATAATAGGTGTTAGTCTCTTCAATTAGTTAGAGCTTCACTATACATATGATCTCAAAGAGAACTCTCCAAGTCTTGAAAGCTCTCCTAAAAAATATGTCTCTCTCTCTGATCTGATAAAAGAAGGATCTTCAGATGTCTAATTCTCTATCATTTTGGTGCTCTTAGGCTTGCACCTTTTATAGTGTGAAACCCTAGGTCTATGTACAAGCCCTAGAAATAAATTTCTCATGCATAGTGCAAGTTAGCATGATAATATTTTTTCCTTTGTCTATGTTTGAAGGTAATTTAACTAAAATCTAACTGCCCACTTGAGTCTTCTATGCGAACTGTTTGTTAGCATGAGAAGCTTTTGTCATTTGTTTATGCTTGGAGGTTAGTTAACTAAAGTTTAAATGCAAAATAAAGTCTCCTATGTGAACTGATCATGAAAAGGAATGCAAAGTTACTCCCACTCACATTTATTGCATGCAGACTACCACTTTTTCCTGTGATTAGGCCTATTTTTTGGTAAATTGCTTCTTATGGCTTAGTCACTATCATCTACAGTGGCTAATATCTGGCCACTGTCATCTACAACGGCTAAGTTCTGGCTGCTTTAGGCTTGAGAAACTAGGATTTGGCCACTCTTGGATTGAGTGGCTAAGCTTTGATGGCTTGAAAAGGCCCCAAATGAGTGGTGAGAACCACTGTTGATGCTTGGAAAGTACAAGATTATGTCTTATGATCTTATGAATGTGTCTATGTGAGGAGCTCCCCTAAGCATGACATGATTTAGGTGTCTATAGGAGTCACAAAACTATGCTATATATTGTACTTGGATGTTAAATCCCTTACATTTTTTTTTAATGATGTTACATTTTCCAATATAATATTGTATCATATCCCAAAATGACATATGATATTGTGGAGTATGAACTTTGGAATACGTGCTCTTGTTTTCATTGTCAAAGGGATTGCTTCCACCCATTTTGTAAAATACTCAGTAGTTTTTATAATGAATGTATGTCAGCCTGATGATGAGGGAGAGATCTTGCCAATCAGATCAAAACCCCATTAAGAAAATGGGCAAGCTGCTTGAATGGGTTATAAGGCTTATGATTTCAAGTGTGTAATATTAGCATGATGCTGACATTTGAAAAATTTCTTGACATACATGGTGCAATCCTTCTCCATAGTGGGATAATAATAACCCATTCAAAGGATGCACTTGATGATGGCCATGTTGCTGAAATGGCCATCACATGTACCATCATGAGCTTGTGAGATTTCCCAAGCTAATTCTTGGGGATCAAGACAAGGAAGGAGAATTCCATCATAGGTTTGATGGTACAAGATGTCTCCTAGCAAGACATTTTATTTATTTATATTTGAGTATCCATTTTATGACACATGATAATCGTTGTGGGGTTAATATAAGCTTAAGGAAGTCATGCAATTGAGACATCCAATCTTGATAAGCTACATGAAGAACACAAGCTTATACTGAGAGGGGGGGTGAATAGTATAAGACCACTTTTTAATTTGCTTTAAAATCAACTTTCAAAATAGTATAATGCAGTGTATAGACAACAGTAATAACAACAATAATCAAAGCAAAGCACAACACACCATCCACAAAGTGACACAACAATTTACGTGGTTCACCCAATGTGGGCTACTCCACGGATAAAACTTTTCTCTAAAAGTTATATCACAGTTCTTTGGGAAACCTTCCCAATTACAAAGTTTATGGGCACCAACCCAAAGGAGACACCTTCCCCTAGCTCTGCTCTTTAGTGGTGATCCTCTAGAAGACCTCTACCTCCTCTGCCCTTAGCAAGTGGAACTCTATCCACAGAAGACACCTGTCTTCCTTTCTCTGGTTGGAGATCTCTGTCCTCAACTCTATCACCGCAAAGCCATTCCTCAAGTTCACACCAAACACAGTCCTTTGGTCTGGCACAAATCTGTCCTCTTCCTCTATTCTTTTTTGTTACAGTCGCACTTGGTCGAAACCAACTTTTCATCGTCTACGCAAACACAACAACACTCGATTAACTTATGCTCTTCTGCGAAACCACAACAACATAGTCTTTGCACATCCAGCGCAAACACAACAGCACAGTTTTTGCACTCTTTGCTCAAACACTGTAGCACAGTCTTCGCACAGTCTATGCAAACTCAGTAGCACAGTCGTCGCACACTCTATGCAAACATCATAGTCGATCAGACTTCCACTTATGCACCTCTGCGATCGAACTTCTCCCCGCACTCTATCTACACAAATCGCACTTTGAACGCACACTTGATCGATGGCCAAACTCTTCAAGCAGCCCTCCTTTTATACTCACAATCTCAAGATTAGAACCTTGATCTTAGTCGGCTGCACATCCCTAAAACAACGTCGGTGCAAAACCCTACGCTGCGTCGGCCCAGATTTAACTCTGTTGGCTCCACTGCCTCCTTGTAGCTTCTGGCGTGAAACTTCAACATGTCGCGATATCGTGACATTTTTACAACCGTACACCTTCTATAGCCTACTGTCATGAAATCACGACACCTTGGCCTTTGTCGACTTCCTTTGTGCTTCTGTCACGAAATCGCGACACCTTTGCCTCTTGCTGACGTCATCTCACTTCTGTCATGAAATCGCGACACTTTAGTCTTCATGGCCTTCCTCTCAACTTTTGTCATGAAATCGTGACACTTATGATTTTTGCTGACGTCATCTTCACTCTATCGTGAAATCGTGACGCTTTAGTCTACAATGCCTTCTTCTCTGCTTTTGTCATGAAATCATGACACATCTGCTTCTACTGACGTCATCTGCAACTCTGTCATGAAATTGCGATGCTTTCGCTGCCTTAAGCTCTTTTCTGCCATATGCCCGTGAAACTGGAACATGTCATGAAATCATGACGCTTTCACCTTCGAGCTCTTCCTTCTTCAATTTGTCATGAAATCATGACACTTCTTCTGTTTAAGACTTGCTAACTATTTCTATCATGAAATCATGACACTTTCTCCAACTACAAGCTGCCAACTCAACCTGTTGCAAAATCGTGACACTTTTTGCATCCGTACAACTTCTTTGTAGCCTATCGCAAAATCGCGAGCTCTATCACGAAATCATGATGCTTCTTATTTCAAACTCTTCCCTTAGCTGCATGTCACAAAATCATGACAGTTCTCTCTTCAAGCTTTTTAGCATGTCACAAAAACGTGACTGTTCTCACTTGGAACTCTGCAGCATGTCGTGAAATCGTGACACTTTCTGAATGACTTTCTCTCTCTTCGATCTAGTCGTGAAATCGTGACAGCTCACCCTGCGGACTCTCTCTTCAGCATCATGTCACGAAATCGTGACACTTTTTTGTCCGTACAACTTCCTTTGTAGAATGTCACAAAATCATGACACTTTTTCTTTCTCTGCCTTCTTGCACTGTCTGAGTCACAAAAATGCGACATGTCGTGAAATCGTGACACTTTCCATTTTGCTCTGCTTCTCTACCAATCATGTCACGAAATCATGACAGTTTTTCCAGCTGCCTCTCTTTCTTCCAGCATGTCATGAAATCGTGATAGTTTTGCCAAAACTTTCTCTCTCCTAAAACATGTCACGAAATCACGACAGTTTTGCCAGCAGCCTCTCTTTCTTGAAACATGTCGCGAAATCGTGATAGTTTTTCCAACCGCCTGCAAACTTTTTCTTACTTGTCTTTTTCTTGATCTTTTGCAACTGGGCTACTCTGATCTTCTTGGAAACTTACTGACCAGCTGAAACCTTCATCAAAACAAATTCTTTGACATAAAAACAAATTGCTTCAAGAACTTCTTTGACATCAATGACAACAACTACACTTGAGCAAAGGCAATGTACCCAAGGTACCCAAAATTGCCAACAATCTCCCCCTTTGTCATTGATGGCAAACCTTTACTAAAAGTACATCTTCAAGAGCCAAAACTGAAAGCAATTGAGTCGACAACTGAGAATCTTCCTTTGAAGTTTTTCTCCCCCTGACTTGAAGCTCTCCTCTTCACTTGAAGCTCTCCCCCTTACTCATATCTCTCCCCCTTTGTCATCAATGGCAAAGGGTCACCTTTGGGGCTTGGGACTAAGAATGAGATTCTTAGCTTAGTCCCTCCCCCACCTCCTGATGAGGTGATTTAAAACAAGGGTGGGAGTGAAACTCCCATTAGGCACTCATCATCATCAGTGTCTTCAATTTCTTTGTCGGGCCTTCTCTTGAACTCTTTGTCAGTGTTTCTATTCTTGTCACTTTTCTTGTTCTTGTTCTCATCTCTTTTCTTGTCCATACCTTGATCCTTGGACCTGTTTATACCACTGTTCCTGTTCCTGTTATTTGCCTTGCAAAAAATTGCCTTGTGCCCGAACTGTTGACAAGAGTAGCAATATCCTTGAAAGAAACTAAAACTTCTGAAATTGTTGTTTACCCTTTTTATTTTATCTATGCACTGTGAAGCCGTGTGACCAAACCTGTGACACGCAAAACATCTATCGTAAAATATTCTTTTAATCAACCTTTTGGGTCCCAAAAACTTCTTCTTCGCATTCAAAATTCTGTTTTCTATTTCTGCACATTTATCACTCACGGACTCTTTCTCTGAGATACTCTCTTCATCAGAACTCTCTTCTTTTTGAAATATTTTACTGGATTCCCCAACCTGTTCCTTGTGTGGTTTGACAAAACCAAGACCTGTTTTATCTGTTGTCTTTCTTTGTCCTTTGATAAGAGATTTAACCTTTTTGGAGCTTTCTTGAAACTTGTATAGTTTATCCTTGTATTCTTTATTTTCCTCTTTCAAGGCAGCCATTTTCTGTTCTAATTCACTATACTCAAGCATCTTAGATTCTAACTCATTCTTGAGTTCTTGTGTCTTAGCCATAGAGATGTCAAGACTTTCTATGAGTTCATCTCTCTCCATACAACATTCATCTAATTTATCCTTGAGTCTAGCATTCTTCTTTCTTTCCTTTTTCAAAACACTAAGAGCATTAGTAAGTTCACATTCAAGATCCTCTATTTTATTGCATTTTGAATCATCAAGGCCTTTTTCAGATTTCTTATCACTAGAGGTGCTACCCTTTTCAAAAACCATACAAGCATCTTCCTTATCATTTTTTGAAGCATCCTCATACATACTAGCAACCAATTCATTATTTGTGCAATCATCCTCAAGGTGCCCAAAATTTCCACATCTAAAACATTTCATGACAATGAATTTATGTTTCGGTTCTTCCTCTTTTTCTGAAATGAACAACATCTCATTTTCATCATCACTAGAAGAACTTTCACTATCACTACTAGAACACTTACTTGCTTTGTCTAGGTAGAAGCTCTTCTTATTCTTGTGTGAATGCCTCTTTCCTTGATTGTTGTGCTCATCTTTGTTCTTTCTATAATACATGTGCTTTTCAGAATCCTTGCTCTTAACATCCTGTATATCTTCATCACTTTCATTCTTGGAAACAGTATAGTCAGTAGCATAATGACCAAACTTTCCATAGTTGAAACATCTTATGTTTTTATTGCTTTTGTGTTTTCTAGAGAACTTGCCTTTCTTGTTGTAATATGCCTCTTCATCACTAGAAGACTCATCACTCTCTTGAATCTATTTGCCCTTTGATTTCTTGGTAGCTTTGAAAGCTGCCTCTTTCTTGACATCAACTTTCACTTGAGTTCTCAGCTCAAATGCTGCAAGAATACTATGGAGCTCATCCTTTTTCAATTTATCTAAATCTTTAGCTTCCTCAATAGCAAAAATATTTTCACTAAATCTATTAGGAAGAGATCTTAAAATCTTATCACACACATCATTTTCAGCAACCTCAAGACCTAGGTCTTTCATGGAGTTAACAACCTCATCCATACGAAGCATGTAGTCACTAATATTTTCATCATCATTCATTTTGAGTTGTTCAAACATACCTTTAAAATGTCTCAATTTGGCCTTTCGAACATTTGCATCACCTGTATGAACCACCTGCAATTGTTTCCACATTTCACTAGCTGTCTTGCAATGAATAACTTTGGTGAGATCTACTTTCTGTAAGCCTCTCAAGATTGCATTCATGGCTTTTGAATTGTTGTGAAGCATGAGCCTGTCTTCTTTGGTATAAGGACCATGTTTAGGAATAGTGTATTCGTCTTCAATCACTTCCCATACCTCATTACCAAGTGCCATTAGATAAACTCTCATTCTTGCACTCCACAAACCGAAATCTGATCCATCAAGAATAGGTGCTACATTGCCACCTAAAAAATCCATTGTGTTCTTAACCAGTTCTTCCTTTTGGCTGTTAAACCTTTTCGAAGGAACCCGCTCTGATACCAATTGAAGAACACAAGCTTATACTGAGAGGGGGGGTGAACAGTATAAGACCACTTTTTAATTTGCTTTAAAATAAACTTTCAAAATAGTATAATGCAGTGAATAGAAAACAGTAATAACAATAGTAATCAAAGCAAAGCACAACACACCATCCACAAAGTGACACAACAATTTACGTGGTTCACCCAATGTGGGCTACTCCATGGATAAAACTTTTCTCTAAAAGTTATATCATAGTTCTTTGGGAAACCTTCCCAATTACAAAGTTTATGGGCACCAACCCAAAGGAGACACCTTCCCCTAGCTCCGCTCTTAGTGGTGATCCTCTAGAAGACCTCTATCTCTTCTGCCCTTAGCAAGTGGAACTCTATCCACAGAAGACACCTGTCTTCCCTGCTTTGGCTGGAGATCTCTGTCCTCAACTCTATCACCGCAAAGTCGTTCCTCAAGTTCGCACCAAACACAGTCCTTCGGTCTGGCACAAATCTATCCTCTTCCTCTGTTCTTTTTTGTTACAGTCACACTTGGTCGAAACCAACTTTTCACCGTCTATGCAAACACAACAGCACTCGATTAACTTATGCTCTTCTACGAAACCACAACAACATAGTCTTTGCACATCCAACGCAAACACAGCAGCACAATTTTTGCACTCTTTGCTCAAACACTATAGCATAGTCTTTGCACAGTCTATGCAAACTCAGTAGCACAATCGTCGCACACTACGCAAACATCGTAGTTGATCAGACTTCCACTTATGCACCTCTACGATCGAACTTCTCCTCGCACTCTATCTGCACAAATCGCACTTCGAACGCACACTTGATCGATGGCCAAACTCTTCAAGCAACCCTCCTTTTATACTCACAATCTCAAGATTAGAACCTTGATCTTAGTCAGCTGCACATCCCTAAAACAACGTCGATGCAAAACCCTACGTTGCTCGGCCCAGATTTAACTCTATCGGCTCCACTGCCTCCCTGTAGCTTCTGGCACGAAACTTCAACATGTCATGATATCGCGACATTTTTACAGCCATACACCTTCTATAGCCTGCTATCATGAAATCGCGACACCTTGGCCTTTGTCGACTTCCTTTGTGCTTCTATCATGAAATCGCGACACCTTTGCCTCTTGCTGACGTCATCTTACTTCTGTCACGAAATCGTGACACTTTAGTCTTCATGGCCTTCCTCTCAACTTTTGTCGCGAAATCATGACACTTATGATTTTTGCTGACGTCATCTTCACTCTATCACGAAATCGTGATGCTTTAGTCTACAATGCCTTCTTCTCTACTTTTGTCATGAAATCATGACACATCTGCTTCTACTAACGTCATCTACAACTCTGTCATGAAATCACGATGCTTTCGCTGCCTTAAGCTCTTTTTTGCCATATGCCCACAAAACTGGAACATGTCACGAAATCGCGATGCTTTCACCTTCGAGCTCTTCCTTCTTCAATTCATCGCGAAATCATGACGCTTCTTCTGTTTAAGACTTGCTAACTATTTCTGTCATGAAATCGTGACACTTTCTCCAACTACAAGCTGCCAACTCAACCTGTCATGAAATCATGACACTTTCTGCATCCGTACAACTTCTTTGTAGCCTGTCGTGAAATCGTGACACTTCTTATTTCAAACTCTTCCCTTAGCTGCATGTCGCAAAATCGTGATAGTTCTCTCTTCAAGCTTTTTAGCATGTCACAAAAATGCGACTGTTCTCACTTGGAACTCTACAGCATGTCGCGAAATCATGACACTTTTTGAATGACTTTCTCTCTCTTCGATCTAGTCGTGAAATCGTGACAGCTCACCCTGCAGACTCTCTCTTCAGCATCATGTCGTGAAATCGTGACACTTTTTCATCCGTACAACCTCCTTTGCAGAATGTCGTGAAATCGTGACACTTTTTCTTTCTCTGCCTTCCTGCACTTTCCGAGTCATGAAAATGCGACATGTCGCGAAATCATGACACTTTCCATTTTGCTCTGCTTCTCTGCCAATCATGTCATGAAATCGTGACAGTTTTGCCAGCTGCCTCTCTTTCTTCCAGCATGTCATGAAATCGTGATAGTTTTGCCAAAACTTTCTCTCTCCTGAAACATGTGAAATCATGACAGTTTTTCCAGTAGCCTCTCTTTCTTGAAACATGTCATGAAATCGCTACAGTTTTTCTAGCCGCCTGCAAACTTTTTCTTACTTGTCTTTTTCTTGATCTTTTGCAACTGGGCTACTCTGATCTTCTTGGAAACTTACTGACCAGCTGAAACCTTCATCAAAACAAATTCTTTGACATAAAAACAAATTGCTTCAAGAACTTCTTTGACATCAATGACAACAACTACACTTGAGCAAAGGCAATGTACCCAAGGTACCCAAAATTGCCAACACTACAACCTTGACTAACAAGACAACTTGTTCTCTTTGTGAATCAATGTGCATGAATGTATATTGGGACACAACCTTGTGGTGAATGGTGGTGCCATTCCCCATAGGACCCTATGATATCAAATACCCCTAGGGTACCTTATTAAGAAAATATTTGTCTTTATAGAACCACTCATGGTTTGGTTCTATATGAATCATGTTGACTGATTATTTATTGTCAAAAGCCTCACACTGCATTATAAAATGTGAAAGCATCTTCACATGAATGGTAGTGAAATCGATAGATAGATTTTGAAGGATCAAGGACCCTAAATATGCCATAGTGTCTACGAATCTATTTTATGTATGAGGGATTGCCTCAATGTCATACCACTCTATATGGGCTAGATAAGTGTCAACAAGATCCTTATAAGCTTTCAGGATAGGACACCTACATTGAAAAAGTTCCTTCACATGGTTAAAAATGAGAAGGCAGTCACCAAAGATGTTTATTCTTTTGATTTTCATGGTGATTGTTATCTGGAGACCCAAAATTAAGGCCTCATATTTAAAGTTATTATTGGTACAAATAAATTCTAGTTTAAACAAAAAGGGTTTTAGAGCACCTTGTGGCATGAAAAATACAATTCCTGCACCACCCCTTGCTCATGCTTTGAACCATCGAAGAACAAAGTCATGTCAGATTTGTTATCTAGTTTTTCAATTTTGGGAGATTTTGATGATGCAAAGACCACATCATTAGGAAGCTCTATGGCAAGAGGCTTACTATCTTCAAGAGGTGCCTCTACCAGCTGATAAGCTATGACCTTTCCCTTGATGGAATTTTGGCTAATGAATTCCAAGTTGAGTTCTATCAGTAGCATGATCCACTTTGTAGTACATGTATTATGATATGTCTTGCTCATCATATACTATAAAGGATTTTTGTTTTGATATCACATACATCATATGACTTAACATGTAGTGGTGTAGTTTCTTAGTCACAAAAACCACTGCTAAGCACAAATTTTCTATGTATGCATACCCTAGCTCATAAATGACCAAGGTGTGGTTGATATAATATATCACTTGCTCTTTGTATTACACATTTTTTTGGGCTAACATGATTTCCAATGCAAAGTTAGTAGCTGATATATAAAGTAGAAATAGCATATTTGGCCTTGGTGGGGCCAGAATTGGTAGCATTGCCATGTATTGCTTGATTTTAGCAAAGGCATTTTGATAGTAGTTTTCCCAATTGAATGGGACCCCCTTATGTAGTAGTCTATTCATGGGTCAACATTTATCACATAATTATGCAATAAATAACTTTACAGATGCTACTTTGCCTTACAGGCTTTTTAAATCTTTGATATTGGTGGGAGGACGTATTTCTAGTATGGCCTTGACCTTTGCTAGGTTGAATTTGATACCTCATTTAGAAAATATGAATCCCAAGAGCTTTCCTGATGTTACACCAAAGACACACTTCTTGGGATTCAACCTAACATTATGCTCTATCAGGCGATCAAAGACTTTCCTGAGAACCTCAACATGCTCTTCATGCAGTAATGACTTCACCAATAAGTCATCAATAAAATCCTCTAGGATTTTGTTCATGTAGTCATGAAATATGTATGTCATGGCCCACTGATATGTGGCACCAAAATTTTTAAGACTGAATAGCATAACCTTGTAGTAAAATGTTCCCCATGGCATTGTGAACTTGATTTTATGTTGGTCTTTGGAATTAAGCTGAATTTAATTGTAACCAAAAAAATCATCCATAAGAGAAATCATCTCATGACCCGTAGTTGCTTCTATGATAGCATCTATATTGTACAATGGGAATGAATCCTTTGGTGTTGTATTTTTGAGGACTTTGAAATCCATGAATATACGGATCCTTCCATCAAGTTTTTCTACAGGTACCATATTTGATACCCATTCTGGATAGTCGATGGAGATGATAAAATCTACATCCAACAACTTTTGAAAATTATCTTTAACAATTAAAGCGATGGATGGATGCATTTTACTGAGCTTCTATTTGAATGGTTTTTTTTAGGGATCTTGTGAAATGTTATGAGTAACCAATTTTATATCTAGACCTGACATATCCTTGTATGTCCAAGAAAAGAGATTAGGTCTCTCTTTTAGTAGAGGAATGAGGTTGGCACGCTCATCAAAAGATAGACTCTCCAAATTTAAACTTCTTAGGATTAGTGGGATCATCACTGATATCCACCTCAAATATTTACTCTACTGACATGTGTGATCCCTCCTCAAGCTAGTGAGGCATAGGGATTAGGTGGATGTCATTTGCTAGGTTTGATGGTTCCACATTATAATTACCCTTAGTGTGATAAATATCATGTGTGCAGCCTAGTACAAAGTGAAATAGTTGTAACATTTCTTTGTTGGGGAAGAAATATTTAGGCTCTAGAGGTGAATCAGTGTGATTCTAATCAATAACCTCTAGATTAAGACACAATGGTTTGAAAGGATAGGTTGGGTTGTGGAGTGGGGTGGTCAAATCAATGGAGATCATATTGATGGAATGGGTTAGATCTCTAGGACAATGTGTGCACAAATTATTATCAGTATGACTCTCATACCCAATATGTTGCTTTGGAGGTATGGGGAACTCAGGATTCAATCTATGGATAGACCAGAAAATGGGATCATTTAGCTCTAGGATCTATCGATATGTAGGTAGATCAGGTAATACTATGCGATAAAATTCATCTGGATTAGTTTGTCTTCCCCTAATACCTAGACCAGGATAAATTCTTTGATACATCTCATTGATGTCAAATGGTTCATGGCAATGATGTAAATACCAAGGCTTGAGGTAGGCCCTCTCGATCTCATCTTCGTAGTCACTATTGCTAATGAACTATCCCTCATTCATACCCACTAGCACCATGGGTAATAGATGACATAAATTTCAAGGACCTAAGTAGGCCAACTCAGTATCATCCTCATATTATTCATTATTTGAGGACCCCTCGTCATCATAATACCCAAAATCACATTTTGGTCCATCTCTTTCAAAAATGAATTCTGCTGTAACTTCCTTAGAAGAAACTTCTAATTTAGTATTTACTATTAACCCTAGATTCTGAATTTGCATGCCAGTATCATTGGCATATTCATGGTTTCTGATTACCAAGTCGGTTCTCGAAGTATCATCTAGGTTGATCTCCACCATAATTTTTTCATGATAGATTTTATGTGGTTCAATATAGGCATAGGTCACTTACCAATTACCCCATTCATGAGTGAGAAGTATTAGGATTATAGGGGTTCCAATCCATGTTGTCCCCTAAAATAAGATTCAGGTGATCCATAGATGCTGCTAGAAGTTCATCCTAACATCTGATATTATAGCCTAACCCAAACTGATCAATTGGTAACTTATAATGTGATTCATAGGAATTTTGACACCCTTGCTCGAATAAATTGATACCATAACCATGCCAATGGTAATGTTCAAAATATCACAAGGTAAACTTTGGGTTGGATAGGTAATAAACATTCATAGTGAATGGTTCATCATCATCTTCATCCATAGGTGTACAATTCATAAGTTGATCAAGCCCTCCATAGATGAAGTTGGTTTGGTTGGGTGGTACCCCTAGTGGCATCACCATCCCTACAGGAAAGCATTGGGCTTGAGGTCTACCCATGTCTTGTGCAGTTTTGATAAAATATGCAAACATCATATTTTGTACTATGTATTTCCCTAACCTAATATTAACAAGGTGAATGGTCACCTACGGTGCAGATTACCCTACTAAATAAATAGGTGAGGTAGGTTGTTGTACCTCCTTGAATTCATTTTATGCACCCCCTCGACCATGGGATTAGATACTTTGGCAGTTGCTACCTCAGGAAATTATTTTAGCTCTTTCTTGCCTAATACTGCCTTAAGATTTTGGTCATTCCTAAGCATCATTGATGTTGTAGGATTTTTCAAAGCAACTATTGTATGCACAAATGGTCATGGTACTGATGTCGAAGGTCCAACACACACTTCATTTTATTTACCTTCTAGACGTTTAACAGGGGATGTTGGTATTATATTGAGATGTGTTGAAGGGAGTATGAAATATCTAGGTAAATCTACTTGATTCACATATTTGAATGGCTTCTCATCGGAAGGAACCACATGCACTTGACCCTCATGTATGTACTTGATACATTGATGTAGTATTGAGGGTACACATCACATATCTCTTATCCAAGGTCTACCTAAGAGGATGTTATACTGCATCACACCTTCTAACACATGACACATCACCAAGATGGTCTTCAATCCTACCTAAATAGGCAATACTATAGTACCAATAGTTGAACATAATGCATCATTGAATGCTTGTAATGTGAAGGTCGATGGCACAATATGCAATTTTGGTAATTTAAAATATGCTAAGGCCTTTGTTGTTATAGTATTATTCGAAGACCTCATGTCGATCAATACCCATTTGAATGGTGTGTGGTTGACACACACAATTATATGAAGCAACGAGTCCACTGTAATAGGAGAGACCATTTTAATTTCATGATAATAAAACTGAATCACAGGATCTTGGCACTATTGCACATGTCCCACAAAATTAGTAAATACTTCTAGGTCTTGGGGCTAAAATTCTATGGACCTCAAAATATCCATTAGTATCTCATTGTGCTTAGGATACTGTTGTATTATTTTATAAATTTATAGATTTTTTGAGGCTGTCTATAGGCTTTGGATAAGCCTATTTATTATGGTCACCACCGGTCTAGTTGGTGGTCTTGGTATATTGTTCTATGCTAGCCTTGGTGGGGGTGCAACTCTAATCTTGACTAGAGTAGGAGGAGGACCTGGCTGATCATATATCATGTTCTTGGTGACAAAATTCACCATACATATGAAACCTTCTATAGACGGATCAATATGCACTTGATTCACTTGGCCAATATTGTTACTCAGAGGATCATGGTTGGGTAAGGGATTTTTGAATATCCCCATGTCCAGATTATCTGGAGCCTAAGGGTTGTCAATTATTAGCTTGTTACTATCGATTATGTTTTGCACCAAATGTTTGAACATCCTTCAATGCCATTTCCTTTCTACCTATGGTACAAAAAATAAATATCCTCCCTATATGCTTTTGATTTAAGTTTGTTAGGATCAATCAATTTGACATATGGTAAAGTTATAGCGTTAGACTCATACAATTGTTGGAAAATTGATGTCATCATATTTGATATTGGTGTAAACTATCGAGGAGGGTGCTGCTCTTTATTTTTACCCTATTTATTATTATTGCATTGATTATATTATTTAGGGGGAGGTTAAGCCTGATAATTCTATTGTTGCTAGCCCTTGTCCCATTTCTAGAGATTCAACACTACTAGATTCACATGGGTTGGCTTGGCCTGGTGATTTTTATTTTTAGTGTTCTTATTGTTCCAATCCTTTTTGTTCTTAAGCTACAATTTACCCTCTTGTAACTTGATATCCTCAATAAACTTTGATTGTGCCAAGGCCTCCTTAAATGTCTGATATTACTACAACTGCAACAATAATGAAATGTGTTTTACACAACTCTTAGTGAACATCCAATTCATTTCAGTTGTTGGAATAGAAAATGGTAACTTAACCATTAATTTTATTCATATCTTTCCATAGTCCATGATTGGTTCATCATCGTATTGCATTAAAGTGACCAAAATAGACAATTTTTTTTCTTCTTGATACTGAAAGAGAAGTATTCAGGAAAAGTATTTGCCAGCTGATCAAAGTTGGTTATGTTGTGCTTTTTTAACTTGTTGAACCATTCTAGGGAAGGGCCTAAAAGGATCATGATGAAGGTCCTTAATAACAAATCATCATCACTTTGTATCTGAAAGCACATGTTCGTAAAACTCATGACATGCTCCTAAGCATCTTCATATCCTTGAAATTTATCCAGATTGGGCATCTTGAAAATATTAGGATACACTAGACTAGGTACTAAGGGGCATAAATCTGCATTATGGATCCTATTCAATGTTGGATTTTAATAATTCGCCCCTTGTTTCTCAATGGCTCTCACCTTTTATGCTAAGGCTTTGTAGGCCTATGAAGATAGAATATCATCTTCCCTGAGAGGTTTCTAGGGAGCTTTTGGAGGTAGATTATTCTTGGATCAAGGTGAGGGACTAGGCTCATCCTCCATGTCCACTAAGGATATATTTGGGTACTACTATTCTTGATCATATTCTTCTACCTCCTCATATTGAATATGTCCATTGTGTTCAAGTGCTTGACATAGTAATATTTTTTGGGCCATATAATGAGTATGATTTCTAATATGCTTAGGGTGTGATTCAGGCTATGAGGTAGCTCACCTATGGTGGTGCTCCTTGTATTCACTTTGAGGTGGAAAATAAAGGTGATCCAATATATCTTCTCTCTCTACATGCTCCTTTTAGTATAGGATGCATTGCTCGCGCATGCGCTGCTCATATAGACATTGCCTTAACAACCTCTACCATTGAGTATCCTCATTTTTGAGGTGCTTGCGCTCTACGTGCACATGTTCCAATTGATATTGGAAGATACATTGCCTTTGTTCTGAAACTAATTTTTGTGATCAGTCTATAAGATCAGAAGTATGTGGCCTCTGGTTATGTAGCTCTATTCAAGGGAATTTGTTGGTGTGGGTTCCAACATACTTATCTACCATGCTCTTGACTTTGTCTATGTAGATGGAATTCATGTTATGTTATTATCTATTATCTATACCTGCATGGATTGATTGGGAACGTATATTTTGATAATGCTTTGAGAATTATCCTAGCTTCTTGGTAGGCCTATGTATGCTCTCACTATGCAAACTCATGGAACAAGTATGTATAGATGAGGATCTACATAATAATTACCCTAGGAATAATTCAAATCCATAAAAATATCTACTTTTCCATGGTTCATTTGGTGGTGTACCATTTTCTCCAAGTCTAGCCATGTCAATCGTGAACTTTCTAGGTTCATTATTTTTTTGAGTTTGCAAGGGCATATGCTCTGAATAAGCCATCTCTTCCTACCCCTAATTGGGTGAATTTTATTGTTGTCTATCTTGGGATGGTGGAAGCATTGAACCACCCTTAGATATATCCCTCTATGAGTGTGCATTACATCCTTTAAATAGGGTGTTCTAAATATAAATCTCGTGTGTTGCATTATCCCCTATAATACTCATCGAATGTCATTTGGAAGGATTCTATGGTTGAGAGTTCAATGTTTTGTTTTATGTGTCTTATGGAGCTTCGGCCTCCACCTTGGTTATTTGAGGTTGATCTCTTTGTGTATTAACCATAGTGTGAATTATCGCCTGAGTAAATTTTAGAGGAAAAAAAGCAAACAAGGGTGATTATCTCTTTTAAAGTTTCTTTGTGATCCCTAAACTGTTTCAATGTGTTTCAGGTGTGTTGTAATAATAAACTAACTCTCATCATGTTTTTAGATTTTTTGATGATATACTTGTTTATTTTAATGAATTTTACCTATATGTTCACAGCTAGACAATCAACAATGAAAGTCATAGTCACGTAAACCTACCAAAGTGTGGAGATGAATCCCACACCTGGTCAAGGAGCACAGGTCCTACCGATCCTCATCCAACACACCATGTGCAATGATACATCCCTATGAATAGGAATGCATGTTATTTTGCATGGATAGGATGGTTCGTACATGCTATATTAGTGGACCAATCTTGATTCGAAGAATCCTCAATTGCATGAATTGCTTGATCCTTTTGAAGTTCATACCTAGTGAATGATGATTGGAAAAGAACTTGTAAATATAGTTTTGTGCTACTATCAAAAGGAGCTTGAGGTAATAAATTCCCCCAAGTGGTATTATTCAGGTGATTATGAATTTGGAAAAACCATTCATGAGAAGGTTCAATTTGAATCATGTGGAATTTTGGCATGGAATGAATGTTCACACACTCAATCGTGTATTGCGATAGCATTTTGACTTGAATGGTTGTTATATCATCAACAAGGTTCTATGGGATTAAATACCCTAAGGAGGGAATTGTATCTAGAAAATGGTTAGATGATCAAGGGAGTGCCTCATTGTCAAACCATTCAAATTTTATCCACAAGGGCTTTGTAGGCTTGCAATATTGGACATTTGCATTGGTATATTCCCTTGACTTGGTTCACTATGAGCAAGGAATCACAAAAAATGTTGAGCATAGTTATTTTCATGGTGCTTGTTATTTGAAGTCCTATGAGCAGAGCTTCATAATCATAATTATTATTGGTGCATGAAAAATTGAGTTTGGAAGATAGGGGTATTGGATCCCCTTGAGGTGTGAAAAATACAAATATCGTGCCACCCCCTTGCTCATATTTAGAGCCATCAAAAAATAGAGTCATGTCAACCTATAATTTAGGCTCAACAGTATCAGGCGATTCTAACACTTGATAGACTCCATTATCAGTAAGCTCAATGTTAAGAGGCTAATCATCTTGGATAGGAGCCTCTATGAGTTTATCGCAAATGACCTGACCTTTAATATATTTTTATCTGATGAACAGAGGTCAAATTCCATCAACAACATGATCCATTTCATTGTGCAACTATTATGATAAGTATGACTCATCATATATCGCAATAGATTCTCATTGGATACTACATACGTTGTATGATTGAGGATGTAATGGAGTAGTTTTTTGGTGGTGAAAGCCACTACTAAGCATAGCTTCTCAACATATGTGTATTTAATTTCATAACTAACCATGGTGTGGCTAATATAGTAAGTAGATTGTTCTTTATGGAATTCATTCTTTTGGTTTAACATGATACCCAGCACAAGCTCAGTAGCTGAGATGTATAAATAGAATAGAACTCTTGGTCGAGGAGGAGCAAATACTAGTGGCAAAGCCAAATATTGCTTAATTTTATCAAAGGTGGCTTGAAACTCATCATCCCAGTTGAATGTGACCCCCTTGTGTAACTTGTTCATGGGTCAACATTTATCTGATAACTACGCTATGAAGCATTTGATAGATGTGATATTACCATGAAAACTATGTAGTTGCTTTATGGTAGTAGGGGAGGCATCTCAAGGATGGCCTTGACTTTGTTTATATCGACTTCGATGCCTCATTTAGAGACTATGAATCCCAAGAGTTTTCTAGATGTGTTTCCAAAGAAACACTTTTTAGGTTTTAGTATAACATCTTGTTCGATGAAGCAATCAATGACTTTGCATAGTACATCGATATGCTCATGGTACAGTAAATATTTAACCAATAATTCATCCATGTAATCTTCTAAAATTTTGTGCATGTAGTCATGGAAGATGTAAGTCATAGCCAGATAGTAGGTATCACCATAATTTTTGAGATCAATAGACATGACCTTATAACAAAATGTCCCCCAAGGTGTTGTGAATGCCATTTTGAGTTGGTCTTATAGATTAATATGAATTTGGTTGTATCCAAAGAAACCATTTATTAGGGACAACATCTCATGGCCTGATATGGTGTCTACTAGGGCATCGATGTTTGGAAATGAGAATTAATATTTAGAACTCACTTTGTTTAGATCATGAAATTCAATGCAAATACAAATCCTTCCATCAAGCTTCTTGATGGGAACCATGTTGGAAAGCCATGGTGGATAAATCACTAATATAATTAACTTAGCATCCAATAACTTTTGTAGCTCATATTTCACCATTAAGGCTACTATTGAATGCATTTTACGTAGCTTCTGCTTGACTGGTTTGGCATTTGGGTCAAGCATAAGATTATGCATGACAAGATTTGGATCTAGTTCTATCATGTATTTGTATGACCACACAAAAGCTTTCTTCTTCTTTGTGAGAAGGGTTGTGTAATCGGATTTCTCAATAGGGGATAAGCCTTCCTCTAACTTGATGAATTGAGGATATTTAGGATCTAATCTGATATCCCTATAAATTGTGGATTCAATTGACATATGAGACCCCTATTCTAACTATTGTGAAGTATGGATTAGATGAATGCCATAAACTAGGTCAATATCATAGATTATAAATTTTGGTTCAACCTTAGTGTGAAAGACATCTTGATTAGACCTTGGAGTAAAATTAAACAACTATAACATCTCATCACAAGGCTAATACTTAGAAGGAGATGGTGGAGAATCTCCCCAATCAAAGTCGATTACCCCTAATTTGAGGTGCATTGTCTTTGATGGGTTATTCAGATCATGCATGGGTGCAAAAAGATCTATGGAAACCATGTTGATGGATGAATGATCTCCTCTAGGTAGATGATGATGTCTATCAATAATAGGTTGTCACAAGACTTGTGGAGGTGGTTGTGGTGGAAAAGGAATGACCGAATGTGGTTGATGCAACTATGGGTGAGCTTTCTCTTCTTCAAGCAGAAACTATCACCAGATAGGGTGCTACAATGGGAACATACATAGATAGACTTCATCATCATCAAATAATGAGATGAACCATATGTATTCGACATGTAGACTAGAAGAGTTAATAAATTCTACTTTGTAATCTAACTCATTATTAAATGTCCATTTTTAGGGAGGACCTTGATATTCTTCCTCACTTTTGTGTGGAAGGGTATGCAAAATTTCACCTATTTTTTAAGATCAATTGAAATTGTGATATGTCTTTTGATCTCTCATGGATGTAGGGAAGTAATACCTCAAATAATAGACACGATTAGGATTGGTGTAGGGATCACATGCAAGCTCATACCTATAGTTCAAGATCATGCACTCTAAACTATCAATGAGGACATCAAGAGGTATAGACTTATTGTGTCTTAAAATAACATATCATATGATATTTGATAATGTAGCTAGTAAGGAATGTGAGTAACTTATTCGTACAACCCGAAACCATAGCCATGCCAATTGCAGAGATGAAGATATCTCATGGCAAATTTAAGATTGGAAATGTAATTAATATCCTCAAAAAATGGCTCTTCATCCTCTTCCTACTGTTGATAGGGTTCTATGCCATAGTTGAGACATCCATAACTAAAATTTGTTTGATTATGAGGTAATCCTATAGTTACAATGATACATATGGGAATATGAGGTCGACCCATATTTTACATTGTCTCAATGGTAGGAGTTGTTGTGATGTTTCTTACCAGGCATTCTTCTAAACTAGTGGCAGCTAGATGAACTATAATTTTTGGAAACATATATGTATGAGATGATAATGAGGCTTGATTTGACTTAATGTTTACCTCAAAAGGTGGTTCCTCATTTGGTGGACTAGGAATATCTTATGTGGAGATGGCAGATATAGTTGGAAGGATATCATCAATATGCATTTTCACCATATTACTCTATGAAGGATTCAATGATGATGAAGGCATATCTGGGGATTTCAATGATGAGAATGGTATGGTAGAAGATGGTGATGGATTAATGGAAGGTGATGGTAAGGGAGTCAGAACTTAGTTGGATGTATTCATTTGAAAGTCTAGGTGGGTTGATGGCAAGGTCGAATCAGGGATTTGTTGCACCACATTGCAGTATTTGAATAGCTCAAGGTCTACATATACAACATGTACTTGCCCTTCATAAGTGTACTTCAAACATTGGTGAGTAATGGATGAAACACATTTCATGTCCCTAATAGAGGATCTGCCCAACAAGATATTGTAGGCCATTTCATCCTCCAAATGTGGCATAATTTTGGTATGGTATTTTGTCCTACTTGAATAGGCAAGACTATGGTGCAAACCATTGAGAATATACCATCATTGAATTCTTGGAGGGTATAGGTGGACACAAAAATATGGGATGCCAAAAGCCCTAGATGTTTAAGAGCAGTAATGATGATGAATTTATTGGAGGAACCAATATCAATCAGAAATCTATTGTAGGGTGTTATATTTACACATGTGATGATGTGCAAGGGAGGACCTACCATATTATTTGTTACTGGCTTGAGTTCATCCTCATGAAATGTGATCACTAGTTTAGTGCATTATTGAACATGCCCCACAAAATTGTTAAAGGAGTTAGACTTTTGGGGCTGTAGCTCAATCGACTTGAGGATCTCCATGAGAGCTTATTGATAAGGTGGATACTATTGAATAAGTTCATAGATGGAAATTTGAGCTGATGTCTTTGTAATATTTGAGCAAGCTTAATTTTTATTGTGACCATTGGCCAGGGTGGAAGATTTTCCACTAGAGGTGGTAGAGGTTGTTATGTTGAAGGAATATCACTTGAAGCTGTAGGTGGTGTAACTTTACTTGGATAACACTTATTCCTTGTCACAATGCTAACCATGCCAATGAACATTTGTTTAGGGGTTACCTGGTGGACCTCATTCACTTGTGGTGCTAGCTTTGCCTGATCCTCATGAGTAGGCAATAGGTCTTTAAAAATACCCATTTGTTGATTATTTAGCACAATGGGGTTATTGACTTAAAGATCATTCTTATCAATCATTTATTGTACTAGGTGTTTGAACCTATAGCACATCTACACGTATGCCCATTTTACCTATGGTACTTGTAGTATAGGTCTTCATGATATCCTTTGGGATTTGGTGCATTTGGATTGAGAGGTTGACTTTTAGGTAGATTAATCACCTTAGCTACATAGAGGTGCTCAAATAAAGTATCCATGGACTCAGCAATGGGTATAAATTATTGCTTAGGATGATGTTGTTGGTTTTTACCTTGGTTTATTTTATTGTTCTTGTTATAGTTTTTAGGTGTGGATTGATAGTTAGGTTTCTGAGGTGGCGTTGGTTGCACAGGCCCTAGAATACTGATAGCAACTTGGTTGACTATGTTTGGATTTGGTTGCACCAGATTGTTCTTGGTGTTCTTACTTCATTTCTTCTTGCGAGGTTTCAAAATTTTTCCCTCTTGAATTTTAATATTTTTGATTGTTCTAACCTATACTAGAGCATCTTTAAGAGTTGGGTACTATTAGAGTTACAACAATAAGGAAATTGTCTTCAAGTAACTCTTAGCAAACATTTGAGTCAACTTAGACATGAGGGGTAAGTATGGCAGCTTGGCAACAAGAGTTCACCACCTATTTCCATAGTTTGTGATTGACTCATCATCAAACTATTTTAACCCTATGAGGTTATTTAATGTTACCTTTCACTTTGTGTTGAAGGTGAAGCATTCTAGGAACACATCTACAAACTAGTCAAAGTTGTAGATGTTATACTTCAGGAGTTGATTGTACCATTCTATGGTAGGGCCAAAGAGGGTAAGAAAAAATTTCCTCAAAATTAAGACATCATTTTCATGGATGTATAAGTAGTGATTCAAAACATTTGGTAACATGCTCCTGTGCATCCTCCTCTCCATTCAATATGTATAGCTTGGGAATATTGAAATGCTCTAGATAGAGAGGGGAAGGTACTGATGTATGAAGTAGCTGATTGCAAATTTGATGCAAAGTGGGCTTCTGAGCCCCACACCTAGAGGTCTTATGATCTATCGATTCCATGCATTCTAGAAATATTTTGTATGCATTAGAGGATTTGATCTCCTCTTCTTTACTTTGACCCTATAGAGGAGGTGAGGAACATAAGGTCTATTGCATGGTGGTTGAATGTCATCCACACTAACTCCATAAGGCACTTCAAGATATTCCACTTATAGTTCATGCTCAATGTAGGCCCCATAGGGTTTCTCTTGAACCAACCAACAAAAAGAGGTAAGTGCCTATGGATGGTGATCTATGTTTTGCATGGGAGGCAAGTCTTGATTATACCTAGGAGGTCACGAAGGTAAAATTTAGTTAGGCCTATGAGGCCTATCTTGATTGATATTAGGTTTCATCTGATGGACCTCTTTTCTATGGGTACTTGGGGTAGGAACCCTCTCATGTAAGGTATTTTGAAACAAATTCTTATTTTATTATTCAATTCTTTCATTCTCTAATTGATGCAAGTGGTCCAAGCATTCTTTATCATGTCAAGTCTACTTGAATTACACTTGGTGCTCAACATATATTGCAACTGATTTATTTATCTACTCTATCGTACGAAGTCTATGAGCCCTAGCAGTATCACCTTAAGGTATATATCATTTAGGATAGTCTAAGATATCAATTATGAGCTTCCCTCAATCAAGGGTAGTCGCAATCACTTCATGTTTAGTCCTAGATAATTGATATTTATACTTAGATAGTACAAAGGCACATTGTGCTTGCATGGTATAATGGATCTAAGGATAATCAAATATTTCCTCATGCCTTCCTTCATTGATGAGAAAGGGGATGGTTGATTTTGCTTACCCCAAGTGAAGAGTATCATACTCATCTTGGTAATTAGGTTTTTTTAACCTATTAGGGTGATTTATGGGTGAAGTTTGATCATTTGGCCTTGCCCAGTGTGTGTACTCTTGCTTTTGCCCATAGGTAGGCATGGTAGACCTAGTAGGCATGTGAATGTGTGGGATTGCTCTATCTATTAGCACCTTAGTGCACAGTTTCTATTCTTGGAAGAAGACATGTGAAGTATATAAATATTAGGAATATGTTTCCATATTAGGATCAAAACTTGTAGGGGTGTCCCACATAGGGATCCCTTGTATGTGGAGTTCCTGGCTAGTTATTCTAGGATTTGGGTGAGTAGGATGTCTCCAAGGAGGTATCACCATGTCCTTGGGGCTAAATCAGTGATGACTTGTGTATCCTTGTATACTCTCTACAATTTATACCCTTGAATGAGCTTGGTTGTAGGTGCACACCATTGATATTCCCTACCAAATCCTAGGTGATTATCTCCTTTACAAATTTTAATAATGCAGCACACGATAATGGAAACATGCAATAGGACAAGTGTTTTTTGCTTTTAAAGATTTATGTTTGTTCCCTAAAGCTGTTTTGTGTGTTTAAATTTATTGTTTGCAAGAAGACCTTGTCTCACGTGTTTTGAGATTGTTGGATGATATTATTTTGTTAAAGGGATTTCACATGTATACTCGTAGCTCGACAATAAACAATGAATTTCTACCAAAGTATGTAGATGAAGACCATACCAATTCAAGGAGAACAGGTCCTTCCAATTCTCACACAGTTCACCTGTAGTCAGTGATATACCTCTCCAAAGAGAAATACATGCTATATACGATAGGCTATGATGGATCTTGGAGCCATCCTTGGAAAATAATAGCGTTCATATTATTTGAGCCAATGGGTGGATATGAAACCCACCATCGTTGGTATCTACTAGTGGTTGGTGATGAAATCCAACTCATTAGTGTTTAAGTGGAGCATGGTGTGTGTGGTTCCTTTTATGCTTAAAGAAAGTAAAACAAGAGAGCACTCAATGAATCTTCACTAAATGCAAGAAAATAATGTTTCACTTTCAAAAATGTTAGATAAAAGTGAACCTACAAAATGCATGTCCTAAATGATAACCTACCCATTAGGTAGGTCACAAGCAATCAGACCACTCATATGCATTCCTACTTAGTTCTTTTCTATTTTTCTTCTTTTTTTGTTCTTTTTGCAATTATAGAAAAATGAAATCTACCTTTCAAGCAAACAAGGGAAGCGAAGAAAAACCAAATTTAAGCTATTTTGAACAATAAAAATGCAAAGTGAAGGTTTAAGAACTTACCTTGATAGCCTATGATCCTACTATTTCTAGAAATTTGAAGTAGAAAACCTTCTACTTTATGGTCGTCCTAGAGTGGGACAGCTGCAAATTTGGGGGCTATCCCTACCTGGGATGACTGCTGTGGTCATCCCTGAATGTTCCAATTAGGAAATCAAGGGCCATTTTAGGCTAGAACGACCAGTACCTATAACATACAAAGCACAAAAATATGGTCCAAACTTGTAAAAATGAAATAGGATAGGTGTCCCACCATGATTGCTACTATTGAAGAAAACAATCTTATACTTAGAGGGGGGGTGAACAATATAGCGCCCACTTTTTATTTTCTTTCAAAACCAATATCAATTAGTGTCCTTAATTGCAATATCCAAATATAGCAGTGTGCATTAATGACATAGATATCAATAATAAGAAAGATCACAAATCACCTCACACAATTGAGACATAAGATTTAATGTGGTTCCCCCAATGTGGGGTACTCCACAAGATAATATACTTATAATATTTTACAAATAAATAGGTATCATTATCCCAATACAAATGATTACTTTAATCTTATCAAATCTAGGCTATCCACTGATATGCTCAACAAGGCAATTCACTGATCTACTTAGCTAGGCAATCCATTGATCCACTCAGGTAGGCAATCCACTGATCTAATCACATAGGCAATCTTGATCTGATCAGGTAGGCAATCTACTAATATGCTCAGGTAGGCAATCTTGATCTTCTCAGGTAGGTAATCCACTAATTTTCTTAGCAAGGTCACCAAGAACTTACTCAAAACATGCTCTAGAAATCTCACCAAGAACTTGCTCAAATATGCTCTAGCAAGCTCACCAAGAACTCGCTCAAATATGCTCTAGCAAGCTCACCAAGAACTTGCTCAAATATGCTCTAGAAAAATCAACAAGAACTTGCTCAAATATGCTCTAGCAAGCTCACCAAGAACTTGCTCAAATCTGCTTAGCAAGCTCACCAAGAACTTGCTCAAAATATGTCCATAAATCTGTCTACAAATCTATCCAAAAGCCTTCTCAAAGGCTCAACCAATCATGCAAAAAATATGCCAAAAGTCTGTCCAAAAATCTATCAAAAAGCCTTCTCAAAGGCTCAACCAATCATTCATAAAAGCTGCCACAAATCTATCCATAAATCTATCCCAAAGGCCTTATCAAAGGCTCAATCAATCATGCTCAAGTAGCACTCAAATATCATCCAAAAATCTATGAAGGTAAGGCTCAATGATGAACTCAACAATGAATGGCAATGCACTCTACAATGGATGACAACAATGATCCACAATGATATCAATTCAAATAAGAATATAGAATAGTTTGTTTCATGGAACTTGAACAACCACTTCACACAATCACTTGAATAGGCTCAAACAACTCTACTCAACCAATCACCACAAGGAACAACTCTTTACCACAAACCTTAGTCCAAGCAAGTATCAACCAACTCAAATGTTTCCAACAATGGTGAACCACAAATCTCACATAACAATGATACTCACGTTGTTCTCTAACTCAAGTTCAAGTTCTTTGTACAATCAATGGGCTTCAAAAAAAATGCTTATAAAACATTCTTCACATAACAATGATACTCATGTTCTTCTCAAACCCTATCTCAGGTTTTTCACACAACTAATGGCTTCAACAACAATGCTTATAAAACAATGTTTAAACACAACTCTCAAACCAGAAAACCTTGAAGCATTCAACAAACCACTTTCGAAAAGGAAACCAAAATCAATCATTTTCTTTCCAATGATATTTCAAAAATCAACCACCATAAACAAAGTCAATGGAGAATATTGCTCATACCTTCTGATGCCTTATTAGTTTTCCACTAAATATGTCACACTTAACAAAATTTATTTTTCAACTTTCAATAAGGGTTAGGGATCATGATTAATAACCCAAAAATAATATCCAAATATCACCTTATTAATCCTACTCAATAAAATACATCATGTCCCCTCATGAAATAATTAATCCTCTTTGAAAAAGAACAAAGCAACCTTCACTTTTGAACCTCTTTACAAAATAAGAAATATATCTTTACACATACCTTATTTCTCCCTCTAAGAAAGTTAATAAAATAGCCCTAGAAATAATATTTCGAATGATATATAATATGATATACTTCCAAAAATAAAATCACCATAAATCTCTCTATTTGTTAAGGTGCATCATAACCCTTATTTTTCCTAGGGCAACTTCAGAAAAATATATTAAAAAATATTAACTTGCCTCTATACCTGACAGGATTCTATCTCTTAATGCCTCCTTGCTCAACATATTAACCATGGCCAAGCTATAATTGGGCCACATGGCCTCACGTGTTCAAAGGGAAACAAACCAAAACAAATACCTCAATATTTTGCGCACTTTGAAAACTCAAAAATGCTTCAAGCGTTTCAACACAACAAGCATCCCCGACAAGACTTGATCGCAGGACCTCCTGCTTCTTACAAAGCACATGAACCACTATGCCAAAGGTTCCTATGTGTTTGGTTATCCTCCGTGATTGATTTCTTAATGGTCCCAAATTTTGTAAACCCTTCACATGCCTCTTTACACACGCTTCAACACATAGGCTCTTTTCGCATTACGTTATCAATTCGAATGCATTCGAAAATCGAGGACAAGAATTTATCAAAAATTTTGGTGGCATATATATATGCCTTTCCTCCTTTATTTAGACGGTGGTGCTATTATTTTTAATAAATGCCTTTCCTCATTTCTTTAGACGTCGACACTATAATTTTACTTTTAATTTTAAAATTAAAATTAAAATTTTAAAAATTTAAAATTTAAACTAAATATTTAAAATTAAATATCTCCATCACCGGGGCACTTTTTTTGATGAAACAAAAATCCAACCTGGGTTTTAAGAAAAACCCATTTCAAATCTGCCATCCATAGTTTTAAATAAAACCTTTTATTTTTCCTGCCTTGGTTTTCACAAAAAACATGTATATATCCAAGCTCTCCAAAATATCATAAATGATATTTTATGAAGTGCTTTTGCCACCAAAAATCAAATGTGATCCATGTGACATTAATGACAACATAAAATAACTCAAATTGCCAAAAATATCCCCCTTTGTCATTTATGGCAACACCTCTAATCCAAATCACCACAATCACTGCAAAAACCATCTCTGAGAATCAAAGTTGCTTCCCCTGACTCAATACTCTCTATGGAGTCTGCTATCCCTAACTCAATACTATATTTGGAGGCTTCTCCCCCTAACTCAATGCTGTATTTGTAGGATGCTCCCCCTAACTCAATGCTCTCTTTGGAGGCTACTCCCCTAACTCAAATCTCTCCCCATTTGACATCAATGGCAAAAGGGACACCTTTGGGGCTAAAAGATATGACTCTTAAGCATAGCCCCCTCACCACCTTATTTATTGAGGTGATTAATTTTGGTGTGGGAGTAATTTTACTCCCATATTACATTGTTTCTTTCCTCTATCAACTTCCTTCCATATTTTTCTGATATCCTTCTCTTGATGAATTACTTGATCTTCTTGTCTTGAACCTGTTTGACCTTCTTACCTTGAAAATGCTCGACCTTCTTGTCTTAAAATTGTTTGGAATTGAGTCCTACACCATTTTATAATATGTACAAAGTTATTTCAATTAAAACACTTGATATTGTAGCCTTTGGATGGTGCCCATTTCCTGAATTCTTTCTTGAAATAATTTCCATATCCGTTCCTTTCCTGAATCATGTATTGTGAAGTTCTGTTTTCATAATTATTATGACCATGACTTCTAAATTGTTTAGCTCTAAAACCAAAACTATGTTTCTCATTTTATTTGCACTGAGAAGCTCTATGACCAATCCTATTGAATGAGAAGCAATGTCCCTGAAAACCATACCTTCTTCCTTTGAAGTTCCTTCTAGCAAAATCAAACTTATTTGATCCATAGACCCTGCAGTGTATAGACCTGTGTCCAAATCCGTTAGAAGAAAAACAATGTCCTTGAAAAGCATTTTTTTCATACCTTTCTTTACCATTATCCTTGTGATCATTTTTGACTTGTTCATTGTATCCTTGAACCTTCTTTGTAGTATCTAAATCATCTTCCTTAATTTCTTCCTTGCTTTCCTTTCAAGAATTTATTTTCCTTTTGAACTTGATTCACTTATCTCAAAACAAGATCCAAATTGGATGTTTGAAGCCATAGGAACTTTGGAAATTTCTTCATAACACTTAGGTGCTTCCTTGCTTTGATCTTTTATAACTTCCTTTCCTTTTGAGTATGATTCCCCAAACCTGAAATATGACACCTTTGATGTTTTGGAACCTTCCTCTTCTTTCTCTTCATTTGTGTCAAATAGCAAATTGGCATCCATATTTATTGTATCTTAAATACATGTTTCCTTCTTAGTGAAAATATATTTAAAATTTTGAGCCATGTGATGGATCAAAGTTCTCAAGTATGAAACATATCAATTCTTTTATATTCTCCTTAACCTCTTGTAATTGCTCATGGATATCATTGAAGTCTTCCTTTAGATCAACTAAGACATATATCTTTCTTACAATATTATCTTGTTTAACTTCTTCTATTTGGAGTGAATGTTCTTCTTCTACTTATTTTATCTCATATAAAAACCCTTCTTCATCTTCACTGTCACTAAGATCATTATAATATTCTATAGAAAACAAACTTTCATGATTTATTTGACCATGCATGTTTGCTTTATGTGTGATATCTTTGAAAGTTTGTTCACTGAATCCATTGCAATATCCTTATCTATGATATCTTTGACCACACACAAAGTACTATTCTTTTTCACCTTCTATTCCTAGGAATAGATGTTCTTCATTTTCATCATCAGACTTGTCTCTATCACTATGATCTGAGCTATCACTTGCTTCTTCAATGTAGAAAGTTTTCTTTGTCCTACAAAAACTTTTCTTCTTCTCATACCTACTTTGCTTGTATTTTTCATATTTGTCATGCTTATGCTTTCCATATTATTTTATTATGTGACCCTATTTATCATCATCACTATTTTCTTCATGTGGACACTTGTTTTCATAGTGACCAAAATCACCACACTTGTAGCATTTGACTTTCTCCATATCTCTGTAATTCCTTGAGTCCTTTTTTGTTTTGATGAAGTTAGCTTTTGTTGGCAAATTTGGGTTTGAGATCCTAGCTTCTTGTCTATGAGTTGTCATTGATGTCAAAATGAAATGGCATTAATGTTAAGAGGATGTGTTGGCTTCAAAGGTGGAAGATTCCAAGAGAATCCAGAGAGATTCTATTGGCAAGGGTTTTTCATTAAAACCAAGTTAAATGGTTTTTATTAAAACCAATGGAGGTTCTCTTTATTATTTATTTAATTATTATTTAAAACCCTTAAAGGTTTTAATTAATTAATTATTTAATTAAGGGAGAAATTATTTTTAATTTCTTAAAAATACTTAAGGGTTTTTTAAACCCTTTAGAAAACAAATTTCGATTAAATTCGAAATTACTTTTCTTTGTAGCCGACATGTTCTAAAGTCCACGTATGGACTATAAATATGAGAAGGTTCCTAAGGTTAAAATCATTTGGAAAATCGAAGGCAATTAATTGGTTTGGCTACAATCGAATGTTCTGTTTACGCTGCGAAAGAGGAGAGCTCGTGGTTTGAAAAGCTTTCGAAAAGCTTGACCGTTTATGTGGAAGGAAGTCCATCTTGGACTTCGTAAGACCCTTGTGGGATAGTGGTAGTGAAGGCTGCGTTTGGGCCTTGCGTAGGCAGAGTTCTGCGTTTCGATCCCCGCAAAGGGAGCTGTGCATGGATTAAACGTGTTTTGTGCCGTAAATTTTGGATTCTTCAAGGGCAGCCATTATAAGGTGTGATTATTTTCTTGATATGATTTTTGGCATTGTTTAGCATTGTTTAAAGACATAGGAGAAATAAGGGGATATTTCCTTGGGTGTATTTTGAGATTAGTCTTTTGCTATGCTAAATTTAAAAATGGAGATATAAGGTGTAAGTTTTGGTTGTGTTTTTGGCTT
Source organism: Wollemia nobilis (assembly GCA_028583015.1). Classification (NCBI taxonomy): domain Eukaryota; kingdom Viridiplantae; phylum Streptophyta; class Pinopsida; order Araucariales; family Araucariaceae; genus Wollemia; species Wollemia nobilis. The sequence goes on from JAQPPZ010002550.1 coordinate 8,628,475, forward strand.
CTTTGGTGGTTGTTTTTAAAGAAGAGGAGCCAAAAGGTGTATTAAGGAAAGTTTTTATATATGCTCATTTATCTTGGTTCTAACCCTAACTTGGTTGGAAGTTTGAGGGTTGTGTGTGGTGACAGCTTTAAGGATCAATTTTATTCTACTCCAAAAAGGTATGGGCACATTTTTCTTATGAGTATGATTGGTGTATGTTTTTATGAAATAAGGTTGGAGTGAAAAGGTTTTCAACTAGGTTTCCTTTGGTTGGGTGTAAATCCTATTTTCTGGTTTGTTGAAGACTACTTATGCATTGTTATCCTTAAGGAGAGTTTTTGGTGAATGCATAATTTCTGTTTTGAGATAGTGGAAGCTTTGTGAACTAGGGTTTATATTTGTGAGTCTAGCCTCTTGCATTGAGTTGGTGGAACCCTTGGTTGGCTGTTTTGAGTTTGATGGTTGAGTTGCTTCCGTAGAGGTTGTTTGATAAAGTTATTGCTTTACTTGATTCATGATATTGGGCTTACTCCATTGAGTTGATTTGAGCAAGTTATTCTTTGCATTTGGTGATATTGTGTTGGTGGCTATTTTGTTCAAATATCTTTGGAGGGAAAATGATTTCTACTTGTTTCATTTTCTTATGATGATTGGTTGAATGCTTCAATGTTGATGTTGAGTTGAATGGTGTTGGTTGACTAAACCTTGTTTGATGAGCATTGTTGTTGAAACCCTAATTTATGGTGAAAATAACATGAGTATCATTGTTATGTGATTCTTTGCATAGTTGGCAATTGTTGGGGTTTCATGTTATTGAAAGAAAACATTCTATCCTATCCATTTCAAATATTGAGTTGAGTTTTCAGATTTGAGATTGAGATTGAGCTGAGTTGATTTGAGTTGAGTTTTGAGATTGGGATTTGAGTATAGAACATATTGAGTCTCTAACAATTATATTTATGCTTCTATGAGTTTGACAAATCACATTGGGTATCTAACAATTCACTTTGTGATTTCCTACTAAGAAAGTTTTTCTTGGTGAGCTTGCTGAGTTTTTGGATAGGTTCCAATGGGGACTTGTGAGTAGTTTTTGGACAGGTTCCGGTGGGGACTTGTGAGCAGTTTTGGACAGGTTTCGGTGGGGACTTGTGAGAAAATTTGGATAGGTCCTAGTAGAGGATTTGTGAGTTGATTTTGATAGTTCTATCAGAGAACTTGAAGACATAGGTGCATTGGTTCTATGAGAAGAACCTGAGGATAGATTTGGAAAGTCTTTGAGAAGGCTTGTATGCAGAGGATTGATTTGTTCAAGAGTTGGACAGATCTGACAGACAAAGGAAGACTTGTACTAGACTTACTGACTATGTTTGGTACAGGTTGCTGAGCTACTATGGACATGATCATAGAAGGCAGAGGCCTCTTAGGATAAGCATTGAGGATAGGAGGTCTTCGATGGAAAGAAGTTCCACATGCTGGCAAGAGGTAGAGGCAGTTGATCTTCTAAGGGATCATTTCTAGAGTAGAGGGGAAGGTATCTCCTTTGAGTAGAGGCTCATAAATTTTGATTGGGGGAAGGTATCTCATTTGAGTAGATGCTCATAAATTATGATTGGGGGAAGGTATCTCCTTTGGGCCGAGGCTCATAAACATTGTAATTGGTAAGGATTCCCAAAGAACTTTGAGATAACTTTTAGAGAAAAGTTTTGTGGACGTAGCCCAACCATTCTGGGTGAACCACGTTAAAATTGGTGTCACTTTGTGGATGATATTGTGCATTGCTTTGTTATTGCTTTGGGTATATTGCTTTACTATTTTGAAGTATAAAGGAAAAAGTAAAAAGAGGTCTTATATTGTTCACCCCCCCCTCTCAGTATAAGCTTGTGTTCTTCAGCTTTCTCATAATTATCTGAATCTCTATCTGTCTCTGGAATTTTCCCTTTTTTTTTCTTTGAAGCCTTGAATGCAATTTAATTTATTGGAACTTGATGCTTACTTATCCTCATCTCATAAGCTCTGAGAGTTCCTTGTAGTTATTCCATTGTTAGCTTGTTGATATCCATTGTTTCTTCTATTGCTGAAACCTTTGCATCATACTTCATGGGAAGTGATATCAAAACATTTTGAGTAAATTTTGATTCTTTCATCTCAAATCCTATACCTCTAATGGTGTTAGTAATATCATCAACTTGAAGTAAAAACTTTTCTATATCTTTAGAATCTTCCATTTTCAATTTCTCAAATATTTTTCTATGAGTTTGTAGTTTTGCCAACTTTACCTTGGAATCTCCTTCATAGGTATTCCACAACTTGGTCCACATTTAATTAGCTGAATTACATACCATTACCTTTGCAAAAATTTTCTCACGTAGCCCACTCAAAATATAATTCATTGCCCTTGCATTGATCTCAACCAATTTCCTGATAGTCTTATCTACCTCGGGATCACCTTCAACCTTATAATATTTTAAAACCATCTGACATACTTCATATCCCTGTGATATCAAGCATTTCTTCATTATCATGCTCCAAAAAGCATAATTGTTACCATCAAACAGTGGAGCCTTCTTTGTAGATGATCCATTCTGTGAAGTCATCTGTGTTCTTATAGAATCTGCCATCAAGTTGTTAGCCTTTTTGAAGGAACACACTATGATACCAATTGAAGAACACAAGCTTATACTGAGAGGAGGGGGTGAACAATATAACACCCAATTTTTAGTTTCTTTCCAAACCAATATAAATTAGTGTCCTTAATTGCAATATCCAAATATAGCAATGTGCATTAATGACATAGATAGCAATGGTAAGCAAGAGCACATATCACCACACACAATTGAGACATAATATTTAATGTGGTTCCTCCAATGTGGGGCACTACACAAGATAATATCCTTATAATATTTCATAAATAAATAGGTATACTTATCCCAATACAAATAATTACTTTGATCTTCTCAAATCTAGGCTATCCACTAATCTACTTAGAAAGGTAATTCACTGATCTACTCAGCTAGGAAATCCACTGATCTGCTTAGGTAGGCAATACACTAATCTTCTCACATAGGTAATCCTGATCTGCTTAGGTAGGAAATCCACTAATATGCTCAGGTAGGCAATCCTAATATTCTAAGGTAGGCAATCCACTGATATGATCAGCAAGGTCACCAAGAACTTACTCAAAATATGCTCTAGCAAGCTCACCAAGAACTTGCTCAAAATATGCTCTAGCAAGCTCACCAAGAACTTTCTCAAATATGCTTTAGCAAGCTCACCAAGTACTTTCTCAAATATGCTCTAGAAAGCTCACCAAGAACTTGCTCAAATATGCTTAGCAAGCTCACCAAGAACTTGCTCAAAATATTTCCACAAATCTATCAAAAATCCTTCTCAAAGACTCAACCAATCGTGCACAAAATCTGCCATAAATATGTCTAGAAATATATCCAAAATCCTTCTCAAAGGCTCAACCAATCATGCACAAAAGGTACCAAAAATCTATCCTAAAGGCCTTCTCAAATGATCAATCAATCATGCTCAAGTAGCACTCAAATCTCATACACAAATCTATGAAGGCAAGGCTCAATGATGAATTCAAAAATAAATGGCAATACACTCTACAATGGATGACAACAATGATACATAATGATCTCAAATCAAATCAGAATATGGAATAGTTTATTTCATGGAACTTGAACAACCACTTCATGCAATCACTTGACTAGGCTCAAACAACTCTACTCAACAAATCACCACAAGGAACAACTCTTTATCACAAACCCTAGTCCAAGCAAGTATCAACCAACTCAAATGTTTCCAACAATGCTCAACCACAAATCTCACATAACAATGATACTCATGTTGTTCTCTACATATAGTTCAATTTCTTCTCAAACCCTATCTCAATTTTTTCACACAACTAATGGTTTCAACAACAATGCTTATAAAACTAGGTTTAAACACAACTCTCAAACCAGAAAACCTTGAAGTATTCAACCAACCACTTTTTAAAAAGAAACCACAATAAATCCTTTTATCTCCAATATTTCAAAAATCAACCACCATAAACAAAGTCAATGGAGAATATTGCTCATACATTTTGATGCATTATTAGTTGTCCACTGAATCTGTCACACTCAACAAACTTTCTAGGGATCATGATTAATAATACAACAATAATATCCAAAAAACACCTTATTACTCCTACTCAATAAAATACATCATGTCCCCTCATGAAAAAAATAATCCTCCTTGAAAAATAACAAAGCAACCTTCTCTTTTGAACCTCTTTAAAAAATTAGAAATATATCTTTACACACATATTATTTCTCCCTCTAAGCAAGTTAATAAAATAGCCCTTGAAATAAACTTTCCAATGATATATAATATGATATAATTCCAAAAAGAAAATCACTAGAAATCTGTCTTTTTCTTAAGGTGCATCATAACCCTTATTTCTCCTAGGGCAACTTTAGAAAAATAAAATATTAAAAAATATTAACTTGCCTCTATCATTGATGGGATTTGATCCCTTGATGCCTCCTCGCTCAATGCATTAACCACAACCAAGACACCGTTGGGCAACATGCCCTAAATTGTTCAAAGGGGCATGAACCAAAACAAATACCTCGATATTTTGTGCCCTTTGAAAACTCAAAAATACTTCGAGCATTTCAACATAGCAAGCATCCCTGATGAGACTCGATCGCAGGACCTCCTGCTTATTACACAATGTATGAACCACTAGGCCAAAGGTGCCTATGCATTTGGTTATCTTCCACAAAAAAATCTTCAATGGACCCTAATTTCATAAACCCTTCACACGCCTCTTTACACACGCTTCAACACACAGGCTCTTTTTGCATTACGTTGTCAATTCGAATGCATTCAAAAATTGAGGACAAGAATTTATCAATTTTTTTGGTGGCACATATATATATATATATATATATATATATATATATATATATATATATATATATATATATATATATATATATACATATACATATACATATATATATACATATACATATACATATACATATACATATACATATACATATACATATACATATACATATACATATACTATATATATATATATATATACATATATATATATATATATATATATATATATATACATATATATATATATATACATATATATATAAACTAAATATTTAAAATTAAATATCTCCATCACCGGGGCACATTTTTTGATGAAATGAAAAGCCAACCCGGGTTTTAAGAAAAACCCATTTCAAATCTGCCATCCATGGTTTTAAATAAAAACTTTTATTTTGCCTGCCTTGGTTTTCATAAAAAACTGTATATATCAATGCTCTCCAAAATATCATAAATGATATTTTATGAAGTGTTTTTTCCACCAAAACTCAAATGTGATACATGTGACATCAATTATCTAGGTGACATCAATGACAACATAAAATAACTCAAAGTGCCAATAACTATAGAGAAAAAAAATGGTGCACCTAGCAAGGGTTAATGAGATGCATATTGTTCTACTTGATCTAAGCACTATGAAAATGACACTTTAATAAAGCATAAAATGACAAGTATATGAAAGAAATGGGTGGGTCTCCTTATATTAATATAAATGTGAAATATGTAGTTATAAAATTTCCCCTTGAGGGCTCTCAATTGGTAAACTCAATACAACAATCAAAGGATCAAATCCTTTCAAGAATCCAAGGCGTGCTTCTAGTGTCTTCCTCACACTCACAATTGAAGAGAGCGGTCTTCCAATGCTATTGTAAAGAGTTATATCTCTATTATAACTTGTTGCTCCTTCCTCGTGTACTATGATACCTAGATCTACACACAAGAAACTGAAATTGATTAGTAGCATGTGTGGATTAAGATGAAACCATGAAGGTGCATGCATCAATAAGCTTGAAAGAGGAAAAGTGCAATAGAATATTCAAAATTACCCTAAATTATACAAAAAATTAGATTCATTCATATTATGTAATCTGTAAATGATCTAATTAAAAATATTAATGAAATTATGCTTAAATTTATGGCCATCCTAGGGTGAGCCATTTGGACCTACAAACACAAAAAGCATGATAACCAATGTAAAACTACTCCAAATTACATTAAACTTGAAGAACAAGCATATATTATACTCTAGAATGGACCTATGCAAAAATAGTAATAAAATGGTGCTCCAATTTGTCAACATCCCAAGGTGAGCCATTTAGGACTCTCATAATTTGGGGGTCATCTTGGGGTGGGACGACCACCAAATATGGTGGCTCTGGGATTTGGTCCAAAATACTCTCAAGGATATTGTCATTGAATTTGGAGATCTGATTCACTCAAATGGGTTGGTTTTGTAAACAAATTACACATTTTGAATCACTTGAAAACCTCCTTCACTAGGTAGATATCTCAAGGGAAAATACATAATAGAATGGGGATAAATATCAACAAAACTTCATTGCAAATATCACAAAGAATCCTCCCTAAAATTGGGTAGAATTGATCCACTTTATAGCCTAAGAGGATATATGGTCAAATGAGCATGTGAGGCCATGTGAGGTAAGTGCTGCCATTTATCCAAAGGTTGCCATGTATTGGATGGGGAAGGAATCTCCATTTTGGGCCTCCAATTTGCAACTTGGCATGAGAGTTATGCACCCTCATACTTGCATGCTTGAATGGGTGGGATAAATGGCAGTTTCTAGGTGTCATTTGTCCCTCCTTTGACTTTTTGAGGGTCCAAGGCCATGTTCATCCCACCGAGGGATGACCGCTGGTGGCCGTCCCTGGGTGGGATGACCATGATCTATGGTCATCCCAAGGTGGGATGGCCATGCCTACATGGCCCAAAACTTACCAAAAGTGGGGTAGAACCTCCCAAAAGTGGTTAGTACCAGATGTAACCTCTGAGGGTTACCCAAGGGGGTCATATGGTGTTGATTAGAACTTATATTGGTCATCTAATTGGATTGACATGATTTTAGTGTCTACACATAGCATGGTAAAAATATACCCAAGAGCATCTACCATGATTACATTAAATAATTGAGCAAGAATGAAAACTTATCAGGTGAAATGCTAGAGTGGAAAAAAATTTATTATTTATTCCATTGAGAGAAATCCAAATAAAGGAATCAACATAGACCATAACAATCCTTTGTGTATGTCATGAGTGAAATTCAAACTATTCTAGTCCATTTAAAATGAAATACTATTTTACTTAGTCATAAGCTTGAATAAATCCAACTTTACATGTGTTTTGTTTTACAAAGCCTATCATGTCTACTCAAATATATCGAAGGCTAACATTACATTATCTAGCACCCCTAATCAAATTGTGTTTTCTTGGGTGGATAGTATACATTGATCTAGACTCGAATTAGTTTGTAATACATTTAGTAATGATTTATATGTAACATCCAATAAAATAAACCATGTTCCAATCCCCATATTATCTTGATTGACCACCTTAGGGATATGTTTAGTGAGTCCTTGGTTTATTTAAGCCTCTAGAGATCCATTTATTTTGGCTTACTTGTACAACATGGAGAAGTCATTCCTAATGGTTGGTGAAATATATTTGTAAATATTTTAGGTAAATTATGTAGACTTAGTACCTTGTTAGGATTTATTTAGAAAATATTATTTTTTAACTTCTACAAAATGAGTCAAATTTCAAAACACTAACTTGCATTTGGATTGACCTATTTGAATACATTCTCTAATTTTATCTAACACCATACATTGTGAATGCTCCTTGTTATATTTGAATATGTTCTAAAATGATTATGGAGATCTCTAAGTGAAATATTGTGGATTTGGAGCTTGTGAGTGTTCACAAAACTAGAAATATCAAAGTTATAAAAGTAAGAGATCATGGAGATGGTGATTCTAAGTCTAAAGAAATAGGTTCAAACCCTCCTCTTGGATGCCAAGGGCTCCATATCCCTTTTGATTTAGGAGTTTTTTCCTTTGCTCAAGTGATAGTTGGTTGTCATTGTGCTTCTATATTGCCCTCATATTTTTATCTCCATATAGATTGTTATTCACTTTCTATTCTATTGGAGTTTTTGAATTGTACCTTAGATGAAGGGATGTTCAAAATCATTGGGAAATTTGTGGGTTTATGGTCTACTCAAGATTTAATTAGAACATGGGCTTTTATGAAATGGACTCCTCATGATATTTTGGAGATAGTAGCTTTTCCTAATGACTTATTCCTTATTAATTTTTCTAAGGAATATTATATGCTTTGAATATTGGGTAGAGAACCTTAGTTATTTGGTAAGAGGATCTTGTTTCTCAAAAGGTGAGGAATTAAGTTTGACCTAGATCTAAAAAAACTAAATTGTGCTCTAGTTTGTGTAATACTTCCTAGGTTACCTCTATATATTTGGCACATTGATATTCTATGAGTCACAACTAAAATATTTTGAGATCTAATCATGATCGATCCAAATAAAGGATGGTTGTTTCTAGGATGTGTGAAAAACAATCTAGACTTAGATTTACCCAATGTTATTAATCTAATTTTAGATTTAGGTATTCAAAAGTAACCAATTGATATTGAAAATATTCCTCCTATAATGTGTGATTCTCATCCTTGGGACTAGGTTGGGAAATTTGCATCCAAAGTAGCCCCCTCAAAGAGGTGTTAGAGCCTCTTGCTTTGGATAGTTCTTATTTAGAAAATCCTCTTGCATACATTTCGAATAGAGATAACAATTTCTAGTAGAATGTTGGAGATCACAATGTGGGAGATGCAAGAGATCATGAAGCTAGAGATGTAATGACCCTCCTCACATAGCTTTTAATATCAAGTTGAATAGATGGTTTTAACATACATTTTTTCTCAAAATTTTGTATTGCTAATGGTTTTGTATATGCAGGACTAGGGTTATGCATAAGGGGTTGGATCCAAAATATACTTGTAAAAAAATGGTGAATAATAATCGAAATCAAGGTGAATCAGGGGAAATCCTAAGAAAATCAAATCAATCATCTTCACACCAAAATTTGGGGTATTTAAAACCCTAAAAATTAAGGTCATATTTGTGGAATAATTTGACATATTCAATCACCTTATAACTTCATATAAACACCACCATTAGATCAGGCTCAAAAAGATCTTTCCAATGAGTACATATATTGTGGTGAATTGAACCTAAGAAAACATTGGTCCTAAAATTTTAGGTGAATGGGCTAACGTCGAGGGTCCTCATATTCACTAATTTCCAATTTTGGAAATCCTAATATTTACCCAATTTGTGAATATTCGCCACTATGCATAACCCTGCACAAGACCACTAATATTACTTCGATTGAAAAAATAATGGTTGAAGGGAAAAGGTAAATGTGAAAGTGATGATTTTGCTCATGAGTACATGGAAAATCATGCTTTGCATATCATATAGGTGCATTAAAATTTGTATTATTGCGTGAACCATATTTTGATTATTTATTGCTTGTTGGCATGAAATGAAGTATGCATATGTTTTATGTGGCAATGATGATGGGAGTCACTTTTTACTAAGTTGTGCATATGTTTAATATTTGAATAAAAAATAGAAATCATGATAATTGATGCAATAACAACTTGGAAAGTTTAATATAGAGTTTTTTTATATAAAATATGGCCTTTGACCATGTGAATGTCATTATTATTTTTTTCTTCTTATATATATTTATATTCCAGTGAATTGAATCCAATGGATCAAATGACACTATGGAGGTTCGAGTCATAATGATTGTTATGTGTGCATAGTGTAGTGGCCCTTACCCTTTTGTTCTTGGAACTTCGTTTGAAAATGATATTAGGGATTATTTTCAAGTTTTTGGTGAGTGGGGATTAAGGGGAGAAAAAGTATCAAAAACTGCATAGGGGTGACAGAGAGGGTAATGGTAGTTGTTCATGCATTCTACACTGGTTAGAGTTTTCTTGGTGTGCGTGTTGAATACTATATTGGAAGATAGAACATAACAGTCAATCGTCGAGATTTTCTAGGTTGGAATGATATTCTATTTATCTTTTGTAGAAAATAACTTTGTATAAGACTTGTATTCTTTTCTGTCATTAAAAAATATTGAAGGATGCTTGTTGAATAAATTAAATTGAGATATCCATTTGTGTGAGTGGCATATGTTAAATGGTATGACTCTGGTAATTTTTTTACTAGTTTAGTAAAGATTCAAGTTGCACTGTTATAGTAGTTGTAACTATTATCAATAAGAAAGTAGAAGATAGAAAGACTTTATGCATGTATTCTGCTTTCTTGAAAAAAAGACAATGATTTGAAATGGTTGGTTTTATTGTGTGAAAAAAAATATGATGTATGGTAATATAACTACAAATCAATAGATTGCATTCATTTCTTTGAGCCGATTCTGATACCTAACGTCACTTAATTTGGAACTGGTGGTACTGATAGAAGGCCATGAAGTGACTATAATTGCATATGAGAAAGTGAAAGTAGGCTCAACCGATTAAGTAAAACATATCAGGCCTAGTGGTGAATTATTAATAGTAAAAGCCCTCAAGACCTATGAAAGATGGTCTCTCTTTATCTATGTTAACTAAGTATAACAATATCATTGTATATATACTTATTCTTTTAAAAATATATATCCAAATGGATTTTATTAGGGAATGAAGCCAATAGGGGCTGCTTGTAATGCTTTTGATGTTTTAATAAAAATATTATATAAGGGTTTTGACGATGGACTCTAAAAGGAGACTAAGTGTAATTGTAGTACATGCAACATGTATAATTTTATATAGGGTTTATTTTGGAAATTAATAAAGGAAGCTTAAGACTCACTTTGTTCAACTTTTTTTTAAAGAGAACCAAACACTAGTTAAAATACCAAACTTGTATTGTCTATAACATAGAATAGTATAATGTAAAACCATTGAAAATGATACCCTGTGATGCTGGTAAGATTTACCAAAGGTAAAATGGATAAGCTATAGATGAACAACCAGTGATTATATCCAAATGTATGACCCAGTTTTTACTTCACAATAAACCAAGTATAGTAGTGATAATGTTGACTTTATGTTATGTGGGAACATTTCATTGAGCTTGATGAAATTTAAGGTTGGAGATGTTATAAAAATAGACACATCCTATATTAAATTAACTTGAGAAAACTAAAAACTTTAGCAAAATTCCATTGTGTGTTTCAATTTGTTAGTTGGATTAGTTTAATTGATTTGTAATTTATTTCAATGAAAATAAGTTACTAAAAATTTAGTGGATTATATTATAACATTTTGTTAGTGTCCAAATGTGCAGAATATTCTTCCAACAAGATTCTATAAAAGGAAAAATAATACATATAAAATTGAAAACTATGTTGTTTTATGATAAACCTGTTTAATTACTGCACCTTACTCGGTATTTACAATGCAAATTCGATTGTGAGATGGAAGAGTTCATTCATTAAGAAAATCATGAAACAAGAAAACTATAATGAGAATATTGGACCATCATATGTCAATATTATGAAATATATATTTATAAGGAACTAGAAATAATTCCCAAACATAACTTAAATCTAGAAGTGTAGTAGAGTTCTTCATGGGCATTAAGATAGTTAAAATAATTAATAAGATTCAAATGAGTACAAAATATTTGACTATGGTAAAATATCTATATGAATTGGTTGAGATTTAATTTAGTAATTTATTATGAAATCCACTCTTAGAATTTGGAAGAAATGAAATTTACATCACATAATAACCTCTTGAATAATTTATGATAGGTATGAACCAGTTAACATAGTTATGTAAAAAGCACCTAAAGTATGGGTTGATGATATGTTAAGCCAATGTAGAAGTGATAGGTTTATTGAACCTATCTGGTGTAGTGCTATGAAATATTATAAATTAATGTTAAAATATGCAGATTGAATACTAAATCACCTTTGGAACTGAATCACTTTTGCAATAGAGGAAATCCTTCCAATGGATAATTATATATGTATATTGTTTTTATTCGATGGATGCTTTCCTACACCTCATTGAGTTATATTTTATACCTATTCTAAATTTATGTGTGAAAATATGCAATGGTCCATATGAAATAATAATATAAATGAGTAATTAATTAATGATAAGGGTTAGGATAGTGAATCCTAACATGCCACCCTCCTTAAAAGGAGATTTTTCCTCAAAGTTGAAAGTGAGGAAATTGTTGTTGGATTTAATGAAATGTTTCCCATGTAACATCTTTGAAAGGTAAGTCCCGCCATTGAATCATAATCTCGGTGATGGTACGATGATGGAGTTGATGAGTACGATGATCCAAGATGGCTTCAAGTTCAACCATGAGTGATCCATCCTCTATGAATTCAGGTAGTTGAGTTTGTGTGGTAATGTGTGTGCCAACTACTGGTTTAAGGCAAGAGATATGGAACACAAGATGAATTTTGGAATACTTCGATAACTCAAGTTTATAAGCAGTAGTTCCAATGCATTGTAATATTTTATAAGGCCCATAAAATTTGGGATCTAACTTTTGTAAACCCTTGATCTTGAGAGACGTTTTTCGATAAGGTTGAAGTCAAATAAATACCATATTACCTTCTTGAAATACTAATTCAATCCTATGTTGGTCCACTTGTTGTTTCATACGATGTTGGGATGTGAGTAAATTATCTTGGAGAAGACAAAGGATATTAGCTTGAGTAGAGAGTTCAAAATCTATGGTTGGAACATTGGTACTTCCTCAAATATAAGTGGTGATGGAAGGTGGTACTTGGCCATATAAACCTTCATATAGTGTCATATTAATGGCGGTATGGTATGAGGTATCATACCACCATTTCACTAAAGAAAGCCATTTGATCCAATGAAGGGGTTGAGCAACAATAAAACAATGCAAGTAAGTTTTCAAACATTTATGTACAATTTTTGTTTGACCATCGGTTTAGGGATGATAAGAAAAAATCATATGGATTTGAGTGCCTTGGAGTTTAAACAATTCCCTCCAAAAATTACTAGTGAAGATGGTATCATGGGCATTGACGATGGTGGAAGACATACCTTGTAGTTTAAAAATATTATCAAGAAGGAGTTAAGTGATAGTACTAGTCGTGTAGGGGTGGTCTACGAAGAAAAAATGAGTATATTTAGACAAGAGATCCACCACAACTAGAATATTAGTCTTACCCAATGATTTTGGAAGACCTTCAATGAAATCCATCAAAATATCGATCCATGTTTTGGTTGGGATGGAGAGAGGTTGAAGAAGGCCAATGGTACCTATTGTCTCTCCTTTTTGTATTTGGAAAATCTCACATTCAACCACAAATATTTTTATATCTTGTTTCATTCCTACCCAATAAAAGTTTCGAGCCACTCTTTTATAAGTTTTTAGAATTCCAAAATATATTGCGATAGGTGTGGTGTGTAACTCGTGGAGGAATTTTGTTTGATATAAGGATGTAAGAGATAATACAATAAGCCCCTTGTATCAAAGTATGCCATTGATCCAAGTGTAGTGAGGCTTAGTTGTGGGGTTGTGTTGGATTTTTTGAATTAATAATTTTTTTGAAGTATCATTTAACCAATCTTTTGTTACCTAGTCTACCCATTGGGGAATAGGATATGAGAGTGGATGCACCTGGGGAATTTCTTCAAATTTTTGTGAAAGATCATCAATGGATATGTTGTCCTTACCTTTACGATATATGATCTCATAATCATACCCTAATATTTTAGTAACCCATTTTTATTATTCAGGAGTGGATATACGTTGCTCAAGAAAATACTTTAAACTATGGTGATCGGTTTGGATAATAAAATGTTGGCCAATGAGGTAAGGTCTCCAATGTTGTATGGCATGAATAATAGCCAACATATCTTTCTCATATGTAGAGCGAGCTAAATTCTTCCTATAAAATGCCTTTCTAGTAAAATCTAAAGGTCGTCCATATTGCATGAGAACAACTCCTACTCCTAATCCCAAAGCATCACTTTCAATCATGAATGGTTTGAAAAAACCTGGTATGGCTAACATAGGATTGTAAAACATGGCATTATTTAATTTAGTGAAAGAATCATCAGGTTTGGAAGACCAAAGAAAAGCATTCTTCTTAAGTAAAGCTATCAAAGGTGCAATAATCTTGCCATAATACTTAAAAAATTTATGATAATACCTTGTTAATCCTAAAAAACCATGCAAGCCCTTCAATGATTTGGGGGTAGGCCAATTTTTCATATCTTCAATTTTGTGAGGGTCCACCTTAACACCATATTTGGAAATAATATGGCCAAGATATTCAATCTCTTGTCATCCAAAATATCATTTTGATATTTTAGCATACAGTTGGTTTTCCCCCAGGATCTTTAAGGCTTATTATAAGTGAAGCAAGTGATCCTACCATGATTTTCTATAAATCAAAATATCATCAAAGAAAACTAAAATAATTTTTTTAATATAAGGGTGTAATACCTGGTTCATTAAACTTTGGAATGTTGAAGGAGCATTGGTAATGCCAAATGGCATAACCAAAAATTCATAGTGCCCTTCATGAGTTCGAAAGGTGGTTTTTGGGTTATCATTTTCTCTAACTCAAATTTGATGATATCCTAATAGTAAGTCCAATTTTGAAAAGTATTTACCCCATGAAGCTCATCTAGTAACTCATCAATAAAAGGGATGGGAAATTTGTCCTTTTATGGTGAGCTTTTTAAGAGCACAAAAATCAACACATATGATCCATGATCCATCCTTCTTACAAACCAATAAAATTGGGGAAGAGTAAGGACTAACAATAGGTCGGATAACTCCTGCTTTAAGTAATTCTTGCACAAGTTTTTCAATTTCAGTTTTTTGTAGGTAGGGATATCGATAAGGTCAGATATTTTTGTGTTGATGACCCAGAAGAATTTGAATCACATGATATTGACTACAATGGGGGGGGTAACCCTTTTGGTTTGTTAAATACTCTTGAATGGTGTGTTAGGAGTTGTTGTAATTCTAGCACCTCATTTTGTTCCTCCTCGGAGGATTGAATAGAAAATAATTATGCAATCATTCCTTTGCCTCCTTTGTGAATAATTTTCTCCATACGGTGAGAACTCACTATTTGGGAGGGGCCTGATTGTAATCCTTTAAGGGTATATGTTTGATTTTTTATTGTAAATTGCATCCATAATGCCTCAAAATCCCATTGGATTGTCCCAAGTGTTCATAACCATTGCACCCCTAGGATGATATCACATCCTCCTAGTGAAAGTGCATACATATCATTTTTCATGCTATAATTACCCATGGTAAGCTTAATATTTTGGTACTTTCCTTTATAGGTAGTCCTTCCTCCATTACTGATCATGACTTCAAAACTATTACAGGGTTGTATATAGTAGTTAGCTTCTTTTTCCACACATGGGTCGATGACACTATGTGTACATCCAAAGTTGATAAGCACAGTGAGGTTTTTCATTTGAAATATCCTCAGATTCTCATAGTTTGTGGAGAAGAAAATATTACAAGGGCATTGATATTTTATTTTGGTGTATTCTCAGTGCCATCTTCGAGTGTATCTATCACTACTACTTCTATCTTGTTTTCTTCTTTTTTGAATTACTACGATCATCTGCATCCGGAATATATAACTTTCGTGTACTGTATTTATGATTTGGCTCAAATTTCTCATTGCAATAATAGCAGAGGCCTTTTTATCATCGCTCCTTCATTTCTTAAAAATTGAGACATTTAATTGGTAAGGCTAGGTTAGGTTTGGGGGTTGTGTAAGAGATTTATGATTTTCCAATAGGTGTAGGCTTTGGGGCAGTGTAAGTGATTTGTGATTTCCCCATAAGTGGTTTTCCTAATCGACGTTGATCATTGAATTTGTCTTTGGCTATTTTACCCAATCCAATGGCATGAACCATAGTATTGGGATTGAAAATATGTACCTTAAACCAAATTTATTTCTTTAATCAATCGATGAAACAATCTTGAAAAAATGAGGCATGTAGCCCTATTCTACGATTGGCTAATTCCTCAAATTGAACTTGGTATTCATGCACTGAAGTGGTTTGACATAGCTTGGTAAGGGCTCCTATGAAATTTTTGAATTTACTAGGGCCAAACCATACCAATAGATTCTACATAAAGTCTAGCCAAGTAGGGGTGCCATTAGTCTTCTCATACCACTGGTACCACTGGATAGCCTCATTTTCAAGGTGGAAGGATGCAATATGAACTTTTTGTACCTTAGGGATCTGGTTTAGGGAAAAGTATTGTTTTACTTGATAAATCTAGTTAGTGGGGTCACCTCCTTCAAATTTAGGAAAATCCAACTTAGTAGTTCTAGGAAGGATGGATGTTTGTGGCCCCCCAAGTGGTGTCGAGTGTGTCGGTCCTCTGGTGGGTTGGCTAGCTTGAACTAGTGCCATATTTTGATTGAAGGTGTCCATTTTCAAGTCCATTGCTGACATCCTTTGCTCAAATTCCTACCTCGTAGCTAAATTCTCTTGAGAAGTTTGGTCCTTAAATTGGTGAAGCTCGTGGTAGATTTTTTTGAGAGTAATATCTTATGATATCCATACGTTAGCCATTCAAGGGGTAATTTGCAATTCTTCACCAAAATGTAATTTAAATTTTGAAATTTATTTGAGAGGTAAAAATTTGGCACAAATTTGATATATTTTGGCAAATATTTGGTCTAAAAAATGGTTTTAGCAACTTTTTTAGGACCCCCAATGGTCAATTTTTTGAATTTGAACAATATTTTTATGGGAATATGATTTCAAAATTGGATGGGGAGGCAGGAAGCACAAGTAGAAAATATGAACAGGTGACATCAACGATGGATGGGAATAATTTCAACAACGATGAGCACTACTAAGTGGGTGGAACATGAAGGGAAAAGTACGAGGTGCGGTAGGTGGAACATAGAGGAAAAGTAGTGGGTGCAAGATATGAAGGTAGACTATTAGGAGCAATGTTCAATGGTGAGGGAATAAAAAAGGTAGCGGACATCGTGTGAGGTGTGGAAGGGGGTGCTTGACCTAATTCATGACCCTCTTTATGCGTTTTCATGTATTTAAACAACAAAATTTTCTTTCCCTTATAAATGTGGGACTAATATCCCTTAATTAAAATAATTCTTTGGCACACCGATGATGGAATAAATTGATGGTGATGGAATTAAATTGACAGTGATAAAATTATTAAATTGAAACTTAGGTTTATTTAATTTACTTCGTCATTTTCTTGCTAGTCATTTGAAAAATGATGTTGTATAGGAAATTTGAATTTTCCATGATTTGACTATGCCGTTTCGATCTAGGAGTGATTTATTGTAGAAGAATGAATCCCAATAGAGTTTAAAAACATATTTTGTTAATTTGTTATATTTGGAGCTTCATTTTTTTCCAAATACGTATCCAGATATGGCTTTCTTACACAATTAGCATTCACACCGCAAAATCGAGCATTCGATCACAAGAAGGGCTATAAAAGGCATCATTGTCATGGATGTGAGTGACATTGATGAGTAGGATCATAACATTGATGATAAGCAGAATGGTGCAGGGGTGGAGACAATGTCTTACTCTTGATCACGAAGCGCTCTAATACTAGATGATAGGTTTATAGAATATATCTGGTGTAGTGCTATGAAATATTAAAAATTAATGTTAAAATATGTAGAATAAATATTGAATCACCTTTGGAACTAAATAAATTTTACACTAGAGGAAATACTTCCAATGGATAATTATACATGTTTATTATTTTTATTCGATGGATGCTTTCCTACACCTCATCGAGTTATATTTTATACCTATTCTAAGGTTATGTGTGAAAGGACACAATGGTCCATATGAAATAATAAACATAAATGAGTAATTAATTAATGATAAGGGTTAGGATAGTGAATCCTAATAGGAAGCCCCAAAGTTTTAGGGGAAATAAATGAGTATGTGTAGATTTTAAAACATATGTTTTGTTTAGGTTAAACCCTTATGAGTTGTATTAGAGAACCATGATTTCTTACTGTGGAAAGGGCAACAATAAGAAAAAGTTGAACTCTTCATTTACTTTTATTGGGATTTAGCTTGTTGATGAAATACAATAGAGATTGTGTAAGAGATTTTAGAAAATTTTTGTTGATGGTTGAAGAATATATTTTGTTCAAAGTTTCAATAAAAGTATTATTAGGGTGTATTATATTTTGGTAATGTAATATTAGTGATAACTTTATAAATGCATGATAGATAAATATATCAAGATTTTTGGGAAGGGTTTACTTTTCCAAATATATAAAGAAAATTTGATTATAGTCAAGTGAGTACCTGTAAAAAAAAAAAATTCCACATCCGAGCCTAGGGTTGGTATATTAAAAAGTATATAATTTGGTGAGTAGACCTGAATTTCAAACTATCTTAAACTTGGTTCGTCCAGAAGGGATGATCATTAGAATACACCCAATATTGTTGAGGTGTAGGTATGCACACAATGTGTCTCGAGAGAAACTGTAGTTTGACAAAATCGATCAGGGCAAGTGACTTGGTCAAAGCTTGTAACGAGAGGCGGTATGGTATGCCACCTCTAGGTTTCTACCTAGGTAGTATATGATAAATCCCATATTCATTGGACTTAGCTAGTTCAACCATAATGTTTGGTATGGGATAAACTATCGTGAGTCACAATGGACATGTGTGATCAAGTCCAAGGTCAGGGTATTGAAATGGCTCTAGATGACTTTGGATAGTGGATAATCAACTAGAAATTGAGAATATGTATGCTAACCTCCTTACATACACATATTGAAATAAGTCGACAGATTAGTTGAAGGTTTAGTATGATAAGGAATGGGGAAGTATGCATCCACCCTATAGGTGTTATGGTCCCCAAAGGATAACCCTAACCATAGATCAACCCTCATGCTAGAACTTAAGGACGTTAAATAAGATAAGTTGATTCCACATAATGGTACAATTTTATAGAATTTGGTTAATCTCCTCCACTTGGGTGGTTGTCTACAGTAGTCTTGAACCCAAAAGTGGCATGATATACCTGTACTAATTAATAATTATGATAATGTTACATTGGGTGAAACAAATCTACTATGAACATGAAAGCACTCTTAGGAATAAACCATTATTTTAAAACAAAAATATTACCCTGAGATATCACTTGACATGTTTTTGTGGTGCAACCAATTATGTAGATTTGGATTTTTACATATGGTATCCAAGCATAAGATATCTTAAGTTCTAGACTCTAATTAAATATTTTTTTCTATATAAAAATAAATTTATAATTTACCTTAATTATTTCACCTACAAGTCAAATGGCACGAATCTTATGATGTGGATCTTTAGAAAATCCTACAGGAGAAAAGGAGGAAGAAGCCACCGAAAGACCTATAAGGGGACCAAGGTCAAGCATAATATGAGAATATCCTCAATGAGAAAGAAGGATTATACAATTGAATGAGCCTCCACTAGATGATCCTAGTAGGGAGGAAGGAAACCTTGCAAATATTGTGTAATTATTACAAACTCATATGTATTAGAAAAAATAAGAAATGTCCCAATAGAAAACTCACAAGTACCAACAATAGGAGTTTATTGTTCAACAATAGAAAGTCATAGAAGACTTGACTAGGGGAAGAGAAACTAGAATAGGTAAGGTAGAGGAAGTACCTAGTGAACCTGCAAGATCCAATACTGGTAGGGTTAGAGAGAGTAAAGATTTGTATAGAAATATCATAAATGTTGTAATATCCATGTTTAATTGGAAAGGTCATGGTGATGCAGCAAAGAACTGGCTAAGTGAACTAGAGTCATACTTTTATCAGGTAGTTTTATCATCTGAATCTAAAACTACATTGATAGTTATGAACATGATTGAAGTAGCCCTATATTGCTGGAGTTCCTATAAGAAAGAGCATAATATTGAAGGTGCAAATATCAAATGGGAGGATTTTGTTAAGTAATTCAAGGATAGATTTTGACCAAACAATATTAAGTGGAGAAATTTTGAGAGTTTTCTAATCTACAACAAGAAACTATGTCAGTATGAGGTTACCACCAAAAGTATATTCAACTACTAAAATATGCATCCCAATATGAAAGTAACAAAGAGATGAGGGTTCATAAATTTATTCAAGGATTGCATCCTAGAATCGTGATGGTGGTGAATATACACAACCTTGTGGATATTCCTACATATTTTGACTTGGCGTGGAAAGAAGAAAAAAATCAGGAGATCAGAGAAACATATTTAATTATCAAAATCTATTTGATAAGGAGAAATATGAGCTTAGGAAGCTGAAGAGCATTTGGTTTATGAAATGGAAAAAAAAGCGAAAAAAGAAACCTAAAAGAGGAGATCAAAATAGACAAGGTAGAGCTTAATTTTAGAGCAATAAGTTTTAGAGGGATGTTAGAGAATTTCCCAAAATATAGAATTAGAGACCAAAAAATAAGAGAAGACTAGGGAAATTGTGCCTAAGGAAAAGAATGATAATAATAATAGAGGAAATAGAGCTCCTCCAAGCGTATGTTACATATGCCAAGGAGCTCATTATACCAACAAGTACCTCCACAGAGCTGATCTTCATCAAAAATATCTAGAAGAAGCTACCCACAATATATTTATGATGATAAGTGGTCTCATTATTGATGGTCAAGTTACTCCTTTCTTATTAAATTAAAATTGTTTTGATAAATATGTACACATTTTGATAGAAAGTGGATCAAGTGATAGCTTTATTTCCACTAGTTTAATGAGGGATATAACTGAAAGACCTGGGTTTTTGGCTAATGGTTGTAAAGAAGAATAAGGGTTAAGGTAAATCTACCAAGTCAACCAATGTATGTTTGACCCTCACATCATTTTGCCACAAGGAAAAACTAATTAGCATTTGTATGTGGCACCTTTGCATGTTTTCAATATCATTTTTGATGTTGTCTAGTTAAAATCCCATAAGGCTCTTCTAATATTGAGGAAATATAGGTGAAGTTTATGGATGATTCTAGTCAAAGGATTATAATTCATTATGATTATGGTGCAATTAAGCCACATCTATTGTCTCCCATGTAGATAAAGAAAGTCATTAGGAAGGTAGGAATGCTTTTTGTAGTTAAAATGAATAAGAAAGACGAGACTGAAGTGGAGTATGACCTCTTCAAAAAGCATCCTATCTTGGGAGAATTCAAGGATGTGTTTCTAAAGGATCTTCTTGGGTTACCTCCACAGAGAGAATTTTATTTTTCTATCGAATTGTTACCTAGATCTATACATATTGCAAGGGTACCATATAGGATGACTCCTATTGAGCTACAAGAGATCAAAATACAACTTCAAGAATTGTTGGAAAAAGGACTAATCAAGCCTAGTGTGTTGCCTTGGGGAGCTCCTATATTGTTTGTTAACAAGAAATATGATACCTTGAGGATGTACATAGATTATCAGATACTGAATAATATTACTATCAAAATTATGTATTCATTACCTAGAATTAATGATATTTTTTATCATCTAAAATAAGCAACCATCTTCTCAAATATTGAATTAATATCTGGTTATCATCAATTGAGGGTCCTAGAAGAAGACACTTCTAAAACAACTTTTAGAACTAGGTACAAATATTTTGAATTTATAGTCCTACCTTTTGGGCTAACTAATGTCCCAACCGCATTCATGAATCTCATGAATAGCATTTTTAGAGAGCAATTGGACAAGTTTGTGCTCATGTTTTTGGATGACATATTGATCTATTCCAAGAAAAAGGAGGAACATGATCATCACATGTGAATTATACTTGAGATTCTTAGAAGGAATCAATTATTTGGGAAAATATCAAAGTATGATTTCTACAATCCACAAGTATAGTATTTGGGATATATTGTCTTTGGTGAAGGGATTGCAGTCGATCCCAATAAAATAGAATTAATTTTAGAATGGTCTGCACCCACTAATGTGATTGAGGTGCAAATTTTTATGGGGATTATAGACTATTATAGGTAATTTTTCAAATGGTTCTCAATAATTGCCCAACCCATCACAAACCTTGAAATGAGGAGTAAAGCCTTCAAATGGACAGAGCAGTGTGAAGAGGCTTTTTAAATTTTAAAAGAAAAATTGACAACCATACAAATTTTACAATTGCCTAATCCTAATAAGTAGTTTAAGTGTGTATTGGTGCATCAATTGAAGTATTGGGAGGGTTTTGACCCAATATGGTGTGGTTATTGCATTCAAATCAAGAAAATTTAAGAGTAATGAGGTGAATTATGCCACTCATGACATGGAGTTGGTAGCTTTTGTACATGCCCTTAATATTTGAAGGCACTATTTATTGAGAAAACCATTTGAACTAAAGACATATCACTAGAGTTTAAGATACAACCCTTATTAAGTGCTAGGAAATGATGCTAGATGAAGTTTCTAAATGAGTATGATTTTGGCATTGAGTATATAAAGGGTAAATATAACAATGTTACTGACACCCTAAGTAGGAGAGGATGCATTACTACAATAAAAAAATGTCATTATGATTTGTTAGATCAGATTAAATATTTACAACAAAAAGATGAATTTTTCCAATCTTGTAATGTTTAGGTTGAGCAAGAACTTAGAAAGGATATAGGTTTTGTTTTTTGAGACAAATTGTTGTATTATAAGAATAGGTTGGTTGTTCCAAATGCAGGTTGATTGAGAGAAACAATCCTTAAGGAGGCTCATAATACTCCTTATTCGGTGCATCCTATAAGGGCAAATATGCATGAGATATTGAAAAAGGTCTACTATTGGCCAAGTATGAAAAAGTATATCACTAATTATGTGGCCAGGTGCTTGGAGTACCAAAAAGTGAAAGTGGAGCATTTGCATCCGACAAGTAAATTGTACCCACATGTGATACCTATGAAAAATTGGCAGGTTGTATCAATGGAATTTATAGTGGGTTTGCCTAAAACAAGGTTTATGTATGATGCAATCTTGATAGTTGTGGCTAAATTTACCAAGGTTGCATATTTTATACCTGGTAATGTGTAAGATGATGCCCCTACAATAGCGAGCAAGTTTGCTAGGGAAGTGGTAAGACAACACGATTTTCCAAAAATCATAATCTCTAATAGAGATTATTGCTTTACCTCTTAATTTTGGTAGGCTTTGCATGAAGCATTGGAAAAATAATTGAATATTAGTATTGCCTATTACCCTAAGACAAATGGATAGACTGAGAGGGTGAATAAGGTATTATAGAATATGTTAAGAATATATTGCATGGATCAAAATACAAAGTGGGAAGACTACTTATATCTAGTTGAGTTTACATAAAATAATAGTTATCATGCATCACTAGGTATGTCACCTTTTGAAGCTCCATATGGAAGAAGGTGCAAAAATACCATATCTTGGGATAATCTAGAAAATTGAGTAGTGATCATATCAGAAAATATAAAAGAAATGAAAGATCAATTGAAAAGAATTCAGTTGAAGTTGAAGAAGTTCGTAAACTACCAAAAAAACTATGCAAACCTCAAAAGAATACCTAGAGAATATTCTATCAGAGAGAGAGTGTTCTTAAGGGTGAATCTGACTAAAGGTTCCATAAAATATTCTAAACTTGATTCAAGATATGTGGGTCCATTTGAAATTATGGGTAAGATAAGTCTTGTTGCATACAAACTTACTCTGCCACCAAGCTTATCCAAAATCTATAATGTCTTTCATGTGTCCCTCTTTAGGAAGTATATTTTGATCCTACTCATGTTCTAGGTGTTTCCAAATTGCAGATGATATATCCACTAAAAATTAAAGTTTGACCTATTCGTATACTTGGTTTTACGACCAAGAACCTAAGAAAGAGAAGCATAGAGCAATATCAGGTCCAATAGGACCACTATTTGGATAGAAATGCCACATGGGAGAACATGGTAGACATGTAGTAGTAGTTTCCATATTTATTTGAGTAAACATAGAATTTTTAAAATATTTTATATGGTTTGATGATATATGTATATATGCATATGGATATGAGACTGGACACTGCATAGAGTAACTTGTGTATGTTTTGAGTTACTAGATAGTGTAGCTTTTATTTTTGTGACAATGTATATTTTGGTTTATTCATGGATATTTGGTAGAATGCAATATTAAATATTAAGTGGTTTTAATCGTATGTCCATATTTGAATGATTTGTGATTTAATGATATCATATATATATATATATATATATATATATATATATATATATATATATATATATATAAGAAAATAAGTATGATTTATAAATTGATATGATTAATTTGACATATTTGAAAAGCTATATTTGGATATATTCAATTTTTTTGACTATGCCATGAAACACAAGGACTATGTTTGTTTCTAGTGGGGGAGGATGTAACGACCCTCCTCGCACAACTTTTAATAGCAAATTGAATAGATGGTTTTAACTTACCTTTTTCCTTGAAATGTGGTACTACTAATGGTTTTGTGTACATAGGACTAGGGATATTTTTTTTATTGACAAAATAACTGTTGAAGGAATAAGGTAAATGGGGAAGTGATGATTTGGCTTGCGAGTACAAGGAAACTTACACTTTGCATATCATATTTGTGCATTATAATTTGCATTATTGCATGAACCATGCTTTGATTATTTATTGCTTGTTGGAATGAAATGAATTATACATATGTTTTATGTGACAATGATGATGGGAGCCACTTTTTACTTAGTTGTACATATGTTTTATATTTGAATTTAAAAAAATAGAAATAATGACAATTGATGCAATAAAAATTTTAAATTTATATAATATATGACCTTTGACCATGTGAATGTCATTATTATTATGTTTTTCTTATATAGATATATTTAAGTGAATCAAATACAATGGATCAAATGAAATTATGGAGGTTTGGGTCAATGATTGTTATGTGTGTACAATGTAGTGGCTCTTACTATTTTGTGCTTGGCATTTCACATGAAAATATTATAAGGGGTTGTTTTCGAGTTTTTGGTGAGTGGGGAGTGAGGGGAGAAAAAATGTTGAAAACTGCATGAGGTTATGGAGAGGGTAATGGTAGCTATTCATGCATTCTGTACTAGTTGGAGTTTGCTTTGTGTGAATGTTGAAGACTATATTGGAAGATAAAACAAAACAGTCGATAGTCAAGATTTTCCAAGTTGGAATGATATTCTATTTATCTTTTGTCAAAAATCATTTTGTATAATACTTGTATTCTTTTCTTTCATTTAAAAATGTTGAAGGATACCTCCTAAATAAATTAAATTGAAATATCCATTTGTGTGAGCGGTATATGTTAAAAGGTATGAATCTAATAATTTGTTTGTCAGTTTAGTAAAAGATTCAAGTTGCACCATTGCAATAGTTATAACTATTATCAAGAATAAAGTAGAAGACAGTGAGACTTTGTGTATGTATTTTTCTTACTTGAAAAGAAGACAATGATTTCAAATGGCTGATTTTATTATGTGAAAAAAAGGAGGTATGGTAATATAGTTGCAAACCAATAGATTGCATTCATTTATTTGAGTCGAAATCAAACGTCACTTAAATTGAAACTGGTGGTACTGATAGAAGGCCATGAAGTGACCAAAACCATGGGAAAGTAAAATTAGGCCCAACCAATTAAGTAAAATATATTAGGCCTAAATGGTATCTCTTTATCTGTGTTAAATCAACTCTGTACAACCATATCATTGTATATATACTTATTATTTTAAAAAATATATATCCAAATGGATTTTATTAGGTAATGAAGCCAATAGGGGTTTCATGTAAATCTTATAGAAGAGTCTTGACCATAGAATCTGAAAGGAGACTACGTGTAATTGCAATACATGCAACATGTTTATTTTTTTATAGGGTTCTTTTTGGTATTTAAGAAAGGAAAATTGAGATTCACTTTTGTTAAGCATGTTCAACTTTTATTTTAAAGAGAACCAAAAATAATTTAAAATCCTAAACTTATATTCTTTAGAACATAGAGTAGTATAATGTAAAACCACTAAAAATGATACCCTGTGATGCTGGTAATATTTACCAAAGATAAATATAAATGAACAGCCAGTGATTACATCCAAAAGAATGAATTGTTTTTGACTTCATAATAACCCAGGTATAGTAGTAATAATGTTGACTTTATGTTATATGGGAATGTTTCATTGAGCTTGATGAAATTTAAGGTTATAGACACTTCCTTTAGTAAATTAAATTGAGAAAATGCAACACATTAGCAAAATTCCACCGTGTTTCCATTTGTTGGTTGGAGTAGTTTAATTGATTTGTAATTTATTTCAAATGAAAATAAGTTACTAAAACTTTAGTGGGTTATATTATAATATTTTTTGAGTGTTCAAATGTGTGGAATATTCTTCCAGTAGAAATCCATGAAAGGAAAAATAATATATACAACATTAAAAACTACACTTTTATGATAAACTTATTTAATTACTTGACCTTACTTGGTATTTGTAGTGTGGATTGGGTTGTGAGGCGAAAGAGTTCATTCATTAGGTAAATAATGAAATAAGAACACTGTAATGAGAAGATTGGACCATCATGTATCAATATTATGAAATATATATTTAGAGGAAACTGGAAATAATTTCCAAATATAACTTAAAGCCAAAAGTGTAGTAGAGCTCTTTGTGGGTATTGAGTTAGTTAAAATAATTAATAGGATTTAAATTAGTAGAGAATATATGACTCTGGTAAAATACCTATTTGAATTGGTTGAGAATGAATTAAGTAATTGATTGTGAAAAATATTCTCTTAGAAATTGGAAGAAATGAACTTTACATTGCATAATAACCTCTTGAATAATTTATGATAGGTATGAACCAATTAACATAGTTATAGAAAAAGTACCTAAAGTATGGGCTACTTATTTGTTAAGTCAATGTGGAAGACCTAGAGTTTTAGGGGAAACAAATGAGTATGTGTATATTTTAAAACATATATATTTTTTGGTTAAATCCCTGTGAGCTATATTAGAGAACCATGATTGCTTACCATAGAAAGGGTAGCAATAACGAATAGTTGAACTCTTCATTTACTTTTATTGGGCTTTAGGTTGTTTATGAAATACAATAGATATTGTGTAAGAGATTTTAGATAATCTTTTTTGATGGTTGAAGAATATATTTTGTTCAAATTTTCAATAAAAGTATTATTAGGGTGCATTATATTTTCAATAAAAGTATTATTAGGATGCATTATATTTTGGTAACATCGTCTTAGTGATAGCTTTATAAATGCATGATAGATAAATACATCAAGCTTTTTAGGAAGTTTTTATTTTTCCAAAAACATAAATAAAATTAGATTATAGTCGAGTGAGTACCTATAAAAAAAATTCACATCTAGGCTTAGGGTTGGTATTTTAAAATATATATAATTTGGTGAGTAGACCTAAATTTCAAACTATCTTAAAATTGGTTCATCAAGAAGGGATGATCTTATAATCCACCCAATATTGTTGAGGTGCGAGAATGCACACAACTGTAGTCTGATAAAATTGATCAAGGCAAGTGACTTGGTTAGAGCTTGTAATGAGAGGTGGTATGGGATACCACCTCTAGGTTACTATCCAGGTAGTCATGTTCATTGGACTTATCTAGTTCAACGATGATGTTTGATATGGGATAAACGATCGTGAGTCACAATAGATATGTGTGATCAAGTTCTAGGTTAGGATATTAACATGGCTCTAGCTGGGTAGTGGATAATCAACTAGACATTGGGTATATGTATGCTAACCCCCTTACATACACATATTGAAACAAGTTGACTGGTTAGTCAAAGATTTAGTAAAATAAGGGATGGGGAAGTATGTATCCACCTTCTATGTGTTATTGACCTTAGAGGATAACTCCAGTTGTGGATAATCCCTCATGCCAAAACCTGAGGATGTTAAATGAGAGAAGTCGATTCCACATAATGGCACTATTTTATGAGATTTGGCCAATCTCATCCACTTGGGTGGTTGTCTGTAGTAATATTAAACCTAAAAGTGGTATGATATACCTATATTAATTAATAATTATGATAATATTACATTGGATGAAATGAATCTGTTGTGAACATGAAAGCACTCTTAGGAAAAAATCATGATTTGAAAATAAATAAAAAAATTATCCAAAGATATCGCTTGACTTATTTTTTTGGTGCAACCAAATAAGTAGACTTAAATTTTTACAAGAAATTCTAAGATCAAAGTAATTAGATCTACCTTGAGGAGAATTTTAAGAAACCTCCTTGTGAACAAAACTTGGGATACCTTTCAAGAAAGATGTTAGAAATAAAGAAGTAAGGGAAGATATCGTTGATGGAGAGTAATCCACATTGGATTTTAGGAAGATAGCGTTGTAAATTTACTCTCATGTTTTTACCTTCATGGTCCTCCCCCTAAAAGAGCGATAGTTTTTGTGGAAAAAAATTATTATGAAAGATCATGTGATGTCTCTTGTTAAGATCTATTTTTTTTATGAAAGATCATGTGATGTCTCTTGTTAAGATCTATTTTTTTAAGATCATGTGGAAAATATTTGATGGTTCAATTTTGAAGTGGAAGTTAATTCTTGTGGATGACAACTAAATGCAAGGTGATACCTAAGTGGTTAAGCGAGAAATTTTGATTTTAAAAATTTAGATGAGTTTTTATTTTAAAAGTTTAATTTTGGTAATGGTTTGTTTGGGCTACTACTGAATCTCTCCATGATATTTGTGTTCCCTTCTTCTATTGGTGTTTGGTTCATGTGGATCCTGGGAGATCCTTCTCTTTATCTTGGAGATTGACCTCTTGATCCTACTTTTTATCTTGGAGATCAACCTCTTGATCTTGCTGTAAGAATAGTTTATTTTTTCTTTGGATCCTTATCCTTGTGTTGTTTGGTTGAGATCCATATTTGTTGTAAATAGGTTTAGGATCTTCAAAATCCCTTTGTAAAAGGTTTGGAGTCCTTTTAAAAACCCATTTTCTAACCAATCAAAAAAGAAAAGTTATGGACTTTGGGCATCATCAATAAAGATGATA